>OX940801.1:26685862-27422134 GCA_954870605.1 Acer campestre
ATAGAGTGTCGATCTACGCGTATGGAGATGACTGAAAGTGCAAAGATGACCGGAAGCTCGATTGGTGCTCGAACTCACTGGCACGAACAGTCAGTGGGTGTTTTGTTTGGTTTGGGGGTGATGATTGATGATGTGTTTGTCGATGGCTATGTTTTGATTTGTGGTGGTTTCCAGATTTAGGTTAAAGAGATTTGGGAATGATAGATGATGATTATGAATGGTGTAGTGTTTAATCTGATTTGGAACAAAATTGATAATGAGGGTGTTGATGGTGAATTCTAGATTGCCACGCGTTCAACAATGATGTTATGTTAACAAAAGCAAAAATGTAAATAGATGCATGCAAGAACACGAATTTTACATGTAAAACTTGAAATTCCCTTAAAGCAATAGTGTATATTATACCCAGGGGGGGTGAATAGGTATAGTCCCAAATTCTTCTAATATTCAAAAATACGAAATATAAGAATGAAATGAATACTTGAAATGATATAACAATTTTATAGTATGAATTAATACATGTGAACATCAATATACAAAAAAATCAATACAAGTAAAATATGGAAGAAAAACAAAAACTTAAAGCGAAAAAGAGACACAAAGTTTTTACATGGTAAAACCTCAAAGAGGAAACATCCACGGGTTGATACCACAACCATCGGCAATGCAAATCCACTATATGAAAAGGACTTACACACTCAAAGCTATCAACACTATGATATCCACTTCAAGCTATCACCTCCTAATCAACCCTCGAACTAGTGATTTACTAATCCTACTTTCTATCCAAAGTGTGTCCTACACCTTTAGAAAGCAACTCCCTATCCAAGGCTCACAAGCCTCTAGGAAGATTTCCTTACTTAGCAATCTAGATCAATAGATCCTAGTTAAGCTCCCTAGCTCAACTATCCGGAGTACTAAACTCCTTACTAAGACTTTTGCTTGGCTATCCGAAACTCATTCCTAGCCAAGTCTTCTTGCTCAATACAAAGCTTCACTCACTTTGCAAGAAATTTCAACCTATCACAAGGCAATGATCTAAGTGATGCAAATGATGCAAATCATAATCAAATAAAGCTAGATGATCAATCAAGCTCTATGTACATGCTTAAAGACATTCTAGGATATTCTATTAACAAACAATCACAAATGTACCTTGAAATCAAAGCATGTGAATCAATAAGAACAAGATATGAGTATTCAATATATCACACAAGTATCTTAGTTCTTAGATCATGAAATTAGACCTAGACAATATCAGGAGCACATCATATATATCATAACTAGAATCAATTTCAAGTTCAATCAAGTTTAGCTAAATATGTTCAAATGAAATCACAAAGCTAAAACTCAATAATCAATCAATCATACAAACCTAGCATGTGAACTAACATTATTCTTAATACATTTCATCAATCATATGAAGATTAAAAGAGATGATCAAAAATGAAAGTAAGATGAAAATGTTTCACTTACAAATATGAACCTGAAACTGAAATAAGCTCACATCGAAAAATCATAAAGTCACTTAGCTCTGAAAATGCTGGGAGTTTGTAGCTCTCATCAAGACCAAGATTTTTGGCTTTTGAATCAAGTGATTTGGAGTTGAAATGAGAAAGTTATGATTGAATCAAGACACCAAAAAATTATGAAGAATTTTCTGCACTATTTCTTTCTTTTCAATTTTCTTCAAGTTGTGTTTAGAGGGAAGGAAAATGAATTTTAAAAGAGGAAGAGAGGGAAAGGAAGCACCAATCAACGTGTGACATATCACCAGCATGTGTGGGGCGCGTGTGCCACACGTGGGCAGAGAGGTACTCTGGCCATGTGGCACACGGCCTCTACATGTGAGCCCTTAAGCTTGGCCTTTGGCCATGCTTGCTCCTCTCTCGCTCTGTACGCGTTCTTTGGCTATATCTGGGCCTCTGAACTCCAATTTCGAATTCGTTTTTGAATTACAAATCATGACTCCCTCATGTACAACAACGATTATGAAACTTTAACAAAAGGTTGAGAATTCATCTTGGAAAACGACGATGAAGACAGCTCAACGAATGAGAATGCAAAGTAGCATAGCTATGTCATATGGACTAAAAATCTAATGAATGAGTAACTGAAATGACCAGAACTCAATAAGAAATCAAATAAGATCATGTTCAAGTCCAAAATACAAGAAACACAAATAAATAAACACTATGCAACACAAGCATGCCATATCTAAGCGATAGTGAAAAAACATACAAATCTACAAGATTGTCAACAATGAGATAAATGTATGTGCTACTTAAATGTGTGTGAAAGTTTTATACCAAATGTTTGAACCACGATGCAAGGACACACATGTTTGAGTTATGTGTGTGTCCACGTATGCCTTGCAAGAGGAAGAAGAATCTTGATACCTTAGCATCCAAGTATGCGATGTTCCCTTTGAAGATGAAATTTGCACAAGATGTTACTTCTTCACCTTTGAAACTTCTTTCTCCAAGAATCACCTAAGAACCAACTATTACAAATATAGAGAGTTTTGCAATGGAATCAAGCCAATACAAATCAAGGATCTTACAAAACCCTAGAAAAGGGAAGAAACCACGGCACCACGAAAGGCAAGAGAATAACATTATGATTTGTTTGTAGGTTACACGCTCAAGGTCTATTTTTCTCTCTTACAACTGTTCTCTTCCCTCTCTTAGGTTTCAAACCCCCTCACCGTAGATTACATGGTTCTATTTATACAGGACTGGATAGGGTTTCTTTTTGTCTATGCCGTGTTAGTAGAGGAGTTCCCAATTTGATTTGCATTAGGAATCTGATGTGGTGAACGAATTGAGACTTGTTTCTTGTTTAGACTTCTCCAGGAGAAGATAAGGTTATGTCCTCATTGGAGTGCAACGCTTTTTGACCTTATATCTGGATGAATCCTTACTCTAGGAGGTATATTGAAATAATGTTACTTTTCCCGTATTGGCCGAGTAGGTCTAGGCCAAGTGAAGGTATTCGGCGAGTACGATCTTTACCTTTTCTAGACTAGGTTGATTTGGCAAGTATACCTTTGTTTTCACTGATCTTGATGACGTGGCAAATGGTCAACGTTTCCTTTGTTGATTGGTAGACAAATGACGTGGCATTCTCCTTCCTTTGTGTTTCCCGCCTATTTTGCTGACGTGTCTTTCAGTCGAGTATATACATACAACAATACCCCCATAAATACTTCAAGCTGAACAAGAGACTTGGTCTTTCCATTCCTTTGTTTCTGCGAGCAGTATTTATAATCATACTTGGCTTCTGGCTCTTTTAGGAAAATTCTTTGAAAACTCTTTCCCTCATTTTTATTTTTTATCCACGTGTTCTCTTTGAGTGCTAGCTTCAGTAATTAAGGCTTCCATAGCAAGCTTTTGTTTTTAACCACAAGATTTAAAAAATTACATCTGATTTGATGCGGTGAAATGACGCTTTGGATGCTGGGTATTTCCTGAGGCGCCACGTGTCCATTGTTTGTTGGGCAACTTCATCACCGCCCTGTGCACTGGCGGTTTACCTTATCGAAATCACTCATTTAATTTTTGAATTTTGAATTCTCATTTTTTTAAGCGAAACTATTCCACTGCCCACTCCCATTCTCTGACGAACTCTAATCCTCCTCTTCTTCTTCCATCAAAAGCACCCAAAGGACTTCAAGTTGCAGGTTCTTGATTTTTCGTTACCCTGCACCGAAATTCTCGAAGATTTTTATTTCATTTCTCTGCTCTTGATTATTAAACGACTTGAAAGATTTAATCACGCTCATTCGCTTGCCTTCCTAGGTCTTTCGCGTAGCCTCCGTTTTAGGGATTTTCTAGTGAGTTTTCATGGACCCATCTCAATGTTCTTTGCTTTTTAACAAAATGATGCGGGCTCTAAAACTTGGTGATAAAAACACCGCAGATAAAATTGAATTGTTAATACGTAATTTCCATCCAAGTTCTTCCATTCCAATTTCTTTTTATATTCCTTCTGTTCATGAAACTAGTGCCCCTGATATCTCTCTTTCCTCATATTTTGGTAGTGATTCTTCAGAAATGACAAGGTCTTTGAAACCCAATGGTAGTAGGCAAAGGGCTTCCAGGGTTCCTAAAGAGTCTTTGCTAGATTCTCAGACGATAGTTGATTCAGATGTTGAGGACCATCAAAGTGATAGATTACACTTTTCTTTTGAGAGCCCGAGTGCTTTTGATAGTGATGTGAACGTGGTCGGCGAGCAAGAGCTTTGAAAATGCAGGAGAAGATTTGATATCCCTAACTTTGTTAATTTGATACTTTTAGGCGAGCGGGCTGTGTGGAACCCATCTCAAAATGCTATTACGATTTGTGGATCGATGCTAGGTTATGGGGTCATTCTCCCCATTCAACCATTTATAGCCAGGTTCCTTGCTGATGCCAAACTTGCTCCTGCTCAATTGGCTCTGAATAGTTATAGGACTTTGATGTACTTGTATTTAATGTGGAAAACGATGGATTATGGGCCACCCACTCCTCGCGAAATTCATCATTTCTATACCTTGAGGCAGCCGGGTCATGGTGGCACTTATTTTCTCCTCTCTTTTGCTATTGAGAACTGGATTCCTGAGGGTGTAAGGATCCAGGGCAGGTGGAGATCTCAGACGATGATAAGAAGAAATGTTTCGTCTGGGGGTTCCCTACTTCGGATAAAATGTGGAAAAAACAGCTGGTTTTTCATAAGTGATGAATAGGGAAGAGATGCGCTTGCAAATATTCATCAGAATCTTCTAGGGAGAAAGGTTCTAAGACACTTTACGTCCCTTGAGTCTTGGTCGAAGACACTCTCTGTTTTGACAGATGGTGAGATATCTCACCTTGCAGAGGCTGCCATTATTCTGTAGGCTGAGAAAGGTCAGTCATTCCTCTTGGATGAGGAAAAATTGATTGCTCGGTGGATTTTCCCTCATTTGACTACCAGGCATCATCGCCGTAGGTTTCTCCATGACTGTTTTTAGTGTTACTTTCTTGTTGGTTTGCATTTTGTAATGCCTAGTTTTATCTTATAGTGAGTGATATCGACATAGTTTGCCATAAACAAGCCCGGGCGGTGAAGAATTTTGTTGCTACCAGCCAAAGGCAACCAGCAGAGTTAGCTAAGGAATGAGTCGCTGCTCCGGATGGCGATGATTCCCAAAGTAGTGAGGACACGGGCGATGGCCTTACGTGAAATGCTGAACCTGGTTAACCTCGTGGGGGTTATGAGGTCGTTGTGAGACCAACTCCTAGCCAAAAAGGTAAAGAAAAGGTTAATACTTCGAGGATAAGTGAAGATGTCCCCATTTTTGATGCCAACGTTCCTGAAACTCCTAAAGATCCTACGAGTGACCTAAATCCTAGAGTTGGTCGGGGAAAGAATCCAGTCGAGAGCACTCCTGATCACGTTGCTCGCCCAACCAAGCGACTTCAAGGGTCATGTAGTACGCGATTTCATCGGACAAGGAAGGCAATTGTTTAGGGAAAAATACCGTAGTACACGCAGCGGAAGCGAGACTAAAAAATTAGTTTGAGTAGCTTTTAAAAATTTTCCAATTTTATGAACCTTAAACCCTTTTGATTAATTAAAGATATATAAAGAATAAACAAAAGATTAATACCTCTTGTCACGTGATCCGATTGACTTGCGTCGATGGTAATCCACAAGATCTTCAATCCTAGCACAAACGTGGATCACCTAGGAGCGTGATCTCCCTTTCTTTGAATTGCAAACCTGAGATCGGATATAACAAACTTTTCTTGATTCGTTAGTCCCAAAAACAATCTAAAGGAACCTAAGATTATTCCGGTCACTTTTGAGTTCTCAATCTTATGATCGAAACTCGTGTGAACTTTAATCGATATAGTATATACAAGCTTATTAATGAATAAGCAAACAATATACCATCAAAGAATAATCTATGTTCCTTTTGTTTTTAGTAGAATAAAAATCTCTAACTATGAGTTGAGAAGAAGAAGAAGAAGAAAAAATTCTGCACATAAAACCCTTGGTCTGGCCGAAAATAATAATGGCCTTATATATGGCAAATTTTCTTTTCTCTTTTTAACTTAGGGTGGCCGAAATCCTTAGCCAAAATCAATTAGGGTTGCCGCAAAAATCAAACAAAAAGAAGAGTTTGAATTGCACCCTAATTCCTATTTTGTTTAAGATTTCCAAACCTTAATCCAACTCAATAATCTTTTATTCCTTATTTGACTAAATTAAAAAGACTTCTTATTTGATTAAATAAATAAAATTAATTATTTATTTCCTTGTCAAACAAGTCTTTTAATTTAAGTACACTACTACCAATAGTATACCAATATGAATCATATTTCCTATATAGAAAAGATTTGTTTCTTAATTAAACAATTAATTAATTCTTATTTAATTAAATAATGAAAACAAAATAATATTAAGGTTATTTTAACCACCTTGCCGCCCCATATACTAATATTGGGCCCAAATATTATTTTCTTATTTCATTAAATCCATAGGACTTTAAATAAAAAGCCCACATGTGAACTAGACCTATTCTTACTAAAAGAAACAAGCCCACATGTCATCCATTAATATATAAATATAGCAGCCCATTACATAAATAATGTGCAAATTATATTCTTAATATATTAAATGCAATTCTAGATGGACCCTAAATTGGTCTGGTAGAATATATCAAGTGATCCATGCAAGTCCGTGTGGATTGGGGATCTTGGCGGGCTATCTAAATTTAAGCTACAATAGACATAACCTAATCACAATCAACAAATGATTCACTTAGGTCCGATCCATTAATTTTAACTCATTCCACTAAAGAGCTAAAATTGAACTCTTAAATAAAGACAGAAAAGGAAGATGTTTCCTCATTCATACCCTAGACAATCATATTGGAGATAGTGTATCCTCGTGATTAATATCAGTAATCGCCAAGAGTTCATAGACCGCCTATAACTCTCCAAGTTACCATATTTACTCATATGACCAGGTTTTGAACTTGGATATTTTGACTTGTCCAGAAGCCATGTTTTCAATAGACACTATTGAAAACTCAACGTTGAGATTTAATATCCAATTACCTCAAAACATCCATATGATGATATTATACTCTCATTTAATAAATGGAGCCACGATGTCCATATCTATAAATGAAGTCCTCTATCGATTAACAAATGAATATCACCAAACTATCGAGGATAGACAATGCGATATAATCGTACTCATTGATAGCTCAAATGATATCACCTGCAACCATAAGTCCATCATTTATCTCAGGATTAAGATAGACTCTCCAATTGTCCTGATAATGAAATTACTTTTATCTACTGACGGTTATAGATAAAGTATTTCATTGTGATTCTGTTCAATGCACCCAGTGCACTAGATTCTTTTGCTCGAAGACACGCCGATGATTTTAGACTCATCATATCTCATTTGATCCCACTCAAATGCTAGCAAAAGAATTCTACAACTTTAACAAGATAAAGGTGCCCAACCTTTAACTTAAGTTGTGAACGATATTCAAGACTAACTAAAGAATTGTGTCTACCACATACATATCCAGATGTATGAACAATTCTTCTTTTCTCATAGTATTTAGACCTTATGATTATTTACTTTGACAATTATTAAACTATAAATGCTATAAGATTTGTTTAAAACAGAAATCACTTTATTAATATGAAAAAGATTGTTAATTACATTATTATACTCTTGCTATTGAGCATAATCCTAACAAATGGTGAACCTGTACTCACTGAGGCCACTCCAACTAGAGGTGTTGATTTAGGAGTTCCCGCTGGTGGGGGGGGGGGGGTGTCAAGAATTGCAGATCCAATCCCCCACTCAGAAAATGTTGGTGAGGCAAATGTCTTTACTTCCACTCTACCAGATCCAATTGCTCATGCGGCAAGTGCTGGCAAATGGAATGTTACTGCTTCGGCTGATATACTTGGACCGTCCATGTCCATGGCAGATCTAGATGGTGTGTGTGAAGAACCCCCTACTACTTCAATTGGGGCTTGCGAAGCATCCGATTTTGTTTCTCTTTCGAATTTTTCTACTTTCGAGATCCTGTCTCATCTGATCCAAAATGATGTTTATGTTGGACAAGGTTGGAAGCATGTGAAGAACAAGTCGTGCAATAGGAAGATGGAGTTCTTCTTTAATTGCCATTCATTTGTAAGTTTTTAATTTCTTTATTTGGCTAGTTATGCTTTTATTTCTAACTTTTGATTTTATCCAAATGATGTCCAAAATGGCAGACAACTATAGGCGTGGGAACTGCCACGCAGTTTCTACAGAGGATAGGCGCCCGCGGGACCAAATTTCACGCTCAGTGGCTAATAAACTCTTTATTAAGGAATCTTATGCTTAGCAACTTGTTCAATTAAGGGAGTCTGCTGATGGGTTTCTAGCTGCCCAATTGGCTGCCAAGGAGAAGTTATCTGTGGCTGAAGAAGAGATTAAAGCCTTGAAAGAACAGTTATCTACCATCCATAATTCACTCGCGGTACGCATTGAGGTAGAGAGGTTGGCCGAAAAGGCCAGGAAAAAGCGGAATGAGAATCAGATGATTTACGCAATCAGTGAGCTTCTAGGGATGCCATTTTTGGGGACTTGAAGGCTGAACTGGAGGTCCAAGCTGTGGATCGGTTCAAGAGGTCCCCTGTTTATGATGCGCTTCTTCTGTGTGAATTCGTGCGTGGTTTGAGACAGTTAAAGAAGTTCTTCGCAATGAAAGACCATTCAAATGAGAAGGCCCTGAAGCATTTTGACAAGTCCCTTCAGTTGCCCATGGATAGTGCAGTGGGTTCGATCAAGGATCAGATAAAGATGTGGAAAGCCCACTGCCATTATACGAGGACTGAGCCTTATCTGATGCACCTGGAAGTCCCTACGAAACGTGTAGGGAAAATACACATGGCGGAAGTAAAAAATAGATTTGTATATTTAAAAATTTTCCTTTTTAAAGATGAACATTAACCCTTGATTAATTAACATATAATAAAAGTATCGTACCTTTTTCATTTGACAATTGATGTTGCGTCGATTGTAATCCGACAAGATCTTTCAATCCAATCATGAACGTGAATCACCTAGGAGTGTGGTCTCCCTTTCTTTGAATTGTGTACCTGAGGATGGATAACAAAAAACTTTTTCTTTTGTTAGTCACAAAAACTTCCAAGAGAAAACAAAGAACGTTTGGTCACTTGTGAATTCTCAATCTTTTGATCGAAACTCGCTTGAACCCAATTCGAAATTGTGCACAAATTCTTTTGATGTAAAAGCTACTAGTGCACTATCGAAATAAAATGATTCTCCTTGGTCAAATTCTACACTATGTCCTAGAGTTGGATTTTATTTTCCCAGCAAAAGAAAAAATAACTCTTAAGTAAGCATTAGGATGGCCGAATTCTATGATGGGGTATATATATGGGGCCAAAATCCTCACCCTAAGAGGATTAGGGATGGCCGAAATCTTCCCCTAATAATATTAGGGTTGGTCGAAATCCTCTCATAAAGAGGATTCATCCATGTAGCCAAAATCCACCCAAAAAAAAGATTTGTGTTTCACCAAAATACCTATCACTTTAGAATCCAAACCATAATCCAACTCTTTAGTGTATTATCAATTATGACTATATCAAAAACATCCTAATTTGATTAGATAAATAAATTCCTTTTATTTATCTACTTACCAAATAAAGTCTTTGATTCTTATTATACTACCAACAATAGTATGATACTAAGAAACCTATTTCTTAGTTAGAAAAAGATTTTGACTTTTAATTAATTAAATAAATAATTAATTAATTAATTTCCATTTAATTAAATAATAAAATAAGATAATATAATAGACTAATACACTAGCCTTGCCGCCAAAGTGCATAACATGGGCTATATATTATTTTTTCCATTTTATTAAATCAATTGGACCTTAATAAAAAGCCCACATGTGAACTAGACTCATTCTTACTAAAAGAAACATGTCCACATGCCTTAATACAATTCTAGATGGACCCATAATTAGTCCGGTAGAATATATCAAGTGATCCATGCAAGTCCATGTGGATTGGGGATCTTGACAGGCTATCTAAATTTAAGTTTCAATAAACATAACCCAATCATAATCAATAAATGATTCACTTAGATTCGATCTAT
This sequence comes from Acer campestre, assembly GCA_954870605.1. NCBI lineage: Eukaryota > Viridiplantae > Streptophyta > Magnoliopsida > Sapindales > Sapindaceae > Acer > Acer campestre. The sequence continues at coordinate 26,696,034 of OX940801.1, forward strand.
TAATTTTAGCTCATTCCACTAAAGAACTAAAATTGAACTCTTAAATAAATATAGAATAAGTAAATGTTTCTCATTCATACCCTAGACAATCATATTGGAGATAATGTATCCTCGTGAATAATATCAGTAATCACCAGGAGCTCATAGACTGTCTATAGCTCTCATAGTTACCATATTTACTCATATGAACACATTTTGAAATTGGATATTCTGACTTGTCCGGAAGCCATGTTTCAATAGACGCTATCGAAAACTCAACGTTAAAATTTAATATTACATACCTCAAGATATTCATATGATAATATTATACTCTTATTTAATAAATGGAGTCACGATGTTTATATCTATAAATGAAATCCTCTATCGATTAGCAAATGAATACCACTAAACTATCGAGGATAGACTATGCTATATAGTCGTACTCAATGATAGGTCAAATGAAAACACTTGTAACCATAAATCCATCATTTATCTCAGGATTAAGATAGACTCTCAAATTGTCCTTAAGTGAAAACTTTTATTCACTGATGGTTCTGGATAAAGTGTTTCACTGTGATCCTATTCAATGCACCTAGTGCACTAGATTCTTTTGCCTAAAGACACTACACTTTGATGATTTTAAACTCATCATAACACATTTGATCCCACTCAAATGCTAGCAAAAGAATCTACAACTTTAACAAAATAAAGGTGCCCAACCTTTATCTTAAATTGTGAATATTATTCAGGACTAACTAAAAGATTGTGTCTACCTCATACATATCCAGATGTACGAACAATACTTCTTTTTCTCATAGTCTATGATTATTTACTTTTGACAATTATAATAATTAAACAATAAATGCTATAAGATTTGTTAAAATAGAAATCACTTTATTAATATGAAAAGATTGTCAAAAATAATATTACACTCTTGCTATTTAACATAATCTTAACAATCTCCCACTTGCGCTATAACAAGTGTGTCATATCTCTCATTCCCATATTCTCTAGGTGCCCATCAAAACTCTTCTGTGGTAGAGCCTTTGTGAAGGGATCCGCTAGATTTTCTGCTGACATTATTTTGGTAACTGTCACGTCACCCCTATGCACAATCTCCCTTAAAAGGTGATACTTCCTTTCAATGGGTTTTCCTCTCTTATGACTTCTTGGTTCTCTCGAATTAGCCACTGCTCCACTATTGTCACAGTAGATAGTGATCTACCTATTCGCATTAGGAACCACTTCCAAGTCAATTAAGAATTGGCGGAGCCAAACAACCTCTTTGGTAGCTTCACATGCATCAACATACTCAACTTCCATGATGAAATCAGAAATAATATGCTTGATACTCCTCCATATGACTGCTCCTCCTCCATGAGTAAACACAAATCCTGATGTGGATTTCTTGGAGTAAAAATTCAACTGGAAATCAGAATCTGTATACCCAACGGGAATCAAATCCCCTCCAGAGTATACAAGCATATTATCTCTCGTTCTCTTGAGATACTTGAAAATATGCTTGATTGCCATCCAGTGATCAGGATCAGGTCTCGATTGAAACCTGTTAACTATGCCAACAGCAAAACAAATATCTGGTCTAGTGCAAAGCATTGCATACATGAGACTTCCAACTACCGAGGTATATGGAACCCTACTCATGAATTGCTTTTCATGCTCATTCTTAGGAACTTGTTCCTTAGAAAGTTTGATTCCATGTCTGAAAGGTAACATACCTTTCCTGGAATCTTGCATGGAGAATCTAGACAAGATTTTATCTATGTATGAAGCTTAGGATAATGCAATTGTTTTATTCTTTCTATCCCTTATAACTTGGATACCTAGAATAAAACTTGTTTCTCCTAAGTCTTTCATATTAAATTGTTTTGCTAACCATTCTTTTAATGATGTCAATACACCTACATTGTTTTCAATGAGGAGTATATCATCAACATAAAGAACTAGGAAAACCAACTTGTCGCCTTTAATCCTTTAGTATACACAGGGTTCGTCAAGGTTTTGAATAAATCCAAAACCTTTCATGGCTTGATCGAACCTTATGTTCCAGGATATGGATGCTTGCTTTAATCTATATATGGATTTTTGCAACTTGCATACCCTTTCCTCTTGGCCTTTTTCAATGAATCCTTCTGGTTGCATCATATAGATGCTTTCATCAAGATTTCCGTTAAGTAAAGCTATGTTGACATCCATTTGCCAAATCTCTAGGTCCAAAGATGTTGCAATGGATAAGAGTATCCTAATAAGTTTAAGCATGGCCACAGGAGAGAAGGTTTCTGTAAGGTCCCATATTTTGATTGGCTTATTTCATGGATAAACCATTTGTGGGGCTTGTTGTAAAGGTAGCTTAGGCTTTTGATGGTTGGTGTTTTGCACAACCAAGGCCCTCTTAAGACCTCAAGAGAAGAATCACCAAAGGTATATTATAGTGCTTACATGCTTTGAAGAGATCTAGTTGCACACACACAAAACTCACGCATATATCTTATTCTTGTATGTTGTGTGTTTTATATGATAGCATGTATGTTCTTGAACATCTCTTCTGGCATGTTTTATTTGATTGCATCTAGGTTATTAAAATGCCATGACATGTTTGCATTAGGATGCAAAGTCATGAATTTTATTCATGCATATTAAATTGATTGCATCTTGTTCTATGATAATGCCATGACATGATAGGCATTAGGATGCATTCAATTCCCACACTTGCACTTCATGTTTGTTAGCCTTAAGTGTGGTGTAATTCATTTACTGAAAGATGTTCGGAAATGTTTGCACATGCACGTTGGTGTGCATGGTTTTAGCCATGATCACCGTTGGAGATGCCCTTGGCTTCTCCTTTAGTTTCACCATTTCTAGTGAAACGGCGGTTGAGATCGGTGGCCTGACCATTGATTGAAACCGCCCTTCGAGACCTGATTGATTTTTGTCTCGGGTCTAAAACGGTGGTTATGTACCCGCCGAATGAAAGCGCCGAATGAAACCAGCATTCTCGGGTTTCAATTCGGCGGTTACAATCTACGACCCGACTGCCTATCAAAACTGCTGATCATGTGTTTTCAGGGGCAAACTTGACTTTTCACCTGCACTATTTTTGGTCTCTATAAATACATCCTTATCTCTGGTTCCCAAACCAAGTCTTCTGATCCTAAGAACCTTAGAGAGATATTTAGAGAGACTTGAGAGAAAAAGCTTAAAGATTACATCTTTATTTCTCTCAACCCATTTCCACTTCATAAATCATCATCTAAGCATCATCTAGGTTCATCTAGTATGTGCTAATGCATGGTTCTTCTTCAACACACATGGTATGGTATGTTGAACACTATTATCTTACATAAGTAGTGTTTTTACTTATCAATTTTATCTCGTCTATAACTTGTATGTGTTTAGATTAATTTCTACATACATGATTGAGATTAGGTGTTAATAGGCTATTGGGTGAAAAGAGTGCTCTTGCCAAGAAGCTTAGAGAAGTTGAGGGGATTGTTTTTGAAAGGGATAGGATCATCTCTAGTTTGCCTCTAGGAGGCTCAAACGACGTGGTAGTTGAGGAGAAGCTCATAGAAGCATCACTTCCTACAAGCAAGGTCATTATTGACAAGAAAACTACTAAGAAGAGACGTTCCAAGACCAAGAACAAATTAAAAAACAAGGTACCCCTTGAAACTCCCATTTGTGCTTCTCCCATCCCGAAAGGTAAAATCTCTCATTTTGTTCTCATATGTCATTTTTACAATACCATAGGCCATATCAAGCCCAAGTGCTATAAATCATTGATTATTGCAACATGGAAAATGCATCTAGAGATAGAGAGATTGAACTTCATTTTAAGCATGCTAAAGCTTTTGAATATGGAAAGCATGTTAATGTCACAAAGCATGTTAAGAATGTCCGAAATGTGAAGAATGGAAACCTTGCAAAATTTGACAATGCATGTGTTGCTAATAATGTTGAAAAGAAGAGTATCAATGATATACTTGTAAATCAAGTTATGAAAAACTTGACTCTAGATTCAACATTGTTGTTAATATGAATCTTGATGGTGTTTGTGTAGGTTCACCCTTGACAAAGTTTGTCAAGGGTGAGTGCTCTTATTAATAGTGTAAGTTAAACATGTGAGTTAGCTTTAAGATTAGTGTTATATTATTAAGAAACTTAGCTTGTTTGTTATGTATCTCTATGACTCAACATGAACTTAGCTATTTCACACTGTTTGTTATGATAGTCAAAATCTATTGATTAACTTTTTGAGAAGTTGTTTTTATGAAATCTATATGGTGACAATTTTGTTAAGACTTTTAAAGAAAGTCATTTTTTTTTTGAAATGCTTAGCCTTTAGTCTCTTCGGATCGACACACCTATAACTTGTAGTCATGAGGACATACAAGCCAAGAGGACTCATTAAAAGGGTGAAGGCCTTGCATTTGATGAAAATAGCTTGCGAAGGTATCTCTAATATCACATTGCTTGCTTATCTAATTTTCATCTCTCAACTCATTATTTTTATCACTTCAAGAAACATGTCATACTTGGGAACTAATATAGTGTTTATATGGTCCTCGTTGACATTTGCTAGTCTAAGATCTTTTGGTGATAATTGTTCACATTGATCTTAATCATGGTGTATGTTATTGTTTGTATGATTGTTGAGTGGCAAGTTTTGAAAAATATTTTTCATATTCTTTGAAAGCTACTTTCTTGAGAAATAGAGATCTTAAGTAAGTCTCTTGACTTGCTTTTCGATCATGTGCTTTTAAGCCTTAAATTTGGTTTCAAAAATGCACTTTGCTTCTCTTATATGCTTTGTTATGTCGTTGAGTTTGATAGACGTGAGTTTTTGATACTCTTGATGTTCTAAGATTAGTCCATTTAAAAATGACCTTTGATTTGTATCCATTTGCTTCGACAACATAGTACTCAACGAGCACCCTCTTGGAAAGGGCTACATACCTTGGTTGTGAAGCTGCCCAATGTTGGAAAAGGCTACGCCATTGTGATGAGTAAAAGTCAACATGAGGTGTATATGTTTATGTTAGAAAAATCAAAGTAGTGTTGAAAAGAATCATTAAAAAAAAAATACTTTGATTCAAGCCTAAAACAAAACAAAGATGCTTTATAGAGTATAGTTGAATAATCAAATGAGCTCAGGTTGACAAATAGAAATAGGTATACGAGCCACACGCACACACAACGCTCACATATTGAAAATTATACTCTTTAAAAGCAAAATTTCAGATGAAAATCGGTTTGACCTTTTTATGAAAAGTTTAAGGATGAATAGATGTTGAAAATGTTTGCATGTTTGATTACTAAACTACTTCATTTCATATACTTGAAGTAAAATCTTCACACACTCACATTTGCTTATTTGGTATTTTGATACTCTAGCAATTTTTGAAGATATATGAGAGTGATTGAAAATCTAGGTGTAATTCTCATTGCTATATGGAGCTTATTTGAAAAAACTATGAAAATTGCTTGAGAGGTGAATGTGTGGTGATTCTTGTGAACAATTGTCTATCTAGATCTTAGATGGGACATTTATCAAGGGGGAGCATTATATGCTATGTTTTTGTTCTCTTTTGTGATTTGTTCACATGATTCTTCAAGATTGTTGTTTGTTGGGTTTATTCTTGTTTTTGATAAATCTTAAGATACTATGCTTATTATTGATGTGCATATTGATTTGTTCAAAAATAATGTTTTTGCCTTTGTATATGTTTATTGGTCACTAACTTGTTTTGATGTTTCCACTTATATTTGTTTTTAGTGTTTTTGTGATACAAGGTCATGGGAAAGCTAAGAAAGTTGGTGGTAGCAATCTTTCAAATCTCGTTGACAAGTCTAATCCTTCATCTTCTTCCAAAGTTACCAAAGCTAACAAGTTGAAGAGTTTGGGAGTCTTTGAACTCAAAAAGATTATTCAAGAGAAAGGTATAGATTTGAATTCTTGTATTGGTTCATATGTTCATAAGGCCATTAGTGAAAGAAATTGGAATTCTTATATTAACATGATAGGAGTTGTGAATGAGACAATGGTTAGAGAATTCTATCATGAGTACAAGGAGAGTACCACTATTGAAGATGCCGTTATGGATATGAGAGGAGTTGTCTTTAGAGTAAATTCTTGGAAATTGAATGAGTTTCTAGGTTTGCTTGATGATATTGAGTCGGATTTCCTAGATGTTGATGTCTTGGAAAACCTTGATTTGATGGGTAAGACTCTTTGTGACAATGATGACTTTGAGTGGGGTAAACGTGCCTTTATTAGGCAAAGTGAGTTGACCAAGATTAGTGCCTTTTGGCATTTGTTTGTTTGAGCAAATCTTGTTGTCTCTACTAATGCTACCAAATTTAATAGAGAAAAAAATCAAGATTGTGTATGCCTTAGTGACTAACAAACCCATTAACCTTGGAAAAGTGCTTATTGAACATATAGAGATTGTGGCTTATGCAACTCGTTTGGACAAGAAGTTAGCATTTCCGGGTTTTATTTCTCATTTTTGTTTAGCTAATGGGTTAAAGAAACAAGACAATGATGTGCTTCTACCTCCCTTAGAGAATTTAAGTGATAAATGTGTGACAAACATGTTATACAAGGAAAAGGGAGAGTCTAGTGATACATTTAGGCTTTTTGGTTAATCACATGATTCAAGCCATTAATCTAGTGCACGTAGTCTTCCTATTTGGGCTTTGCATTTGAAGAAAGAGGTTGAAGAGTCTAGGAGGCAAATTGAGGTGTCACATAGGAAGATTGAAGAGCTCAATGCTAGATGAGAGCTTCAAGATGAGAAGATCAAAGACTTGGAAAGGAAAGCATCTACTTCAAAGCATTATGTGAGATCAACAAGTCGTACAATTTTCCTTGGTGGCACAAGTGGCTAGAATGTTCTCAAGGTATATATTTTTATTCTTTCTTTTTGGCTTCATATCATGTCAAAAAGGGGGAGAATTATGGGGAGATATATGGGGAGATTCATGTTAGTTCCAGCTTTCTTAGTTCTCAATTTTTTATTTTTCGTGTATTTTGGTATCAAGTTTGAACTCTTTGGCATATAATATTTTTGATTGATATTTGTTAGAATATTTTGTTAGATAGCATGTATTAAGGGGGAGCATTCATGATCCATTTGATCTTTAAATGTTTTATTTTTCTTGCCAATAAATGTATATTGCCATATGTGTTGTCTCTTGGATATTTTTGTGCCTTCAAGATATTTTTAGGTGATATCAACAGAAGACCAAGATGAAGTTCAAGACTCGTTATAGAAAATTTTGTTTAGAAATGTGTAATTCATTGTACTCATTGTGACCAAATTTTCTTTGTAATTGTTTCAGTATATGTATAGGGGTTTTGACATGGAATTTGCCAAAGGGGGAGATTGTAGGTTTTTGGTTTGTCTTGACATTTATTCCATATCAAAACTATGTTTTTCTTGTATTGCTTAGTGGTCTTAAGAATGATGATTCAAAGCTTCAAAGAAAGACTTGGCCACAAATTCATGCAAGAAGGTGTCTTCGAAGAGGAATGTGCTACATGGCACAATAAAGGTAAAATAGACCACATTCCTCTTACAAGGTGTAGGCACACACACACATGACATTCATTTGTGTCCCTACATAGTTGTAAACCATTTGTATAACACACACACTTTATAAAGTATGCATATGCATTAGTTTAAAATTGACAAATATTGTGAAATTGCATGTTCTATGACTATGTCTAGGAAATTGCATAATTGTGTGATCTTGTGTTTATTTGTTTATGTTTTATTATATTTGGACTTGAACATGATCTCATATGATTCCTTATTGAGTCCCGGTCATTTCGGTTACTCATTCATTAGGTTTCGAGTCCAAACGATGTAGCTACGCTACTTTTTGTTCTCGTTCGTTGAGTTGTCTTCGTCATCGTTTTGCAAGATGAATTCTCAACCTTTTGTCAAAGTTTTATAGTCTTTTTCATGCGTAATCTGAAAAAAGATTCGAAATCAGAGTTCAGAGGCTCAGATACGGCCGAAGAACGCAAGCAGAGCACGAGAGGAGCAAGCTCGGCCAACGGCCAAGCTTGAAGGACCACGTGTGGAGGCCATGTGCCACACGGCCAGGCAGCCTCTCTGCCCACGTGTACCACATGCACCCCGCATGATGATTGGTCATTTATTGTATATGTTTTCGATCCCCATTCCTCCAATCAATTGCTTGTTTCTCGAGTCTTTTAGAGTTTTAATTTGTGTGTTTGAGCATTTTCAGGTTGTTGAATCCAAGTGATGTATTTGAAGTATTTCAGAGAAAAAAAGGGCAATTTGGCCAAATACCGCAGCTCAGGCAAATATACATCAAGCGGAACATCTTGCGTCAAAGTCCAGAGGTGCATCATCCAATTTACTGCCCCCTAGGCACCTGCCTACCTTGCTGTCCTACCTAGCGGTCAACTCCAGGAGTGTCACTTTGTATTTTCCGCGGGGTAGGCAACTTACCTACCCAGCGGTACATCCAGCGGTAGCCCGTCAGTGCAGATGACCCATATTGCGGGCCCCATAACTATCATCTCCGATTGAATTGTGTGTCCTACCTCCTATGGATTTGAATCCCCGGAAGTCTAGTTTCCAACCCAATTTACGGCTTGTCAATCCGAATTTTCTAGAAGAAGTTATGCTCGTTTTAGTGTCCGAAGGTCAGATCAGTCAGTTATTAAATCCGCGAATGCTTTCGGGATTTGTTTCGCAAGTTGTCGGAACGGGAAATATTACCTTCTTGGACATGTGTGGAAGTCTTGGAAAGCAATTAGACATCTAATCCTTATCCTCCTTCAATAAGTAATCAATTTGGATGGATTAGGAAAGAAATAGAATCCCAAAAAGGTAGAGTTCTAAAGGGGAAGTGATTTCCTTGTTGTTTAAGGGCTTGGCTTAGCATCTACACCTATTTATGCCCCTTTGAACCCTAATTTCGGGAGATATAGAGAGGGAGAGAGAGAGCCATCGAGAGGCAGCCAAGGGAGGTCCCCAGCCACCAAAGGGGAGGTCCCCCTTCACCATCATCCGTCATCCATCTTTACACATCGGGGGTTTACAAGACGAAGAAGACGCATCATTGAAGATTTGAAGAATTCATTGAAGGCCTCAATGGGTTTTATCTTTTCTATCTCTTGTCTTTTTATTTCATCTATGTGTAACTAAATCCATACTAGGGATTCAATGTGAACCTCTATGAATACTCTTTGTTAGAATTGATTATGTTTTCGTAATTTAAGTTTCGTTTCATTCAATTTGGGATTTCTTCTTGTCTATGCATGGTTAGTGCTAGTCTTGAATCTAGGGTTTATATGTTAAGGTTGAGAGATGTGTGGGTTTCACCAGTCTTAACCAATATTCAATTGAATGAATGAATTTACTGTTGCAGGTTGCACGTTATCTTTGGTTCTCTTGTTCTTGTGCTTAATGGGTTCTCAATCATGGTTTATATGCAAGGTTTGCTATTGACTGTGATTGAGAATACTTGATTGTGTGTTTTGTGGGTTTTAGGTTATAGTTTATATGCAAGGTTTGCTATTTACTCAACTGAGGAACGCTTGGTGTATGGTTGATGTATTTTCTATTATAGTTTGTATGCAAGGTTTGCTATTGATTGTAGTAGAAGTACTTAATTTATCCCAGGACCACAAGCACTAATTATACATAATTTAAGAACGAACCCTTAACTTGATTAACATTCTTTGTGAAAGTCAATTCGAAGCATTGAGTAAACGTAGTTGGGGATCATTGATGACCTAGTCCTCTCACCTCTTGATCTCATTCACATATTCTTGTTAATTGTTTTCTTAGTTTAGTCTAGTTTTAATCTCAAATCAATCAAATCAATCTGAAATCTCTTGGTTACTGTTACTTGCTTAGCTTTAATTAGAATTGGTTTTAGTCGATAGATCACTTTTCCTCGTGGGAACGATCCCTACTTGTCGCTGTACTTATTTCACGATTCGTGCACTTGCGAGTTAGGTTTTTATAACACGATTTCACACATCACATGAGCCTGGTGATTGGTAACTACTGATTGGTTCGTCTTCTCCCTCTCTTTCATCTCTTTTAAATTCTCCAATTCCCTCACATTCATTATAAGAAGAAAAATTAGAAACTCTCTTGACCAGAATTTTCTCTCAACTTTTTCTCACCTTCCAAACACCATTACTTTCTCATACGAAGTTAGAATTGGCTAATTCAAGTTGGAGATTGTACGTAATCAAGTCTTCTACCTTTTCTAAGTGATCTTGCAACTGTTTGATTGAGTTTTCTTGAGGTTCTACTCAGAGAAACAAACCAGTTCGTGATTTGGAGGTAGTTGTCATATCTTTGAGTTTTCTTCTTTTATAACCTTCAATTTGATTGGGGTTTCTTCTTCTATATGTATGTATATGTATGGTTAATTCTATTGAGAAAGATAGCTTCACAATCAAACCTAATCAAAAGTCTAATTAGAGACATATGTGAACTAGTTTCTTAGATTATAGGTTTTTCACAAGATTGAGAGTTGTATTGTGATTAGTTTGATATCTAGGGTTATTTGTAGATTGATGATGTATTTTATAATCAATAACCTTAACATATGCTTAGATTCTCTAGTTGAACAAATCTAGATTATCACTTGTATATATGTTTTTAGAGACATCTAGGATTTAATTGACTATTCATTATATCCTTGCTCTAAATCTTTGGCTAGAATATTCATTGAATACATTTTGTGATTCTAGCCTTTATGTGCATGCTTATAACATCTTGAATATATGTTTTATGTTTATGATCTATTCAAATGTTATATGTGTGAATGAAACTGGGAGCTATTTGTGTTAGGTGTTCTCACATGCTCTAGGTTTAATTCAAGTTTTGCATCTAGACTATTATAACTTGTGTTCTCACATGTTTAGGTCTAGTTGTTCCATGGAATGTATTGATCACATGTTTTATGTTGAATTGCTTGTTTGCATCATTTGCATTCACATGATCACACTAGGAAGTCCTTGTAAAAGGCATGAAGTCTTGGTTAGGACGTGAGGTCCGGATAACCAAGCAAAAAGTCTTGACTAAAGTCGGGAGGACTCGGATAGTTAAGCAAGAAGTCATGGCTAGGATTGGGATGGTACGGATATCTATGCATGGGAGGCTCCCTAGAGGCATGAATGCTTTGGATAGGGAGTTGGCTACATTATTGGTAGGCCCAGGTGCTCGGTTAGACATAGAATCCAATAGAGAGTGTTGCATGGGATGTGCATTTGCTCTTAAGGAATTTCTAATTTTCCAACGTTGTTTGTTTGATATGATCTCCAATATATGATGGCTTCGCATCATTGAGGGATTTTGTATCTTCCAATAGGGATTGGGTAGACATCGACTCCAATAAGAAGTTGGTCAAGGTTGGTCACTTTTAAGGGATTTCTATTTTATCATCCAATATATATAGTTCCCAATGGTTGTAATTCAACCCGTGGATGTTTCCTCCTTGGAGGTTTTACCACGTTAAAAAATCTCATGTGTCAATTCTTTTATCTCTCTCTTTCTTATTTTTGTTTATGTATATGTTTTAATCTTGTTGCATGTTATTCACTTGTGATGTATATTGGAACAAGAATTTGTAATGTGTGATTTGTAAGCAAATTCATTTTGATCATAATTGTAATTATAATTCTTTTGTATATAGTTATCTTTGTGTATAGTTATATTTGTTTATCCTTGTAATACATTGAATAATATTGAAATACAAGTATTATTTGTTATTGTGTTTTTGTGTTATTATACCTCATGCAACTAATTGATATATATATAGACAATGCCTAAATGATCACATGCTTATCTTGTCTATGTACGAATGTTTTGTTTATGTGTTGTATGTAAAGCTACCTTAAGGGACAAACGTGAGTTTGTTTCAAGGGATTGAAAAAGGCATAAAAACCTATTCACCCCCCCCCCCCCCCCCCCTCTCTATGTATGATTTAAGTGATTTAACTACGTTTGTATACTTTCAGTACATATTCTCTACCAATGGTATTTGAGTTTAAAGGAAAGATTGGGAGGCTTAAATGAGCCAAAAATGGAAGAAATTGGAAAGTATGTTGAGTGTCGCACCTCACTGTCGACACAAACCACGGCGTGATCTAAGCCTAACCGTGTCTATGGTTGATCTATCGTCAAGCTAGAACACGACACCGAGACTGTGGCAGAACCCCCTCGGTATTCCAACAGCTTAAGGATGAAGTGCAGAAAATCAGGCATTCGGCGAGGGCCACCGTTGATTTGCAAACTACCGTTCAATTCTAAAAATGCCCAAGAAGCATTTGGCGGTTAAAGTTGCCTGTCAAGGTTGCCGATCGCAACCGCTGATTCAACCAAGATCAACAAAAAGGCTGAAATTGTATATGCTCGTGCAAAATGTCCAACTTGCAGGGGTCATATCTTCCTCCTCAAATCGAACCACGTTGGGATCCTTATATATTCAGAAAGCCCCGGAAGTCTAGTTTCCAGAACATCTTATGGATTGCGATTCTGGGTTTTGTACAGGATGTTATGCCATTTCTGTTACGATGTGCGATACTGAAATTTCCAAATGGCCGCCAGGCCATAAAAACAAACCGTCGATCAACTCCAGAAAGTCGTTTTTTGGGTGAATTTCAGGGACAATTTCGTCCATTCACCCCAACCTTCAACCCTAACCTCCCAACACTATATAAACACCTTATTCTCTTCTCTCCTAAGAGAATCCACTCCTAACACACTTCTTCTTCTTCTTCTTCTTTTTTTTCACTTTCTTTCATCTAAATAACAGAGAGAGAAGCTTGTAAGGGCTTCCATGGAGGTTTTCCTCCATGGATGCTTTCCATTTCATCTTCTACCCATCATCCACTATATTTAGGAGTAGATTGCATAGATATAGGAGTGGGGTTTGGCCAAATTCAAGCTAGACAAAGGAAGGAGCTCTTGGAGGAGGTTTTCTTTAAGGGTTGTACCTATTTCTCACTCTCTATGTATTTATTGTTTTCTTGAATATGTAATCCCCACTTGGGAATATTTGTAAACCTAATTTATGCTCAATATATATATGTTGGTTGTTTTTATATCTATTTTGTGTTTTGATTCACTCTTGTTATTTATTGATATATCTCTTATCTTGAAATGCATGTTTATGGATGATTGGAAATTGATATGTGTTCATGGATGGGATTAGGACTACATTAACTTAATTGTAAGAGTAGTTGTAATCAAATATCCCATTTGTGTGTGTATGTCTTTGGAACGTCGAAATTGCATGTCGGTTTGAGTGACTTAGAGTTAGGATTGTGCCTTTGGAGGGGCTCTCCAGGCATAGTCTTGGCTAATTAGCTAGGAAGAGTGGGTGAACATACAAATTGCCATATTATAAGGGTTCGGTTCATTGTTCTTGTTAACAATTGGACTTTAGCTATTTCTCACTCTAGGGGCTCTAGGTGAGTCATGGTTAGAGTTACAATTACTGGTTTTTGGCTATCTCTCATGCTAGGGGCTCTAGGTGAGTTATTGTTGGAGATACAATCACTCTTTCCACATTCATTGTACCAAACGTTGTCATTTTACATTACAATGTTAATATTGGGACTTAATTTTACATCAATTTGTAGAATATGTTCATAAATGTTTGTTGTGGTTTCGTGTAAAAGAGGCTCTCGGCACACTCTTCAACCGTTAGCTTTATGAATGGGTATAAATCGGATCGAGGCAAGAACAAACCTTTAACTAAAATTTGATGCACTTAATGCCTAACAACCAACTATTTGTGCACTAATGTGTGGTGAACGTGTTGAACCTTGTGTGACCATATCCTACATCTCTCCTATCCACCATTTTATTTATCACTTTAAACACCATTCTCACCTATCCATATTCTCTTTGTTTTTAAGTATTTACAGTTTCTTTACACACACACACCCACACCCACATTATATATATACTTCACACATACCATTCTCACCACATACGCATTCTTATTTACATTGCTTTCAATAAACACTAGAACTCGAAACGGTTGATGAATCTCACCTCCCTGCGGAACGATACCCTTACTTGCTGCTATACTAGTCACTAGCACTAGCGAGGTCAAACTTATATATAAATATTTTGACATGCAAAAATGACACATGTTAGTTGGCCTACTTGTTCTTTTCTCTTGGGATTTGCACAATCCTGAATTCTTTGAATTGCCTTAGCAACCCTTTTGTAAATTCCAGATAGGCGATCATGCTTTCATCTCTCGCTTGGTACTTGTCCAGCACTTGGAAATCACTGAAAATCTCTATCTGATTGGCTCCAAAGACTGTGCAGACTCTCAACCCTGCTATTAGTGCTTCATACTCAACCTGATTGTTGGTGGCTTTGAAATCAAAACGCAAGGCACATTTGACTGAATCTCCTTTAGGGGTTGAAATCAATATTCCTACCCCGCTGCCGTGTGTATTTGGTGAGCCATCGATGTGAAGTTGCCATTGGAAGTTTTTCTTTGTCTGTTCTGCCATTATCTTCGCTACTTCAATGTCTGGTTCAGTGAATTCTTCCACAAAGTTTGCTACTGCTTGACCCTTAATTAATGTTCTTGAGAGGTACCCTATGTCAAATTCGCTCAATTCAATTGCCCATTTCATTAGCCTGCCGGATACTTCAGGTTTTTGTAAGATTAGCTTGAGATGGTAGTTTGTGTATACCCCGATCTTGTGGGCTTGGAAATACGGCCTCAGTTTCCTTGTTGTTGCTATTAGTAAGAGGGCCATCTTCTCGGTTGGCGAATACCTTGTCTCGGCGGGTAACAGTGATTTGCTTATATAATACACTGGCTTTTGGATTCCCTCTTCTTGTCTTATTAGTATAGAACTTGTGGCTACTTCTATGACAGATAGGTATATGTATAGTGTTTCTCCAACAAGCGGTTTTGATAGCAGTGGTGCTCGGCTGAGGTAGTCTTTCAAAGCATGGAAAGCCCGTTCACAATCTTCATTCCACTCGACCCCCTTATCTTTCTTGAGGGCTCTAAAAAATGGTAAGCACCTGTCTGTCGATTTTGATATGAATCTGTTCAACGATGCCAAACACCATGTAAGTTTCTGAATGTCCTTCAAAGTTTTTTGGGAAACCATATCGGCCAATACTTGGATCTTGTCAAGGTTCACTTCTATTCCTCTCTGATGCACCTAGTATCTAAGGAACTTACCAGATGGTACGCCGAACACACATTTGGCGGGGTTCAGTTTCATGCCGTATTGGGTCAACACATCGAAAGTTTCTCACAAATCATTTACATGTCCGTTGATCGTGATGCTTTTTGTCAACATATCATCTACATATACCTCCATGTTTCTTCCTATTTGACTGGCGAACATCCTATTAACCAGCTGTTGATACGTTGCTCCGGCATTTTTTAAGCCAAACGACATTATTGTGTAACAATACAACCCTTGATCTATGGTGAATGCTGTTTTATCTTCATCTGGCTTATGCATTTTGATCTGGTTATACCCTGAATATGCATTCATGAAGCTTAAAAGCTCGTGTTTGGCTATAGCGTTGACCAGCTGGTCACTTCTTGGCAGCGGGAAGCTATCTTTGGGGCAAGCGTTGTTCAGGTCAGTAAAGTCTACACACATCCTCCACTGATTGTCTTTCTTCTTCACGAGTACGACATTCACCACCCATTTGGTGTATTTAACTTCTCTAATTGATCCTGTTCAGTAACTTGGCCACTTCTTCCTGAATGGTTGCGCTTCTTTCTGGATTAAAGCTTATTCTTTTCTGCACCACCGACTTGCTTTTGTTATCTATGACCAAGTAGTGCGAGATCACACTTGTGTTGATTCCTGACATATCTTCGTGGCTCCAGGCAAATATTCCCTTGTACTCTTTTAGCAAGTTTGCTATTTCCACCTTAACTGGTATGACCAACCTTGCCCTAATCTTAACAATTCTGTCAGGTTCTCTCTTATCTAAAATGATAGATTTGGTTGGCTCCTCCTTTTCTTTATCTGCCTTATCCCTTGGATCAAGTTCGAAAATCCCTGGGGTTTCTTCCTGTTCCTATTGGTTGAGTTCGAATATACCCAAAGTTTATGCTTCAACTTTATCTTTAAAAATCGACAGGTTGGCGTGGCGAGCCACCTCTTGTGATCCCTTGAGCTCTCCAATCTCAAATTCTATCGAGAACTTTACTTTTAATGCATGAGTTGATGTGACTGCCCGGGCCATGTTTAAGTATGGTCGGCCGAGTAGTGCATTGTACGACCAGTTGTAGATATCGACGACGACAAAATCTAACAGGATCATTCTCCAACAAGGTGTTGTTTCGAATCTTACTAGTAGCTTTACGGTTCCTAAGGATCTTACCTCTGCACCTACAAATCCCTTTAATGGTACATGAAAAGTCTCCAAGTCTTTTCTATCCAACTGCAACTCATCATATACCTTGGCGCTCAAGATGTTGGCCGAAATCCCATTATCTATCATTACTTAGAGGGCATCTCTTGCATCGTTGGGTTTTGCATCAATCCCTTCTGAGACCTCGGCCACGAAAGTTATTGGGTTCCATCCTTCCTTTCCCCTCTTAGGGCTTCTCTGTATGAAATTTACCTATATATTTCTACTCTCGTACATCATTTCTTGAACCTCTAACATTCTTTCCCTGTTACTCGGACCGGTATGAGGTCAGTCGAAAATGGTATTTATCGCTGCAATTGGGCTACTCTTCCTTGGACTTTTTCTTTCTTATCTGTTTCCTCGATGGCTATCTTGGCAACCATCATGCCTATCTCCTTTCAGGTGAAATCCTTAAGGTGCCCATCTCTGATTAGACTTTTAATATGATCACGCAACTGGAAACACTTAGAGATGTTGTACCCGTGATCTTTGTGGAAGCGGCAGTATTTCATCATGTCTCTCATAGCATTGACTGATTGCTATCATGGATATTTGGTGAGCCCCTTATCTTTCACCATGGAAAGTATGTCTTCTTGTTTGCCCATCAAAGAAGTGTAGCTATTATACTTACTTCGGAAACTACTGGTTCAGTTGTTTCCTCTGCTTTCCCTGGATTGGCCCTTCCGACTCTTTTCATCTCTTTGACGATCACATGACTACATTTTTGTCTTGTCATCCCTGGACTTGAGCTTTATATCGGGTTTATGGCCATGCACGTAGCTACCCCTTTGTGCTACTTCCTCTTCTTCGGCTAAAGCATAGTCGCCAGATATGTCCATCATCTCTTCATAAGTTTTTGGTCAATCTCTCCATAGGTCAAAGGACAATCGACCGCTTTACAACCCATTGGTGAAAGTGACTATGACGGCTACATCCCTGGCATCTTTAATTTGAGTGACTTCTTTCCTGAATCTTGTCAGGTATTTCTTAAGGGATTCGCTATTTTCTTGCTTCAAATTCGACAGGTGGGCGAGTGACTTTCTCCTCTGTACACTCCCCATGAATTGTCTTACGAATGCCTTGCTAAAACTGGAAAAACAGTTAACACTTTTGGGTAGGAGCCGCCCAAACCACCTAGAAGCGAGATCGCTGAAATTTTATGGGAATGTTAAACACAGAAGTCCATATTTGGATGCATATTGTGCCATGAGGTTGTGGAATCGTCAGACATGTTCTTTTGGGTCCCTGTTCTCTTTGTATTGCTCGACAGTCAACATCCTGAATCTCTTCGAGAACTAGGTGTGAGCGATTTGATCAATGAATGGGTTGTTTGACTCATCATCTGATGAAGCATTGTGTCTATATCTCTGAGCCATTGCTGAGACCTTCTTCGACAGTTCTTGGAGGGTGATGCTTCGTTGACTGGTTGGTTCTCCTTCTGGACCAAGCTGGCTCTTAATAGTCATTCTTCGATAGTCGTCTTCCCTACTGTCCATGCTCCCTTCGGACCTCTAATCATCTATGCTTTCAGATCTCCACTGTCTCGCCCTTGTTGACCATAGCCCATTTCTCGGCTGAGGACTTTTATCTTCAAATGAAACAGAACTATGTATCTGCCAAGTTTTCTAGTGTGTACTATCGGGGATCGTCCCATGCATCCAACCGTGACCTTGCCTCTCTAAAGATTCCTCGTCCAGCAAGTCTTTTCCCTTTTTGTTTCTTCTTCCTTCGAGGGCTTCGGGGTGGTCTCGCAGTGTTTCCTCCATAGATGGCTTTGCTTAGACACCCAGGGTCACTATATGGACTTTCAACCACAGCCTCCCCGGTGGTTGGTCCCCAGGCATGCTAGTTGTTAAGACATAAGGAAAAGAAATCCTCAAGCCTATAGGAAGTGAGAGTCCTAACTTGTTGGGTTCATTGACTAGGTTTATTCAAGTTGTTTGGAAGTGCCGTAGAGTCCCCAGATCAGCTACCCTGGTATCTGGTGTTGCTATCGATTGTTCCCCTATCATCAACATTTCATCCATTGCCGCTCTGGTTGCTTTGGGGACTTGGTAGTGGTTATTACCGCTGGAGTTTCTGTCTTTGTCGCTAGCGTTGCTTATGTCTTTCAAATCTGTTTGTAACGGTTCCTCGAAATTCTTGTTCAAACCCCCCTTCTTCTAGCGCCAATTGTTGACGATGAATTCTAGATTGCCACGCGTCCAACAATGATGTTATGTTAACAAAAACAAAAATGTAAATAGATGCATGCAAGAACACAAATTTTATGTGGAAAACCCTAGAAAAGGGAAAAAAAAACACTATGTTTTGTTTGTAGGTTACACGCTCAAGGCCTATTTTTCTCTCTTGCAACTGCTCTATTCCCTTTCTCTGGTTTCGAACCCCCTCACTGTTGATTACATGGTTCTATTTATACCAGACTGGTTAGGGTTTCTTCTTGCCTATGCCGTGTTGGTGGTGGAGTTCTCAATTTGATTTGCATTAGGAATCTGATATGGTGAACATATTGAGACTTGTTTCCTGTTTAAACTTCTCCAAGAGAAGATAAGGTTATGTCCTCATTGGAGTGGAATGCTTTTTGACCTTACATCTAGATAAATCCTTACTCTAGAAGGTATATTGAAATAAGGTTACTTTTCCCGTATTGGCCGTGTAGGTCTGGGCTGAGTGAGGGTATTCAGCGAGTACGATCTTTACCTTTTCTAGACTAGGTTGATTTGGCGAGTATACCTTTGGTTTTCGCTAATCTTGATGACGTGGAAAATGATCAACATTTCCTTTGTTGACTGGTTGACAAATGACGTGGCATTCTCCTTCCTTCGTGTTTCCCGCCTATTTTGCTGACGTGTCTTTCAACCGAGTATATACATACAACATAAGGGTTTTATTTATTTTTTATTCATTAATTTCTTTTTTTAATAAATCTTTTTTTTTTGAGGTAATAAATATATATAATATATATTGAATAAAGATTTATTATTATTATTATTATTATTATTAAAAAAAAGTGATATCTCCACCATCCATCTTTAAGATGGACAGTGGAGATTCATCTTTTTTTTTTATAATTTTTTTTATTTTAATTGTAAATTGAATTTCAGATGGTCAATGACGTTGATGCCCTTTCCATTTAACGGTCAACGGTTTGATTGAATGGAAAAGGTAACATAATGGGCGTTTTTATCGTTTCTTTGATTTTAGGGGGAAAAACAACCAATATGGTCAAACCCTTTCATTGTCTTAACAATAGGGCAAACGCCAGGTGGGAAAATGATACTTTCCCTTAGATTTATTGTTTTTTGTCTTCATGGTCTCATGTATTATATACGTTGTGTTGATAAGTTTTGAAAAAGTAGTGAAACACAACATCTTCCCAAAACACCTTGAAATGCAGTAGAATGTAAAATTTATTCATCAGTTGAAGGTGCAAGTTAATAAACAGGGGGGAAGCTTGAAAAAAAAAAAAAAAAAAAAAAAACCAATCGGTCGTTTGTAAAGTTAGTAGGGGTGAAGCTAGGATTTATTGTCCGGGTGGGTTAAGTTTATTTTTTTTTTTTTTTTATATGCACATACGGTGCAGCGACTCGAACCTAAAACATTGGCAGGCTAAATGAATGTAATTTCCTACACAAGCCACATAGGACGGTTGTACAAAGTTTTTTTTTTAACCAAACCTTACAATAAAATTTTCCTAATTAAAAAGTATATATATGTTCATAAATAAGAAGACATAATGATCTATGATTTGGATCCCCTACTGGTCTGATCTTTTTCCTAACCTTTTTAAAGCATGTGATTGGTTATTGATAAAGTGGTTGTGGAAATCAATTACATCTTAACCACACATTCATTACAATGTTTATGTGTCATGAAATTAGGTGAGGTCAGGAAAAAGATCAGATAATAGGAGGATCCAAATTCAATGATCATTGCCTCTAAAAACATTTAAAATGATTCAACTAGGAAACATAAAAAAATAATAATTAAATTAAATTAAATTAAATTAAAATTAAAAAAAAAAAAAAGCGAAATAAACTAAATCCATACTTGTTCAGGTTTCTTTAATTAATGGAATGAAACAGGGAATGGTGAGGAAATATAAGCTTTAATGTATTTGAGTGTCAATACAATATAGAGCATATCACTCTAATGAATCTATTGAGATTATCTCAATTAAATTAAATTATAAACTATACCATTTGTATGAATTATCAAGCAATATTCATTTTGTAATTGTCATTCATTTATATTTTTACTTTTTTTTTTTTTAACAAAAACAAAAACACACTTAAAAAATAAATAAAAATAAAAAATAAAAAATCTTTTTTTAAAGAAGTTAGAGTCCAGGCTAACTTACAAACACCTCCGCCCCTAAAAGTGAGGCAACACCCGGCCACAAGCGGAGGCCTATAAAAAAAATACAATGAAACTTATCAATAAATTGAGGTTAGTCTTAGGTCGAAAATTATATTATTAAGAACAGAAGAATAAGTACTACCTCTTAATATGATTTGATGATAAAAACACTCATTCAACTTTCTGACAATGTCCCAAGTTCGAGATATACACTTACGTGAAAAGAATATCATATGAAAATAAAAACTCTAAACACTTCAAAATTTAAGTTAGAAGTTAAATAATTAATATGACTGCATCGTCATAATTACAATAATTATAATCATTATTATTCTAATGGAAACCTTGGACACCAATTGTTACTATAAAATATGCTATATAGTATTTGTATTGGCATCATGTTAGCCGACTTTAACACAGCTAAAATATCATCTTATTTTTATTATTATATTTTTCTACTTCCGAGGGGTAAATAATTTGTTTTTTAGAAAGTGGAATTTTCTTATAAAAAATTGTTAATAGGGCAATTGCTATTGTTCTAACTTATAAGGGATATTATTTAAAATCACCGTATAAGCCAACAATCACCCTCTGGTTTTGTTTTTTTGCTTTTCTTTTGCTTTTGCATATATATATATATATATTTCCCAAAATCCTCATTTTGTTAATATTACTAACCAAAATACTATCTTACCCTTCCATTTAAATATAAATTATAAATTAAAAAAAATTAATTAGAAAACAAATTTAATTTTAAATAACATAAAAAAAATGTATATTTATCGTCCATCTCAAAGATGGATGATCAATGAGCTCAAAGATGGATGGCCAATGAGGATTAAAAATAAAAAAACATAATTAAAAATTTAAATAATGAAAAACATAAATCTAGATTGAATCTCCATGGAAGGAGGAGTCTAGAGTCTCCCACTATTAGTGGGGTCCCTGTTCCCCACGAATTGGGCCACCGTGAATGGCTCTCCATCTCTAGATCATGTGAACATCACTTATTCTTCAAGCTGCCATGAACAACCTCCCACTAAACCATTGGTCTCAACGCCACACCACATAGTCTCTCTATCAACCCTAACATCACACCGTCTAAACATCACCAATCTAACCCCAAACAACTCTCTCTCTTCACCAAAATCCCTATCAGCAACCTCCTACCAAACCCTAATGCCACTCCCACCAATTTGTTTTTCTACGTCATCGTCATCACCGTATAATCTCTTTTGTCTAATCTCTTTTTTTTTTTTGAACACAAAACAACCACACACAAACACAATTCAACCAATCATTACAAGTGAGAGAGAAAAGAGAGAGAGAGAGAGAGAGAGAGAGAGAGAGAGAGAGAGAGAGAGAGAGAGAGAGAGAGAGGGGTGAAGTAGATACAAATTTAAATGGGAGAAGACGGGAAAGAGATCAAATCATTTTTTTTTTCATAATTTTTAATTAATAATATTTGTTTAATTCATTAATTGCTCATTTAATATTTTAGCCCTTAGTGACCTTAAGGAAAATTCAAAATTTTTAACAGAATAGTAACGATAGGAGTATTTCAACTATTTATTTAAACAAAGATTGTTCTATCTAATAATGAAACTAGAGAGCAGTTTTTCACTAATAATACAAACCAGAGGGTAGTTTTTAATAATATCCCTTGTACCAATATTGAAGAAGATTGAGAGATGGACCCATGTGGATGTGGATCAGTGGATGGACCAATTAGACCGCTTCTGAGTTTCTGCGTAAGAGTTGGGACCCACGTGAAGAGGATGCTGTCTGCCACGTGGTCAACACCGGGCCTACATTGTCGCTCCGACACTTTGGAATTCATTAATTTATGACTCTAATATTATACATCAATTGAATATTTAAAAAATTATATATTCATCAATAATGCCCTCAACTTCCAAGTAGTTAATTGATGATATTAATAATATTAATAATTAATTTAATAGAACGAAATTATGAAGTTAATTTAAATTAATTTAATACATATCTCACCTAAAATCTCACATTTTTCATCCCACTACATGTGGCATGTGAGGTGTCAAATTGTGAGTAAATACATGAGATAGGTGAAATAAATCATTATTAATGTGTATCCACTCACAATTTGGCATCTCACATGCCACATGTAGTAGGATGAAAAATGTGGATTTAAAATGGGATGTGTAGCATTATTGTTTATTTAATTGGTTTTTTTCTCTTTATCATAAATAAGAGAGATGGACTTGGATAACGGTGTGGGGTCCTTTTATATTATTAGAGTCAGAGCATATGCAATAAAGATGAATTTTAAATTATACACTTTAGTATAACATCAAGAAAAATGAAAAATCCTATTCATTGTTGTCAAAAAAAAATAAAATAAATAAAAATCCTATTGTATAAAATTGTATTGTTTTGTATATATAAATAGAAAATAACAAGATAATATCACACTAATTTCTTTCAAAATTTGGCTAAAATACTAGAGAATCTAATGTAATTTACTATCTTTTTATTAGTACTTTGATACTCTATAACTAGATGCATAGTATGTCAACCTAAGGGCTAGTTTGGTATTACTATAACTTTTAAAATAACTGTTGTTAGCATTGTGCTGATGGAATAATCAGTTTTGAAGTTAATCAGACATATTACTTAAAAGTAGTATGCATATGTTCAGTAATTTTATTGTAAATTCTAAAAATTAATAGCACATTTTGAGAAGCTTTTTGTGGGCTTCACACTAATTTATTAAGTTGAGTTTGTATATCACAAAAACTTGACTTCTTCCAAAAATACCCTCACATCAAATACACATGAGACTGCGTGAAGTTGAGAGAGAAATGGAGTAAGCAGTTGAGGGAGAAAGTTGATCGATTGGTGGAAGACAAAGACAAAGACGACGATGACAAAGACAACATTGTTGGAAAATTCTATCATGTGGGGTCACACATGTAAATATTAAATGTGTTATGCTATCTTTGGTTAAGCCTAAATTAAAGTGATCTAATTAAGATTTAAAGTTTTAAGTTTTAAGGCTTAAGGGTATAATTGTCATGGAATTAATGTGTAGATACCAGAGTGTTATATCTAATTTGATGAGGGGCCAAATTAGAAATAGTAAACCTTATATAATATATTAGGGTTATGGTCCCCAAATTACACGATTCTTTCACTTGTCTGCATCCCCATCACAGAACTAGAAACAAAGATTAGGTTACAAAAGGTCGTGATAATTTGGAAGATCACAACCCGTTCACCAGCCTCCGGCAATGGATTCAGGTACGCTTCCGCTTTCTATTTCTCTTGAATTGACATGGGTTAATAATATGTGTTTAGGGTTTGATTAATCATGATATTAGAAACATGTTTAGGTTGAGATTCAGATTAATTATGTGCCTATACATGTTGATTATGTGTTAATCGAATTACTAACAAGTGGTATCAGAGCCACCCATGATTGATTCTTGAGTAATTTGTGTTGTTCAATGTATATGTCTTTGGTATAAGATATATTGTTATATATATATATATATATTTAACATATATTATTACTAATATATTCGATTGTTTTAAGGATTTGTTGGGTACATGTATATTGTTTTATACACTGATGCTGTGATTCGTTTGGTAGAGAAAGTTAGTAATAATCAATTTTGTGAGTATATTTTGTGAGTTTTTGTTAACTCATCAGACCCGAAATTCAAATCTGCAAGTTTATGTATTAAATTGATGGTTATTTGGCTTTTGTATATGCAATTTTGTATTGTTTGGTTTCGCTTTTGGTGGGTTTCACGATCTGGAGATATATATTGTTTAGTATTGTGATTTGTGAATAAACTTTTGGCATATATTGTTTCAATTTTGCGATTATATTTACTGGATCCAATTTGTATATAGCTTTCTAGTTATTGCTTGTTTTTTTACTTGTTATTGTTTTGGATTCACATGGATTATATTATTTTGTGAATATGGTTTTAGATAATAAAATTATTTCATAAATATGGTTTGAGTTTTGGGATCAGATCACGTTTTGATCTGGTTAAAAAAAAAAAAAAAAAAAAAAAAAAAAAACTGGTTTTTCGTTTTTTTTTTTTTTGCTCGGGCCCCTCTGTTGAAAATTTGAAATTCTTGAGGGGCGTATTGTGTAATTATTTTGGGCCATTGTGTGATTTTGACAAAATATAGGGGTCAAGTTTTAATTACTGTAACTTGAGGGGCCTTTCTGTAATTGTACAGATTCAGGGGCCGATTTGTAATTATAAAATTGAGGGACCTTTCTGTAATTTTGCAAAATCAGTGCTGTTTTGTAATTTTCAAAAAAAAAAAAAAAAAAATTCAACTCAAATTCAAATATTTTGTGGTATATCTTTATGTTTAAATAAAGTAGTTCATCATTCTAAATGGGCTAATTGAAACAAGATGTCCCCAAAGTGACCTCTCTTGTGTAGATTGTTCATGAGGGATGTTGGATGTTTGTGTGTGTGCAAATTCATGCGGGTATTAGCCGGCCTAAAGGAAGGTTAATATTTGGCCGAATTGCACACACACCTGTGGTGGTAAACATGTGACAATTATAAGGTTTTACATGTGAATAATAAGTCGATCCAAAGATAGATTTATTATTTGACATGAATTATTGTCAATGTTTGATCACTGCGACAACAATACCACTTACATTTAATATTGTGTGTGTAAATTCATGCGGGTATTAGCCGGCTCAAAGGAAGGTTAATATTTAGCCGAATTGCACACACACCTGTGGTGGTAAACATGTGACAATTATAAGGTTTTACATTTGAATAATAAATCAATCCAAAGATAGATTTATTGTTTGACATGAATTATTGTCAATGTTTGATCACTGCAACAAGAGCACCACTTACAATTAATATTACTGTCCAAAGACTTGATATTAATGTTGTGCTAGGTATCTTGAGATGGGACTTACCATTATTTGAATTTGTTGATTATTGTATTTGGTTATTAATGTGAGCATATTTGTTTGTTTGTTTTGTTCTCTTTACGGCTAGTGTTTCTATTATATCTGCTAATATCAACTCAATACTCATGCTTAATGGGACAAACTTTAAGGATTTGAAGGAGAACATACTTATTGTTCTCAGCTGCATGGATCTAGACCTTGCACTTCGGATTGAGCAGCCCATTTCTCTTACGGATGTAAGTTCTCCTGATGACAGAAAGAACTTTGAGAAGTGGGATCGCTCAAATCGCATGAGTCTTATGATCATCAAGCGCGGCATTTTGGAGGCATTTAGGGGTGCGGTATCTGAAAAGATAATCAAAGCCAAAGAGTTCCTAACCGAAATTAAAAAGCGTTTTGTGAAAAACGATAAGGCAGAAACAAGCATGCTTTTGCAAAGCTTGATTTCTATGAAGTACAAAGGCAAAGGGAACATAAGGGAGTACATTATAGAAATGTCTCAATTGCTTCTAACCTTAAGGCACTGAAGCTCGAGCTGTCTGATGACTTGCTCGTGCATTTAGTATTAATATCACTTCCTGCACAATACAGTTAGTTTAAGGTCGGTTACAACTGTCAAAAGGAGAAATGGACTCTTAATGAGCTCATTTCTTATTGTGTGCAAGAGGAAGAGAAATTGAAGCAAGAAAGAATCGAAAGTGCTCATTTGGCTTGCACCTCTAAGGACAAGGGCAAAAAGAGAAAGAATAATGAGGCGTTGAAAACAGCAGCTTATATTCTGAACCGAGTGCCAACTAAAGCAACTGCAAAAACACCTTATGAGCTTTGGACAGGTAGAAAGCCTAGTCTAAAGCATATTCACATTTGGGGATGTCCAGCTGAGGCAGGGCCTTACAGGTCACATAAAAAGAAATTGAACTCCAAAACTGTGAGCAGCTACTTCATTGGCTACTCTGAGTGATCTAGGGGCTATAAGTTTTATGATCCCACACTTAGGTCAATTTTTTGAAACGGACACTGCAACATTTTTGAGGATTTTTTGAGGATGTTGAGTTTGGGGGGGAGAAATAAGGTTAGAGACATTGTCTTTGAGGAGGAATTGACTTCGATTCCCACTATCGCTTTTGACAATGTGCAGGTTCCTATACTTGTCATTGATCAAGAAACGAATATGGATCCTCAACCAAACAATGTTGATCAACCCCCTATTCAAGATGAGGTAATTGTTCCTAAGGAACAAACTCAACAACCTCAAGAACCAGTGCCATTAAGGCGATCCACTAGAGAAAGGAGAAATGCTATTCTGGACTATTTTTTTCGTATTTCTCCAGGAACATGAGGAAGGCATTGGAATGGTGAAAAATGATCCAATCAACTTCCATCAAGCCATGCAGAGTTCTAACTCTCAAAAGTGGATTGATGCCATGAATAAGGAGTATAAGTCTATGCAAGACAATAAGGTTTAGGAACTTGTCCCATTACCAGAAGGTGTAAAGCCCATTGGTTGCAAATGGATTTTTAAAACCAAAAGGGATTCGAAAGGTAATGTGGAGAGGTATAAGGTTTGTCTTGTAGCTAAAGACTTTACACAAAAGGAAGGGATTGACTTTAAAGAGACTTTCTCTCCGGTTTCAACGAAAGACTCTTTTAGGACAATCATGGCACTTGTTGCACATTTTGACCTTGAGCTTCATCAGATGGATGTCAAGACGGCGTTTCTCAATGGTGACATTGACGAAACAATTTATTTGGTGCAGCCAGAAAACTTTGAGTCGGGAGACCCAAAGAATATGGTCTGTAAATTGACAAAGTCTATCTATGGACTCAAGCAAGCTTCTCGTCAGTGGTACCACAAGTTTCATCAAGTGATTATCTCGTTTGGTTTTGAGATAAACGCTGTTGATAATTGTGTATATCATAAGTTCAGTGGGAGTAAGCACATATTCCTGGTTTTGTATGTCGATGACATATTGCTTGCCACAAATGATATAGGCATGTTGCACGAAACCAAGAGATTTCTATCAAAGAATTTTGAGATGAAAGATCTTAGTGATGCCTCCTTTGTATTAGGGATCCTGATACAACGAGATCGCTCTCGGAGTATTCTTGGATTATCACAAAGAAGCTATATCGATAAAGTGCTCAAAAGGTTTGGCATGCAAGATAGCAAACAAGGTGACACCCCTGTCGCTAAGGGAGACAAGTTCAGTCTCAATCAGTACCCTAAAAATAACCTTGAAGTTAAGGAAATGCAGAAGATTCCCTATGCATCAGCTGTAGGGAGTCTAATGTATGCTCAGGTGTGTACGCGTTCGGATATTGCGTACATTGTTGGTATGTTAGGCAGATATTTGAGTAACCCTGGGATGGATCATTGGAAAGCAGCCAAACGGGTTATGAGGTATTTGCAGAGAACAAAAGATCACATGCTCACATATAGGAGATCGGACCAGTTAGAGATCATTGGGTATTCCGACTATGATTATGCTGGATGCCAAGATAGTAGGAGATCCATATCAGGCTACATATACCTGTTGGCTGGTGGAGCTATTTCTTGGAGGAGTGCCAAACAGACACTCGTAGCTTCTTCCACCATGGTAGCAGAGTTTGTAGCATGTTATGAGGCATCCAATCATGGGATATGGCTGCGGAATTTTGTCACTGGGCTGCGCATTCTGGAGGGTATTGAAAGACCACTCAAACTATATTGTGACAATAAGTCAGCAGTGCTATATTCTAATAACAACAGGAGCTCAACTAGGTCAAAGCATATTGACATTAAGTTCCTAGTTGTGAAGGAGAGAGTGCAGAGTGGACAGATGTCCATATAGCACATTAGGACAAACTCCATAATAGCGGATCCGCTTACAAAGGGATTACCACCCAAGGTCTTTCATGAGCACACTGCTCATATGAGTGTTATTTTGTGTGAGGATATCACATTATAGTGGGAGTTTGTATTATTTTGTATTTTATTGCTTTATGTTTGATTTTGGACATACTTATACATTTATGTATTTGGATATTTTTTTGATCAGAAATAAAGTATCCATTTCATTTCACTCTGTTGCATTGTGTTAAGTTGATCTCACTAAAGAATAAAGTAGGACCAGTTGGAAATAGACATGTATAGATCACATTGCATGTAATTTCCATGCTACACATCCATGATTGGTCTATGTCATTTAGTTATGTTGTTGTATGTGACCATTGATGGGTTTAGTCACGCTAAATGTGACGAAAACCGCTTTGATCCTATAACGGCATAATCAATGGACGAGATTGTTCGGATATACCATAAAATTGTGATAGCAAAATTTTGGAGCTCATAAAGTTATACACATTTATAAAGTTACATATGTGACCCAGTGGGAGATTGTTGGAAAATTCCATCATGTGGGGTCACACATGTAAATATTAAATGTGTTATGCTATCTTTGGTTAAGCCTAAATTAAAGTGATCTAATTAAAATTTAAAGTTTTAAGGCTTAAGGGTATAATTGTCATGGAATTAATGTGTAGATACCAGAGTGCTATATCTAATTTGATGAGGGGCCAAATTAGAAATAGCAAACCTTATATAATATATTAGGGTTATGGTCCCCAAATTACACGATTCTTTCACTTGTCTGCATCCTCATCACAGAACAAGAAACAAAGATTAGGTTACAAAAGGTCGTGATAATTTGGAAGATCACAACCCGTTCACTAGCCTCCGGCAATGGATTCAGGTACGCTTCCGCTTTCTATTTCTCTTGAATTGACATGGGTTAATAATATGTGTTTAGGGTTTGATTAATCATGATATTAGAAACATGTTTAGGTTGAGATTCGGATTAATTATGTGCCTATACATGTTGATTATGTGTTAATCGAATTTTTAACAAACATTAGTCACATAGCGACTATGAAGACAATGCATAAACGAAAATGAGACAAGCTTAAAAATCGAGATTTAGAGATTTAATTTCATGTGAAAGAGAAGAAAAAAAAACTTTGTCGTGGAAGACTCTCTTGCCCAAACTCCAACGTATTGCATTCTTTGCAATTGTTTTTGTGGAAAAATTGGTTCCTATAAAATCTGGATTCGAATGTGGAAAAGATGATGAACACTTGTTGTTGGTTCGAGAATTATTTGTTATAAAATTTAAAATTAATATTGTTAAATCGAGACTGAAATAAGTCTCAATTATAAATAAAAGTCTCGATTAAGACTTATTTAAGTCTCAATTTTACAACAAATAATTCTAGAACCAACAATCAACAATCCCCGATTTTTCCAAAAAAAATAATCACAAAGAATGCTATTACATTGAAGTTTGGGAAACAAAAAGAACAACTCAATATTAAAATCTAAATCACTAAAACACATTAAAAAAATATTAACCAGTTTGGGAAACAGAAAAGTTTTATGTCTAAGAGTGAATTTACTATTTTCAATTTGAAAGTGAGGAATTTTGTGAGAATAAATGGTGATGTGAGAAAAAAGAAAGACAAGTTTTGTTAATAGAGAATGATGAAATAGAAAGAGTGAATTAAATGGGTGACTTAAAAGGACATTTTTGTCTGCGTACATATTTTGGTGTTATTTAAACTCAAATTATAAAATGAGCTAGAAAAAATGTTATTTACACCCATTTTCATTTTTATTACAAAAGTGATTAATTACGATGATTAAAATAGTAAATAGATATGAGTTTAGAACATACTTTCTTTTTTCATTAATCATATAAATCAAATCAATAATTAAATAAAAAATATTTATCATGTATATTTGTTGAATTCAATCAAAATAAATTATATAACATGTATGTTTAAATTTAATAATTTTTTTTTAAAATATCTAAAATAAATTTAAAATAAAAATTAAATTTAGGTCACATTAAAAATGGAGTGCATTTTTGCTTACTCACACTAATTAGGGTGAACCCTTACCGCCGACTCTAGGTGTTGACATGTGTCCCAAGCTTAACCCAAAGTTAACCCAAAGTTTAGGACACATGTCAACACCCGAAGTAGATGGTAATAATTCACTCTAGTTAATGTGGGTGAGCAAAAATGCACTCTTAAAAATGACTAAGATGCTTTGATATGCACCAGATTCGGTGGAGGCAAAACCTCTTCAATCCGTTTTCTTTTGATAACAAAATGATAAATAATTTATTTAATGAAATTTAGGGATGGCAATGGGGCAGGTTTGGGGCGGGGTGGCCTTCCCCGTACCCCACCCCATTTATTTTTTGAAAACCCATCCCCTCATCAAACCCCACCAAAGATGGAGCGGGGCAGGGTGGGACGGGGTACAATGGGGAGTGCTTTCCCCATCCCCACCCCCACCCATTTACCCCATTTATATATATTTTTTTATTTAAATAATAAATATATAACCATTGAATATGATATAATATATAAAGTAGTAAATAATTCCAAGAAACTATTAAAAAAATCTCATAAACATAATTCTCATAAGTAATTCAATCATTTTCAAACATAAACATAAAGTACAAAATCAAAATTTTCTTTGAAACTACGTAGTTTAACTAAGTATTATTTTAAGCGGGGTGGGGCGGGGCGAGGAGTATAAAACCCATCCCCACCCCATATCCATTGCGGGTTATACTATCTATCCCCATCCCCGCCCCATTCCCACCAAATTGAAACCCATCCCCACCCAAAAAGTGCGGGTCCCCGCGGGCCCCATCCCCACGGGGAATTTGCCATCCCTAATGAAATTTATTGTTTGTTATTTAATTTTAAGATAAATAAAAAATATATATAAATGATTTATAAGTACAATACAGATATTTTAAGAGATTTATCAAATGATGAAATAGATTATTCTACATTCAAAAAGTAATCTCTCTCCTATTTCTTAAACTAACAGTATAAACTTGCCAGATTATGAATTAACCTCTTATGGAAGTTTTACCAAATATCCTTTTATACCAAAATTATTAAAGAAATTGATTTTAACTTTTTAAAAAGCAATATCAAACTGAACTTAAATTGACAATTTATGCAAAAACATTTCTTCTTGTTCGGTACAAACAAGACTAGGGTTGATCCCGACATGACACTTCGTGAGTGGTATTGGATTGAGGGATTTGACTCTTGCATTTAACACAGGAGAAAAACTTCTATAGGATGGTATCACCGCCAGGTGGTGGTGAGACAGCCCAACAGAAATGTAGTATATTTATTGAAAACATAAATATTTATTTTAAAACTTAAAAAAACTATACTTCTATTTGACGTAAAATTTTATCTTGACACAAAATATATCTTTAATTTAAATTAAAGTAAAAATAAATAAATAAATATGTCATGGTTTAATTGGATAATAAATATGATAGTTAATTTGAGTCTTCTTGTGATTTTTTTTAATTGTTTTTTGAAGTATACTTGTCTAGGGATGTTTGTTTTTTAGGATTGGCTATGCTATCCACATGGGTATTATAGCAACAAGTTTTGAGAGCAACTCAATGTTAGTTCTAAGTTAATTTTGTTAACAACTTTAATATTTGGAAACCACTTTCACGTTAGAGTGAACCATCAAGTTATTCCCCAAAAGTGGTTGGTATCATACTAACACTTTTTCTTGAGTACCATAGCCAAACCCTTGTCTTTGACACATAAATCTTTTGATGATGGGTTAGCCTATCTTAATCAAATTAAAGGCGAGAGGAGGCAGTCCAACATGAAACCCGACCCGGAAGCCCAATCCAAAAACAAGATCTATAGCTTGATATCAAACCAAGAGTTGACCATTGAAAACAATGCATTTTATCATCTGATGAAATCAGATAAGCTGACGTGGTCGTGTGATGGAATCCAATTTGGCAAGCTTCTATTGGCTATTAGAGATTTCAGTGCTGACTCACTTGATAAGTCTATATAATAGTGAAAGTTCACAAATTAACACGGTGTGTATACAATATTAATCTAGAGGGGGGGGGGGGGGGGGGGTTGAATAGATTTTAACTAGTTTTCACCCAATTTTCGTTTAAGGTCAATATTCCGAAAATGCCCCTAATAGACAATATAAAACCAACAAGTGTAATATGGTGCAGAATTATAAATGACACTTGATGTAATATGGTGCAGAATTATACGTGGAAAACCCAACCACTGGGAAAAAACCACGGGCTGATTAGTGCGCCACACTTGAACCTCGAAATCCACTAATTGAAATGAAGTTTACAACCTATGTAGACCTCGTCTAACACTCCGGTCTGTAACCCCCCACTTCTACCACGCGGGCCTTTAAAAGTGGCTCTAGTCCATCTTGCTTGTGGCCTAAGCAACCTTAGCCAACAAGACTTAAATTCTCAATGAAGAGATAAAACAACCTATGTGTGAATATATAAAAATACTCAATACATGCAATAAGAGCTAGTCAACCCTATATGCTTATCTAGGATGATTAGATGGCAACAAATGCAATCCTAGATATCAATGGCTAAATGACATGTCAAATAGCTTAGCTAACAATAGATTATAAAAACCTAGATAGCTATCACAATACAACACTCAATCATGTCATCACAAACAATCTCTATTTTGAATATAAGATATTAATCTAAGATCATTCAAATAATAAAAGAGATGCCTTGATAAATAAAACACTAAATATCAATGATAAAAGTGAAGAACATACTAAGGGAAGTGTGATGACCAAAACCCAGGCAACTAAGCAAACTAACTATGCTAGAAAATGCTTAGATGATCTTTGATGCACATGTGTATGGTTTGAGTGTATAAAAATGAGTTCTTGATTTAATTTTCTCTCAAAAATCTCTCTTTCAAGTTTAGGGTTCTTTTAGAGTCAGAGAACTAAGTTAGAGATATGAGAAAGTATGATATTTATAGGCATTAAGAACAGGGCAAGTGAAAAGACAATTTTGCCCTTGAAATCACCTATCGGCGGTTTCATTCTGCGGTCGTGGCCGCAGAATGTAACCGCCGAATTGAACCCGAGAAGCAGGGGTACATTCGGCGACCATATTCGGCGGTCAATCGAAACCGCCGATCAAAACCCAAAAATGAAACCGACCTAAAATATCTAATTCGGCGGTTTCAATTCGGCGGCCAGGCTGCCGATTAAACCGCAGAATCAAACCCGAGAATAATAAATGCATCAGGTCAATTAGGCGGTTTAGATTCGACGGCTTGACCGCCGATCGTAACCGCAGATTTAATCCAGAGCTTTTTGGAATCAAACGACGGTTTCATTCGGCGGTCAATGGCCGCCGATCAAACCGCCGTTTCACCAATGATGGTGAAACCAAAGGAGAAGCCAAGGGCATTCTCCGAAGGTGATCTTCACGCAAAACCAAGCACATTATCGTGCGAGCGCGGACGTTTCCGAACATATTCGAGAAACGAATTACACGACACAAAACACACACCAAGATATGACAAACAATGTGCTAGTGTGAAAAGTGACATTTGAAGAGAATGCACACAAAAGTAAAGCATACATATGCAAACATTACAAGTGAGTGTGTGCAACTAAGTCTCTTCAATAATAAAGTAAGCACAAGATATACCTTTGAGTGCTTGTCCACCTTGAGGTCTTGAGAAGGGTCATTGAGCATTAACACCTATCACTTAAGCTACCCTTTACAAACAACCCCAATATGTGGTTTGCTCACGAAATAAGCCAATCAAAAACCGGGAATCCTTACAATCTCCCCCTTTGGCTATTTCGTGACAAAACCACCACTCACATTGATTCCTCACAACAAAATAGAAACTAAGGGTCTACAATGATTTTCTACATTACAAAGAGATATAAGAAAATAAAATCTTGAGGTCTTCAATCTCTTGTAGAACAATCAATCCCTGAAAGCAAGTTTTCTATATTTTCCAATACACATACATGTGAGATTAATCATGTGAGATAAAACCAAGCATTTGCATTTACGAAAGATACGC
The DNA here is from genome assembly GCA_954870605.1 of Acer campestre. Lineage (NCBI taxonomy): Eukaryota > Viridiplantae > Streptophyta > Magnoliopsida > Sapindales > Sapindaceae > Acer > Acer campestre. The sequence continues at coordinate 26,730,693 of OX940801.1, forward strand.
ACAACATAATGCAATGTATGTGAATGCAATGCTCCCCCTCAATGGGTTACTCCCCCTCAATATGTAATCTCCCCAACATGCACAAATTGCCACAACAATTTAGCAACTCCCCTTACCACATTCTACTCCCCCTTTTTGTCATGATATAGGCAAAGGAGTAGTCCTCAACAAGGTCACTCATAGCAAAGAGAGATAGTAGCATATAAGATATTTGCATATTCATGTTAGTCACTTATGCTACTCAAATAATTGGAGAGAAACAAGGAGATTTATTTTCATAAAATGTGTGAATCAAAAATGCTTTGCATACAAGACATGTAGCATTCAAGTCCAAAATACAATGGTATTTGGCAAAGCAAATGACAAAGGTTTCTAATGAGAATTCAAACCAATTTTACCAATGTCATAAGAGAAGCAAAAATATAGAGAATTTATTGATTTTCAATTTTAATAAACACTATATCCAACTTTATAAGCGAAACATGGCATGAGAGACTTTGCACCCTATTTGATTTTTCCGGATATGAAACCCGTATGATGGTAGCCATGTTCAACAAATAAAGAAGGAGAGACATTTGGATTGCAAAATCCTTTGACCGGATACAAGATCCTTTAATCAATTTGAGTCTCAAAAGCTTTTTCACACAAGTTTTGCATTTAAGAATTATGCAATCATCAATTCATGCTTTTTCATTTGAGCATGTCATTTGAATTTCATGCTTTTCATATGGCATTTAGCATGTCAATTAAGAATCATCATGTCATGGAAATAACTATAGGTCATTCAAATCTTACTTCCTATGTAAATTTCCTAGTCCAAAAATGCATGTTTGAACATAAATATGACATGGATTGAAAACAAAGCAAGGATCACACTTATTGAGATAAAAACATATATCCATATGTGCAACCAAGCTTACTCAAGCAATCAACAAAGAAGCATAAGATCTTTAAAATATTTTGCACGCATCAAGTATGCAAAAAGCTCTCTTTGCTTGAGTTCCCCATATGGGGTCAAAAACCACCCTTAAACAATGAAGGTCATGAGGTCCTATGGACCTTCCAAGTCCATTTGACTCGGTTGAACCTATGTGAGACTTGCTAGTCTCGTAGCAAGCGGGTTCATTATTTTTTCTTATCCACTTAGGTGATATAGATTTCTTCCTAGTGGACAAAGGTTCTAGAGCTTTAGAAGTTAAAGGATCATGCAAATGAGTTTCTTCCTTTATGTCAACATGCATTCTAGCTTTAGCCTTTCTCTTTTCTATCATGCTTTTAACTCTACACATTTGAATGTAATAAAAGCAACTTGGTCTAATGTGACCATCAATTCCACAAAAATGACAAGTGGGAATAAAGTTAGGAATCATACCATTCCCGTGTGCATGCTTTGGTGCATTCCCATGTCGTTGTGGTTGTCTTGGTTGTTGGATAGGATCTCTCCTTCTTTGTTGTTGACCAAGACAAGGTTGCTCGTTCAATTGAGCTTGCATGATAGGTGTCTTCCCTTTGTGGATCTTAGGTTGAGGGAAGTTAGCATGAGGAACTCTTTGAGCTTGAGGTTGTCTCCTTGAAGCTACCTTCACTTGTGCACTATGAGAGCATTATCCTAGATCAATCTTCTTCATAGGAGTTCGCACCGGTGAAGTCTCTTTCTTGCCTAAGCTCTTGACAAATATGGTCTTGTTAGGAGTGAGACTCTCATTGTCTTCTTCAAAGCCAAGACCTCTTTTGTCACAAGGGCCTTTCCCAACACTCAACAAGTGGTTGAGTTTTTCCGTGCTAGAGGTCAACTTAATGATCAATTCTCTAGCATTCTTAAGCTCTCTTTTCAACCCATTTTCATTCCTCTTAGACAAAGCTAGTTCATCTTTTAGCTTGTCTTCATGCTTCATGGATCTTACCACTTCACTACTCAAGTGGTCAACAAGTGTTGAAAGCCTAAGATTCTCTTCCTTTAAACTTTGAATCTCTTTTTCATTCTCTAACCTAGAGCTTTCAACATTGTCTTTAAGACCCATCATCTCCACTTGCTTGCTTAAGTGGTCATTGTGTGATGAAAGTTCTAGATTTTCTTCCTCTAAAATCTTTATCTTTCTTTTATTCTTCATCATAGAACTTTCACACTTGACTATAAAGTCATGAACATCCATTTTCTCTACACTTCCTTTTGTAGAGATAGGTGACAAATTCTCAACACTTGAGTCATCTTCAATGTTCTCCAACTCACCAATGGAGTCATCTTCTTCATCAAGATCATCAAATTTGTCTCTTGATGAAGTCATGGACATATCCCAATGAGTAGCTACACCAACCACATCTAGAGCTACTTCTTCATCTCTTTCTTCTATGGGATCACTTGTCACAATTTTCTTACCATCAACTTTATCTTCTACAAAAGTGGCTCCAAAAGCCGTATAGTTAATGGTAAGCTCATCATCACTTGATGAGTTATCTCCCTCTCCAGAGTTATCACTATCACTCCATGTGGCGGCCATAACTTTTCCCGTCTTGTTCTTCAAATTCACACAATCGGGTGAGATGTGTCCTATACCGCCACACTCATAGCATTGGATCCCTTTCCTTTCACTATTCTCTTGCCTTGGCTCAAATCTCTTGAAAGGGGCCTTTTTCTTCAAATCTTGGCCTTTGGATCCATAACCGTTCTTCTCGAACTTGACAAACTTCTTGAATCTTCTAAGCAATAAAGCCGTGTCTTCGTCCGAGTCATCTTTTTCCTCCTTCTCAACCTTGGAAGCTTTCAAAGCAATTCCTTTTTGCTTTTTAGGAGGTGAAGTGCTAGGACCTATCCTAGACTCATAGGCGAGGAGTCTTCCAATGACCTCGCTCGGCTTCATGTCCCTATATTCAGAATTTTCTTCTAAAGCCGTCACTTTGGATTCAAACCTAGCGGGGAGAGACCTCATAATTTTCTGCTTAACTCTCCTATCCGAGTATGGATCACCTAGTTGATAGCTTTGATTGACAATATCCATCAACTTGACTTCAAAGTCATTGAAGCATTCGTCCTCCTCCATCTTGAGCAACTCAAATTGCGTTTGAAGGACTTGTAGCTTGGAATCCTTGACAACATCGGTTCCTTCGTGTGCAACCTCTAAGATATCCCATGCCTCCTTGGCTATCCTAGTGTTTTGAATCAGTTTGTACTGATTTTCATCCACTGCACATAGAAGGGCGTGCCATGCCTTCCTATTCCACTTCGAAGTCTCAAACTCTCCATTTGTCCAATCGACCTTAGGTTTGAGAACTTGTTCTCCTCCACCAGTGGGAGTTATCATAGGAGGTGCATACCCATCCTCAATTGCCATCCATGCCCTATCATGGATTTGACACAAGTATGCCTCCATCTTGCCTTTCCATGAGGCATAATTCACGCCGGTGAGCAACGGTGGCCTCACGCTCGACGCTCCCTCTTTGCTCATCCTAATATCACTCATAGTGTTTGGATGAATGCAAATGAGATGAATGCAAAATGTATGAAGAAATCAAACAATCACACACAATGCAATACACACAAAAAGAGAGCAAGGATCACCTAAGTATATCTAGGAACCCGCTCTGATACCAATTGAAAGTTCACAAATTAACACGGTGTGTATACAATATTAATCTAGAGGGGGGGGGGGGGTGAATAGATTTTAACTAGTTTTCACCCAATTTTCGTTTAAGGTCAATATTCCGAAAATGCCCCTAATAGACAATATAAAACCAACAAGTGTAATATGGTGCGGAATTATAAATGACACTTGATGTATACGTGGAAAACCCAACCACTGGGAAAAAACCACGGGCTGATTAGTGTGCCACACTTGAACCTCGAAATCCACTAATTGAAATGAAGTTTACAACCTATGTAAACCTCGTCTAACACTCCGGTCTGTAACCCCCCACTTCTACCACGCGGGCCTTTAAAAGTGGTTCTAGTCCATCTTGCTTGTGGCCTAAGCAACCTTAGCCAACAAGACTGAAATTCTCAATGAAGAGATAAAACAACCTATGTGTGAATATATAAAAATACTCAATACATGCAATAAGAGCTAGGCAACCCTATATGCTTATCTAGGATGATTAGATGGCAACAAATGCAATCCTAGATATCAATGGCTAAATGACATGTCAAATAGCTTAGCTAACAATAGATTATAAAAACCTAGATAGCTATCACAATACAACACTCAATCATGTCATCACAAACAATCTCTATTTTGAATATAAGATATTAATCTAAGATCATTCAAATAATAAAAGAGATGCCTTGATAAATAAAACACTAAATATCAATGATAAAAGTGAAGAACATACCAAGGGAAGTGTGATGACCAAAACCCATGCAACTAAGCAAACTAACTATGCTAGAAAATGCTTAGATGATCTTTGATGCACATGTGTATGGTTTGAGTGTATAAAAATGAGTTCTTGATTTAATTTTCTCTCAAAAATCTCTCTTTCAAGTTTAGGGTTCTTTTAGAGTCAGAGAACTAAGTTAGAGATATGAGAAAGTATGATATTTATAGGCATCAAGAACAGGGCAAGTGAAAAGACAATTTTGCCCTTGAAATCACCTATCGGCGGTTTCATTCTGCGGTCGTGGCCGTAGAATGTAACCGCCGAATTGAACCCGAGAAGCAGGGGTACATTCGGCGACCATATTCGGCGGTCAATCGAAACCGTCGATCAAAACCCAAAAATGAAACCGACCTAAAATATCTAATTCGACGGTTTCAATTCGGCGGCCAGGCCGCCGATTAAACCGTAGAATCAAACCCGAGAATAATAAATGCATCAGGTCAATTCGGCGGTTTAGATTCGGTGGCTTGACCACCGATCGTAACCGCAGATTTAATCCAGAGCTTTCTGGAATCAAACGGCGGTTTCATTCGGCGGTCAATGGCCGCCGATCAAACCGCCGTTTCACCAATGATGGTGAAACCAAAGGAGAAGCCAAGGGCATTATCCGAAGGCGATCTTCGTGCAAAACCAAGCACATTATCATGTGAGCGTGGACGTTTCTGAACATATTCGGGAAACGAATTACACGACACAAAACACACACCAAGATATGACAAACAATGTGCTAGTGTGAAAAGTGACATTTGAAGAGAATGCACACAAAAGTAAAGCATACATATGCAAACATTACAAGTGAGTGTGTGCAACTAAGTCTCTTCAATAATAAAGTAAGCACAAGATATACCTTTGAGTGCTTGTCCACCTTGAGATCTTGAGAAGGGTCATTGAGCATTAACACCTATCACTTAAGCTACCCTTTACAAACAACCCCAATATGTGGTTTGCTCACGAAATAAGCCAATCAAAAACCGGGAATCCTTACAAATAGAAAAAGGAGAGAGAAAGGAGATCAGATAATTCATTTTCTCTGATTGGGGTTTCAAACTACTTTATCTTTCTCGAAAGTTCTCTTTGTTTCTTTTGTGTGTACTTTGCAATTCTTGGTGAATCCAAGAGTATTTCTTTGTAATATTTGTCAGATAACTGTACTTTGAGAGTGATCTGAGTGGTTGTACACACTTTGTAGAGAGATTGAGTGATTTTTCTATGTATTTCATAAAGATCAAGTGAGGCTTTAGGTTTGATTGTGTTGTCGTGATAGATCTAGGATTTTGGTGATTTTCTGGGCTTATTGTTGTATCTATTGGTGTATTCTTGCTCGTAAAGACTCATATATAGTGGAGAGAGTCTCCTTATGAAGACTCAACGTAGATGTAGGCTTGTTTATAAGCTGAACCACGATAAAGTCCCTGTGTTATTTTTTCTTTTACTTGTTCTTTCTATTCTTGTTGTATATTTGCTGTTGTTAGCTTTTAGGTATTTGTTATGTTTTTGTTTGTCAAGTGATTCTTACAGGTTCAAGAATATGACTTGGTTAGGGTTTTGTGTAGGCCAAAACCTAACAGTGGTATAAGAGCCTAATCAGTACCAACGACGGACAATGAGAACCCAAATCCTCCATTGGTGGAGTCTTTAAACTCTGAAGATTAACCTAGAGAAGAGGAAAGGAGTGTAGCTACGAGTAGTCATGAGAAGGTAACCCATCATAACTTTGGTAATTTCAATTATACTTTTATGTCAATGAAATTTGAATAGAAAAGTTTGATGACATTGGGGATTTTAGTATTTGGAGAAGAAAGGTGAAAGCTCTTCTATCTCAATAGAAAATCTTCAAGGCCATTGAAGGCCCTGAAAAACTACCTGATACATTAACCTTATAATAGAAAGATGATATGCTTGAAATGGCCTTAGGTACTAAATTCTGAATTTATCTGATAATGTTCTTAGAGAGGTGTTATCTAAAAATTCCAGTTGGGACTTCCCGTACAACATTCAGACCAGATGGAGCAGTGCTCCACGATTGGAGGGGTGGGGATACGGATACCTCGCCTGTCGGGGCTTAAAGGATTAGGAGAAGAGATGGTGCTTGAGGTTCCCTTGCTGGTGTGAGGGACTGGTCCTGATTCCTAGTCCTTTGTTCTAGTCCCTGGTCCTGGTACTGATGACTCGCTTTTTGTGTCATTACCAAATTGCGAATTACCAAAAGAATGTTTATAAAATGAATTTTTATGCAATATATTTTAAGTTTTGAAAATGAGTAAAGTGGTAAGCTTAGAATTCGTTCCACAGGGAATTAGTGTAATATGTTGAATTAATTAGCTAATCTATAAACAATAAAATAAATCATAAATGATGAATGAGTGTATGGTTTGTCAAACCATCAAACATACATACAAAATAAACCTAACTAAAAATATGGTGATATGAAAAATAAAAGACTCACATTCTTGATAAGAAAAATGGATGTAAACAATTAATATAGATGCTAGGGAATTGATTGATTAGCAAGTGGGTATGGGTAGTGCTTTTCAAGCCACTTTAAGGACCAATCTCTACATGTTAACCAATTTAGGTTTAGATTAATGTGGTTGATATACCCTCCACTAATCCATCCTATTTATTAGGTTCTCAATCACTCAAGGGTGTCAATCCAAGAATGATTATATAACATGTTATTCTAAACAAGATTGTAATTAACAAGTGGATATACAAGTCAATCACATAATGAATAGAATCTAATGAATCAATAAATAGAACACATATAGAGATTCATTACAAAGCTTAAGCAAATACCCACAACCAAATGTTTATCAAATCAATCCCCTAGATTAGGGTTTTAATTACACATAGTAGCAAAAATAGAAAACAAGTAAATGATAAGGAAATCACCCTTGGGCCTCCTTCTTTAGTGCTTGATCCTTGTTCTCCTTAGATGCTCCTAGTGCAAAGAATGGAGGAAGAGGATGTGTCTAGATAGGTGGATGGCTTATCGTGAGTGACAAAGGATTTGTGATGTAGAAAATGGTAGGGAAGGAATGGTCAAGGGAAGTAATCAAGATTTGGTGTGAGTTTTTGGGTGGAAAAGATTAGTTCAAGTATAGAAATGGAGGAGTTTGAGAGATGATTAATGGAGGAAAAAGAGATAGGTAGGAGAGAATAGGCTTCGTTTTCAAATTGAAAAGAGGATGAATTTATAGTGTTTTCAAAATAGGTCACGAATGGTTAATTACCAAAACACCTCCTATACTTTGCAAATTACCACTTTGACCCCTCAGGGGGTGCATTCCGTAATTTTTCACCCGATTTTGGCCAATCAGAGAAGAGCAGTAGATGGTTCGCGGTTTGCCACAAATGGCGACATTGGGGATGCAAATGGCGACCTTATCTGGTGTGGGAATCAAGTCCCTGTCGCCATGGCGACCTCGAAATGCCAAATGGCGACTTAGGGGCAAAATGGGGAGTTTAGGCGTGAATTGGGTGTGATTTGGGTGAGGAGATTCCAACCAAATGGAGGGTCCCAGAGGCTTGCGATCAGGTTGCCGGTGTCCTTGTCGTCATTTTGGTACCGGAATCGACCGAAGGTAGGTCGGTTTGGGTGGTTTTTCGACCGGCAGCGTGTTTAGGGTTTGGAGGGGCATTTAATGGCTGTTGCACGTTGAGAGGAAGAAGAGAGTGAATAGTAAAGGGGTGCATTCAGCAGGCGTGTGGGGTGTAATAGGCTGCTGCCCTTTTTGTCTTAGGGGGGTGCATTTAGAATCAGAGTGGGGTGCCATCAGAGCTGTGAAATGCACCGTTTCACTAATCCTACGTGGTGCGGCTTGTGCCTCTCCTTTGGGGTGTGTTTAGACAAAGAGTGGGGTGCGTTTAGAGGCCAGGCCTGCCTCTAAACGCACCGTTTCACTTAAGCTGACGTGGGTTGCTTGACTCCTCTAGGGTGTGCACAGAAATGGACGTGGGTGCGTTTAGCAGCCCACTCTCTTCTTTTAAGCAAAACGCACCGCATTAGCCTGCTGACATGGCAGCACTCCTGGTCAATTGCAATTCAGTCCCTGCTTTCTTCTATAATTACAATAACTTCAAGTCTTCCTCCATATTTTACACTTTTACCCCTATTTCACCAAAATTACTCCAATGCCCCTGAACTCTATAAATTCCTGAAAACACTTAATTTTCATAATTAAATCACGGGATAAGGCCTGAGAATCAAGCAAAAGGAGAAGGCAATGAGGGCCAAAATAATACCAATTTTGGTTCGATCAGGTACACAGTTCTGCTACCCAGTCCCGGTTCTCAGTACTGGTGGGGTCGAAGTCTAACTCACATATATGCATAATAAAAGAGATAGATGGGAGAATGACAATTTATTTAATGGAATTGGATTGACCTATGGGGAAAAAACATCACGAGTGTTCATATGCTGAAAAACCCCTAGGTAGTATCCAGAGCAGGAAGAGAGTCCATTCTTTATATATATATATATATCACGAGAAATGCTCTGGGGAGCTTACACAAATAGCAAAGTAGTATAACATAAGTGCTCGGGAGAGCTTACAGGTCGATTTTTTTTCCCTTTCAAAGAGAGAGAGAGCTTTGTAGTATTTATAGGTTCCAATGACTTGTTGTCCATTCCGTTTAATTTGGTCATGGTCAATCAGTTAGCAATCAAAGGAACATTGATTTGTCATTGATGAAGTTGACTATTTTCTCATTAAAGGCATTATGAATGGCCATTAAAAAGTTGGCTATTTTCTCATTTAATGGTGTTGTGAGTGACCATTAAAGAGTTGACTATTTTCTCATTAATGGTGTTGACTATCTCCATTAATAAGGTTGATTATCTCCATTAATGAGATTGACTATCTCCAGTAATGGAATTGTGAATGGCCGAAAAATATCAACTTTCCCTCTTGTTTGGATGTTACTGCATGTTGCTCTTCTTGTGACATGGTCTTGGTTCCTTTGTGCACCGGTCCTTTCTTCCTTGGTAGCTTTCTCCTTTGATGTATTGAGGCCTCCCTTATTGTTGTAACCCCTGCTATGGTGACTACTTGGTAAATTAGTCCAAGGAAGAATCGTGATGTCAAGGTACTATGCATCATGGATAATGGTATCGGTACTCTCTAGGTATCAGGGAATCGGAGTGATGTGGTATCGGAGCATTCTAGAGCTTGACCCCAATGTTTCTCGGTACCATGGGACTGGAGTGACTTCGATCTTGGTTCCTTTATGAGGTAGCTGGATGCCCCCTGCAGCATCTTTCTAATCCATGCGGTGTTGGCAAGGATGGAAAATTCTTCTTTGGACCCCTGCCAAAAAAAACTGTTAACAAAAGGTTAATGATGAAACAATTGCCTGTAATGTTTGGAAGAAATTAGAGAGCATGTATCTATTGAAACAAATTACGGGTGTGTTCTAAGATTAGAGGGGGGGAGGGGGGGGTGGGGGTGGGGATGAATAGATTTTAACAATTTTACCCAATTTTCGCGTTAAGTCAATATTACGAAAATGCCCCAAACTAGTCAAAATTACAAAATCAAGTCTAAAGTGTGGAATTTAAATAACACAAGATATTTACGTGGAAACCCTCACGGGAAAAACCACGAGCCGGTAAGTGTGCCACACTCGAACCTCGAATCCACTAAATGTGAAATGATTACAAACTAATCCTGGTTTAATGATCTAATCTCGATCAATAATCATCACACCTACCTAATCCCAGTATAAGTGAACCTAGTCCAATTGCTTGTGTAACCACCTAATCCCGGTGTACGAACTAATCCCGGTCTATCACATAAGAATTCAATTGCTTGCGATCTAAGCAACCTAATCCCGGAAGCTACACACAAGGCTTACTTCTCAATGAAGAGATAAATTGCCTAAGTGAATATATGATGATATTCAAAGAGCAAATAAAGCTAGGAAACCTTAGATGCTTATCTATGATGATATGATGACAATACATACAATCCTAGATATCAAAAGCTAAATGACATGTCATAAAGCTTAGCTAATCATAGATTAAACAGCCTAGATATAGCTATCAAAATACAACACTCAATCAAAACAACACACAATCTCTATCTTATATAATATCATATGAACTAGAACATACAAGTAAGTAAAGAGATGCCTTAATATGAAAAACACTAAAATTAGATGAGACTAGTGAAGAACATACCAAAGGAAGTGTGTTGAGCAAAACCCATGCAAGCAAGCATCCTAACTATGCTAGAAAATGCTAGATGATATTTTGATGCATATGAGAATAGTTTTATAGTGTTAAAAATGAGTTATTGATTTGATTTTCTCTCAAATATCTCTCTTTGAAGTTTAGGGTTCTTAGAGTCAGAGAACTGAGTTTAGAAACAGAGAAGATGGTATATTTATAGGCATCAAGAATAGGGCATGTGAAAAGATAATGAGCCATCGTGTGCTCACAAAAACGATGTTTTTAATTTGATCTTTTGAAAACCCTTTTTTAGCCACTTAAAATCCTTTAAGGTATAAATTTATAGCAAGTGGTAAGCAAGTTCGTTCCATAGGGAGATGGAGTGTTATGTTAGATAGATTGACTAATCTTAAACAAAATAAGATAAATCATTGAATGTAATAGATGTGTGTCATAACCCACCAAAGTTACTACTAAAATGAACATGCAAAAATGATATGAAAAATAGAAGACTCAACAATCTTGATAAGATAAATGGATGTAAACAATTAATATAGATGCTAGGGAATAGATTGATTAGCAAGTGGGCGTGGGTAGTGCTTTTTAAGCCACTTTAATGGGCCAATCTCTACATGTTAACCAATTGAGGTTTAGATTAGTGTGGTTAATATACCCTCCACTAATCTATCCTATTTATTGGGTTCTTAATCACACAAGCGTGTCAATCCAAGAATGATTGCATAACATGTTATTCTAAACAAGATTGTAATTAACAAGTGGATATACAAGTGAATCACATAGTGAATAGAATCTAATGAATAAATAAATAGAACACATATAGAGATTTATTACAAAACATAAGCAAATACCCACAACCAAATGTTCCTCAAATCTATCCCTTAGAATAGGGGTTTAGTTACACATAGTAGCAATAAAATAGAAAGCAAGTAATAGGTAAGGAAATCACCCTTGGGCCTCCTTCTTTAATGTTTGATCCTTCCTTTCTTTTTATGCTTCTAGTGTAAAGAGTGGGAGAAGAGGATGTATCTAGATAGGTGGGTGTCTAATGGTGAGTGACAAAGGTATTGGGGTGTAGAGAATGGGAAGAGAGGAATGATTTAGGAAGTAGTCAAGATTTGGTGTTGAAGTTTTGGATGGAAAAGGTGAGTTCAAGTATAGAAAGGGAGAAGGTTGAAAGATGAACAATGGAGGAGAAAATCTAGATCTAATCTTTGTAAATTCATGCTCTAAGTTATGCTAGAATCATTTCTGAAGATAAAGAGCCAGAGTATTTATATTGGCACTTAGACATGTACTGATAACTGTTTAATTCGCTGATGTGGCACGAATGTCGCCATTTTGTCGCCATGGCGACTTTGTGGCGCAAAACAGTTACGCCTTTTGAGATTCAGATGTCGCCACCAAAATCATCTTTTTTGCTTCTAAGCAAATGGTGACCCTATGTATTTTCCAATGAGGTCACCATTTATCACTTCAAGGTCGCCCCTAGAGCAAATGGAAACATTGAAGTAATTTAGTGGTGTCGCCATTTGCCACTGTGTGTCGCCATGGCGACCTACAAATGGCGACACACCTAATGCTTTTACAAATCCTTTGTTGCCATGGCAACCCTAAGGTGACACCCCTGATGCTTGAATAATTCCTCTGCAGCTATGGTGCTCAAATAGCGACCTCATTTTGCTTATATGGCGAGAATGCCCTGTTTCACCTATTTGTGTGTCTTTTTGCACCAAAGTCCTCATCTTCTTCCCAAAGGCTCTTGAAGCCTAATAAAACCTGAAACACTCGATTTGACGACATTAAATACGAGGAAATGGTCGAGAATCAAGCATAAAGAGACGAGAATGAGGGCCAAAATCATACTAATTTTGGCTTGATCAAATACCCTCAAACCTATCTTTTGCTAGTCCTCGAGCAAAACAATCACAAATCAAACCCCCAAAAACATGCATCAAGATATCTCAAAGGTTTTTTTTTACTTTCTCACAGTCAATATGCGAAACCAAAATGAAGAGATTAAAACAATTATGCAATAGTGATGACTTCTACATGTAAGAGAATGTCAAGTAGAGATTAAGAGCATGCCACTCTAGATATGATTGTATGAAATGCGATCTTACATTCGAACTGCCAAAGCTTCAAAGCAAAGGTGCTATTCGGTTTAGAATGTAATTCGCCTTGATACTAATCCTCACCGAATTCTCTCTTCTTTTCTCTAAGACTCCTAGGTTTCACTCAAAAAAACACATGTCCAATATGAATTCATGTTATGGATATCTAATTGATTGCACATAATGATCATTAAAAATGCAATTTCTGAAGTAAGTCTCATGAATGGAATTGCAAGCCATGAAGTAGAAAGAGCATGTATCAACCAAATTTCACAAAATGGACAATCCTAAAGATCATGAAGGTCTTTCGTTTGGTTGTAATGGGGTCATAGGTGATGGTGAAACAAAGAATGGGACAATGGATAACAAGGAACCTGATGATTACACTAAGGCATACATTCTAATTATGAGTTCCACATGCTTCACACATATTGTTCACACTTAAGGTGTACAGGCTTTCAATTTTACATATGCATTCTACTTTAATTTTCATGTTGAGTAGTTCCTTTTACTTTTCTTTTTCTTCTAGGTCAATTGTGCCTAACTCTTGGTTCTCTTTTTCTTTGCTTTGCCAATTCTTTTCTTTGCATACTTTTTGTTTTCTTTTCAAGCTTTTCAAATTTCTTTTCAAGCTTTCTTGCTTTGCACAAGATCTTACATTGATTTCCTAAGCCTTAGTAAATCACTTGGTCAAGGTAAGTCAATATTTTAAGGCTTATAAGGTTTATGTAGATGTGGTTCATGAATGAAAATCTTAAAACGTGTTTGGCTTCAAAGAGGCTTGGGAGCACACATATTTAGATGGGTTGGAAGTATTTTAGGCCAATTAGTGGTTTTTCACATACATCACCTAATATCATTTCTGAAGGCTTGTCCACTAAGCAAAATAAAGCATCCACAAGCAGTCCATAATATTCTATAGCAAACAACATTTTAGTGCAAATGAGACCAATACATGCTTGAATGAGTGTTTGAGAGTGAGTGTTTCAAGAGTGGAATTTTTGACAACTCGAAATATGCTTTTTAAGGTAGTGTTTGTGATCCTCACGGGAATCTCCACTATTAATTCCTAGCCTTTAAGCAAATTTGATAATTCACTCAACATTAAGAGAAAAAGATTAACGCACTTTGTTCAATGACACCCTAAGTGGCATGACGTTAATCTAAACCAAACAATGGCAAAGATGCACAATTCCTCACTACTTCATGTAAAGAACAATCTCAACAAGCAAATCATGCTAAAATATGACATTATCTCAAGAATTTGAAAAATTCGGCACAAAATTTTAAAACCAAGCAAAATGGTGTTGCACAAATGTACTCCCAAACCTAAATTGGACATTGCCTTCAATGTTCATGGGAGGTTAAAAATTGTCAAAAATGCAACTCAACAAGTCTCAAGCAAGAATTCATAAAGCAAAGGCAATATACAATAGCTATCAACAATTCGACATATTACCCTCTCATCCTAATATGCATAAAATCCAATCAATCAAATTTATCAATAAAGTAGATATGTCCTAAATCCTCTACCAAAATCCAAACCACACACTTATTCTATACAAAAACAAAATAAGAGCAATAAAGAAATAAAAACGAAAAATAAGGAAATGGTAATAAACGTAAAGCAATAAAATATCCAACAAAATAAACTGAAAAATAAACCAAGGTGCTAACAATATCCAAGTAATAAAAAAAATAAATAAAAAAAAAGATGCACATGATGATGGTCCAAAATAAAGTCTAAAGATAGTAGGATGGTAACTACTCAGAATCCTCCTCAGTTTACTCATAATCCACTATACTCTTCCCTTTCAGGTCTTTCCGCCTTTATTCTCAAGCTACAACTGCTCTCATAGCCTGCTCATCTCTCCATCTCATATGTACAGTTGTCTCGTCTACTAGAGGACCTCCTGTATTGCGAACTCCCTGATCGGTAATTGAACGAGCCAGAACTTCCTCTAACTGGGCTGCCTCCTCAGCGGTAGACCGTGCAGTCTGTAGGACAGAGTCTAATGCATCCACACTGGGTCATGCTGCTGTGGCTGGAATAGATAAAGTCTCTGTGGTGGTCTTCTTAGGTCTCCTGACATATGGAGTAAGCCTCAAATCATGATGGAGGTCTATAAATCCCGTGATCACGGTCTCGCTCAAATCCTGAATCAGACTCTCCAAAGTCATCTGCCTCTTCTCTAGGATCTTCTGCCTTGCTTCCAAAACAAGTCCATCAGCATGTAGAATATCAAAATCACCGGTCTGAGTGCCTATGATGCGCTCTACACCATATAAAATCCGAAGACCTAAAGGCTGCCTAGAATCATCAACAATAGCAGTAGTCCCATCATCCTCATCATCATCATCAAAGCACTCCTTATCCAGAATAACTCTATCAAACTCTGCCTCGGCACTCGTGCCAGTCTCTGATCTGTGCACTCTCTTCCACTTCCCAGCGGTTGGTAACTCCCCACGCTTGTGTAGGGAAAAATACATGCGGCAGAAGCGAAAAAATAGTTTAGTATAGTTTAATTTTTTTTTTTCATATTTTGAACCTTAACCCTCTAATTAATTAACATATAATACTAAAGATATCATACTTTTGTCATATGATCCGATTGACGTTATGTCGATGGTAATCCATAAGATCTTCCAATCCAATCACGAACGTAAATCACCTAGGAGCGTGGTCTCCCTTCTCTTTGAATTGTGTACCTGAGAATGGATTAACAAAAATTTTTCTTTTTTGTTAGTCACTAGTGCACTATCGAAATAAGAACAAACTTTTCTCTCTATTCATTTTGGCCGAAAATCACACTAGTCTAAGAGATGGATTTTATTTTCCTCTAGCAAAAGAAATAACTCTCAAGTGCAAGACCTAGGGTTGGCTGAATTCTATCCCTTTCAATATATAGAGACCGAATTCCTTGCCCCAAAAATTCTAGGGTTGCCGAATTCTCTCTTGTGTAAACAAGGTGGTGACCGAAATCCTGTACAAAAAAAAAATTTGTGTTTCCACAAAAGACTTCAATCAATCTTCTTAGAATTCAAACCCTAATCCAACTCTTTAGTGTACTTGTGACTGTGTAAAAGACTTCATAATTTGACTAGATATATAAATCTCTTATTTATCTATTTACCAAATAAAGTCTTTTATATTTGATATACTACTACCAATAGTATAGCACTAAGAAACATATTTCCTAGTTAGAAAAAGAATTTTGATTTTTAATTAAACAATTAATTAATTTCCATTTAATTAAATAATAAAATAAACAATATAATAGGCTAATATATTCAACCTTGCTGCCCATGTCCAATAAATGAGCCATATATTGTTTTTCTTATTTTATTAAATCTATTTGGACTTTAATAATAAGGTCACATATGAACTAGACTCATTCTTACTAAAAGAAATAAGCTCACATGCCTTTCATTAATATATTAATATAACTTAACAGCCCATTAAATAAATAATGTGCAAATTATATTCTTAATATATTAAATACAATTCTAGATGGACACATAATCAGTCCGGTAGAATATATCAAGTGATCCATGTAAGTCACTGTGGATTAAGGATCTTGGCGGGCTTATCTAAATTTAAGCTCCAATAGACATAACCCAATCACAATCAACAAATGATTCACTTAGGTTCAATCTATTAATTTTAGTTCATTCTACTAAAGAACTAAAATTGCACTTTTAAATATATATGGAATAAGTAAATGATTCTCATTCTTACCCTAGACAATCTTATAGGAGATAGTGAATCCTCGTGAAGAATATCAGTAATCGCCAAGAGCTCATAGACCGCCTATAGCTCTCCAAGTTACCATATTTACTCATATGACCACACTTTGAACTTGGATATATATTATGACTTGTCCAGAAGTCATCTTTCAATAGTCACTATTGAAAACTCAAAGTTAAGATTTAATATCCAAAACCTCAAAACATACATATGATGATATTCTACTCACATTTAATAAATGGAGCCACGATGTCCATATCTATAAATGAAGTCCTCTATCGATTAGCAAATGAATACCACCAAACTATCGAGGATAGACTATGCTATATAATCGTACTCATTGATAGCTCAAATGATAACACTAGTAACCATAAGTCCATCATTTATCTCAAGATAAAGATAGACTCTCCAATTGTTTTGATAACGAAAAGACTTTTGTCTATTGGCGGTTCTAGATAAAGTATTTCATTGTTATCCAGTTCAATGCACCTAGTGCACTAGATTATTTTACTCGAAGACCCTTCGATGATTTTAGACTCGTCAGAACATGTTTGGTCCCACACAAATGCTAGCAAAAGAATTCTACGACTTTAACAAGATAAAAGTGCCCAACCTTTAACTTAAGTTGTGAGCGTTATTCAAGACTAACTAAAGAATTGTGTCTACCTCATACATATCCAGATGTATGAACAATTCTTATTTTCTCATAGTCTTTTGACCTTATGATTATTTACTTTGACAATTATAATTATAAATGCTATAAGATTTTGTTAAAACAGAAATCACTTTATTAATATAATAAGATTGTCAAATACAATATTATACTCTTGCTATTGAGCATAATCCTAACAGCTTGCTCATCAATGATGACTCGCTTTTTGTGTCGTTATCAAATTGCGAATTACCAAAAGAATGTTTATAAAATGAATCTTTACGCAATATATTTTAAGTTTTGCAAATGAGTATTGTGGTAAGCTTAGAATTCGTTCCGTAGGGAATTAGAGAAATATGTTGATTTAATTAACTAAACTATAAACAATAAAATAAATCATAAATGATGAATGAGTGTATGGTTTGTCAAACCATCAAACATACATACAAAATTAACATAACTAAAAATATGGTGATATGAAAAATAGAAGACTTACAATCTTGATAAGAAAAATGGATGTAAACAATTAATGTTGATTCTAGGGAATTGATTGATTAGCAAGTAGGTATGGGTATTGCTTTTTAAGCCACTTTAAGGACCAATCTCTACATGTTAACCAATTTAGGTTTAGATTAATGTGGTTGATATACCCTCCACTAATCTATCCTATTTATTGGGTTCTTAATCACTCAAGTGTGTCAATCCAAGAGTGATTATATAACATGTTATTCTAAACAATATTGTAATTAACAAGTGGGTATACAAGTCAATCACATAATGAATAGAATCTAATGAATTAATAAATAGAAAACATATAGAGATTCATTACAAAGCTTAAGCAAAAACCCACAACCAAATGTTTATCAAATCAATCCCTGATCGAACCAAAATTGGTATGATTTTGGCCCTCATTCCCATCTCTTTATGCTTGATTCTCGGGCGTTTCCCCATATTTAATGTCGTTAAATCAAGTGTTTCAGGTTTTATTAGGCCTCAAGGGAATTTGTGAAGAAGATGAAGAATTTGGTGCAAAAAAGACTCACAAATAGGTGAAACAGGGCATTCTCGCTATTTGAGCAAGAAAAGTCGCCACATGGTCGCCATGGCGACAGAGGAAATTGCAAAGCATCAAAGGGTCGCCACTTGAGGTCACCATGGCGACCCACACTTGCAAATGGCGACCACATAGGAATTCCAGCGTAGGAATTCTTATGTTGGCATTCAGGAGGGGTATTCTTGTCATTTCATACCCATTTCGTACCCTAGCTTTCCTAGCCTATAAATTCATCAACTTTTACAGATTACGAGCCTTACCAAGCCATTCAATTCGTATTCTCTCCTACCAATCTCCCTTTTCTCCATTAATCATCTCCCAAACTCCTCCATTTATATACTTGGACTTATCTTTTCCATCCAAAAACTCACACCAAATCTTGATTACTTCCCTAGACCATTCCTTCCCTACCATTCTCTACATCACAAATCCTTTGTCACTCACCATAAGCCATCCACCTATCTAGACATATCCTCATCCTCCATTCTTTGCAACTAGGAGCATTTAAGGAAAACAAGGATCAAGCACTAAAGAAGGTCACCCAAGGGTTATTTCCTTACCATTTACTTGTTTTCTATTTTTGCTACTATGTGTAATTAAAACCCTAATCTAGGGGATTGATTTGATAAACATTTGGTTGTGGGTTTTGCTTAAGCTTTGTAATGAATCTCTATATGTGTTCTATTTATTAATTCATTAGATTCTATTCATTATGTGATTGACTTGTATATCCACTTGTTAATTACAATCTTGTTTAGAATAACATGTTATATAATCACTCTTGGATTGACAAACTTGAGTGATTAAGAACCCAATAAATAGGATAGATTAGTGGAGGGTATATCAACCACATTAATCTAAACCTAAATTGGTTAACATGTAGAGATTGGTCCTTAAAGTGGCTTAAGAAGCACTACTCATACTCACTTGCTAATCAATCAATTTCCTAGAATATATATTAATTGTTTATATCCATTTTTCTTATCAAGATTGTGAGTCTTCTATTTTTCATATCACCATATTTTTAGTTAGGTTAATTTTATATGTATGTTTGATGGTTTGACAAACCATACACTCATTCATCATTTATGATTTATTTTATTGTTTCTAGATTAGCTAATTAAATCAACATATTTCTCTAATTCCCTTTGGAACGAATTCTAAGCTTACCACAATACTCATTTTCATAACTTAAAATATATTGCGTAAAGATTCATTTTATAAACATTCTTTTGGTAATTCGCAATTTGGTAACGACACGAAAAGCGAGTCATCAAAATGGCGCCGCTGCCGGGGAATTAAAGCGATAGTTGATTCAATTAGCTTTTCTTAGTTGTTTTTAGTCTTTTTAGTTATTTCACTTCTTTGTTTAGTTTTTATTAATTTTTAGTCTTTTTAGTTTCTTTTCACTTCTTTGGTAGTTTTTGTTTATTTTTTTTTCAGGACTCTATGGATTTCCTCATGCAAAACTCGAGGCCAAGCCACGCGCCAATGAGTAGGCCATCGGAAGATAGGAATGACTATATGTCATCTAGTTGGCCGGACCAAGGAAATGAGTCCACATTTGAAGAAAATTTCAACAACTCCATCAATGCCACAACTCAACACAACATAGAACTCTTGTATCAATCGAAGGAAGAAGATCTATGCAAGATCACACTAGAGATGAACAAGAAGATTTTGAGCATGAGTGAAGACCTAGTGATGGCGATGGATGTATTGAAAAAAGAAAATGCTCTTCTTCAAGAAGGAATCATGACAACTTCCCTACAACAAGAGGAAATCACCAAGGTTTATGAAGGGAAGATACAACTCTTGAAGAAGAAGTTAGAAGGCAAGGAAGCCTTAGGAACAACAAGGGAGAGCATGCTTCAAGAATTGAACAAGAAAATCATTCTTGAAGTAAAGATGCTCAGAGCCGAAAATGGTACTCTCAAGAAGCAAAATGGTGAAGTCTCCACCAAGATCAAAGAAGTCGAAGAACAAATTGAGAGACGTAAGGCCAAAAAGAGTACATCATTGAAGGAGCTTGACGAGATCAAGGAAGACTTTGCAAAAAGGATGCGGTTAATGCAAGCCGAAATTCAAACAAGGGACAAGGCTTTAGAGATAATGAAGACAAAGGAAGTTGACCACCTTGCGAAACTTGTAAGGTCTAAGCAAGAAAGAGAAGAAATGCCCGAATTGAGTCAAGCATCGTCAAGTGCCAAGGTCAAGGAGCCGAATCCTAGCAAAGCAAGGAGGAGAAAGGCAAAAAGGAGGAATGAGAACCCTCCACCTCCACCTCCAACAAAGAACCACCAAGAAGGTATCATTCCTAACTCTATCACCATGTGCCATCATTGCCATACGATAGGTCATTTTAGATCACTAAACCAAGAAAATGAGAGGCAAGGCACACGAGGGAATTTTAGACATAGAGAGACATATATGCATGTTAGGAAGGTATGGGTTGAGAAGCCTAGGAATAGGAGGAGTCCACCTAGGATAAGAAAAATTTGGGTGAGGAAAGATTCAATGAACCAAATGAGAAAGAAGGGAAAGGAAATGATGGGGAAATCATCTACATTTATTTGGATTGTAAAGAAGAGTGAATTTCCCAACTTGATCAAACCACCCTTAATTAATCTTCATCCCACCCCAAATGCACAACATTGAAAATATTGGTGCATGTTATTTTTATGCTTTTTGTTTTGATTGCTTTATTTGTTTATTTCTTTTGAATAATTGGTGTTTCAAGCTATTGTTGGCAATTGCTTGAACTGAGTATATTTTGCCGGAACTTTCTAATGAGTTTTGTGAGTGTGTAGATTTTCTATTGTTTCTTGAGGAAGCAAGTGTTTGTTGCTTGTTCATAAAGAAAGGTTTCTTTATCTCTTGGAAAGAAACAAAGTCAACTTGCAAGTCTTGGAGGGACGAGCAAGCCAAGAGTGCTCATAAGAAGGGCGAGGACCTTATCACTTAGGAAGCAACATTTTTGGAGGTTCGAAGTGCGGAAGCACCATGCCACGTCTTGCCTAGATGTTAAATAGAGCGCTTGGTGGGAGGCAACCCACTTGGTATATTTCTTTCATATTTTAAATTTTTAAGTAGTCTCTTCATTTTTGAATTCCCTTATCTCTATTTAGTTTTTGCTTAGAATAAGAGTGTGAGATGAATTTTGGTAGTGGATTTAGGATGAATGTGCTTAATTGATGATTTTTGAATTATAGGAATATTGAGGTATATGCCATACATGATTGAGCATCTTTTTAGATGATTTTGTGCATAATAGGATGAGAGGGCACTTTGCCAAAAATTTTGAAAATACATTGATTATTTGTGGTTATATATGCATATTTTGTTTTGAATTTGTTGGGTTGTGCCTTTTGAAAAATTTTGCCTCCCATGAACATTGAGGACAATGTCCAATTTAGGTTTGGGGGTACATTTGCACAACACCACTTTACTCACTTTGCTTGGTTTTTCAAATTTGAGCCGAATTTTTCAAATATTTGCGATAATGCCATACTTAAGCATACTTTGCTTGTTGAGATTGTGCTATACATGAAGTAGTGAGGAATTGTGCATCTTTGCCATTGTTTGATTTAGATTAACATCATGCCACTTAGGGTGTCATTGAACAAAGTGCGTTAATCTTTTTCTCATAATGTTAGGGTGAATTATCAATTTTGCTTAAAGGCTAGGAATTAATAGTGGAGATTCCCGAGAGGATCACAAACACGGCCTTAAAAAGCGTATTTTGAGTTGCCAAATATTCACTCTTTAAACATTCACTCTCAAACACTCTTTTAAGCATGTATAGGTCTAATTTGCACTTAAATATTGCATATCATAGAATATTATGGACTGCTTGTGGATGCTTTGATTTGCTTGTGGACAATCCTTTAGAAATGACTTTAGGCAATGCATGTGAAAAACCGTAATTTGGCCTAAACACTTCCATACCCTCTAAATGTGTGTGCTCCCAAGCCCTTTTGAAGCTAAACACATCTTAAGATTTTCATTTTTTAACCACATCCACATGAACCATATAGCCTACATAATTGACTTACCTTAACCAAATGATTTTGCTAAGGCTTAGGATATGGT
Organism: Acer campestre; assembly: GCA_954870605.1. Classification (NCBI taxonomy): domain Eukaryota; kingdom Viridiplantae; phylum Streptophyta; class Magnoliopsida; order Sapindales; family Sapindaceae; genus Acer; species Acer campestre. The sequence continues at coordinate 26,752,911 of OX940801.1, forward strand.
TGTAAGCTCTTTTCAAGGAAATGTTGATACATGTACCTAGGCATGTAAAATTGTGTAAAAGAGTATTGAAATGCAAGAGTGGGTAAAAAGAAAAAGAAAAAGAAAAAGAAAAGCAAAGAAAAAAAAAAGATTGAAATAAGAGATGCAAGCAAAAGAAAAGAAAAGAAAGGGCAAGGCCAAACAAAATGAAAAAGAGAACCATGAATTAGGCACAAGTGGCCTAGATAGAGGGTTAATAATCGAATAGGCTACTCAAGAAAAGTGAGTAGTGAATATGCAATTGAAATGATATTGTAAGCAATGGGCGCCAAAGGCGTGAAACAAATGTGTGAAAGCAATTGGGATTCATTATTAGAATGTATGCCTTAGTATAAATCATTGAGTTCTTTGTTATCTATTGCCCCATTTTATTGACTCACCATTCACCTAAGCCCCATTGCAACCTAAGAAAGACCTTCACGATCTTTAGGGATGTCCACTTGTGAATTTTGGTTTTCGCATGTTCTTTCTAATTCATGATTTGCAATTCCATTCATGAGATCTCATTTTCAGAAATTGTGCTTTAAATATTATCATATGCAATCAATTTGATATCCATGACATAAACTCATATTGCATATGTATTTTTGAGCGAAACCTAGGAATCAAAGAGAAGAAAAGAGAGAATCTAGTGAGGATTAGATCGAGGCGAATTACATTCTAAACCGAATAGCACATTGGCTTTGAAGCTTTGGCATTTTGAATGTAAGGTCATATTACGTACAATCATATCTAGAGTGGCATGCCTTTAATCTTTACTTGACATTATCCTACATGTTTAAGTCCTCACTATTGCATCATTGTGTTAATCTCCTCATTTTGGTTTCGCATGTTAATGATTGGATAGTAGATCCTTACTTGAGTAATTAAGAACCTTATTGGAAATCTTTGAAATATCTTGATGCATGTCTTTTGGGGTTGGTTTATGTTTGTTTTGCTCGAGGACGAGCAAAAGATAGGTTTGGGGGTATTTGATCGAACCAAAATTGGTATGATTTTGGCCCTCATTCCCATCTCTTTATGCTTGATTCTCGGGCGTTTCCCCATATTTAATGTCGTTAAATCAAGTGTTTCAGGTTTTATTAGGCCTCAAGGGAATTTGTGAAGAAGATGAAGAATTTGGTGCAAAAAAGACTCACAAATAGGTGAAACAGGGCATTCTCGCTATTTGAGCAAGAAAAGTCGCCACATGGTCGCCATGGCGACAGAGGAAATTGCAAAGCATCAAAGGGTCGCCACTTGAGGTCGCCATGGCGACCCACACTTGCAAATGGCGACCACATAGGAATTCCAGCGTAGGAATTCTTATGTTGGCATTCAGGAGGGGTATTCTTGTCATTTCATACCCATTTCGTACCCTAGCTTTCCTAACCTATAAATTCATCAACTTTTACAGATTACGAGCCTTACCAAGCCATTCAATTCGTATTCTCTCCTACCAATCTCCCTTTTCTCCATTAATCATCTCCCAAACTCCTCCATTTCTATACTTGGACTTATCTTTTCCATCCAAAAACTCACACCAAATCTTGATTACTTCCCTAGACCATTCCTTCCCTACCATTCTCTACATCACAAATCCTTTGTCACTCACCATAAGCCATCCACCTATCTAGACATATCCTCATCCTCCATTCTTTGCAACTAGGAGCATTTAAGGAAAACAAGGATCAAGCACTAAAGAAGGTCACCCAAGGGTTATTTCCTTACCATTTACTTGTTTTCTATTTTTGCTACTATGTGTAATTAAAACCCTAATCTAGGGGATTGATTTGATAAACATTTGGTTGTGGGTTTTGCTTAAGCTTTGTAATGAATCTCTATATGTGTTCTATTTATTAATTCATTAGATTCTATTCATTATGTGATTGACTTGTATATCCACTTGTTAATTACAATCTTGTTTAGAATAACATGTTATATAATCACTCTTGGATTGACAAACTTGAGTGATTAAGAACCCAATAAATAGGATAGATTAGTGGAGGGTATATCAACCACATTAATCTAAACCTAAATTGGTTAACATGTAGAGATTGGTCCTTAAAGTGGCTTAAGAAGCACTACTCATACTCACTTGCTAATCAATCAATTTCCTAGAATCTATATTAATTGTTTATATCCATTTTTCTTATCAAGATTGTGAGTCTTCTATTTTTCATATCACCATATTTTTAGTTAGGTTAATTTTATATGTATGTTTGATGGTTTGACAAACCATACACTCATTCATCATTTATGATTTATTTTATTGTTTCTAGATTAGCTAATTAAATCAACATATTTCTCTAATTCCCTTTGGAACGAATTCTAAGCTTACCACAATACTCATTTTCATAACTTAAAATATATTGCGTAAAGATTCATTTTATAAACATTCTTTTGGTAATTCGCAATTTGGTAACGACACGAAAAGCGAGTCATCAATCCCCTAGATTAGGGGTTTAATTACACATAGTAGCAATCAAATAGAAATAAGTAAATGGTAAGGAAATCACCCTTGGGCCACCTTCTTTAGTGCTTGATCCTTGTTCTCCTTTGATGCTCCTAGATGCAAAGAATGGAAAAGGAGGATGTGTCTAGATAGGTGGATGGCTTATGGTGAGTGACAAAGGATTTGTGATGGAGAAAATGGTAGGGAAGGAATGGTCTAGGGAAGTAATCAAGATTTGGTGTGAGGTTTTGGATGGAAAAGATAATTCCAAGTATAGAAATGAAGGAGTTTGGGAGATGATTAATGGAGAAAAGGGAGATTGGTAGGAGAGAATAGGCTTGGTTAGTCTTCAATAGGCTTCGTATTCAAATTGAAAAGAGGGATGAATTTATAGTATTTTTGAATTAGGTCACGGATGGTAAAATTACCAAAACACCCTCTGTACTTGTCAAATTACCATTTTGGCCCCTCTAGGGGGCCTTCTTGTAATTTTCTTACCAATTTTAGCCAATCAGAATGCACAGAAGAGATGGTCGCGGTTTGCTTACAGGGCGACAAAGTGGCGACCAAGGGGCGAAGTAATCAGGTGTGGGAAATCATCCCCTGTCGCCATGGCGACCTTGAATGACAAATGGCGACCTAGGGGCAAAATGGGGAGAATGGCGTGATTTTTGGTGGCATTTTGGGTGGCCGAAATCGGTCGATTGGGAGCTTGGAAAGGGAACGATGAAGCTGCCGCTGATCTCGCCGTCATTTTGGAACCGGAATTGGCCGGAGGTAGGCCGGTTTTGGCCACTTTCCGGCGCCGCAAAAAGGGTTAGTGTTTGGGGCCATGGATGGCCTGCTCGTGAGGAAGGAGAAGAGGAAAGGTTGAAGATGATGGGGGACAATTAGCAATTGGGCCGGGTACACACAGCTAGGCTTGAATGGGTGCATTTAGAATAATGTTGGGTTGCACACAGCAGCTACTCTTTAATTGATTTGGGCTACAATTAGATGTTGGGTTGGGTTCAATCAGTCTTCACTTGATGAAGGTTTGGGCTCGCGCTTGGGCATGTGTTGGGCTTGTGCCCAATTCTTTAATTCTGTCCAAAACGCACAGCATCACTAATGACGTGGCGTGCCTTGCTGCGTTGTGTGGTAAATTACACAATGATCCCCTGTTCTCTTCAAATATTACCATATCTTCAATCTTCCCTAATATTTTACACTTTTGTCCCCAAATTACCAAAATTACTCCAATGCCCATAAATTCTATAAATACCTGAAAATACTTAATTAACACCATTAAATCACAGAATAATGCCCAAGAATCAAACAAAAGGAGAAAGAAATAGGGGCCAAAATCATACCAATTTTGGTTCGATCAAATACCCTCAAACCTATCTTTTGCTAGTTCTCGAGCAAAACAATCACAAATCAACCCCCAAAGACATGCATCAAGCCATTTCAAATATTTTCAATAAAATTCTAACCCACTCAAGGAAGGATCTACTATCCAATTATTAACATGTGAAACCAAATTGAGGAGATTAACACAATGATGCAATAGTGAGGACTTAAACATGTAAGATAATGTCAAGTAAAGATTAAGAGTATGCCACCCTAGATATGATTGTATGCAATGCGACCTTACATTCAAAATGCCAAAGCTTCAAAGCAAATGTGCTATTCGGATTAGAATGTAATTCGCCTCGATCTAATCCTCACTAGATTCTCTCTTCTCTTCTCTTTGATTCCTAAGTTTCCCTCAAAAATACATATGCAATATGAGTTTATGTCATGGATATCAAATTGATTGCATATGATGTTATTTAAAGCGCAATTTCTGAACATGAAGTCTCATGAATGGAATTGCAAATCATGAATTAGAAAGAACATGCAAACACCAAAACTCACAAGTGGACATCCCTAAAGATCGTGAAGGTCTTACTTAGGTTGTAATGGGACTTAGGTGAATGGTGAGTCAATAAAATGGAGCAATAGATAACAAGGAACCCAATGATTTATACTTAAGGCATACATTCTAATAATGAATCCCAATTGCTTTCACACATTTGTTCACGCCTTCGGCGCCCATTTCTTACAATATCATTTCACTTGCATATTCTCTACTCACTTTTCTTTGAGTAACCTATTCAATTATAAACCCCTCTATCTAGGCCACTTGTGCCTCATTCATGGTTCTTTTTTTTTTTTTCATTTTGTTTGGCTTTGCCCTTTCTTTTCTTTTCTTTTCTTTTCTTTTCTTTTCTTTTGCATGCATCTTTTATATCAATCTTTTTCTTTTCTTTTTCTTTGCTTTTCTATTTTCTTTTCTTTTTCTTTTTCTCTTTCTTATCCACTCTTGCATTTCAATACTCTTTTACACAATTTTACATGCCTAGGTACATGTATAAACATTTCCTCTTAAAAGAGCTTACAACCATATCCTAAGCCTTAGCAAAATCATTTGGTTAAGGTAAGTCAATTATGTAGGCTATATGGTTCATGTGGATGTGGTTCAAAAATGAAAAGCTTAAGATGTGTTTGGCTTCAAAATGGCTTGGGAGCACACACATTTAGAGGGTATGGAAGTGTTTAGGCCAATTTACGGTTCTTCACATGCATTGCCTAAATTCATTTCTAAAGGATTGTCCACAAGCAAATCAAAGCATCCACAAGCAGTCCATAATATTCTATGATATACAATATTTAAGTGCAAATAAGACCTATACATGTTTAAAAGAGTGTTTGAGAGTGAGTGTTTAAAGAGTGAATATTTGACAACTCAAAATACGCTTTTTAAGGCCGTGTTTGTGATCCTCACGGGAATCTCCACTATTAATTCTTAGCCTTTAAGCAAAATTGATTATTCACCCTAACATTATGAGAAAAAGATTAACGCACTTTGTTCAATAACACCCTAAGTGGCATGGTGTTAATCTAAACCAAACAATGGCAAAGATGCACAATTCCTCACTACTTCATGTATAGCACAATCTCAACAAGCAAAGTATGCTTAAATATGGCATTATCGCAAAAATTTGAAAAATTCGGCTCAAATTTGAAAAACCAAGCAAAGTGAGTAAAGTGGTGTTGCGCAAATGTACCCCCAAACCTAAATTGGACATTGTCCTCAATGTTCATGGGAGGCAAAATTTGACAAAAGGCGCAACCCAATAAATCCATAACAAAAGATGCATATATGTTAACAAATAATCAATGTATTTTCATAATTTTGGCAAAGTGCCCTCTCATCCTATTATGCACAAAATCATCTAAAAAGATGCTCAATCATGTACGGCATATACCTCAATATTGCTATAATTCAAAAATCATCAATTAAGCACATTCATCCTAAATCCACTACCAAAATTGATCTCACACCCTTATTCTATGCAAAAACGAAATAGAGATAAGGGAAATCAAAAATGAAGAGACTACTTAAAAATTAAACTATGAAAGAAATATACCAAGTGGGTTGCCTCCCACCAAGCGCTATATTTAACGTCTAGGCAAGACGTGGCATGGTGCTTCCGCACTTCGAACCTCCAAAAATGTTGCTTCTTAAGTGATAAGGTCCTCGCCCTTCTTATAAGCACTCTTGGCTTGCTCGTCCCTCCAAGACTTGCAAGTTGACTTTGTTTCTTTCCAAGAGATAAAGAACCTTTATTTAATGCACAAGCAACACTCACTTTCTTAAGTGATATTCCTCAAGAAGCAATAGAAAAATCTATACACTCACAAAACTCATTAGAAAGTTCCGGCAAAATATACTCAATTCAAGCAATTGCCAACAATAGCTTGAAACACCAATTATTCAAAAGAAATAAACAAAATAAGCAATCAAAATAAAAAGCATAAAAATAACATGCACTAATATTTTCAATGTTGTGCATTTGGGGTGGGACTAGGATTAACTAAGGGTGGTTTGATCAAGTTGGGAAATTCACTCTTCTTTACAATCCAAATAAATGTAGATGATTTCCCCATCATTTCCTTTCCCTTCTTTCTCATTTGGTTCATTGATTCTTTCCTCACCCAAATTTTTCTTATCCTAGGTGGACTCCTCCTATTCCTAGGCTTCTCAACCCATACCTTCCTAACATTCCTATATGTCTCTCTATGTCTAAAATTCCCTCATGTGCCTTGCCTCTCATTTTCATGGTTTGGTGGTCTCAAGTGACCTATCTTATGGCAATGATGGCACATGGTGATAGAGTTAGGAATGATACCTTCTTGGTGGTTCTTTGTTGGAGGTGGAGGTGGAGGGTTCTCATTCCTCCTTTTTGCCTTTCTCCTCCTTGCTTTGCTAGGATTCGGTACCTTGACCTTGGCACTTGAAGAGGCTTGACTAAAGTTGGGCATTTCTTCTTTTTCTTGCCCACCTTGCAAGTTTTGCAAGGTGGTCAACTTCCTTCGTCTTCATTATCTCCAAAGCCTTGTCCCTTGTTTGAATTTCGGCTTGCATTAGCCGCATCCTCTTTGCAAAGTCTTCCTTGATCTCTTCAAGCTCCTTCAATGATGTACTCTTTTCGGCCTCACGTCTCTCAATTTGTTCTTCAAAATCTTTGATCTTGGTGGAGACTTCACAATTATGCCTCTTGAGAGTACCATTTTCGGCTCTAAGCGTCTTTACTTCAAGAATGATTTTCTTGTTCAATTCTTGAAGCATGCTCTCCCTTGTTGTTCCCAAGGCTTCCTTGCCTTCTAACTTCTTCTTCAAGAGTTGTATCTTCCCTTCATAGTCCTTGGTGATTTCCTCTTGTTGGAGGGAAGTTGTCATGATTCTTTCTTGAAGTAGAGCATTCTCCTTTTTCAATACATCCATTGCCATCACTAGGTCTTCACTCATGCTCAAAATCTTCTTGTTCATCTCTAGTGTGATCTTGCATATATCTTCTTCCTTCGATTGATACAAGACTTCTATGTTGTGTTGAGTTGTGGCATTGATGGAGTTGTTGAAATTTTCTTCAAATGTGGACTCTATTCCTTGGTCCAGCCAACTAGATGACGTATAGTCATTCCTATCTACCGATGACCTTCCCATTGGCGCGTTGCTTGGCCTCGAGTTTTGCACAAGGAAATCCATAGAGTCCTGAAACAAAAATAAACAAAAACTACCAAAGAAGTGAAAAGAAACTAAAAAGACTAAAAACAACTAAGAAAAGCTAATTGAATCAACTATCGCTTTAATTCCCTGGCAGCAGCAGCGCCATTTTGATGACTCGCTTTTTGTGTCGTTATCAAATTGCGAATTACCAAAAGAATGTTTATAAAATGAATCTTTACGCAATATATTTTAAGTTTTGCAAATGAGTATTGTGGTAAGCTTAGAATTCGTTCCACAGGGAATTAGAGAAATATGTTGATTTAATTAGCTAAACTATAAACAATAAAATAAATCATAAATGATGAATGAGTGTATGGTTTGTCAAACCATCAAACATACATACAAAATTAACATAACTAAAAATATGGTGATATGAAAAATAGAAGACTCACAATCTTGATAAGAAAAATGGATGTAAACAATTAATGTTGATTCTAGGGAATTGATTGATTAGCAAGTAGGTATGGGTATTGCTTTTTAAGCCATTTTAAGGACCAATCTCTACATGTTAACCAATTTAGGTTTAGATTAATGTGGTTGATATACCCTCCACTAATCTATCTTATTTATTGGGTTCTTAATCACTCAAGTGTGTCAATCCAAGAGTGATTATATAACATGTTATTCTAAACAAGACTGTAATTAACAAGTGGGTATACAAGTCAATCACATAATGAATAGAATCTAATGAATTAATAAATAGAAAACATATATAGATTCATTACAAAGCTTAAGCAAAAACCCTCAACCAAATGTTTATCAAATCAATCCCCTAGATTAGGGGTTTAATTACACATAGTAGCAATCAAATAGAAACAAGTAAATGGTAAGGAAATCACCCTTGGGCCACCTTCTTTAGTGTTTGATCCTTGTTCTCCTTTGATGCTCCTCGATGCAAAGAATGGACGAGGAGGATGTGTCTAGATAGGTGGATGGCTTATGGTGAGTGACAAAGGATTTGTGATGGAGAAAATGGTAGGGAAGGAATGGTCTAGGGAAGTAATCAAGATTTGGTGTGAGGTTTTGGATGAAAAAGATAAGTCCAAGTATAGAAATGGAGGAGTTTGGGAGATGTTTAATGGAGAAAATGGAGATTGGTAGGAGAGAATAGGCTTCGTATTCAAATTGAAAAGAGAGATGAATTTATAGTATTTTTGAATTAGGTCACGGATGGTAAAATTACCAAAACACCCCCTATACTTGTCAAATTACCATTTTGGCCCCGCTAGGGGGCCTTCTTGTAATTTTCTTACCAATTTCAGCCAATCAGAATGCATAGAAGAGATGGTCGCGGTTTGCTTAAAGGGCGACAAACTGGCGACCAAGGGGCGAAGTAATCAGGTGTGGGAAATCATCCCCTGTCGCCATGGCGACCTTGAATGATAAATGGCGACCTAGGGGAAAAATGGGGAGAATGGCGTGATTTTTGGTGGCATTTTGGGTGGCCGGAATCGGTCGATTGGGAGCTCGAAAAGGGAACGATGAAGCTACCGCTGATCTCGCCGTCATTTTGGAACCGGAATTGGCTGGAGGTAGGCCGGTTTTGGCCACTTTCCGGCGCCGTAAAAAGGGTTAGGGTTTGGGGCCATGGATTGCCTGCTCGTGAGGAAGGAGAAGAGGAAAGGTTGAAGATGATGGGGGACAATTAGCAATTGGGCCGGGTGCACACAGCTAGGCTTGAATGGGTGCATTTAGAATAATGTTGGGTTGCACACAGCAGCTACTCTTTAATTGATTTGGGCTGCAGTTAGATGTTGGGTTAGGTGCAATCAGTCTTCACTTGATGAAGGTTTGGGCTCGTGCTTGGGCTTGTGTAGGGCTTGTGCCCAATTCTTTAATTCTGTCCAAAACGCACAGCATCACTAATGACGTGGCGTGCCTTGCTGCGTTGCGTGGTAAATTACACAATGATCCCCTGTTCTCTTCAAATATTACCATATCTTCAATCTTCCCTAATATTTTACACTTTTGTCCCCAAATTACCAAAATTACTCCAATGCCCCTGAATTCTATAAATACCTGAAAATACTTAATTAACACCATTAAATCACAGAATAATGCCCAAGAATCAAACAAAAGGAGAAAGAAATGGGGACCAAAATCATACCAATTTTGGTTCGATCAATCAAGCAACGTTATGTAGTCAAAATCCATATCAAAACCAAGGGGTTTAAGTACATCCCCAGATAAATCCACACCTAGCAATCTACACGCCTCTGTAATCATGCATGGAAAAGGAAGAATATCTAACTCCGACTCATTTCTCCCAATCCTCTGAATCTCTATCTTCACTATAATTCCCACATCAATGGGCTGCCTCTCCATGATACAATGCAAGATCTGGGCTGCCTCAAATGGAACCATAGATGTGTGGGAAACCGGCCTGAGTGATGAATTGAGGAAAATGTGTCAAATGGTAGGCTCAATCCTCAAGTTGGATTGCTTGAGAGGGTATCTCTTCGCCATCCAGAAATTCATAGGGGTGATAGTCAAAGTGTTTGCGAAATCTATCAAATTCTTCACATATAAAGGGTTTATGGTAATCCCCTCTACCATAAGTTCTCGTAACTCCTCAAAATCCAATAATGTGGTCCCAAAATATATGTTAATGTCTGTTGCGTTCAAATAAACGGGAACCCCTCTAACCAAAATTGGACCACCACTCATGTACTCACTAGGATTCATTCCCACATAAAACTCCATCACGAGTTTCTCACTATAATCTGGAGGAGTAGCTGCTAATCCTCCATATCCCATATCATTCACTGTCACTAGAATGGGGGTATTTACCAAACTTTCCAAATGGATTCTCCTCTCAAGCCAAATCTTCTTTTCACTGAATGTTTCCATTTGGTCCTGAAAATTCCTATTCAAAGTACACTCTGGAACCATCTTCTTCTTAAGTGTGGAGGCCTTACTACCCTTTCCTTCCTTGCTTAGAAATTTCATATTTGGTGCCATTTCATCATAAATTCAAATACACAAGGTCAAACAAAAATCCGGCAGCACAACGGCGCTTCAACAACAATCCTACATTCTCCGAGTGCTCCACAATCAATCACAATCACTCCACTAATGTTTCAACACTCCAATATGCACAATACCACCACAAAATCCAATCCTATGCACTATTCACTTCAAATCAAACTCAAACCCACCCCTAGTGTATCTAGATGCAATGTAGGATGATTTTGAATGGAAAAATTGAAGAATTAGAGTGATTGCTTACCAATTTCTACGATTTTGTGTGTGCCACGGCTTGAGAAGTTGAGAGAATTTAAGGGAATTTGTTTTCGTTGTTGTGTGGCGTTCTAATTTATGGCGACCACTTTATATGATGTTTGCCTTATGTCGCCATTTGCCCTCTCTGTCGCCATGGCGACCTCATGGCGACCAAGAAGGATTCTTGTGTTTTGCATGTTGTCGCCATTTGATGCTCTCTGTTGCCATGTCGACATGATCTCTGCTTCTGTCACCATGACGACCTTGTAAATGGCGACCATGAACTTCTTCTTAAGTGAATGCCGCCATTTATATTGTTGCTATTTGTCCATGGCGACCAAACAACGACAATCACCAAATGGCCATAATTAGTGCATTTTGGATTGGATCCTGCAATGTATCACCAAATACAACATAAGTTCACAATACACAAAACATAAACAAGGATATTTGAACACTTATTTGAAAAGCAAAACAAGCAAAAAGAAACACAACAAAAGCTAAAATAAAACACACAAGTTTTTATTCAAAGCATGAAATGTAAAAGTGCAAGTCCGCACTACTGCATCCTAACATGCACATTGGGACCATGATGCTCATCGCAAGGGTTAACCAAGCATTCATTCATCCTTCTCTTGACTACCTAAATTGGTCCCCTAGATTCATCCCGGACTTGGTTCACCAAATCCTTCCTAACCCAAATTTTTTAAACATGGTTAGGTCTCATCCTAGGTCTAACTCTTTCATGATTAGCATGCTTCAAAATTTCAAAACACCTAGATTTAATATGACCCTTCCTCTGACAAAAATAACAAGATAGAGGATAAGAAGGAATTCTCTTTTTTTATATTGGAGTTTGAGGCTTTTAGTGACCATCCTTGGTGATTTTCTTGATGGCTTGGTCCATCCGATCTATCTCCACCAAATAATCACACTCTTTCACCTTTTCAATCTTCAAAGACACCTCTTTTTTGCTTAATTCCTCATTTAGTTCCTCAAGTGCCTTGTTATTGACTTCTACACTCATAACGATCTTTCTCATCTTTCTTGAAGATTCCTCCTCAAATTCTTCGGTGAGCTTGGCTAAGTCCTCAAGCTCTTGCACCATTGACTCGTTCTCTTTGGTAAGAGCCACATTGATCTTCTTAAGCTTATAATTCCTCTTGGCTAGATCTTCAAGCTTCATCTCAAGAACATACTTTTCCGCCTTGAGTACCTCTACTTCAAGCGTGAGCTCTTGATTTGCATTTTTGAGCCTTTCAATCTCAGAATCACCTATACTCTCATCTTTATCTTCTTGGCTATTCTTCTCATACAATTGAACCAAGTTGCATACTTTCCCACCCTTATTCTTAGGTGGTTGCACATGTAGGGAAAAATATCGTAGTACACACAGCGGAAGCGAGACTAAAAAAAATAGGTTAGTAGCTTTTAAAAATTTTTCCTTTTATGAACCTTAAACCCTTTTAATCAATTAAAGATATATTTTATCTAACAAAAGAAGAATACCTTTTGTCACGTGATCCGATTTACTTACGTTGATGGTAATCCGCAAGATCTTCAATCCTAGCACGAACGTGGATCACCTAGGAGCGTGGTCTCTCTTTTCTTTGAATTGCAAGCCTGTGATTGGATAAAAACAAACTTTTCTCTTCTTTGTTAGTCACAAAAACAATCAAAAAAACACTAAGATTATTCCGGTCACTTTTGAGTTCTCAATCTTATGATCGAAACTCGCGTAAACCTCGATCGATGTTGTATACACAAGCTTATTGATGAATAAGCAAATAGTATACCATCAAAGAATCATCTATGTCTCTTTTTGTTTTAGTAGAATAAAAGTTATCTTTCTATGAATTGAGAAGAAAAAGAAAATAGAATTAAGCACACCAAAACCCTAAGTGGCCGAAAATTATAAGTCCACTTATATATGTGGCAAAATTTTTCTTTCTTCCTTTTTTTACTAGGGTGGCCGAATTCTCTAGCCAAAAAGGGACTAGGGTTGCCGCAATCCTCAAACCAAAAGGAGTTTGTATTGCACCCTAATTCCTATTTAGTTTAAGACTTCCTAACCCTAATCCAACTCATAAATCTTTTATTCTTTTATTTGACTAAAATAAAAAGACTTCTTATTTGATTAAATAAATAAAATTAATTATTTATTTCCTTGTCAAACAAGTCTTTTAATTTAAGTATACTACTACCAATAGTATACCTTTAGGAATCATATTTCCTAATCAGAAAAGATTTGTTTCTTAATTAAACAATTAATTAATAAATTAATTAATTCTTATTTAATTAAACAATGAAAACAAAATAATATATAAGGTTAATTAATCACCTTGCCGCCCCATATAAGCATATTGGGCCATATATTATTTTCTTATTTCATTTAATCCATAGGACTTTAAATAAAAAGCCCACATGTGAACTAGATTCATTCTTACTAAAAGAAACAAGCCCACATGTCATCCATTAATATATAAATATAATTGAGCAACCCATTACTTAAATAATGTGCTAATTATATTCTTAATATATTAAACGCAATTCTAGATGGACCCTAAATTGGTCCGGTAGAATATATCAAGTGATCCATGCAAGTCCGTGTGGATTGTGGATCTTGGCGGGCTATCTAAATTTAAGCTTCAATAGACATAACCTAATCACAATCAACAAATGATTCACTTAGGTCCGATCCATTAATTTTAACTCATTCCACTAAAGAGCTAAAATTGAACTCTTAAATAAAGACAGAAAAGGAAGATGTTTCCTCATTCATGCCCTAGACAATCATGTTGGAGATAGTGTATCCTCGTGATTAATATCAGTAATCGCCAAGAGTTCATAGACCGCCTATAACTTTCCAAGTTACCATATTTACTCATATGACCACGTTTTGAACTTGGATATTTTGACTTGTCCAGAAGCCATGTTTTCAATAGACACTATCGAAAACTCAACGTTGAGATTTAATATCCAATTACCTCAAAACATCCATATGATGATATTATACTCTCATTTGATAAATGGAGCCAAGATGTTCATATCTATAAATGAAGTCCTCTATCGATTAACAAATGAATATCACCAAACTATCAAGGATAGACTATGCGATATAATCGTACTTATTGATAACTCAAATGATATCACTTGCAACCATAAGTCCATCATTTATCTCAGGATTAAAATAGACTCTCCGATTGTCCTGATAATGAAATGACTTTTATCTACTGACGGTTATAGATAAAGTATTTCATTGTGATCCAGTTCAATGCACCAAGTGCACTAGATTCTTTTGCTCGAAGACACTCCGATGATTTTAGACTCATCATATCTCATTTGATCCCACTCAAATGCTAGCAAAAGAATTCTACAACTTTAACAAGATAAAGGTGCCCAATCTTTAACATAAGTTGTGAACAATATTCAAGACTAACTAAAGAATTGTGTCTACCACATACATATCCAGATGTACGAACAATTCTTCTTTTCTCATAGTCTTTAGACCTTATGATTATTTACTTTAACAATTATAATATTAAACTATAAATGTTATAAGATTTGTTTAAACCAGAAATCACTTTATTAATATGAAAAAGATTGTTAATTACAATATTACACTCTTGCTATTGAGCAGAATCCAAACAGCACATCCACCACATAACAACTCTCAATGCTCTTTAGATCATCATTGCACATAATGGTATCAATCTCAAGCTCTTTCTCAAATGAGTGCATAAAAACTCTCATTTTACACACATCAATATTTATTTGAGCGGTAGCCATGAAGGGTCTACGAAATAAAACTTGCCACTTCCTATCGTTATTGGATTTGTCTCCGATGTTCAACACCACGAAGTCAATTAGGACCACTATTCCATCTATTAGAATAGGCACACCTTTTATCTCACCATGTGATGTTAGTGAAGTTTGGTCCGCTAACATGAGCTTCTTCCCAGTTGGCTTCAAACCTATCAAACCTATCAAACCTAACTTCTCATAAATTGATAAAGGCATCATACTAATGCTTGCACCCAAGTCAAGCACTCCCTTTAGCAACCCACTATCACCAACGGATATGGGGATCACAAAACTTTTGGGATCATCAACCTTTTGTGGAAATGCTTCTTCAAGCATCATTGCTTCATCTCTAGCTCCATCCTTATTAACAAAATTCCCTTCCTTTGCTTACTCGGTGTGGCTTGGAAACTTTCCATTCTCTTGTTTTTAGAGAGCTTCGGCAATTTGCCCCATTTGAGTGTCCAACTTCCCAAATGATGCCTCTAAGTTGCCAAACCTTTGGCCACTAGCTTGAATAAAGTTTGTCAAAGTGTGTTCAGCTCTTTAGAAGCCTTGCATCATCCCTCCCATTTCTTCATCTATGTTACGGTGAGGTTGGTATGAGCTAGACTGGGTGTTGTTGTTGTTGTTCCATTGATTTTCTCCCCATTGATTTCCTCTTTGGGGGTATCCACCTTGTTGATATCCACTTTGTTGTTCTCTTTGACGGTATCCTCCTTGTGGGTTACCACCTTGATTGTTCACTCCTTGTTGTTGGTTCCTAGGTTATGGGTTCAAGATGTTGTTGTTGTTGTTGAACCAAGAGAGGTTGGGATGGTTTCTCCATGATTGATTGTAGTTGTTAGAGTAGGAATTATTTCCTTGCCCTTGGAAACCCATAGCTTGTACTTCCTCTTGCTCTTGCCCTTGATTTGTGTCATCAAGTCCTTCATTCTCACTAAATTAACCACTAGAGCTTCCCTCTTGTCTTCCTAACATCTTCACTCCTGCCTTTGGAAATCCCATGCTCTCAATGTACGATGTCAAAGACTCCATTTTCTTGTTCATCCTAGAAATCTCAATGGCAGTTTTCGTGCTAGCACTCACATCAAACTTTCCACCTCAAATACTATTTGCATTTCTTTGTTGAGAGTTTTGTGCTAGCATCTCATATATCTCATATATCTCAGTGGCAGTCTTCGTGTCATAAGAGCCTCCACAAGCATTATCCACAAAGACTTGAGAGAAACGAGTGAGACCACCTTGGAAGCAAGATACCTTATACTCATCGGTGAACATGTGAGGAGGGCATTGGGCCAAGAGAAGTTGATATCTCTTCTGTGATTCATGAAATAACTCTCATTCACTTTCATAGAAATCCGCAGTCTTGACCTTCAACTCCTTTGCTTTCCTAACTGGGAAAAACCTATTAAAAAAATACTCTGCAAATCTGACTCCAGTTTGTTAATGACCCCGGCCTAAGTCCTATTAGCCACTTCATATCCAAGTCCTTTAAACAGTATTGAAAACAACACATATCCAACTACTCACGAGAAAGACGCATGATAGGGAATGTTTCAATAATTGCGCTGAATTCCTTCATAAACTGTAGACAGTCTTCGTTCAACTTCCCATAAAAAGCAGGCAAAAGATTGACGTGCATCGTCCTAAGCTCATACCCTCTAGCAATTGGGTCCAACACCATCGGCGATGGTTGATTCCCGATAGCTGGTAGTGAATACCCTCCCATGGTCATCCTTTAACCAAGGGTAGCGGGAGTGTCATCATTCATCTCTTCCTTAAGAGGGGCTTCTTCCTCCCTCCTAGGTTGTTGTCCTTCTGTACTCATAGCTTGCCTAGGAATCTCTTCAAACTCTCTCACACGGCTAGTACCTTCCAATAGGAGGTGTACTCCTCTACTTAAAGACCTCCTACCGTGCATACAACTGAGTACCTGAAAATGGAATAGATAAAGAGATATAACAAAAAAGGTAAAAAAGAACTATGAAAAAGTTAACAACCAACAACCAATATATTTAAAATAATTACTAACAATCTAAATTACAAAAGTAAACTATAAAGAGAAGTCAATCTATATAACAAACGCTACCATTCCCTGGCAACGACACCAATTTTTAATGAGCCATCGTGTGCTCACAAAAATGATGTTTTTAATCTGATCTTTTGAAAACCTTTTTTTAGCCACTTAAAATCCTTTAAGGTATAAATTTATAGCAAGTGGTAAGCAAGTTTGTTCCATAGGGAGATTGAGTGTTATGTTAGATAGATTGACTAATCTTAAACAAAATAAAATAAATCATCGAATGTGATAGATGTGTGGTTTCATAAACCACCAAAGTTACTACTAAAATGAACATGCAAAAATGATATGAAAAATAGAAGACTCAACAATCTTGATAAGATAAATGGATGTAAACAATTAATATAGATGCTATGGAATAGATTGATTAGCAAGTGAGTGTGGGTAGTGTTTTTTAAGCCACTTTAATGGACTAATCTCTACATATTAACCAATTGAGGTTTAGATTAATGTGGTTGATATCTATCCTATTTATGGGGTTCTTAATCACACAAGAGTGTCAATCAAAGAATGACTGCATAACATGTTATTCTGAATAAGATTGCAATTAACAGGTGGATATACAAGTCAATCACATAGCGAATAGAATTTAATGAATAAATAAATAGAACAAATATAGAGATTCATTACAAAGCTTAAACAAATACCCATAACCAAATGTTCCTCAAATCTATCCCCTATATTAGGGGTTTAGTTACACATAGTAGCAATAAAATAGAAAGTAAGTAATAAGTAAGGAAATCACCATTGGGTCTCCTTCTTTAATGCTTGATCCTTCCTTTCCTTTTATGCTCATAGTGCAAAGAGTGGGAGAAGATCGATGATGTGTCTAGATAGGTGGGTGTCTAATGGTGAGTGACAAAGGTTTTGGGGTGTAGAGAATGGTAAGAGAGGAATAATTTAGGGAAGTAGTCAAGATTTGGTGTTGAGGTTTTGGATGGAAAAGGTGAGTTCAAGTATAGAAATGGAGGAGGTTTAAAGATGAACAATAGAGAAGAAAATCTAGATCTAATCTCTGTAAATTCGTGCTATAATTTATGCTAGGATCATTTCTGAAGATGAAGAGCCAGAGTATTTATATTGGCACTTGGACATATACTGATAACTATTTGATTGGCTGATGCGGCGCGAATGTCGCTGATCGAACCAAAATTGATATGATTTTGGCTCCCGTTTCCTTCTCCTTTTGCTTGATTCTTGGGCAATATCCTGTGAATTAATTGTGTAAATTATGTGTTTTCAGGAATTTACGAAGTTCAAGGGTATTGGAGTAATTTTGGTCAGTGAGAACCAACTTCTTTTGATTATGGAAGAAGTAGACATTCGAACCACTTTGTAATATTGGTTGATCTCAGTAGATCCTATTTGAAAGGAAAAAAAAAAAACAATATTAAATTATGCTTTATCTTACCTTTTCTTTAGTCTTTTCAACGACTTCTTGTCACATGCAATAATAAATAATTCATGAAAACTCAATCATTAACGTGGATCCCAAACATTTATAAATATATAAATATAAAGGAAGAATGTGTGCAAATGCATGGAATCAACAACCATAAATCCAATAATGATCAAATATCATTAAAAAAAAAAAAAAAAAAAAGATGCCATTGTTTTATAATTAAATAGAAGAAATTAAAGGATGAAATTGTAATGTTGTGAGAATACAGTTGGGCTTGGTTTGTGTTTCTCAGGTGACCCACCAAATTTGAAGGATAATTATTAGTAGATGATGGAAGAAGATGCCAAAAGGTAGTGTCAGATTATTAGGAAGAGGTTAAAATAATTCCAACAATTTTATAGAACCCGATTCTTCAACTTGATAGATTTTTAGTTATTTCCGTTACAAATCCAATTCTATACAATTTGAGAGTGTTTTATAGTAGTGTCTATACGTCTATTCTAAAACTAAACTGCTTATCCCGATGCCAGTTGTGTCTGACCTTCAACAATGTTTTAATTAAATATATTGTGTTTGAACTGATCGATTCACAAACGACCTACAAATCCTAACTGCCATTCCTAATTTGTTTCTATACATGAATCTCTTCGAACCATGCCGAGCCAAATGGAGCTACCATTTTGGATGAAAATCTAATCCCACATGCACAGTTAATGTTTTCCATGACGACAAACTTCAAGTAAAAATATGGGATGAAAGCTAATAAGAAAACGAACATACCATTACTACTAGTGACCAGTGCACAACAGAAGGAATTCAATACATACTGAGCAAATGACATTCAATAATCACAAATTATGAATCAAAATCATAAAAGGCCTTAGCAACTCTCCATATGACCAAGACATCAAAAGAGGAGAAGAGGCTCTGCACAAGGAAATACAAACTTGCGAGTTTTTTAATTTTTTTTAATTTTTTTTTAATTTTTTTAATTTTTTTATTTTTATGAATACAGCAGTTTTATTGATAGAATCTTCAAACGAGAACAAGCCAAAACTTGGCAATCCAAAACTGTCAAAAGGCCACGCCCCCAGCAAGCGAAAACAAAACAGACAACAAAACCACTTCCAGAAAATCACAACAGAACCAAAGAAAAAACAAAAGCTTTATGTCATACATGATGAATGTTACTATAGATACTTTCTTGCCAAGAGCACGGACCTTAGTATCAAAATGTGATGACGCAATGCGGGAACCGGGCAAGTAGAGCGGATTAAGTAGAATCTGCAAATTCCAATGACGTCTTAGTAGGAACGCATTAATCCAACAAATAAATAATAAAGAGGAAAAGATATATGTTACATATATGAGCACTATAAATTGCAGTTCTTAGATTGTCAACATAATGAAAAGGAATACTCTTATAAATAACACCTACAAAGAACCCAAAAACTAAGGGGTAGGACAGTAAAGTTGGCTCTACTTTGGTTTTGCCCAAAACATCATCTTTGTAAATGAAAAGAGCAAATAAAAATTGTCAGTCAAATGATATGAAGGATGATAATTTAGCATAGAGCATGATCAAAATCAAAATGTAATGCCATTCAATTTTTATTTGGAATGGTATAGATTGTCAAAGGAGGAAGATGTTAAAAGTGTATTTAAAAAGTTTGAATTCAAAAATTGCATAACAGTTATGTTTTTGTTCTACTGGTATAAAATAAATTTTTGAATGTAATTACTATAAAAATAAAAAAGTTTTGTTTGAATGTTATAACCGATGACAACTTTATTTTGTTTAAATGTATAAAACGTTTTTATTTAAATTGTGGTTGCATCAATTTTTATTTCATTTTAATGGTTGATTTAAATTTGTCTTTTCATTTATGATTTTCTATTCCTATAAATAGAGGCTTTTGCCTCATTCACAAAACACAACATTTTTGAAACAACAAAAGCTCTTAGTTATAATTTTTAAAAGAAATTCTTGAGTGTTCGTTGTTAGTATTCTGAGCAATCTTTGAAAGAGTTTGAGCATTCCGGTTCTTCTTTGTGCAAAGAAGTTCTGAGACAGAGGTGATTCTGGGCTGTTTTATCCCGGGGACGACGTGGCAACTTTGGAATTGCTTGCACAATTAGGGTAGATCCGCGAAATGTCTTAAAGAGAGCGACATTGTCCGCGACTCAGCCACTTTCTAGGTTTTTCTATTCTAATTATATTGTGTATTGTTTGAAATATTTTCTAGCAGCAAAATTGTTTTTTAAAATAACTTCCAACAACAAAGTTTATTTTTGAAATACTTTCCAGCACTATTTGTTTTGAAGAATTTTGCAGCAACAATTTTAAGACGTTTCATAGTCTTTTTTTCCAAAGATTTTTTTAATGGATTCTAAGTTATCCGACCTAAACCGACCCTTCCGCTTTGAGGGTGTTCAATTTAAACGCTGGAAACAAAAAATGCTTTTTATTTGACCACCAAAAAATTAGCTACTATTGTTAACAATGAAAAATTGGTTCTTCCTGAAAATCCAACCACTGAACAAACTGCAGCTCTAGAGAAATGGACTACAGATGATTTTATTTGCAAAAATTATATTCTTAATGGTTTGTTTGATAATTTATATGATTATTACACTACTTTTAATGCCACAAAAGATGTGTGGGAGGCACTTCAGAAAAAAATATGATACTGAAGAGGCTAGAGCTAAAAAAATTGCTATCAGCCGCTACTTAAAGTATCAAACGATAGATGAAAAATCTGTAGAAGCTCAGTCACATAAGTTGCAGAAGATTGCCCATGAGATCACGACTGAAGGTATGCTCAAACTTAATGTTGATGTTAATAAAGTTAATATTTCTGCTTACATGATTTGTTCTTTTAATATTTGACATTCTAGACTTTGTCACATTAACAAAAGACTAGTAAAAAATATGAGTAGTCTAGGATTAATTCCAAAACTACCTCTAAAAGATTTTGAAAAATGTGAATCCTATAGTCAAGCGAAAATCAAACCCCTCATAAATATGTAATTAGGGTTTCTGAACCTCCTGACCTAATTCACTATGATATTTGTGAATTTGAAGGAATTTTGACCAGAAATGGAAAAAGGTACTTTATAGATGATTGTTCTAAGTTTTCCTATGTCTTATCTTTTGAAGAACAAAAGTAGAGCCATTGACATGTTCAAAATCTTTTTAAGTGGAATAGAAAATCATTTTAACCGAAAAGTTAAAAGATTTCATTGTGATAGAGGGATGGAATATGGCTCAGATAAATTTTCCTTTAAATTAAGAAATAGCGGTGGAGTCTAGTGGGGGGTTGGCATCTAATAGTGAACCTAGATCTAATGAAAGTGACAAGTGCATTTATTATAAGTGGAAATTACTCAGAATGACCACAAATATTAGGGGAAATTTGGTTTTAACCACAAACGAAATTTTAATTGTTTATAACCACTTTGTTGAGAAATTACTGAAAAACCCTCATATAAAAACCTCCCAAAAACTCTCTCTCTCCTTATTTTCTCTCTTTCTCCTTCTCTCTCCTCTGCTCTCTCTTCTCTCCTCTTGGTGCCGTTGACCATTGCCGGACATCGTCTTCCACCGTCGGAAGTCGTCGCCAAGCTCGCATGACCTCTATGAACTAGTGGCTTCACGAACGACGACCAGCAGCTTCACGAACGACGACTAGCAGCTTTACGAACCACCGACCTTCAGCTTCACGAACCACCGACCGGCGATAGGCAACGACCAGTCGACGACGTCCGGCGGCTCGGTGTTCGCGATCCTTGCCAGTGATTTGGTCTGCAAAACAAAAGAGAAACAAAAAACCTAAACCTAATTTGAATTTGGGGAAGAAGAAGAGGAAGAAGAAAAAGGGGGAAAAAAACTTATCCTAATTTCAATTTAGTCCAGATTTCAAGTTTGGACATTTCAATCTAGCCATGATTCAAGTTTGGACATTTCAATTTACCTATGATTTCAAGTTTGCTTCGAGATTTAACATAAAACTATTTTCAGGGGTACTCTTGTAATTTATGGACATACACTGAAAGTTTTTTAAAAAAGTGGTTATTAACAATTAAAGTTTCAAAAGTGGTTATTAAGGAAAGTTTAATGTTTCCTATGGTTACTATTGTATTTCTCTCTTATTATAAATTTGTGAATGATGTTTGCACTGTTATTTGTTTATATATGGATGACTTGCTTATTTTTGGCTCATATATTCATGCAATGAATAATGCTAAATGTTTATTGACCGCTAAATTTGCAATGAAATATTTAGGTGAAACTAGTGTAATCCTGGGTATAAAAACAACTAGGTCAAAAAGGGAATTTCTTTGGATCAATCTCATTATACTGAGAAAATTCTAAAGAAATATAATTACTTTGACTGTAAACTTGCATGTACTCCATATGATCCTAGTGAAAAGTTGTTCAAGAACACTAGTAACAGTGTTAGACCAAATGAGTATGTGAGCATCATTGGTAGCCTTCGTTATGCTACTAATTGCACTAGGCCTGATATAGCTTATGTTGTGGGAGTACTATGTAGGTTTACTAGTAGACCTAGTAATGAGCATTGGCGTGCTCTTGAGAGAGTAATGTGTTATCTCAAGAGAATAATGAACCTCAGATTACATTATGGAAAGTTTCCCACTGTACTTGAAGGTTACAACGATGTTGATTGGAATACTCTTTCTGATGATTCCAAGGCCACTAGTGTAGGGATAAACGTTTGCACGCAGCGGAAGCGAGATTAAGAATAGTTTAGTATATTTTAAAATTTTTCCATATTTGAACCTTAACCCTTTAATTAATTAAACATATACACCAAAAGATATCATACCTTTGTCGCGTGATCCGTTTGACTATGCGTCGATGGTAATCCGCAAGATCTTCCAATCCAATCACGAACGTAAATCACCTAGAAGCGTGGTCTCCCTTCTCTTTGAATTGTGTACCTGAGAATGGATAACAAAAACTTTTCTGATATTTGTTAGTCACAATAAACTCCAAAAGATTGCAAAGAATGTCCCGGTCACTTTTGAATTCACAATCGTTAGATTGAAACTTGCGTGAACCTTATTCGAAATTGTGCACAAAACCTTTTGATGTAAAGGCTAATAGTACACTATCGAAATAAGAACAATCTCTTCTCACAATCTCTCTTGGCAGAATTTCACACTAGTCTAAGAGTTGGATTGTATTTTTCTCTAGCAAAAGAAAAATCTTTCAATTGCAAAAACTAGGGTTTTCAGAATTCCTCTTGGCCATATAAAGTATATTAGCCGAATTCTTCTCTCAATATATTATATATATCAAGGCCAAATATGTATCTATATCTATGACCAAGTGCCATATAAATAATATATATAATATATATATACATGCGTGAATGTGCTATCCATATAATTAATGCCCATTCTTATTTTATAGTATGAAATCTACTTTACTTTTATATATATTATATATGCCGCATTCTTTTGCCATATATATTATATATTTGTATAGCAATCCGAATTCAACTTACCATGTATATAATATCCAAACCCTAATCCAACTTTTTAGTGTATTTGTGACTATATAAAAGACTTCCTAATTTGACTAGATAAATAAATCCCTTATTTATCTACTTATCAAATAAAATCTTTTATATTTAATATACTATTACTAATAGTGTAATACTAGGAAACATATTTCCTAATCAGAAAAAAAATTTGATTCTTAATTAAATAATTAATTAACATATTAATTAATTTTCATTTAATTAAATAATAAAATAAACAATATAATGAGCTAATAAAATTAACCTTGCCGCCCATGACCAAAACATGGGTCATATATTGTTTTTCTTATTTTATTAAATCCATTTGGACTTTAATAAAAAACCCACATGTGAACTAGACATATTCTTACTAAAAGAAACAAGCCCACATGCCTATCATTAATATATTAATATAATTAAACAGCCAATTAAATAAATAATGTGCAAATTATATTCTTAATATATTAAATACAATTCTAGATGGACCCATAAATAGTCCGATAGAATATATCAAGTGATTCATGCAAGTCCGTGGATTGGGGATCTTGGCGAGCCTATCTAAATTTAAGCTCTAATAGACATAACTCAATCACAATCAACAAATGATTCACTTAGGTTCAATCTACTAATTTTAGTTCATTCCATTAAAGAACTAAAATTGCACTTTTAAATAAAGATAGAATAAGTAAATAATTATCATTCATACCCTAGACAATCTTATAGGAGATAGTGAATCCTCGTGAAGAATATCAGTAATCGCCAAGAGCTCATAGACCGCCTATAGCTCTTCAAGTTACCATATTTACACATATGACCACACTTTGAACTTGGATATATATTATGACTTGTCCAGAAGTCATCTTTCAATAGTCACTATTGAAAACTCATCGTTAAGATTTAATATCCAAAACCACAAAGCATCCATATGATGATATTCTACTCACATTTAATAAATGGAGCCAAGATGTCCATATCTATAAATGAAGTCCTCTATCGATTAGCAAATGAATACCACCAAACTATCAAGGATAGACTATGCTATATAATCGTACTCATTGATATCTCAAATGATAACACTTGCAACCACAAGTCCATCATTTATCTTAGGATTAAGATAGACTCTCTGATTGTCCTGATAATAAAAAGACTTTTATCTATTGACGGTTCTAGAAAAAGTATTTCATTGTGATCCAGTTCAATGCACCCAGTGCACTAGATTCTTTTACTCGAAGACCCTTCAATGATTTTAGACTCATCATAACACATTTGATCCCACTCAAATGCTAGTAAAAGCATTCTACAACTTTAACAAGATAAAGGTGCCCAACCTCTAACTTAAGTTGTGAACGTTATTCAAGACTAATTAAAGAATTGTGTCTACCTCATACATATCCAGATGTACGAACAATTCTTCTTTTCTCATAGTCTTTTGACATTATGATTATTTACTTTGACAATTATAATAACAAATGCTATAAGATTTTGTTAAAAACAGAAATCACTTCATTAATATGAAAAGATTGTCAAGTACAATATTACACTCTTGCTATTGAGCATAATCCTAACAACTAGTGGATACATTTTTAGTATCGTTGGAGGTGCAATATCATGGAAGTCTAAGAAACAGACTATTTTGGCTCAATCCACAATGGAGTCAGAAATGATTGCACTAGCTACTGCTAGTGAGGAAACAGCTTGGTTGAGAAGTTTGTTATCAGATACCCCTTTATGGGAGAAATCGGTACCAGCCGTCCTTATTCACTACAATAGTACCGCGGCTATTGCAAAAGTCCAGAACTGTTATTATAACGGTAAGAGGTGACAAATATGTTGCAAGCACAGTATGGTTAGAGATTTTCTCTCAACTGGAGCTGTAAGAGTGGATCATGTATGGTCTGAGGAGAACTTGGCTAATCCTTTGACGAAAGGATTAGCACGAGAAAAGGTTTGGAAAACCTCAAAAGGGATGGGACTAAAGCCCATTGATAGTTGAGTCACTTGTGATGGTAATCCAACCGACAGACTGGAGATCCCAAGACGTAGGTTCAAAGGGTAATAACAAGTCATGAAGTGATATGTGGAATCATGCTATTGTGATATATGGTTAACAAACCAAAACCATCCCTATGGAGCATGAAATCCTGAAGCGATTTAAGGTTGAGTTAGATATAACTCTTAATGAGCTCTATACTCTATATGAAGTTGGGTACCTAGCTACAGGAGTATTTGTGATAGGCTCACCTATGTGAATGTGGAAGAGAGGTTCTGGGCAAAATTTCTAGAGCATTCACTATACTAGGATATAAGCACATGGCCGTAAAGTGCTGGCTTTAGAACTTAACTCTAGTATGGTTGTGTGTGGGGTGTTGTCCGTGATAGAGTTCAAAACTACGAGTTACTCTAGTATATACAGAAGCATAATCACTATGTAAAGGTTCAAGTCACACGACACCTTTATTTATGCATAATCATATAAAAGATTGCTTGATGAACTTATTATTTTTAAATACAAGTGGGGGATTGTTAAAAGTGTATTTAAAAAGTTTGAATTCAAAAAGTGCATAATAGTTATGTTTTTGTTCTACTGTTATAAAATAAATTTTTGAATGTAATTACTATAAAAATAAAAAAGTTTTGTTTGAATGTTGTAACCGATAACAACTTTATTTTGTTTAAATGTATAAAACGTTTTTATTTAAATTGTGCTTATTGCATAAGTTTTTATTTCATTTTAATGGCTGGTTTAAATTTGTCTTTCTAGTTATGATTTTCTAATCCTATAAATAGAGGCTTTTGCCTCATTCACAAAACACAACATTTTTTAAACAACAAAAGCTCTCAGTTATAATTTTTAAAAGAAATTCTTGAGTGTTCCTTGTTAGTATTCCGAGCAATCTTTGAAAGAGTTTGAGCATTCCATTTCTTCTTTGTGCAAAGAAGTTCCGAGATAGAGGTGATTCTAGGCTATTTTATCCTAGGGACGACATGGCAACTTTGGAACTGCTTCCACAATCAAGGTAGAGCCGTGAAACGTCTTAAAGGGAGCGACATTGTCCGCAACTCAGCCACTTTCTAGGTTTTTCTATTCTAACTATATTATGTACTGTTTGAAATATTTTCCAGCAGCAAAATTGTTTTTAAAATAACTTCCAACAACCAAGTTTATTTTTGAAATACTTTCCAGCACTATTTGTTTTGAAGAATTTTGTAGCAACAAAAGAAGTAAGCAAGGCTTCTTCAAGCAACTAAGGACGCGTCCTGTAAGCGTTTTTCATTTCCTATTTTGCGAAAATGAAAATGAAAATAAAAATGATGTTTTTGGTTTCAGTTTCGAATTTTAAAAACACGTTTGGTAGCATATACTGACAGCTGTATTCTAAAAATGAAAATGGGGAAAACATGTTCGGTAGGTTAACCAAAAATATCAAAAATTGAAATATCATTTTTTGCATTTTGTTTAATATTATAAAAATTATAAAACAAATTGGTTAAATAATTAACCAATATAATTTTTTTATTGTAATTTATAAATTTGAAAAGATTCGATATTTTTAATTAGTGAATTTGTATGCGCCTAGCGCGTGGATCTGTTTTCCCCCATCTTCAATTGCGGCGCCGCCGTGCTACGCCCTATTTGTGGCCATGTCTCAAGTATTCATTTTTTCAACCGAAAGCGAGTGAGAGAACAAGGTGGTGAAGGAGAAATCACCTGACCCAAAATCAAGTATGAAAAGAGTCCGAGGTCTTGTAGATGAAGGAGAGGATTCATTGAGAAAGACATCTGGTGACAGTTTTAAATCTAAACTTCTAGGCATGGCTGGCCCTAGTAGTTGGATGGGATTCGGAGAAGGGAAGGAGAAATTGAAGATTGCTGATGGTGATATCACATATGTGGATGGTCCGGATGGTCTCGCTATGAAACTCTCACAGGATTTGAAATTGAAACTCTGTAAACCATGGTCGAATGCGTTGATTTTGAAGATAATGGGAAGACACCATACCCTTAATTTCATGTTACAGAAGCTTCGGCAAAAATGGTCAACTATTGGTCAATGGCAACTTACAGATTTAGAGGATGAGTATTTTGAGGTTAGATTTCAAATGCAGGAAGACCTTGAATTCATTCTGATTGGTGGCCCCTAGATCATTGCTAACCAGTATTTAGTAGTTCAAAAGTGGAGACTCAATTTTGTCCCAGGTGAGGAGGAGATTCGGCGGATGCCAGTTTGGGTCAGATTGTCCAAACATCCCATGGAATGGATGGATATGGATTTATTGTGGAACATTAGAGGTATGTTGGGTACCACTTACAAAGTTGACCCTCTCACTGAATCTCAAGCCAGGGGAAGATTTGCAAGAATTTGTGTCGAATTAGATATCACAAAACCTCTGAAGGGGACATTATGTGTTGAGGACAGGGCTATCAAAATTGAGTATGAGAACTTAGGGCTCATTTGTTTTAAATATGGGAGAATAGGCCATAATCGCGATATTTGTAAGGAGGGGGTTGTGGATCAGTCCAAGAATGCTGTCAATCCAGGGGATGAAGGTGTTTCTGAGGTTACTGCAGCTGAGCCTTTTGGGCCCTAGATGCAAGTCTCGTATAGAAAGAAGGGTGTAACCAATGTTGGTACCAAATCCTTTGGCAGGAAAACTAGAAATTCTGGTAATATACGGGAGACTGGGGATGATCCAATGAACAACATTTGGCATTCATCAAGTGGAGTTGACAAGTTTGATCGAACCAAAATTGGTATGATTTTGGCCCCCATTTCCTTCCTCTTTTGCTTGATTCTTGGGCATTATCCTGTGATTTAATGGTGTAAATTAAGTATTTTCAGGAATTTATAGAGTTCAGGGGCATTAGAGTAATTTTGGTGAAAAAGGGGAAAAGTGTAATTGTTGGAGGAATAATTGAAGTTATTGAGAATTCTGAAGAGTGCAGGGGCTGAATTGCAATTTGCCGCGCAAGCCTGTCAGCACGCCACGTCAGCGGGTGAAACGGCAGCGTTTAGTGAAGAGGGGATCAGGTGCAGCCAAAACGCTGCCGTTTCATTAAAGAAGGGCTGCCCAACATGCGCGGCCCAATGACAAGCCCAAACGCTGCAGCCCATGACTCCAATCAGCTGTGCACACCCCAATCAGCGCCTAAATGCACCCAGCAGCCCAATTCCTTTAAGTGAAACGCACCGTTTCACTAAAGAGGAAAAGGCCCAACTCGTGGCCCAAACCTGACACCCATCAGCCCTTAAAAGCACCCCAACTCACCTCTGATTGCACCCCTTTTAGGCCTAATGACAACAGCCTTTGCACACCCCACACGCCTGCTGAACACAACCCAAAACTCCTATTCATCATCTTCTTCACGCATGGTCAGCCATGGCACCACAAACCCTATAGCGCCTCCACCTCAAAATCATCGGAAACCGACCTAACTCCGGTAGGTTTCCGGCTCAAAAGAAAGGAAAGACGACCGGCTGCCCGGTCGCATGACTTCCGGGCCGTCAATTGACCGGAATCCGGCCACCCATATCACGCCCAAATTGCCCTTTGTCGCTCTCAAGCCCAAACAGCGACGAAACCGCGTAAATCGAGGTCGCGGTTTGCATTCCGAGGTCGCCATGGCGACAGGGAGTCATTTTGGCTCCAGATTTGTCGCTATTTGGGTCGCTCTAAGGGTCGCCATTTGAACATCAAGCGACCTCTTTGCTGTGCAATTCTGATTGGTGGGGCAAATTACACAATGACCCCCTCTGTTGGACTAAATGGTAATTTGCCATGGTCAGGGGTGTTTTGGTAATTTGCCACCCGAGACCTAATTTGAAAATCATATAAATTCATCACATTTTTCCTCTTTTAGACAACTCTTAACCACCAAGAAACCTCCTTTCTCCACCATTCCTTTTCTCTCCATTTTCTCTCCTACCTAAACTTAACATCTAGATTACCTCTCCAAATCATTCCTTTTCTTCCCATCTTCTCCACAAATCTCCTTAGTCACTTCCCATTTGACTCCACCTATCTAGACATATCCTCATCATCCACTCTTTACACAAGGAGCATCAAAGGCAAGGAAAGGATCAAGCTTACAAAAGGTGGCCCATGGGTGATTTCCTAATCTTTTACTTGCCTTCCCTTTGATTGTAATATGTGTAATTAAATCCCCTTTCTAGGGTTTTGATGTGAGAACATTTGGATTGGGATTTGCTTAAGCTTTAATATATTTTTAATTTCTATTTGTGTTCTATTCATTTTATAATTAGATTCTATGCATTATATAATTGACATGTATACCCACTAGTTGATTATAATCTTGCTTAGAATAATTTGTTATATAATCTTGATTGGATTGACAACCTTGATGGATTGAGAACATAGTGACTAGGATAGATTGTCGGAGGGTATATCAACCGCGATAATCTAAACCGTTAATTGTAACAAACCGATCCCGCCGTGACCCCCTTTCCTTAATCAGTTAGGCATTGCGGTGGGAAGTTGTTTAAGGTTCATAATAATGGCCTAAACACATTTTAGAAATCAATTGGTTAACATTTATGAGATCCGTTCACTAAAGTAGCTTGATAAGCATTTCCCGTAATTCATTTGTGATCCCATTAATTCCCTAGCTATTCTCTTAATTGTTAATTTCATTTATCTTATCTAGATTTGTTAAGTATTCTTTTATTAGTTTATTAGGGTTATTTTTCATGTATGTTTGATGGCTTGACAACCCATTCACTCATCCATATTTTTTATGATTTATTTTATTGCATATATATTAGTTAATTTATTCAACTAATCACTCTAATTCCCTGTGGAACGAATCCTACTTGCCACTTTTCTAATTTAATATCTAAGTGGATTTTTAAGTGGTTAAAAAAAGGTTTTCAAAACGATCACATTTTAATATCATTTTGTTGAGTACACAAACGACGCTCATCAAAGTTTGATACATTTTCTGAGGTAAGACATGGTATGGGAAAAGTTGGAAAAGTTGGAAAAGTTGGCTCATCCAAGAATGCTGTGAAGCAAGGAAATAAGACAGTTGGGGGATCGCAATTTGAAATTCTTAGTGATGAATTTGAGCAAAATTTTGATGTGTTACAGAACCAAGAGAGGAATCCTACGTAGGTGCAGTCTGATCCTTGCAAGGTTCTTGTGGAAATCTCTAATGCTGATAATTCTAATAATATGCAACGTCCAAGACCAGCCAGTAAATACGTGGAGAGCAGCAGGTTGAGCAAGAATAGGTTTAATAAGCCTTTTAAGGAGAATGTGAATGGAGAAGGGTCTACGAGTGCGGGCCTGGAGAAGAATACTGGTAAGAAGCACATGAACCAAAATCCTAACCTGAGTAATTGCATGGAAGAGGACATTGATGATTCTGGCATCTTGAAAGACCTTCATCAACAACTGAGAGAATCTATGTTACCTGAGAAAGATGATATGAGGGGTAATACAGATAATTGTGGTGGTGATTGTATTGATCAGGTAGATTTGCCAAGTGCCAAAAATATTGAAGAAGTTGCCTCCAAACTTAAAGAGGCAATGAACATTGTCTTGGAATAATTGGTACCCCCTTACCCTCTCTCTATTTATTATTGATGTTTTGCTCTTGGAATGTTAGAGGTGCAGGTAAAAAGGGTTTTGCTAAGCTTGTCTCGGATCTTAGAAATTTGTATAAGTTTGATGTTATTGCCATTTTAGAACCTAGGATAAGTGGGACTAGGGCTCTTAAAGTGGTTAATAAGTTGGGTTTTACTGATAAGTTCATGGTGGAAGCCTCTGGTTTTTCAGGGGGCATTTGGTTATTGTGGAATGGTAGTAGAGTGAACCTCCAAGTTGTGGCTAGCTCTAGACATTCTATCACAGCTGTTGTGGAGAAGGGTGTTAATTTTTGGGTTTTAACTATTGTGTACGCCAATCCTAGTGTTGCTATTAGATGGAAAATGTGGGGCTACCTTAGTGCCATTCGTAAATGCTTTAAGGGTCCTTGGGTTGTGATGGGTGATTTTAATGAGATTATTAGTACTGAAGAAAAATGAGGTGGAAAAGGGTTATTTTCTAAGTCTGGTTTTGTGGAGTGGATTAATGAGAACAAATTAGTTGACTTGGGATTCATTGGGCAAAAATTTACTTGGATGGCTCGGAGGGGAGTTCGTGAGGATATTTGGAGAGACTTGATAGGGCTCTCTATTCCATGGATTGGAGGGTTATGTATGGTGAGGGATTTATGAAACACCTACCTAGAGTAACTTCTGATCACTGCCCCATTTTGTTATGTCTTAATAGCTTGCACATACCTAGGCGTCATTTCAAGTCTTTTAGGTTTAAGGCTATGTGGCTTAAACATGAGGATTTTGGTAATGCTATTAGACACACCTGGGATTCAGTTGAAGGGAACTTACCTGATAAGATTCATAATGTGTCTCAAAACATTAAAGTTTGGAATATGGAAGTTTTTAGGTGTATTTTCCACCGTAAGAGGAACATTCTTGCTAGGCTTCTAGGTATCCAAAGAAGTCTTAGTGAGAGATTCAACGCTGGTCTAGTTGTGTTAGAAAATAAGCTTCAGACAGAGTATGAGAATATCATTGATCAAGAGGAAATTTTTTGGCTTCAGAAATCGAGAAATACTTGGCTGAGAGAAGGAGATCGAAATACTAAATTTTTCCATCTTTCTACTATGATTAAGAGATGTGCTAATAAGCTTGAGGGAATTAAAGATAATGATGGTGTCTGGAGAGATGATAGGGGTAGTATGGAGGCCACTGTTGTTTCTTACTTTACCAATTTATTCTCTTATGTTCCGTCTAGCGGCAATTATGATGATCTTCCTCGTTCGTTCCCTGCTTTGGATGAGGGCATGGTGAGGATTTAGCTATGCCTATTTGTGAAGATGAGGTGAAAGCTGGTTTGTTTGGTATAGGTGGGTTGAAAGCTCCTAGGCCTGACGGGTTTCCTGCTATATTCTTCCAAAATCAATGGAATGTGTGCAAGTTTGATCTGGTTAAGCTTGTTGTGGAGAGTTTTAGAACCGGTTCTTTCCCTATCCTATTGAATCAAACTCTTATTTCCCTTGTCCCCAAGATCCCTAGCCCTCTCAATATGACACATCTAAGACCTATCGGATTATGTAACACAGTTTACAAAGTTATTAGCAAAGTTATTATTCAAAGAATTAGGAATTTCTTACCTAAGCTCATAAGCCCTAATCAGGTTGCTTTTGTTCCTGGAAGACAAATTCAGGACAATATTATTGTGGCTCAAGAGGTTCTTTATAAATTCAAGTGCATGAAGGGTAAGAGTAGTTTTTTCTCTTGGAAGATTGATTTATCCAAAGCTTATGACAGATTACAGTGGAACTTTATCAGGGATGTTCTAGTGGAAACTGGCTTGCAGGAGAGTCTAATTAAGCTAATTATGTGATGTGTGTCTACAGTTCAGTATAGAGCTATCTTGAATGGAGAATTAACTCATTCCTTCTGATGAGAATAAGGGAGCTGCACCAAGGGACCCATTGCATGTTCCGGTTGGGCCAATAACAAGGGCTAGGGCTAGGAGATTCAAAGAGGCACTCAATGGCCTGATCCAAGACACTTGGGCTGATTCTAAATTGTTGGAGCCCAAGATAAGCCCACATGAAGACCAAGGCTTAATTAATGTCATCAAGGCAATGGATTGGGCCAAATAAGAGAAGACTTGGGCTTTTGGAGGAATTTCATTTGGAGGAATTTCAATTTTAATTTTTGTTTTCCTTAAATTAGGCATGTTGCCTACCTTGTCTTTTCCTTAAATTAGGCATGTTGCCTACCTTTTCTTTTCCTTAAATTAGGCATGTTGCCTACCTTTTCTTTTCCTTGAATTAGGCATGTTGCCTACCTTTTCTTTTCCTTGAATTAGGCATGTTGCCTAACCTTGTCTTCTAGGGTTTTCGTATAAAAGGAACCAACCTCTATGATTTTGGGGAGCTTGAATTTGAATGAAAAATGAGAGAGTTTTCTCTTTTGTTCCTTGAGAACTAATTGGAACTTATCAGATTTTCTCTGTGGCGTTCCTCCTTGACTTATCAATCAAGTATTCCATCCTTGATTGTGGCGTCTTCCTTACACCAAGGTTCACATCTCGCTATAGGTGTTGGGTCGCGGTCTCCATCCGAACCAGAGGTTAGAACGATCCGAGGCATCATCCTTGTTACAATCAACGAGGATCGTATCAGTTGGTATCAGAGCTTCGGCATCTAACATCAGGTTTTATCTATCTTTGTTCTTCGTCTTCTTTGAATTCCGTTCAAGTTCAGTACTCAAAAAAAAAAAAAAAAAAAAAATTCAGAAGATCTTGCCTTGATCAAGGTCGGTAAAAAAAAAAAAAAAAAAAAAAAAAAAAAAAAAAAAAATTCTTGGTAGTAGAAACGGCCCTATTATTTCAGTTTCATTGTAATTCGTTTGTGTGAACCTAGCAAATCTGAGTTTCTTGTGAACGTAGCTAAGAAATCCTGATTATTGTTTGGTTAGTTTGATAAGAACTTTTGAGAAAATTGTGAGTGGAAAAAGGCAAGAGTGGTGAGAAAATACTGAGGGTAAAAGCCGAATATTTTGAGTGAAACACACGAGTGTTGAGTGAATTGATTATTCGAGCGAAACACGTGAGGGAGTGCCGTGAGGTCCTTTTATTTTCTAATCTTTTTCTTGCAGGAAAAAAAACATGTCTGACAACAAAGATAAAGGCACTACTGAGGATTCTTCCATTCCAGCAGATCTAAAGAATTGGAAGGAGGCATTAGTAGGGGAGATGAGACGAATGATGAGGGGAGAAATGGAGCACTTACATGAGCGCTTAGATAAAGTGGAAAGCGCACGTGCGGAATAGCCACGACCCGTTCCCCAAGCACGTAGGAGAGAGAGGGTTCCGGTTAGGGAAGAAGTTAATGATTATTATGGGGATGAAAACGATATGGAGGGGGATGATCGCATGTCCAATGTGGGTGCGGGAAGATTTAGGCGTGGAATGGGAGGTAGAGGAGATAGGTATGGGAATAGAGAAGATAGGTATGGGAATAGAGGAGATAGGTATGGAGAGAGGGTTGATAATAATTTGGGTAATATCAAGGTGAAGATTCCAACCTTCCAAGGTAAAACTGATCCTGAAGCTTATTTGGAGTGGGAGAAAAGAATAGAGTTGGTGTTTGATTGCCATGATTACTCCGAATTGAAGAAAGTGAAATTGGCAGCCATAGAATTCACCGATTATGCTATTGTTTGGTGGGATCAATTGATTATGAGTAGGAGACGGAATGGAGAAAGACCTATTGAGACATGGGAGGATATGAAAACTGTTATGAGGAGGAGATTCATTCCAAGTCACTACTACAGGGGTTTGTTTCAAAAATTGCAAACTCTTACTCAAGGGTCTAAGTGTGTAGAAGACTACTACAAGGAGATGGAGATAGCCATGATTCGAGCTGATGTGGAGGAGGACCGAGAGGCGACAATGGCTAGGTTCCTAAATGGGCTACACCGAGACATTGCAAATGTAGTGGAGTTGCAACACTATGTTGAATTGACTGACATGGTACACATGGCCATCAAAGTGGAACAACAATTGAAGAGGAAGGGTTCCACACGGGTTGGGCAAAATTCGGGTTCTTCATCATCATGGAAACCGAATTGGAGCAAGAAAGAGGACCAGCCTAGTTTCAAGTCCAAAGCCGAACCTCCTAAAGATCATAAGGCCGGAGGCTCATTAAATCAAGGTAAATCAGATCCTCAACCTTCTAGAAACCGTGACATTAAATGCTTTAAGTGTTTGGGAGCAGGTCATATTGCATCACAATGCCCAAACAAGAGAGTAATGGTTTTGAGGGATGATGGTGATATCGAATCCGAGGAAGAATCTGATGATGAGTCTATGCCACCTTTGGAGGATGCAAGTGACTTCGAATATCCGGTAGGTGGAGAGCTTTTGGTCCCAAGAAGAGCTCTTAGTGCTCAAGCCAAGGAAGAGGATGAGGTACAACGTGATAACATCTTTCACACACGCTGCCATGTTAATGACAAGGTATGTAGTATGATTATTGATGGGGGGAGTTGTACTAATGTGGCTAGCACTACTTTGGTGGAAAAATTGAATTTGACAACTTTGAAGCACCCAAAACCTTATAAACTACAATGGTTGAATGATAGTGGGGAAGTTAAGGTGAATAAACAGGTGTTGGTGTCATTTTCAATTGGAAAATATAAAGATGAAGTTATTTGTGATGTGGTACCAATGGATGCGAGTCATATTCTTTTAGGAAGACCATGGCAGTTTGATAGGCATGTGACTCATGATGGATATACAAATAGATACTCATTTGTACTCAATAAAAGGCCAATCACTCTTGTACCTTTAACCCCAAGCCAAGTATATGAAGATCAAGTGAGGTTAAAAAAAGAGAGAGATGTTAAAAAGGAGAGTGAGAGCTCAAAAGAAAGAGAGACAAAAGAGAGGGAGTCCGAAACAGCAAAAAAGGAAAAGAAAATTGAAAAAGAAAAAAAGGCTGATGAGAAAAAAAAGGAGAGAAAACAAGTGAGCTTTTATGCAAGAGGGAGTGAGATCAAAAGGGCTTTGTTTTCAAATCAGCCAATGATTGTACTTTTGTACAAAGAGGCTTGTTTTAGTACTAACGAAATTGACTCTTCTTTGCCTAGTGTTGTTGTTTCTCTTTTGCAGGACTTTGATGAAGTGTTTCCCGAGGAGGTGCCTATTGGTCTACCGCCAATAAGGGGGATTGAGCACCAAATTGATTTTGTACCCGGAGCACCAATTCCAAATAGGCCCGCATATAGAAGTAATCCCGAGGAGACAAAGGAACTTCAAAGACAGGTTGAGGAGCTCATGGAAAAGGGGTATGTTCGTGAGAGTATGAGTCCTTGTGCGGTTCCCGTATTGCTTGTGCCTAAGAAGGACGGAACATGGAGGATGTGTGTTGATTGTCGTGCCATCAACAATATCACTGTAAAGTATCGACATCCTATTCCTAGATTAGATGATATGCTTGATGAATTGCATGGTTCTATTGTTTTCACAAAAATTGATCTTCAAAGTGGATATCATCAAATTAGGATGAAAGAAGGTGATGAGTGGAAAACTGCTTTCAAAACAAAATATGGTTTATATGAGTGGTTAGTTATGCCTTTTGGGTTAACTAATGCACCAAGTACTTTCATGAGATTAATGAACCATGTATTGCGTGCTTTCATTGGGAAATTTG
This sequence comes from Acer campestre, assembly GCA_954870605.1. Taxonomy (NCBI): domain Eukaryota; kingdom Viridiplantae; phylum Streptophyta; class Magnoliopsida; order Sapindales; family Sapindaceae; genus Acer; species Acer campestre. The sequence continues at coordinate 26,789,788 of OX940801.1, forward strand.
TGGTTGTTTACTTTGATGACATTCTGATTTATAGCAAGACTTTGGATGAGCATGTTGAACATTTAAAACTTGTTTTAGGTGTTTTAAGAACAGAAAAATTGTTTGCTAATTTAAAAAAGTGTACCTTTTGCACAGATAAGCTTGTATTTCTGGGTTTTGTTGTTAGTGCTAAGGGAATTGGGGTTGATGAGGAAAAGGTTAAGGCAATTAGGGAGTGGCCGAAACCGACAAATGTGGGACAAGTGAGAAGTTTTCATGGGTTGGCTAGTTTCTATAGGAGGTTTGTGAAAGACTTTAGTAGTCTAGCTGCACCTTTAACTGAAGTTATCAAAAAGAATGTGGGATTTAAGTGGGATAATGAACAAGAAAAGGCATTTAACTTGATTAAGGACAAACTAACTAATGCACCTTTGCTTGCTTTGCCTGACTTTGCTAAAGCTTTTGAGATTGAGTGTGATGCTTCAGGAATAGGTATTGGAGCTGTTCTAATGCAAGAAGGACGTCCCATTGCATTTTTTAGTGAGAAGATAAATGGAGCAGCCTTGAATTATCCTACCTATGACAAGGAGATGTATGCGTTGGTTAGGGCATTGGAGACTTGGCAACACTACCTTTGGCCAAAGGAATTTGTGATCCACACGGATCATGAGTCCCTAAAGCATTTAAAGGGGCAACATAAGCTAAATAAACGGCATGCCAAGTGGGTGGAGTTCATAGAAACATTTCCATATGTGATCAAGTACAAGAAAGGTAAGGAAAACGTCGTCGCTGATGCTTTGTCTAGAAGGTACGTTTTACTTTCCACTTTGGATGCTAGATTGTTTGGTTTTAACTACATTAAAGAATTGTATGTGGAAGATGCTGATTTTGGCAATGTATTCAATGCATGTGAAAATGTTGCATTTGGCAAGTTTTATAGGCATGATGGATTTTTGTTTAGAGAAACTAAATTATGCGTGCCTAAGAGTTCTTTGCGTGAATTGCTTGTTAGAGAAGCACATGGGGGAGGTTTGATGGGGCACTTTGGTATAGCCAAGACACTAGATGTTTTGCATGAACACTTCTTTTGGCCTCATATGAAACGTGATGTAGAGAGAATTTGTGAGAAATGCATTACATGTAGACAAGCTAAGTCTAGGGTTCAGCCTCATGGTTTGTATACTCCTTTGCCTATACCTAGTGGACCTTGGATTGATATTTCTATGGATTTTGTGCTGGGTTTGCCTAGGTCAAAGAGGGGTAGAGATTCTATATATGTGGTTGTTGATAGGTTTTCTAAAATGGCACATTTCATTCCTTGTCATAAAACTGATGATGCATCACATATTGCTGATTTGTTTTTCAAAGAAATTGTTAGATTGCATGGCATGCCTAAAACCATTGTTTCGGATAGAGATGCTAAGTTCTTAAGCTACTTTTGGAAAACTCTGTGGGGCAAGTTAGGAACTAAACTTTTATTTTCTACTACTTGTCATCCACAAACTGATGGTCAAACTGAAGTAGTTAATAGAACTTTATCTGCCTTGTTGCGTGCTATAATACAAAAGAACTTGAAAACATGGGAGGATTGTTTGCCGCATGTAGAGTTTGCTTATAATAGGAGTGTGCATTCTGCAACTCATTTTTCGCCTTTTGAAATTGTGTATGGTTTTAATCCGTTAACTCCTTTGGATTTAATTCCTTTACCTGTGAATGAGCATGTTAACTTGGATGGTAAGAAAAAGGCAGATTTTGTTAAGCAAATCCATGAAAAGACTCGGCAAAATATTGAGAGGAGAACTGAACAATATGCCAACCAAGCTAATAAAGGGCGCAAGAAAGTTGTGTTTGAGCCAGGTGATTGGGTGTGGTTGCATATGAGGAAGGAACGGTTCCCAGTCCAAAGGCGTTCTAAATTACTTCCTAGGGGAGATGGCCCATTTCAAGTGCTTGAAAGGATCAATGACAATGCCTACAAGTTAGATCTTCCAGGTGAGTATAATGTTAGTGCAAGCTTCAATGTTTCTGATTTGTCTCCTTTTGATGTAGGTGACGATTTGAGGACAAATCCTTTTCAAGAGGGATGGAATGATGAGAATAAGGGAGCTGCACCAAGGGACCCATTGCATGTTCCGGTTGGGCCAATAACAAGGGCTAGGGCTAGGAGATTCAAAGAGGCACTCAATGGCCTGATCCAAGACACTTGGGCTGATTCTAAATTGTTGGAGCCCAAGATAAGCCCACATGAAGACCAAGGCTTAATTAATGTCATCAAGGCAATGGATTGGGCCAAATAAGAGAAGACTTGGGCTTTTGGAGGAATTTCATTTGGAGGAATTTCAATTTTAATTTTTGTTTTCCTTAAATTAGGCATGTTGCCTACCTTGTCTTTTCCTTAAATTAGGCATGTTACCTACCTTTTCTTTTCCTTAAATTAGGCATGTTGCCTACCTTTTCTTTTCCTTGAATTAGGCATGTTGCCTACCTTTTCTTTTCCTTGAATTAGGCATGTTGCCTAACCTTGTCTTCTAGGGTTTTAGTATAAAAGGAACCAACCTCTATGATTTTGGGGAGCTTGAATTTGAATGAAAAATGAGAGAGTTTTCTCTTTTGTTCCTTGAGAACTAATTGGAACTTATCAGATTTTCTCTGTGGCGTTCCTCCTTGACTTATCAATCAAGTATTCCATCCTTGATTGTGGCGTCTTCCTTATACCAAGGTTCACATCTCGCTATAGGTGTTGGGTCGCGGTCTCCATCCGAACCAGAGGTTAGAACGATCCGAGGCATCATCCTTGTTACAATCAACGAGGATCGTATCACCTTCACTCCTCAATGTGGTATCAGACAGGGGGATCCTCTTTCTCCTTGTTTGTTTTGTGTATGGAGAAACTTTCTCACTTGATTAACCAAAAGGTTTATGATGAGTCTTGGAAATGTGTGAAGATTTCTAGAAAATGCCCTTCTATTTCCCATCTTTTCTTTGCAGATGATCTAATCCTTTTTGGGCAAGGTTCTACCACTCAAGCTATGCTGATGAAGGGTTGCCTGGATACTTTTTGCTCTTTGTCTGGACAGCAAGTAAGCTTCCCTAAATCTTGTATCTTTTGCTCTTGCAATACTGTGGAGAAAGTTGCTAAGAGTATCTCAGAAATTTGTGGCTCCCCCCTTACTAAAGATTTAAGGAGATATTTGGGAGTGCCTCTCATACATGGCAGAATCAACAGTCGAACTTATGGGAGTTTGGTGGAAAAAGTTCAGAGTAGACTTGCTGCTTGGAAGAGTGATTCCTTATCTTTAGCGGGTAGAGTGACTTTAATTAAAGCTGTGACCTCCGCTCTTCCAGTGTATACCATGCAATCTGTTAAGTTACCTAGTGAGCTCTATGCTAAACTAGACAAGGTGTCAAGAAACTTTCTTTGGGGTCACACAGATAATAAGAAAGCCACTCATCTTGTCAAGTGGGATATTGTTTGTCTTCCTAAGAATATGGGTGGGTTGGGAATTAAAAGGATGAAAAGTATGAACCAAGCTTTATTAGCAAAAATTGGGTGGAGGCTCTTACAGAATGATGAGGGTACGTGGTGTCATCTTCTTAAAAATAAGTATCTTCACTCGAGATCTTTTATGGATCCTAATCTGAGTAAGGGTGTTAATTGCTCTAGCACATGGAGAGGTATTTCCTATGGGGCTAAGCTCATCTCTAAGGGCTTGAAATGGCGGGTTGGGGATGGTTGTCAGATTCTCTTTTGGCTTGATAACTGGGTCCGAGGGGTTGGAATATTGCAAAACCATGCTATCACTAATCTTTCAGAAGAGATGTTAGGTCGTACTATAAGTTATTATCTTAGTAATGGTGAGTGGCTCATTCCTTAGCTTTCTCTGATTCTCCCTTGGCATATAATTCATAAAGTGGCTAGCATTCATGCTGGTGGTACTCATAGTGGTTTTGATAAGTGTGTATGGGCTTGGGACCGAGGAGGTGATTTTACTGTTAAGACAACGTATGATGGTTTGATTCAGGCTGAGTCATTGGTGTTGTGGCCTTGGAGGTTTTTATGGAAGCTTAAAATGCCTATTCTTGTTCAGCATTTCCTTTGGGTTCTTTTCCATGGCAAGATCCTTACCAATGAACAACGGTGTTCTCGTGGTATGGCAGAGGATATTTCTTGTCCTAGATGCAATAGTGGGATTGAGAACATTGATCATCTTTTGAGAGGGTGTAGAGTTTCTATTGCTGTGTGGAATGATATCTTTCAGGGTACTAGTTATTTCCCCTACTTTATTGATAACTTGGATGATTGGATTTCCACCAATTTACATAACAATAATTTGGTTTCTGGTAACATTCCCACTTTTCTCCTCTTTGCAAATACTTTTTGGTTACTATGGAAGTGGAGATGTAATAAAGTGTTTGATACAGATTTCTGCCTCCCACAGTCTCCTCATGTGATTGTTCATAGAATCTGTAAGGACTGGATGGAAGCTCATAGCATAAGGAGTGGTAGGCATGGCATTGATACGTTTATTGCTTGGATTCCACTGTGTGAAGGTGTGGTGAAGCTGAATGTGGATGGTGGCTGCACCAGAGATTCTAACTGCATCACTATTGGGGGTGTTTTACATGACAGTTTGAGTAACTGGATGGGAGGGTTTGTGCTTAATAAAGGCTCTGGTTTTGTCCTTGAAGCTGAATTTTGGAGTCTCCTTGAAGGTCTCCGTTTGGTTTGGAGGAAAGGTGTTAGGGATGTGAATGTGGAAACTGATGCTAGGGATGTTATTCAACTTCTTTCTTCTAATAACATCTCTAATCACCCCTTGTTTAGCATTATTCAGAACTGTAAAAATCTGATCTCTGCCAACTGGAATTGCAGTGTGAGTCATGTTTACAGGGAGGGTAATATGTTGGCGGATGGGCTTGCCACGATGGGTCAAGATATGGAGATGGGTGTCCTCTACTTCGAAGAACCCCTACCAGTTGTTACTGGTATTTTTGCTGATGATGCTAGAGGCGTTGCCTCTACTAGATTGCTGTTCTCTTAGTTTCTCTTTTTTTTTTTTTTTTTTTTTTTTTTTTTTTTTTTTTTTTTTATGGTCTAGTGCCCTCTTTTGTACCAAAAAAAAAAAAAAAAAAAAAAAAAGTGGCTCAATAACAAATCACAAATAATAATCAATTAATAAAACATTCAAAACAAAACTCATTAAAAAAATATTCATTTTACAGTATTAAATATAAATAACAATAAAAAATATAATTAAAAAAAATAAAGAATGAAGAAAAAGAAGACAGCTATGATGCCCTTTTCTTATGCAATACCATTACTTATATCTGGCAAAATTGATATATATATATATTTTTTTTGTGATAATTAAGTTAAAGGAGTTGGTAATTAGTTGTAGTGCAAATGGATATTTGCTAATGCAATATTGATTTGCTTTTCCATGTGAGCTTGGAGAGATATGTTCGGTTGAATTTTTGAATGAGTTTGAAAATTACATTAAAAAGAGAAAAGAAGACAACCAACGATGGAGGTGCAAAAGAAGAAGACAACAAGCTTAGCTGAGGAGGAATAAGACGAAGAGAAGCTTAGCTGGAGCTGGAGAATAAAAATATTTAAAAGAAAAAAGAAAAAAGAAATGAAAGGAGCTATTGATCTGCTCTTGGAGGAGCAGATCGGCAGCTCCAACACCAAAGGAGGTGAGATCCTTGTCAGCTACTCCTCCATATATGTCATGGAGAAGAAGGGGCAGAGAAGAGAAGTAGAAGAAGAATGGAATGAAGAAGAAGAATTTAAAAAAAAAAAAAATTAAAATATGGAAAACATGTTAAATGGTTTTGTTTTCCATTTTGTTTTTGTTTTTTGAAAATAAAAAATAAAAAACGGTTAATGAATGTGAATTCGAAATCGATTTCGGAAAACAAAAACACCCTAAAACACCTACCGTATGAAGAAAGAATGTTATAGTAATTAGTGGTGAAAATGTGGGCCGGCACAACCCACATGTGCTGGGCCGGATGAGCCTCTTTTTAAAAACGGGCTCGGCTTGGCACGGCATAGCAACTTACAATGCCAGCCCGGCCCGTCTCGTTTTCAAAAACGGGAGGCCCGGCACGTGCCACATGTGCCGGGTCGGCGGGCCGGGCTGGGTCAGCACATGCCACCTATTTATTTTTTATTTATTATTATTTTTAAAAAAATTAGATATTTTAATTCAATTAGTAAATATTATATATATTTTTTGTTTAAATAATTTAAATTATGTTATTTAAATTGTAATTTGTCTATTTTATTTATTATTTTAGTGTAATTAAAAAAATAGATAGATTTATTATTTCTTTTAATAGATTTATTATTTCTTTTAATAAAATAATTCAAAGAATAAATAAAGATAAAATATTAAAGAAAATAAAAAATACACGAAATTATGAAAATATGAAATGAAAAATTATTTATTTATTTCGGATTTTCATTATACATGGTTGCCTACTTGCCTCATTAAAAACCTTTCCAAGAAAAACCTAGTAGGATAAAAACTTGGTAAGGGAAAAAGAGTGCAATCTCTACTCTCTAAGTCTCTAGCATACTGCATACGCATAGTCGTAACAGGCCCGTCTCGGTTCCGTTGTAGTTATGTCCGGGTTATAGTTATAGTGTTGACCTGTCCGTGTCCAACCATGCATTTACTTATATGCCTTTGCAAATTACTGGTTCCCGACTTAGAAATACAACTGGTAAATAGGAGTTTACAAAACTTACAACGATATTTTATTGTGACCCTACCGCCTAGGTTTGGTATTTCTTCTTTATCAAAACAATGTCATATGTTTGAATTTGAAATGTGATTGGCAGGACATGATGTCAGTGTTGCGCCGGAACCAGAAGGTCCCGCTACCGTTTCCGTCGAAAATTGAGGATGATTACGATCCATTTCCTACAATATAGTACTATACTAAGCATTTAATCATAAACATAGTAATATACTACTTATTAGTTATTACTTATTACTAAGCATTTAAATTTAATCATAAATATACTAAGCATAAAAATATTCAAATTTATAACAAAGCATAAAAATATTAATTCATAAATATACTAAGCATAAAGCTATAAATATTAAATATACATAAAACATAAGAATAAATATCAAAATTTATTACTAAGCATAAATATATATATATATATATATTACGTATAAATATAAAATTTAAAAACTAAAACATAAAATTAATTAATAACATTTAAAGGAAAAACATACCTTTGAACTTTGGTGCCTTGGTGAGTTGGTGGAGAGATTAGAGAATAATATTAGTAATATAGTTTTATAAATTTAGAATAGTAGATTAGTAGATAGTAGTGTAAAGAATAGAGAGAATGAGAGATTGAGAGATTGAAAGAAAGTGTATGGAAATTGAAATGGGTGGAGGTATTTATAGAAAAATTTGAAACGTGGGTAAAAATATAAAATATAAGAGATGAGGGAGCAAAATGAAAAATTTGAACATTTTTTCAAAATGTGACTGTTTGCTGACGTCAGCAATGGTCAAAATTTTTTTAAAAAATAATAAAAAACTGAGTTGCCAACAGTAAAAAATAAAAATAAAAAATCGGTCGAGCTGTCGGACCGAGCCCACCGGTCCAGGTCGACCAGGTAGGCCGACTAGTTTTTTTTTTTTTTTTTTTTTAAATATTTGTTTTTTGATTTTTTCCAATATTTTAATTCAATTGTTATTTTGTTTCTTTGTTATGTTACATTATAATATTGTTTAAATATTTTCAATTGTAATTTGTCTATCTTATTTATTATTTTAGTCTAATAAAAAAAATGTAGAAAATAGAAAGATTTATTATTTTATTTTAAAAAATAATTCAAAGAATAAATAAAGCTAAAAGCTTAAAGAAAATAAAAATAGATGAAATTGTGAATATATGAAATGAAGAATTATTTATTTATTTCGGAGTCTCGGTATTATATATTTACAGGATTGCCTCATTCAAAACCTTACCAAGAAAAATCTAATGGGATAAAAACTTAGTAAGGGAAAAAGAGTGCAATCTTATTACAAGTTAATGTACATGTATAACCTAGAAGTCCTAGATTTGGTTATTGCCGGAACTATTTTCGACATATAAATTACAAAAATTTTGAATAAGTTGTTCATCTCCATTTCATTTTGCAACCCTGAATGCATGCCAATACCTCTACCATCTCTGGAGTCAAAGAACTTCTTTCTTCAACAGTTCTTCCAGTCATGCTGAAAACCTGTTATGAGGAAATAGTGGAGACAAGGATAACCAGTGCGTCACGTGCTAGGTGTGACAGGACCAGATATTTATAGATGTAGGTCTTCCACCATACCAACAGATCAAATCCCTTCTCTCTTTCAAATCTTTAGACGAATTGAGCTTCAAGGTAGCTTTTCAGTTTGACACTGGAAGTTGCACCAACTCGTGAAGAAGAAGAACTTGATGAGCCTACTTTTTTTTGGCGTTTTAGAATGTTCCAACTTGTCTGCTTCGGGAGTGTGTCTGGTTCTTCTAATGGTTGTTGTGCAACGTCACCGTACCTGCACTCATAAGAACTAAAAACTTCGAACAACAGGGTTCGAATGTTAGTAAACTGTGTAGAATAATCTATGCTCAAAATTTCACCAAGACACTCTAGTAATGCTTTAAAACTAGATAATTTAACCCTGGGATATATTATAACACCTAAAGCATAAAGTAAAGTAATTGTAGACCAGTATTTTTTTAACTTGGTTTCCATGGCAACAATTGCAAGGCCTAAGATATCATCTCCCATATAATTGTTTAACAATTCAGACATTTCCACAATATGATAAATTGCCAGGGAAGATGTGGAGTAATAGACCCCGGAAAGAGTTACAGTGGAATCGTAAAAAACCTTTAAAAATTCAACAAAGATCTTTGCCACATACCAATCACCTGGGGTGAGTGCTAGATGACCAAGTTCGGATATTTTCATGTTATAAAAACCTGAAATAGGTGTATCATAATCTAAAGCATTTTGCAGCATTAAGTAAGTAGAGTTCCACCTTACCGGCATATCTATTAGGAATTTTCAAGGTCGTAGACCGAAGGTTTTACAGTATCTACCAAATTAATTCAATCTTGGATTAGAAATGCAGATCCAAGCAAGGACATCTCTTATGCGATCTATACGATCGCTTACTACCTTCATACTAGACTGTACAACTAAATTGATGATATGACATGCACACCGTTGATGGAAGAAATAACCCCCATGTTGCGGGATATTTTTTTCAAAAAACAATGCAATATAGCTAGTATTTGTAGATGCATTATCTATTGTGATAGAAATGATACGATCAGTTATTTCAAAAGTTTCTAAAACAGACGTAATAACATTAAAAATATTTCCTACGGTGTATGTGCATAATCCATAGGATGAAAACCAAGAACTTTTTTTTGTAAATTCCAATCAGAGTCTAAATAATGTCCCGTGACAGTTAAATAGTCTTGTTTGGAACATGCGTTCCAAATATCGAAAGTTAATGCAATAGAGACAGTTAGCTACTGTAATTTAGCCTTTAACTGATCTCGTTGGGTTTGAAAGCATTTTATCAAATCGTTCCTAGTAGTGTTTCTAGAAACAGTTTTAAAATGGGGGTTGTATGCAGTTTGAATAAATTCTTCGTAAAAAATATTATCACTGAAATTAATCGGTTGATCAGTGCATGCAATGTAACGTGCCATGGACTCTCTAGCAACCACGGGGTCGTAACGCCATGTTGAAACAGACCCATCTAGGTGCCGTTGTAATTGTGTCTGGGTTGTAGTATCTACCTGTCCGTGTGCAGGCATGCATTTCTCCATATGCCTTCGTAAATGACCAATCCCCCCCTTAGAAGTGACATAGTGCTTAGGACAAAACCTACATTGAGCTATGTCCATGACTTGACCGTCTGGCATAGCCTTCTGTACTATCTCAAAACACTGCCATACATTGATGTGTGCCTTTTAGGTTTGGGAAGACGTGATGTCGGTGTTGCGCTAGAATCAGAAGGTCCCACTGCCGTAGCCTTCGGCCCAGAAAGGTCATAATAATCGTCCTCCATGTTAAGACCGTCCAAAAATTGAGGATGATATTCCATTTCATACAATACAAATATTAACTCATTAGTCATTAAAAACTAAGCATAAAACTAAGCATTTGATCATAAATGTACATATACTAAGCATAAAAATATTAAAATTAATTACTAAGCATTTAATGATAAATATACTAAGTAAAAAAATATTAAAATTAATTGCTAAGCATTTAATCATAAATATACTAAGTAAAAAATTATTAAAATTAATTACTAAGCATTTAATGATAAATATACTAAGCATAAAAATATTAAAATTAATTACTAGGCATTTAATCATAAATATACTAAGTATAAAAATATTAAAATTAATTACTAAGCATTTAATGATAAATATAATAAGTATTAAAATATTAAAATTAATTACTAAGCATTTAATCATAAACATACATATACTAAGCATAAAAATATTAAAATTAATTACTAAACATAAAAATTAAAATCATCAATTTACTAACCATAAGCATTAAAATTAATTACTAAACATAAAATCATAAATATAATAAGCATACAAATATTAAAATTAATTACTAAGCATTTAATCATAAATATACTAAGTATAAAAATATTAAAATTAATTACTAATCATTTAATCATAAATATACATATACTAAGCATAAAAATATTAAAATTAATTACTAAACATAAAAATTAAAATCATCAATTTACTAACCATAAACATTAAAAGTAATTACTAAACATAACATCATAAATATAATAAACATACAAATATTAAAATTAATTACTAAGCATTTAATGATAAATATACTAAGCATAAAAATATTAAAATTAATTAATAAACATAAAATCATCAATTTACTAACCGTAAAGGCATAAACATTAAAATCAATTACTAAACATAAAATCATCAATTTACTAACTAAACAAATAATTAAAATTTACAAATATTAAAATTAATTACAAGACATAAATTCATAAAATGTTAAATTTACTAAAATCAAAGATTCTAAGATTTAATATTAAAATTTATAACAAAGCAAACAAATACTAACTCATAAATATACTAAGCATAAAAAACCCATAAATATTAAATATGCATAGAACATAAGAATAAATATCAAAATTAATAACTAAGCATAAATATATTAAGTATAAATATAAAATTTAAAAACTAAAGCATAAAATTAATTAATAACATTTAAAGGAAAAACATACCTTTAAGCTTTGGTGGAGTTATTAGAGAATAATATTAGTAATATAGTATTATAAATTTAGAATGGTAGATTATTAGTGTAGAGAATAGAAAGAGAGTGAGAGCAGAGACTAGAGAGAGAGAGAGAGAGTAAGAGAGAAATTATTAGAGAATAGAGATTAGAGAGAATAATGGAGAGTTGGAGAATGGAGGAATGAGAGATTGAGAGAAAGTGTTTAGGGAAATAGGAATGGGTGGGGGTATTTATAGAAAAATTTGAAATGTGGGTAAAAATATAAAATAGAAGAGATGAGGGAGCAAAATGAAGTTTTGGACCAAAAATTCAAAAAATGACCGTTTGCTGACATCAATAATGGTCAAAATTTTAAAATAATAATAAAATAAAAAAATGCTGCCAGCCAACACCCAACGGTAAAAATAAAATAAACGTTTGGCCTGGCGAGTCAATATGATTAGTGTGTTGTGGGGTGAGTCAATATCGAAAGCTTCATGAGGTGTTTTTAAGGCGACTTTACAAGTTCAAGGCAAACTCAGCTTCACTTTATATTATTTCAGTTTTCACCTATGCATCTAATAAATATAGGGGGTTTTATCATTTGGATCCCTTTGTTTTCACGAATTATAACTTTTTTAACTGTCTTTTCATTTTTCATTGCAGTGGTCTCTATGTTTTCAAAATCCTATTAATTTGGGGGATTAGATGATGATCAATATTTTCTTTTATTTTTATGTTTTTATGTTTTATTTTATGAATTGTAATTGAAACAAATATAAGGTGTGTTCTAATAATATTAATCTAGAGGAGGGTGAATAGATTTTAATCGTTATTACCCAATTTTCGTGATTAGTCAATTTACGAAAATACCCCTATATAGTCAATACAATATATCAAGTGTAATATGTACGGAATTATAAATGACACTTGATATTTACATGGAAACCCTCAACAAGGAAAAACCACGGGCTGGTAAGTGCGCCACACTCGAACCTCGAATCCACTAATTGTGACAACGTTTACAACCTAATCCCGGTCAAATAACCCACTATCACTACCTGCAGGCCTGTAAAAGTGGACCTAGTCCAATTACTCATGTGACCACCTAATCCCGATGTACGACCTAATCCCGATCTATCAAACAAGATTTACTTCTCTGAAGAGATCAAACCCTAAGTGAATATGTAATGATATTCAAATATGCAAATAATGCTAGGGTACACTAAATGCTTATCTAGGATTATATGATGTCAATAAAATCAATCATAGATATAAAAATAGCTATATGCCATGGCATACAACTTTAGCTATGTTAAGGATAACCAATCCTAGATACAATAGCTATCAAAGACAATCTCAATCTTACAATAAGATTAATTAGCTAGATGACATATTAGCATGAAATCCTAGCTATCAAAACACAATCTCAATCATACAATGAGATTAATTAGCTAGATGGCATATAACCATTAAAACCTAACTATCACAAAATAACTCAATCTACACATAATCTCAATCATGTATGTAGAAATTAATCTAAAAGCATACATGTTATAAATGAGATAAATTGACAAGCTAGAACACTAATTATGTAAGATAATAGTGAACAACTTACCATACCATGTGTGTTGAAGAAGACCCATGTATTAGCACATACTAGATAATCCTAGATGATGCTTAGATGATGTTTTATGGATGTGGAAATGGGTTTGTGTCATCAAAGATGAGTTCTTTTAAAGATTCTCTCTTGAAAAATATTATAAGTTAAAAAGATGATTTTGGATTGATTTTGACCTAAGAACAAAGAGGCATATTTATAGGAGGTGAAATAGAAGATATGTTGTTTTGGACAAAAGCTGTTGTCACCATTTACTATTGCCATTTGTCAGGGTGGCACTTCATGGTGACACTAATTTTCTTCTATGTCGCAACTTTGTCGCTATGGCAACACTTCATGGTGACGCCTAACGACACCATATTTTCTTCTATGTCGCTCTTTGTTCTCATGGCGACACTTCATGGCGACGCTATACCTAATTGGTTTTTCAAGTATAAATCTTTATGTTGCCATGGCGACACCATCAAAGGGCGACACCAATGAAGGGTGACAATGCTCTGTTTTCCAATTTGTGCACAATGTGTAAGTGTGCAAAGTGGTGAATCCAAAGGAGAAGCCAAGGGCATTATCCGAAGGCGATCTTCGCACAAGACAAACACACTAACATGCAAGCACGAACGTTTTCGAACAATATTCGAGAAACAAATGACTAGACACACTAACACACAACAGTATAAAACAAAGAAGTGTAAGTGTGAAAGGTGTCATTTGAATGCATCCTAATGCCTAACATGTCATGGAATTTCAATGAACAAGATGCAATCAATTAAACATGCATGAAGAGACTTCATGACTTTGCATCCTAATGCCTAAACATGTCATGGCATTTCAATGAACAAGATGTAATCAATTAAACATGCATGAAGAGATATTCAAGAACATGAATGCACACATATAAAAACACACAACATACAAGTATTAGAAATATGCATGAGTTGTGAGTATGTGCAACTAGATCTATTCAAAGCACGTAAGCACTAGAATATACCTTTATTGCTTCTTCTCTTGAGGTCTTGAGAGGGCCTTTGTTGTGCAAATCACCAACCATTAGAAGCCTAAGCGACCCTTACATCAATCCCCACATGTGGTTTGTTCACGAAATAAGCCAATCAAAATATGAAACCTTATAGTAATGTTTAAATTATTTTGATAATAAATGCAATATTTTACCTAATTAAATTTAATTTCTTGTAACGTATTAATTTCATAATTTTTTATCGTATTGCAATATTTTGTTAATTATGGGGTGAAATGTTAATTGTGGAGAAATATTAAAAAAAGTGAAAGAAGGGAATATTTATTTTAGAGTAAAATTTGGTGCAGTGTGTTGGAGATGAAATAGTGAAATTGTGTGAAAGTTGCACTTTTTTAGTGCAAAAGTTTCAAGAAAAGCATTGTTCAGGGTGGAGATGACCTAAACAAGCAAACTTTAAATAGTTCCGAGTAATTAGTTCTAAAATGATATATAAATATATTTTTTCAATAATATATAAATTCTGAAATAAAATAAAGAAATATTTTTTGGATTGCAAATATAGGGACATACAAGGAATTCAACATTTCAACATCTATAAAACAAAATATCAAGATGAGTTCTGCATCTAATCATAATTAATTCTTAATCAAATTATTAACCTAAAGTTAACCTGTGCACAAAGGTTGTCATGTAAATATAGACATTGGTCAAATCCTAAATTGTATTATAATAAAAAAAAAATAACTTTAATTTTTATTATTATAAAAAATTAAAACTATTTTAAGCATTAAAACTTTCATATTACAGTTGCACAAATAATCATGCAGTCAATAAAATTAACAACAACAAGAAAGAAGAATATATATATATATATACACGTATATAAAGACAAACAAAGACGATTATAATAAAACCAAATCATTCACAACAGATTCACTTCTGAAACAAAATATTCCAACTCCGATTAAACATAAACACAAAAGAATAGGCAGAAGCAATTAAAAAAAAAAAAGATACGGAAACCAAATCGGTTCAACAAAATTAATAAATATAATAAAACGAAGTCCAAAAAGAAAATTGTAAAGAAAGAGAAATGTAGAGATTATACCTCGAAAGATGATAAAGTAAACAAAAAGAGATTGGAGAGGGATCGTGTGATTAGTGTGCGGAGGGGTGAGTCAATATTGAGAGCTTCACGAGGTGTTTTTAAGGTGTCTTTACGAGTTCAGGGCAAACTCAGCTTCACTTTATAGTATTTCAGTTTTCACCTGCGCATCTAATAAATACAGGGGGTTTTATCATTTGGATCCCTTTTTTTCACGAATTATGACTTTTTTAACTGTCTAGTGGTCCCTATGTTTTTAAAAACCTATTAATTTCAGGGGTTAGATGATGATCGATATGTACTTTTATTTTTATGCTTTTTACATTTTATTTTATAAAAGGTAATGTTTAAGTCATTTTAATAATAAATGCAATATTTTACCTAATTAAATTTAATTTCTTTTAATGTATTAATTTCATAATTTCTTATCGTATTGCAATATTATGTTAATTATAGGGCGAAATGTTAATTGTGGAGAAATATTAAAAAAAAAAAAGGGAAAGAAGGGAATATTCAAGGGAATATTCTTTTTAGAGTAAAATTTGGTGCAGTGGGTTGGATATGAAACAGTGAAATATTGTGAAAGTTGCACTATTTTAGTGCAAAGGTTGTATGAAAAGCACTATTCGGGGTGGAGATGTCGTAAATAAGCAAACTTCAAGTAGTTTTGAGTAATTAGTTCAAAAATGATATATATAATTTTTTTTTTCCAATAATATATAAATTCTGAAATAAAATAAAGAAATATTTTTAGTATTGCAAGTAGAGGGACATACAAGGAATTCAACATTTCAACATCTACAAAACAAAATATCTGTATATGATTATAATTAATTCTTAATCAAATTGTTAACCTAAAGTTAACATGTACACAAAGGTTGTCATGTAAATGCAGACGATGGTCAAATCCTAAATTGTTTTATAATAAAAAAATAACTTTAATTTTTATTATTTAAAAAAATGAAAACTATTTTAAGCAATAAAACTTTTAGATTACAGTTGCACAAATAATCGTGCAGTCAATCAAAATAACACACACACACATAAAGGCAAACAAAGACGATTATAATAAAACCAAATCATTCACAATAGATTCACTTCCGAAACAAAATATTCCAGCTCTGATTGAACATAATTACAAATGAATAGGCAGAAGAAATAAAAAAAATAAATAAAAAAAAACTAAAAGGAAACCAAATCGGTTGAACAAAATTCATAAATATAATCAAACGAAGTCAAAAAAAAAAAAAAAATTGTAAAGAAAGAGAAACATAGAGATTAAACATGAAAGATGATAAAGCAAACAAGAAGAGATTGGAGAAGGATCGTGTGATTAGTGTGCTTTGGGGTGAGTTAATATTGAGAGCTTCACGAGGTGATTTTAAGGCGTCTTTACAAGTTTAGGGCAAAATTAGCTTCACTTTATATTATTTCAGTTTTCACCTGTGCATATAATAAATACAGGGGGTTTTATCATTTGGATCCCCTTTTTTTTTTTCACGAATATGAATTTTTTAACTATCTTTTCATTTTTCATTGGACTGGTCCCTATGTTTCAAAAACCTATTATTTTGGGGGATTTTATGATCATCGATATGTACTTTTATTTTTACACTTTTCCTGTTTTATTTTATGAAATGTAATGTTTAAGTTATTTTAATAATAAATGCAGTATTTTACCTAATTAAATTTAATTTATTTTAATGTATTAATTTCATAATTTTTTATCGTACTTCAATATTTTGTTAATTATAGTGTGAAATGTTAAATGTTGAGAAATATTAAAAAAAGGAAAAAAAAGGAAATATTCTTTTTAGTGTAAAATTTGGTGCAGTGTGTTGAAAATGGAATAGTGAAATAGTGTTAAAGTTGCACTATTTTAGTGTAAAAGTTGCACCGAAAGAACTATTCGGATTGGAGATGGAATAGTGAAACAGTATGAAAGTTGTACTATTTCAATGCAAAACTTGCACAGAAAGAACTATTCGGGTTGGAGATGCCCTAAATAAGCAAACTTCAAGTAGTTTCGAGTAATTAGTTCTAAAATGATATATAAATATTTTTTTTCAATAATATATAAATTCTAAAATAAAATAAAGAAATATTTTTAGAAATGCAAACACAGGGACATAAAAGGAATTCAACATTTCAACATCTACGAAACAAAATATCAAAATGATTTACGCATTTGATCGTATTTAATTCTTAATCAAATTATTAACCTAAAGTTAACTTGTACACAAAAGTTTTCATGTAAATTCAGATGATGGTCAAATCCTAAATTGTTTTGTAATAAAAAAATAACTTTAATTTTTATTATTATTATAAAAAATTTAAACTATTTTAGGCAATAAAACTTTCAGATTACAGTTGCCCAAATAATCGTGCAATCAATCAAAATAATCAAAAAACAAGAATATATACATATGTGTAAAGGCAAATAAAGACGATTATCATAAAACCAAATCATTCACAACAGATTCACTTCTGAAACAAAATATTTCAGCTTCGAATAAATATAAACACAAACAAATAGACAGAAGCAATTAAAAAATAAATAAATAAATATGGAAACCAAATCGGCTCTACAAAATTAATAAATATAATAAAACTAAGTCAGAAAAGAAAATTATAAAGAAAGAGAAACATAGAGATTATACCTTGAAAGATGATAAAGAAAACAAGAAGAGATTGGAGAAGGATTGTGTGATTAGTGTGCGGTGGGGTGAGTCAGTAATGAGAGCTTCACGAGTTGGTTTTAAGGCGTCTTTACAAGTTCAAGGCAAACTCAGCTTCAATTTATATTATTTCAATTTTCACCTACGCATCTAATAAATACATGGGGTTTTATCATTTGGATCCCTTTTTTTTTCACGAATTATGACTTTTTTAATTGTCTTTTCATTTTTCATTGGAGTGGTCTCTATGTATTCAAAAACCTATTAATTTGGGGGACTGGATGATGATCGATATGTACTTTTATTTTTATGTTTTTTCTGTTTTATTTCATGAAATAAAATGTTTAAGTTATTTTTATAATAAATGCAATATTTTATCTAATTGAATTTAATTTCTTTTAATATATTAATTTCATAATTTCTTATCGTATTGCAAAATTATGTTAGTTATGGGGCGAAATGTTAATTGTGGAGAAATTTTAAAAAAAGAGAAAGAAGGGAATATTCAAGGGAATATTCTTTTTGGAGTAAAATTTGGTGCAGTGGGTTGGAGATGAAATAGTGAAATAATGAGAAAGTTGCACCATTTTAGTGCAAAAGTTGCACGAAAAGCACTATTCGGGGTGGAGATGCCCTAAATAAACAAACTTCAAGTAGTTCTGAGTAATTAGTTCTAAAATGATATATAAATATTTATATTTTTTTCAATAATATATAACTTATGAAATAAAATATGGAAATAATTTTAGGATTGCAAACACCGGGACGTACAAGGAATACTACAATTCAACATCTACAAAAACAAAATATCAAGGTGAGTTTTGCATTTGATCGTAATTAATTCTTAATCAAATTATTAACCTAAAGTTAACATGTACACAAAGGTTGCCATGTAAATACAGATAATGATCAAATCCTAAATTATTTTCTAATCGAAAATAACTTTAATTTTTATTATAAAAAAAATAATAAAACAATTTTAAGCAATAAAACTTTTAGATTACAGTAGCACAAATACTTGTGCAATCAATCAAACTAACAAAAAACAAGAATATATATATATATATATATATAAAGGCAAACAAAGACCATTATCATAAAACCAAATCATTCACAACAGATTCACTTTAGAAAAAAAAAAATAAAAAAAATTCCAACTCTGATTAAATATAAACACAAACGAATAAGCATAAGCAATTAAAATTTTTAAAAAAAAAAAACTAAATACGGAAACCAAATCGGTTCAACAAAATTAATAAATATAATAAAACAAAGTCAAAAAAGAAAATTGTAAAGAAAGAGAAACGTAGAGATTATACCTTGAAAGATGATAAAGAAAACAAGAAGATATTGGAGAAGGATCGTGCGATTAGTGTGCGGTGGGGTGAGTCAGTATTGAGAGCTTCACGAGTTGTTTTTAAGGCGTTTTTACAAGTTCAGGGAAAACTCAGCTTCACTTTATATTATTTCAATTTTCACCCACGCATCTAATAAATTCAGGGGGTTTTATCATTTGGATCCCTTTTTTTTTCAAGAATTATGACTTTTTTAAATGTCTTTTCATTTATCATTGGAGTTGTCCCTATGTATTCAAAAACCTATTAATTTGGGGGATTAGATGAGGATCGATATATACTTTTATTTTTATGCTTTTTCTATTTTATTTCATGAAATGTAATGTTTAAGTTATTTTATAAACAAATACAATATTTTACCTAACTGAATTTAATTACTTTTAATATATTAATTTCATAATTTCTTATCGTATTGCAATATTATGTTAATTATGGGGTGAAATGTTAATTGTGGAGAAATATTAAAAAAAGGGAAAAAGGGGAATATTCTTTTTGGAGTAAAATTTGGTGCAGTGGGTTGGAGATGAAATAGTGAAATAGTGTGGAAGTTGCACTATTTTAGTGCAAAAGTTGCACGAAAAGCACTATTCGGGGTGGAGATGCCCAATATAAGCAAACTTAAAGTAGTTCTGAGTAATTAGTTCTAAAATGATATATAAATATACATTTTTTAGTAATATATAAATTCTGAAATAAAATATGGAAATAGTTTTGGGATTGCAAACACAGGGACATACAAGGAATTCTACAATTCAACATCTACAAAACAAAATATCAAGATGAGTTCTGCATCTGATCGTAATTAATTCTTAATCTAATTATTAATCTAAAGTTAACCTGTACACAATGGTTGTCATGTAAATACAGACATTGGTCAAATCCTAAATTGTTTTCTAATTGAAAAATAACTTTAATTTTTATTATAAAAAAAAATTAAAACTATTTTAAGCATTAAAACTTTCAGATCACAGTAGCACAAATAATCGTGCAATCAATCAAACTAAAAAAAAAAAAAAAAAAAACAAGAGTATGTATATAAATATATACATACATACACATATATATATATATATATATATAAAGGCAAACAAAGACCTTTATCATAAAACCAAATCATTCTCAACAAATTCACTTCTGAAACAAAATATTCCAGCTTCAATTAAACATAAACACAAATGAATAGGCAGAATGAATTAAAAAAAAAAAAAAAAAAAAAACTAAGGCCCCGTCCTGCAGATCGTTTTCAGCTTGTTTTCATTTTTGTTTTCTAAAAATGATTTCGAAATCGCATTCAGTAACCGTTTTTCATTTTATTTTCAAAATACAAAAAAAAAATCAAAAACAAAACTACTGTTAAAAGTGGAAATTTTGAAAAACAAAAAAAAAAAGTTGTTTTTCATGTATTTGTTTTTGTTTTCCATATGAAGTGGGTCCCATATCATTAATATCTATTTTATTCTAATAAAAAAAATTTCTCTTGAACCAGACCCCATCTTTATCTTCTTTCTCCTTCATCTTCTCTCTCCTCTTTCATCTTCTCTCTTCTTCATCTTCATCTTCTTTCTCCTCCTTCATCTTCTCCCTTGAACCAGACATCTTCGCTTGCTGCTGTTGCCGCTGGTCATCGCCACTGCTGCTGCCGCCGGTCGTTGCTCCCCACTCGCTGCCGCCATCGCCGCCATCTTCTTCTTCTTCTTCTTCTTCTTCCTCTTCCTCTTCCTCTTCCTCCTCCTCCGCTCGCCACCGTCTTCTTCTTCTTCTTCCTCTTCTTTTTCCTCTTCCTCCTCCTCCGCTCACCGCCATCTTCTTCTTCTTCTTCTTCTTCCTCTTCCTCCTCCACTCGCCACCGATCTGCTCTGCTTCCCCTCTCGCCGCCGATCGTCGCTTGCCGTCGCCGATCTGGTCTTCTTCTTCAGCTATTCTTCTTCTTCTTCTTCTTCCTCTTTCTTCAACTGGTAACTTTTGTTTAAATTATTAACTACATTAAAAAAATTGGTTAATTATTTAATCAATTTGTATATAATTGTTATAATATTAAACAAATGGTTAAAATTGATATTTCAATTTTTGAAAGTTTTTGCTTATCCTATCAGACGCATCTTTTCCGTTTTTATTTTAAAAATACGGAATCCAATAAATGCTACCAGACGCGTATACAGAATTTAAAAATGAAACCAAAAACATTGTTTTCATTTTCATTTTTCTTTTTGAAAAAAAAAACAGAAAACGACTTATAGGACGGGCCCTAAATATGGAAATGAAATCAGTTCAACAAAATTAATAAAAATAATAGAACGAAGTCGAAAAAGAAAATTGAAAAGAAAGAGAAACATAGAGAATATACCTTGAACGATGATAAAGAAAACAGGAAGTGATTGGAGGAGGATCGTGCGATTACTGTGCGGTGTTGTGAGTCAATATAGAGAGCTTCAAGAGGTGTTTTTAAAGCGTCTTTACGAGTTCAGGGCAAACTCAACTTCACTTTATATTATTTTAGTTTTCACCTACACATCTAATAAATACAAGGGGTTTTATCATTTGGATCCCTTTGTTTTCATGAATTATGACTTTTTTAATTGTCTTTTCATTTTTCATTGGAGTGGTCCCTATGTATTAAAAAACCTATTAATTTGGGAGATTAGATGATGATTGATATGTAGTTTCATTTTTATGGTTTTTCTGTTTTATTTCAAGAAATGTAATGTTTAAGTTATTTTAATAATAAATGCAATATTTTACCTAATTTAATTTAATTTCTTTTAATAAATTAATTTCACAATTTCTTATCGTTTTGCAATATTATGTTAATTAAGGGGTGAAATGTTAATTGTAGAGAAATATTAAAAAAAAAAAAGGGAAATTAGGGAATATTCAAGGGAATATTCTTTTCGGAGTAAAATTTGGTGCAGTAGGTTGGAGATGAAATAGTAAAATAGTTTGAAAGTTGCACTATTTTAGTGCAGAAGTTGAAGGAAAAGCACTGTTCGGGGTGGAGATGCCCTAAATAAGCAAACTTCACGTAGTTATGAGTAATTAGTTCTAAAATGATATATAATTTTTTTTTTTCAGTAATATATAAATTCTGAAATAAAATATGGAAATATTTTTAGGATTGCAAACACAGGGACATACAAGGAATTTTACAATTCAACATCTATAAAACAAAATATCAAGATGAGTTCTGCATCTGATTGTAATTAATTCTTAATCAAATTATTAACCTAAAGTTAACCTGTACACAAATGTTGTCATGTAAATATAGACAATGGTCAAATCCGAAATTGTTTTCTAATTGAAAAAAAAAAAAACTTTAATTCTTATTATGAAAAAAAATTAAAACTATTTTAAGCAATAAAATTGTCAGATTACAGTAGCACAAATAATCGTGCAATCAATCATACTAACAAAAAACAAGAATATATATATATATATATTAAGGCAAACACAGACCGTTATCAAAAAACCAAATCATTCACAACAGATTCACTTCTGAAACAAAATATTCCAGTTTCAATTAAACAAAAACACAAATGAATAGGCAAAATGAATTAAAAAAAAAAAAAAAACTAAATATGGAAACCAAATCAGTTCAACAAAATTAATGAAGGATCGTGCGAATTGAAAAGAAAGAGAAACATAGAGAATATTCCTTGAAAGATGATAAAGAAAACAAGAAGAGATTAGAGAAGGATCGTGCGATTACTGTGCGGTGTGGTGAGTCAATATAGAGAGCTTCAAGAAGTGTTTTTAAAGCGTCCTTACGAGTTCAGGGCAAACTCAACTTCCCTTTATATTATTTCATTTTTCACCTACGCATCTAATAAATACAAGGGGTTTTGTCATTTGGATCCCTTTTTTTTTCACGAGTTATGACTTTTTTAATTGTCTTTTCATTTTTCATTGGAGCGGTCCTTATGTATTAAAAAACCTATTAATTTGGGGGATTAGATGATGATCAATATGTAGTTTTATTTTTATGCTTTTTCTGTTTTATTTCATGAAATGTAATGTTTAAGTTATTTTAATAATAAATGCAATATTTTACCTAATTAAATTTAATTGCTTTTTAATATATTAATTTCATAATTTCTTATCGCATTGCAATATTATGTTAATTATGGGGTGAAATGTTAATTGTGGAGAAATATTAAAAAAAAAAGAGGAAAGAAGGAAATATTCGAGGGAATATTCTTTTTGAAGTAAAATTTGGTGTAGTGGGTTGGAGATGAAATAGTGAAATAGTGCGAAAGTGGCACTATTTTAGTGCAAAAGTTGCACAAATCGCACTATTCGTGGTGGAGATGCCCTAAATAAGCAAACTTCAAGTAGTTCGGAGTAATTAGTTCTAAAATTAATTATAAATATATATTTTTCCCTGTAATATATAAATTCTGAAATAAAATACGGAAATATTTGTAGGATTGCAAACATAGGGAAATACAAAGAATTCTACAATTCAACATCTACAAAACAAAATATCAAGATGAGTGTTATGTATCTGATCGTAATTAATTCTTAATCAAATTATTAACCAAAAGTTAACCTGTAAACAAAGGTTGTCATGTAAACACATACAATGATCAAATCCTAAATTTTTTTCTAATCGAAAAATAACTTTAATTTTTGTTATTAAAAAAAATTAAAACTATTTTAAGCAATAAAATTGTCATATTACAGAAGCACAAATAATCGTTCAATCAATCATAATAACAAAAAACAAGAATTTATATATATATATATATATAAAGGCAAACAAAGACCATTATCATAAAACCAAATCATTCAAAACAGAATCACTTCTGAACCAAAATATTCCAGTTTCAATTAAACAAAAACACAAATGAATAGGCAAAATGAATTAAATATATATATATGGAAACCAAATCAGTTCAACAAAATTAATGAAAATAATAAAACAAAGTCATAAAAGAAAATTGAAAAGAAAGAGAAACATAGATAATATTCCTTGAAAGATGATAAGGAAAACAAGAAGAGATTAGAGAAGGATCGTGCGATTACTGTGTGGTGTGGTGAGTCAATATAGAGAGCTTCAAGAAGTGTTTTTAAAGTGTCTTTATGAGTTCAGGGCAAACTCAACTTCACTTTATATTATTTCAGTTTTCATCTGCACATCTAATAAATACAAGGGGTTTTGTTATTTGGATCCCTTTGTTTTCACGAGTTATGACTTTTTTAATTGTCTTTTCATTTTTCATTGGAGTGGTCCTTATGTATTAAAAAACCTATTAATTTGGGGGTTTAGATGATGATCAATATGTAGTTTTATTTTTATAGTTTTACTGTTTTATTTCCTGAAATGTAATGTTTAAGTTATTTTAATAATAAATGCAGTATTTGACCTAATTAAATTTAATTGATTTTAATATATTAATTTCAAAATTTCTTATCGTATTGCAATATTATGTTAATTTTGGGGTGAAATGTTAATTGTGGAGAAATATTAAAAAAAAGGGAAAGAAGGGAATATTTAGGGGAATATTCTTTTTGAAGTAAAATTTGGTGATGTGGGTTGGAGATGAAATAGTGAAATAGTATGAAAGTTGCACAAAAAGCACTATTCGTGGTGGAGATTGTTAGGATTATGCTCAATAGCAAGAGTGTAATAGTGTAATTAACAATCTTATTCATATTAATAAAGTGATTTCTGGTTTAAACAAATCTTATAGCATTTATAGTTTAATAATTGTTAAAGTAAATAATCATAAGGTCTAAAGACTATGAGAAAAGAAGAATTGTTCATACATCTGGATATGTATGTGGTAGACACAATTCTTTAGTTAGTCTTGAATATCGTTCACAACTTAAGTTAAAGGTTGGGCACCTTTATCTTGTTAAAGTTGTAGAATTCTTTTGCTAGCATTTGAGTGGGATCAAATGAGATATGATGAGTCTAAAATCATCGGAGTGTCTTCGAGCAAAAGGATCTAGTGCACTGGGTGCATTGAACAGGATCACAATGAAATACTTTATCTATAACCGTCAGTAGATAAAAGTAATTTCATTATCAGGACAATCGGAGAGTCTATCTTAATCTTGAGATAAATGATGGACTTATGGTTGCAGGTGATATCATTTGAGCTATCAATGAGTACGATTATATCGCATAGTCTATCCTCGATAGTTTGGTGATATTCATTTGTTAATCGATAGAGGACTTCATTTATAGATATGGACATCGTGGCTCCATTTATTAAATGAGAGTATAATATCATCATATGGATGTTTTGAGGTAATTGGATATTAAATCTCAACGTTGAGTTTTCGATAGTGGCTATTGAAAACATGGCTTCTGGACAAGTCAAAATATCCAAGTTCAAAACGTGGTCATATGAGTAAATATGGTAACTTGGAGAGTTATAGGCGGTCTATGAACTCTTGGCAATTACTGATATTAATCACGAGGATACACTATCTCCAATATGATTGTCTAGGGTATGAATGAGGAAGCATCTTCCTTTTCTGTCTTTATTTAAGAGTTCAATTTTAGCTCTTTAGTGGAATGAGCTAAAATTAATGGATCGGACCTAAGTGAATCATTTATTGATTGTGATTAGGTTATGTCTATTGGAGCTTAAATTTAGATAGCCCGCCAAGATCCCCAATCCACACGGACTTGCATGGATCACTTGATATATTCTACCGGACCAATTTGGGGTCCATCTAGAATTGCAATTTAATATATTAAGAATATAATTTGCACATTATTTAGGTAATGGGCTGCACAATTATATTTATATATTAATGAATAACATGTGGGCTTGTTTCTTTTAGTAAGAATGGGTCTAGTTCACATGTGGGCTTTTTATTTAAAGTCCAAAGGATTAAATGAAATGAGAAAATAATATTTGGGCCCAATATATATATGGGGCGGCAACAAGGTTATTAACCTAAAATATTATTTTGTTTTCATTATTTAATTAAATAAGAATTAATTAATTTATTAATTAATTGTTTAATTAAAGTAACAAATCTTTTCTAAATAGGAAATATGATTCCTATTTGTATACTATTGGTAATAGTATAATTAAATAGAAAGACTTGTTTGACAAGGAAATAAATAATTGATTTTATTTATTTAATCAAATAGGAAGTCTTTTTATTTTAGTCAAATAAGGAATAAAAGATTATTGAGTTTGATTAGGGGTTGGAAATCTTAAACAAAATAGGAATTAGGGTGCAACTAAATCTCCAATATTTTAGGAGTAAAATTGCGGAAACCCTAATTAGTTTTGGTCAAGGATTTCGGTCACCCTAGGGTAAGAAAGAAGAGAAATTTTCGGCCACCTATATATGCATTCATATAATTTTCGGCCAGCTCTAAGGGCAAGGGTGCAGAATTATTTTCTTCTTCTTCTTTTAAACTCATAGTTAGAAATATTTTATTCTACTAAAACAAAAGAAAAAGGAACATAGATTATTCTTTGATGGTGTACTACTTGCTTAATCATTGATAAGCTTGTGTATACAACATCGATTAAGGTTCACGCGAGTTTCGATCATTAGATTGAGAACTCAAAAGTGACCGGAATAATCTTAGGTTTCTTTTGATTGTTTTTGTGACTAACGATCAAGAAAGAAAAGTTTGTTTAATCCCATCACAGGTTTGCAATTCAAAGAGAAGGGAGACCACGCTCCTAGGTGATCCACGTTCGTGCTAGGATTGAAGATCTTGCGGATTACCATCGACGCAAGTCAATCGGATCACGCGACAAGAGGTATTAAATTTTTATTACTTTGTTATATATATTTAATTAATCAAAAGGGTTTAAGGTTCATAATTGGAAAAATTTTAAAAGCTACCTCAAACTATTTTTAGTCTCGCTTCCGCTGCGGGTACTTTTATGGTATTTTTCCCTACAATTGGTATCAGAGCCTAGGTTGAACCCTTTTAATTAATTAAACGTATATATACGTGGATCGATTTCTTTTTATTGTGATTATGCATGTTGATCGAACCAAAATTGGTACGATTTTGGCCCTCATTTCCGTCTCTTTATGCTTGATTCTTGGGCATTATTTTGTGATTTAATGGTGTTAATTAAGTATTTTCAGGTATTTATAGAATTCAGGGGCATTGGAGTAATTTTGGTCATTTGGGGGTAAAAGAGTAATTTCGAAGGGAAGTTTGAAGTTTTCGTGATAATAGAAGAGATCAGGGGATCTAGCTGCAATTTGCCACGCAAAAGAGGCAAGGGCGCCACGTCACATGAAACGGTGCGTTTTGTTTAAAAGGAAAGAATGGGCTGCTAAGTCAACCCCAGGCAACGTCCAAACGCGCCCCATGTGCTAGCCCAAAACAGTAAGCCCAGATCAGTCCCACTAAATGCAGCCCAAACCTTTACTGATTGCACCCCAAAGAAGAGACAGGCCCGTGCCACGTGGATAAGTGAAACGGTGCGTTTCATACCCCTGATTGCACCCCAGCATGTTTCTAATTGCACCCCCCTTAAGAGACAAATGCAGCAGCTGCGTGCGCCCCACCTAAGTGCTAAATGCACCCCGAGACTATTCATCATCTCCTTCATTCCTCACGCGTGCAGCAGCCATCACCCCCCAAAACCCTAGCTTTTTGCGGCCACGTTTCCGGTGATTCCAGACATGCCGTTGGTCGGTTTCCGGCGCAAATCAACGGCCAGGTCAACGGCAACCTGGTCGTTGACTTTTTAGCTCCTCCAATGACCGGTTGCTCCAAGCTCCAATTCTCACCCAAATTCTTCCCATTTTGCCCTTAGGTCGCCACTTAGCATTTCGAGGTCGCCATGGCGACAGGGACTTGATTCCCACACCTGATGAGGTCGCCACTTGCATCCCCAAGGTCGCCATTTGTGCCAAACCGCGACCTCCCCTGCTGTGCAACGTTGATTGGCTGATTTTGGCTGGTAAATTACAGAAAGGCCCCCTAGAGGGGCCAAAATGGCAATTTGACAAATAGAGGGGCTGTTTTGGTAATTTTACCATCCGTGACCTAATTCAAAAATACTATAAATTCATCCCTCTTTTCAATTTGAATATCAAGTCCTACCAAGCCATTCAATCCCATTCTCTCCTCCCAATCTCCCTTTTCTCCATCAATCATTTTCCAAATTCCTCCATTTCTATACTTGGACTTATCTTTTCCATCCAAAACCTCACACCAAATCTTGATTACTTCCCTAGACCATTCCTTCCCTACCATTTTCTCCATCACAAATCCTTTGTCACTCACCATAAGCCATCCACCTATCTAGACACATCCTCATCTTCCATTCTTTGCATCTAGGAGCATCAAAGGAGAACAAGGATCAAGCACTAAAGAAGGTGGCCCAAGGGTGATTTCCTTACCATTTACTTGTTTTTATTTGATTGCTACTATGTGTAATTAAACCCCTAATCTAGGGGATTGATTTGATAAACATTTGGTTGTGGGTTTTTGCTTAAGCTTTGTAATGAATCTCTATATGTTTTCTATTTATTAATTCATTAGATTCTATTCATTATGTGATTGACTTGTATACCCACTTGTTAATTACAATCTTGTTTAGAATAACATGTTATATAATCACTCTTGGATTGACACACTTGAGTGATTAAGAACCCAATAAATAGGATGGACTAGTGGAGGGTATATCAACCACATTGATCTAAACCTAAATTGGTTAACATTTGGAGATTGGTCCTTAAAGTGGCTTAAAAAGCAATACCCATACCCACTTGCTAATCAATCAATTCCCTAGCATCAACATTAATTGTTTACATCCATTTTTCTTATCAAGATTGTGAGTCTTCTATTTTTCATATCACCATATTTTTAGTTAGGTTAATTTTGTATGTATGTTTGATGGTTTGACAAACCATACACTCATTCATCATTTATGATTTATTTTATTGTTTATAGATTAGCTAATTAAATCAACATATTTCTCTAATTCCCTGTGGAACGAATTCTAAGCTTACCGCTTACTACTTTTCAAAACTCAAAATATTTTGCGTAAAGATTCAATTTATAAATATTCTTTTGGTAATTCGCAATTTGGTAACGACACAAAAAGCGAGTCATCAAAATGGCGCCGCTGCCGGGGAATTAAAGCGGTAGTTGATTCAATTAGCTTTTCTTAGTAGTTTTTAGTTTTTTTTTAGTTATTTTCATTTCTTTGTTAGTTTTTATTAATTTTTAGTCTCTTAGTTGTTTTTAGTCTTTTTAGTTTCTTTTCACTTCTTTGGTAGTTTTTGTTTATTTTTGTTTCAGGACTCTATGGATTTCCTTGTGCAAAACTCGAGGCCAAGCTACGTGCCAATGGGAAGGTCATCGGAAGATAGGAATGACTATACGTCACCTAGTTGGTCGGACCAAGGAATAGAGTCCACATTTGAAGAAAATTTCAACAACTCCATCAATGCCACAACTCAACACAACATAGAAGTCTTGTATCAATCAAAGGAAGAAGATCTATGCAAGATCACACTAGAGATGAACAAGAAGATTTTGAGCATGAGTGAAGACCTAGTGATGGCGATGGATGTATTGAAAAAAGAAAATGCTCTACTTCAAGAAGGAATCATGACAACTTCCCTACAACAAGAGGAAATCACCAAGGATTACGAAGGGAAGATACAACTCTTGAAGAAGAAGTTAGAAGGCAAGGAAGCCTTGGGAACAACAAGGGAGAGCATGCTTCAAGAATTGAACAAGAAAATCATTCTTGAAGTAAAGATGCTCAGAGCCGAAAATGGTACTCTCAAGAAGCAAAATGGCGAAGTCTCCACCAAGATCAAAGAATTCGAAGAACAAATTGAGAGACATGAGGCCGAAAAGAGTACAACATTGAAGGAGCTTGAAGAGACCAATGAAGACTTTGCAAAGAGGATGCGGCTAATGCAAGCCGAAATTCAAATAAGAGACAAGGCTTTGGAGATAATGAAGACGAAGGAAGTTGACCACCTTGCGAAACTTGCAAGGTCTAAACAAGAAAAAGAAGAAATGCCCGACACGAGCCAAGCCTCTTCAAGTGCCAAGGTCAAGGAACCAAATCCTAGCAAAGCAAGGAGGAGAAAGGCAAAAAGGAGGAATGAGAACCCTCCACCTCCACCTCCAACAAAGAACCACCGAGAAGGTATCATTCCTAACTCTATCACCATGTGCCATCATTGCCATAAGATAGGTCACATTAGACCACCAAACCATGAAAATGAGAGGCAAGGCACACGAGGGAATTTTAGACATAGAGAGACATATAGGCATGTTAGGAAGGTATGGGTTGAGAAGCCTAGGAATAGGAGGAGTCCACCTAGGATAAGAAAAATTTGGGTGAGGAAAGAAGCAATGAACCAAATGAGAAAGAAGGGAAAGGAAATGATGGGGAAATCATCTACATTTATTTGGGTTGTAAAGAAGAGTGAATTTCCCAACTTGATCAAACCACCCTTAGTTAATCTTCATCCCACCCCAAATGCACAACATTGAAAATATTGGTGCATGTTATTTTTATGCTTTTTATTTTGATTGTTTATTTGTTTATTTCTTTTAAATAATTGGTGTTTCAAGCTATTGTTGGCAATTGCTTGAATTGAGTATATTTTGCCGGAACTTTCTAATGAGTTTTGTGAGTGTGTAGATTTTCTATTGCTTCTTGAGGAAGCAAGTGTTTGTTGCTTGTTCTTAAAGAAAGGTTTCTTTATCTCTTGGAAAGAAACAAAGTCAACTTGCAAGTCTTGGAGGGACGAGCAAGCCAAGAGTGCTCATAAGAAGGGCGAGGACCTTATCACTAAGGAAGCAACATTTTGGAGGTTCGAAGTGCGGAAGCACCATGCCACGTCTTGCCTAGACGTTAAATAGAGCGCTTGGTGGGAGGCAACCCACTTGGTATATTTCTTTCATAGTTTAATTTTTAAGTAGTGTCTTCATTTTTGAATTCCCTTATCTCTATTTCGTTTTTGCTTAGAATAAGGGTGTGAGATGAATTTTGGTAGTGGATTTAGGATGAATGTGCTTAATTGTTGATTTTTGAATTATAGGAATATTGAGGTATATGCCATACATGATTGAGCATCTTTTTAGATGATTTTGTGCATAATAGGATGAGAGGGCACTTTGCCAAAAATTTTGAAAATACATTGATTATTTGTGGATATATATGCATCTTTTGTTTTGGATTTGTTGGGTTGTGCCTTTTGAAAAATTTTGCCTCCCATGAACATTGAGGACAATGTCCAATTTAGGTTTGGGGGTACATTTGCACAACACCACTTTACTCACTTTGCATGATTTTTCAAATTTGAGCCTAATTTTTCAAATTCTTGCGATAATGCCATATTTAAGCATACTTTGCTTGTTGAGATTGTGCTTTACATGAAGTAGTGAGGAATTGTGCATCTTTGCCATTGTTTGGTTTAGATTAACATCATGCCACTTAGGGTGTCATTGAACAAAGTGCGTTAATCTTTTTCTCATAATGTTAGGGTGAATAATCATTTTTGCTTAAAGGCTAGGAATTAATAGTGGAGATTCCCGTGAGGATCACAAACACGGCCTTAAAAAGCGTATTTTGAGTTGTCAAATATTCACTCTTTAAACACTCACTCTCAAACACTCTTTTAAGCATGTATAGGTCTCATTTGCACTTAAATATTGCATATCATAGAATATTATGGACTGCTTGTGGATGCTTTGATTTGCTTGTGGACAATCCCTTAGAAATGACTTTAGGCAATGCATGTGAAAAACCGTAAATTGGCCTAAATACTTCCATACCCCTTTTAAATGTGTGTGCTCCCAAGCCCTTTTGAAGCCAAACACATCTTAAGCTTCTCATTTTTGAACCACATCCACATGAACCATATAGCCTACATAATTGACTTACCTTAACCAAATGATTTTGCTAAGGCTTAGGATATGGTTGTAAGCTCTTTTAAGAGAAAATGTTGATACATGTACCTAGGCATGTAAAGTTGTGTTAGAGAGTATCAAAATGCAATAGTGGATAAAAAGAAAGAGAAAAAGAAAAAGAAAAAGAAAAGAAAAAGAAAAGCAAAGCAAAAGAAAAGAAAAAGATTGTAATAAAAGATGTATGCAAAAGAAAAGAAATGAAAGGGCAAAGCCAAACAAAATACAAAATGAAAAAGAGAACCATGAATGAGGCACAAGTGGCCTAGATAGAGGCTTTATAATTGAATAGGCTACTCAAAGAAAAGTGAGTAGTGAATATGCAAGTGAAATGATATTGTAAGTAATGGGCGCCAAAGGCGTGAAACAAATGTGTGAAAGCAATTGGGAATCAATATTAGAATGTATGCCTTAGTATGAATCATTGGGTTCCTTGTTATCTATTGCCCTATTTTATTGGCTCACCATTCACCTAAGCCCCATTACAACCTAAGAAAGACCTTCACGATCTTTAGGTTTGTCCACTTGTGAATTTTGGTTTTCGCATGTTCTTTCTCATTCATGATGTGCAATTCCATTCATGAGACCATTTTCAGAAAATTGCGTTTTAATGATTATCATGTGCAATCAATTAGATGCCCATAACATGAATTCATATTGCATATGTACTTTTGAGCGAAACCTAGGAATCAAAGAGAAGAAAAGAGAGAATCTAGTGAGGATTAGATCGAGGCGAATTACA
Source organism: Acer campestre (assembly GCA_954870605.1). Classification (NCBI taxonomy): domain Eukaryota; kingdom Viridiplantae; phylum Streptophyta; class Magnoliopsida; order Sapindales; family Sapindaceae; genus Acer; species Acer campestre. The sequence goes on from OX940801.1 coordinate 26,822,421, forward strand.
TTCTAAACCGAATAGCACATTTGCTTTGAAGCTTTGGCATTTTGAATGTAAGGTCGCATTGCGTACAATCATATCTAGAGTGGCATACTTTTAATCTTTACTTGACATCATCTTACATGTTTAAGTCCTCACTATGGCATCATTGTGTTAATCTCCTCATTTTGGTTTCGCATGCTAATCATTGGATAGTAGATCCTTCCTAGAATGGGTGTGAACTTTATTGAAAATATTTGATGTGTTGATGCATGTCTTTGGGGGTTGATTTTTGATTGTTTTGCTCGAGGACTAGCAAAAGATAGGTTTGGGGGTATTTGATCGAACCAAAATTGGTACGATTTTGGCCCTCATTTCCGTCTCTTTATGCTTGATTCTTGGGCATTATTTTGTGATTTAATGGTGTTAATTAAGTATTTTCAGGTATTTATAGAATTCAGGGGCATTGGAGTAATTTTGGTCATTTGGGGGTAAAAGAGTAATTTCGAAGGAAAGTTTGAAGTTTTCGTGATAATAGAAGAGATCAGGGGATCTAGCTGCAATTTGCCACGCAAAAGAGGCAAGGGCGCCACGTCACATGAAACGGTGCGTTTTGTTTAAAAGGAAAGAATGGGCTGCTAAGTCAACCCCAGGCCAGGTCCAAACGCGCCCCATGTGCTAGCCCAAAACAGTAAGCCCAGATCAGTCCCACTAAATGCAGCCCAAACCTTTACTGATTGCACCCCAAAGAAGAGACAGGCCCGTGCCACGTGGATAAGTGAAACGGTGCGTTTCATACCCCTGATTGCACCCCAGCATGTTTCTAATTGCACCCCCCTTAAGAGACAAATGCAGCAGCTGCGTGCGCCCCACCTAAGTGCTAAATGCACCCCGAGACTATTCATCATCTCCTTCATTCCTCACGCGTGCAGCAGCCATCACCCCCAAAAACCCTAGCTTTTTGCGGCCACGTTTCCGGTGATTCCAGACATGCAGTCGGTCGGTTTCCGGCGCAAATCAACGGCCAGGTCAACGGCAACCTGGTCGTTGACTTTTTAGCTCCTCCAATGACCTGTTGCTCCAAGCTCCAATTCTCACCCAAATTCTTCCCATTTTGCCCTTAGGTCGCCACTTAGCATTTCGAGGTCACCATGGCGACAGGGACTTGATTCCCACACCTGATGAGGTCGCCACTTGCATCCCCAAGGTCGCCATTTGTGCCAAACCGCGACCTCCCCTGCTGTGCAACGTTGATTGGCTGATTTTGGCTGGTAAATTACAGAAAGGCCCCCTAGAGGGGCCAAAATGGCAATTTGACAAATAGAGGGGCTGTTTTGGTAATTTTACCATCCGTGACCTAATTCAAAAATACTATAAATTCATCCCTCTTTTCAATTTGAATATCAAGTCCTACCAAGCCATTCAATCCCATTCTCTCCTCCCAATCTCCCTTTTCTCCATCAATCATTTTCCAAATTCCTCCATTTCTATACTTGGACTTATCTTTTCCATCCAAAACCTCACACCAAATCTTGATTACTTCCCTAGACCATTCCTTCCCTACCATTTTCTCCATCACAAATCCTTTGTCACTCACCATAAGCCATCCACCTATCTAGACACATCCTCATCTTCCATTCTTTGCATTTAGGAGCATCAAAGGAGAACAAGGATCAAGCACTAAAGAAGGTGGCCCAAGGGTGATTTCCTTACCATTTACTTGTTTTTATTTGATTGCTACTATGTGTAATTAAACCCCTAATCTAGGGGATTGATTTGATAAACATTTGGTTGTGGGTTTTTGCTTAAGCTTTGTAATGAATCTCTATATGTTTTCTATTTATTAATTCATTAGATTCTATTCATTATGTGATTGACTTGTATACCCACTTGTTAATTACAATCTTGTTTAGAATAACATGTTATATAATCACTCTTGGATTGACACACTTGAGTGATTAAGAACCCAATAAATAGGATGGACTAGTGGAGGGTATATCAACCACATTGATCTAAACCTAAATTGGTTAACATTTGGAGATTGGTCCTTAAAGTGGCTTAAAAAGCAATACCCATACCCACTTGCTAATCAATCAATTCCCTAGCATCAACATTAATTGTTTACATCCATTTTTCTTATCAAGATTGTGAGTCTTCTATTTTTCATATCACCATATTTTTAGTTAGGTTAATTTTGTATGTATGTTTGATGGTTTGACAAACCATACACTCATTCATCATTTATGATTTATTTTATTGTTTATAGATTAGCTAATTAAATCAACATATTTCTCTAATTCCCTGTGGAACGAATTCTAAGCTTACCGCTTACTACTTTTCAAAACTCAAAATATTTTGCGTAAAGATTCAATTTATAAACATTCTTTTGGTAATTCGCAATTTGGTAACGACACAAAAAGCGAGTCATCACATGTTTAGAAAGAGATGGCACTCTAGGTATTCGCATATATTATTACATGTGATGTATGGATTAATATATGTTTTTATGTGGATTGTTATTGCTCGATTTTGGTCCTAGATTTTCAATGTATTTTTGTTATGGAATTGTAACAAGAAGGGTGGTCTATCATCGCCATAATTCCTTCTTGGTAGTTGCTAGGTTTTATTTTTTATATATATATAGGTGCAGTATTTTTTTAATGCTACTGCAGTTTTTTTTTTTTTATTTTAATTTTAAGTGCAGTTTTTTATGTATAAAAAATACTGCAGTGAATAAAAAAAAAAAAAAAAATTAATACTGCAGTATTTATTATTTTATATTACTGTAATATATTTGGGTGTTGGAGATTCGAAGACACGAAGAAAAACGAAGCAACCGGAACCGAGAACGAGCACCGTGCGCACCCTAGGAGTGGATTGGGCTGCGCATGGCAAGCCCAAAGCTTGGTGGGCTGCGCATGGCATCCCTTTTGTGGGGTGGTGGGCCGTGCAATCCCAAGGGTGGAGGCCGAAGGATGAGCGTATGGTTGATGGGCCACTCGAAGATCTTGTATTCCTATATCAATGTAATTTATTTGTTTTTCTAGGATGGGCCAAAATTGTTGCTATTTAATTTATGCTTAAATATTATAATATTTGTTGTTGTATGATAACATGACATATAGAATAGGAGTGCCACTCATATATCTCTTTTGGTATGAACATGCATTGAATGATTTAGGTATCTAAATTGGCATCTAGATAACTTGGTAAATCATTCTATGGGATTTAATCACACGCCTTAAATAATTGAGTGGGAGAAGGTGTTTTTGTAACACCTATGGCTTCCAAGATTAGTTGAGCTTAATTATTTTATGGTAATTCCCCAAAGGGACGTCCATAAATGGAATTAAGCAATATACTTCCTTACAAGGATAGACTAGACAATGGACTCAACGAGATCTACTCCCAAAGGAGGGATTTTCGTTAGAGAAAATTGAGGGTCGATATCTTGGTGACACACTCAATGTAATTTTATTGATATCCTCCAAAGAGTTCTTGTCAGTAAAATTGCAAGGCTAAAATTGAAAACGCTGGTTGTTATGTTAACAATTAGGTGGGACCTAGTCTAACTAGTAAATGGTGCGAACTCCCAAAGGAGGCGTAACATTTATGGGTGTTAGATCACCGTTGAATTTTATGATTGAGTTATTCATTTAATTCAAGATAAATATTTAAAAGTGCTTTATAATGATTATTTACTTATATATGTTTTGTTTTCATTCAGAAATCATGACCCCATCACTTATGAACATCCTGAAAGATAACACCTTAACTGGAGATAACTATGTAACATGGAAAAGGAAAATTGGGTTGTTGCTGCAAAGTGAAAAACATAAGTTTGTTCTAACCACTCCTAAACCACCTGCTCCTACAATTGAATCAAGCATTGTGCAAAGAGATGAGTATGAGCAGTGGAAGACTTCAGATGATATGGCCAAATGTTATATTATGGCCACTATCTCCGACGTGTTGCAACAGCAGCATGAAGGAATGGAGTCTGCTGCTGATATAATGATGTCTCTAGAGGAGATGTTTGCTATGAAGTCCAGGACGACTAAGAGAGAGGCAGTGACTGCTTTTATGAATCTTAGGATGAAACCTGGACAGGCTGTGAAAGATCACATGATGAAAGTCATAGCACATCTCAACATTGCTGAACTGCATGGCGCTGAGATAGATGGTGAGACAAAGATTGATATGGTTGTCAATTCATTGTCAGATTCCTTTGATCAGTTCAAATTGGATTACACTTTGAACAAAAAGGAATACACCTTACAGAGCCTGATGCAAGATGTTCAAAGTGCTGAAAAGATTCTTGTGAAAGGCAAAGGTCAAGAGATTCATATGGTTGGTAAAGTTGCTACTGTTAAGGCCCGTCAAAAGGTCAAGAAACAACAGAAGAAAAAGCAACTTGGGCCTATCAAGAAGGAGACCAAGAAAGTAACCAAGATCAAAGGGAAATGCTTCCTTTGTGGTGAAAAGGGACATTGGAAGAGAAATTGCCCAAAGTCCCAGAACAAGAAGGAAGAAGGTAATTTGAATTATCTTGAAACATGTTTTTTGGCTGATTCTACAGATTCTTGGATCATAGACTCAGGAGTCACTAATCATGTTTGTTATTCCTTGCAGGGGTTCCAAGAAAGGAGAAGGCTGAATAAAAATGAGATCAATTTGCGTCTAGGCAACGGAACGTTAGTGTCTGCAAGTGCAGTGGGAGATATTAGAGTTTATTTAGATTCTAGAAGGCATTTAGATTTAATAGACGTTTATTATGTACCTCAATTCAAGAGGAATTTAATTTCAGTTTCTTGTTTGAATAAATTTGGATATTCGGTTACTTTTAATAAAGTTTTTATTATTAGTAAGAATGACAAAATTATTTGCAAAGGTACATTGGAAAACGGTCTATACTTCTTGCATAGAAATATCTCTCACTCGTTAGACACAGAAATAACGGAACCTGATCATAAAAGAGTTAAATTATCAAAAGATGAAACCTACCTTTGGCATTTACGCTTAGGTCATATTAACCTTAATAGGATTAAAAGATTGGTAAGTGACGGACCTTTGAGTGACTTAAAGGTTGATGATCTACCAACTTGTGAATCTTGTTTGGAAGGTAAAATGACCAAAAGGACGTTCTCTGCCAAAGGTGCCAGAGCCACTGAATGTTTAGGATTGATACACACTGATGTATGTGGACCTATGAGCATTCAAGCTAGAGGTGGATATGAGTACTTCATTACATTCACAGATGATTACTCAAGATTTGGATATATGTATCTCATGCGACATAAGTCGGATGCTTTTGACATGTTCAAAGCATTTAAAGCTGAAGTGGAAAATCAGCTTGAGAAACACATAAAAATCTTGAGATCTTATCGTGGTGGAGAATATCTATCTGGTGAGTTTCAGCAATATCTTATTGATAATGGGATAGTTTCTCAGTTTTCTGCACCTGGTACACCTCAACAAAATGGGGTAGCAGAAAGGAGAAATAGAACTCTCTTGGATATGGTTAGGTCTATGTTGAGTTATTCAACACTTCCTATTTCTTTCTGGGGATATGCTTTACAAACTGCAATATACATTCTAAACCGTGTACCATCTAAGTCTGTTCCTAAAACACCGCATGAGTTGTGGACTGGGCGCAAGCCTAGTTTACAACACTTAAGGATATTTGGATGTCCTGCGCATGTGTTAAAAGGAAAGACAGAAAAGATGGAGTCCCGTTCAGAAACATGTATATTTGTAGGGTATCCGAAAGAAACTAAAGGATATTATTTTTATAGTCCTTCAGATCTTAAAGTATTTGTTTCGACAAATGCTAAATTTCTGGATAAGGACTATATGAATGATTTTGTGCCTAAAAGTAGAATTGTCCTGAATGAGATGTCAGGAGATACAATTCCACGAGAGGTTACACAACCTAACCCAATTGTAAATTCCGATCCAACACAAGGTCAACAACATACCATTCCTCGTCGTAGTGGGAGGGTTAGAACACAACCCGAAAGATACATTGGTCTGGGAGAATCTGTAGAGAATCTCCCGGACGACGATGATCCCTATACGTACAAAGAAGCTATGGAGGATGTTGATAGTCGCCATTGGCAAAAGGTAATGCAATCCGAGATTGAATCTATGTTCAATAACAAAGTCTGGTCTCTTGTAGACTTGCCTAAAGGGATAAAACCCATTGGGTGTAAGTGGGTATACAAGAGGAAAAGAGTTATGGATGGAAAGGTGGAAACCTTTAAAGCTAGATTGGTAGCTAAAGGGTATACACAGAAAGAAGGTATCGATTACGAGGAAACCTTCTCTCCTGTGGCCATGCTTAAATCCATTAGGATACTCTTATCCATTGCAGCATCTTTAGATCTAGAGATTTGACAAATGGACGTCAAGACAGCTTTCCTTAATGGAAGTCTTGACGAAAGCATCTACATGATGCAACCAGAGGGATTCATTGAAAAGGGCCAAATGGAAAAGGTATGCAAGTTGCAGAAATCCATATATGGATTAAAGCAAGCATCCAGATCCTGGAACATAAGGTTCGATCAAGCTGTCAAAGGTTTTGGATTTATTTAGAATCTTGATGAACCTTGTGTATACAAAAGGATTAAGGGCGACAAGTTGGTTTTCCTGATTCTTTATGTTGATGATACACTACTCATCGGAAACGATGTAGGTGTATTGACATCAGTAAAAGAATGGTTAGCAAAACGATTTGATATGAAGGACTTAGGAGAAGCAAGTTTTATTCTAGGTATCCAAGTTATAAGGGATAGAAAGAATAGAACGATTGCATTATCCCAAGCTTCATACATAGACAAAATCTTGTCTAGGTTTTCCATGCAGGATTCCAAGAAAGGTATGTTACCTTTCAGACATGGAATCAAGCTTTCTAAGGAACAAGTTCCTAAGAATGAGCATGAAGAGCAATTCATGAGTAGAGTTCCATATGCCTCGGCAGTTGGAAGTCTCATGTATGCAATGCTCTGCACTAGACCAGATATTTGTTTTGCTGTTGGCATAGTTAGCAGGTTTCAATCGAAACCTGGTCCTGATCACTGGACGGCAGTCAAGCATATTTTCAAGTATCTAAAGAGAACGAGAGATAATATGCTTGTATACTCTGGAGGGGATTTGATTCCCGTTGGGTATACAGATTCTGATTTTCAATCAGATTCTGACTCCAGAAAATCCACATCAGGGGCTGTGTTTACTATTAGAGGAGGAGCAGTCATATGGAGGAGTATCAAGCAATCTTGTATTGCTGATTCCACCATGGAAGCTGAGTATGTTGCTGCATGCGAGGCTGCCAAAGAGGCTGTTTGGCTCCGCCAATTCTTGATTGACTTGGAAGTGGTTCCTAGTGCGAATAAGCAGATCACTATCTACTGTGACAACAGTGGAGCAGTGGCTAATTCGAAAGAACCAAGAAGTCACAAGAGAGGTAAACACATTGAAAGAAAATATCATCTTTTAAGGGAGATTGTTCAAAGAGGTGACGTGACGATTACCAAAATCGCGTCAGCTGAAAATCTAGCAGATCCCTTCACAAAGGCTCTACCTCAGAAGAGTTTCGATGGGCACCTAGAGAATATGGGCTTGAGAGATATGACACATTTGCTATAGCCCAAGTGGGAGATTGTTAGGATTATGCTCAATAGCAAGAGTGTAATAGTGTAATTAACAATCTTATTCATATTAATAAAGTGATTTCTGGTTTAAACAAATCTTATAGCATTTATAGTTTAATAATTGTTAAAGTAAATAATCATAAGGTCTAAAGACTATGAGAAAAGAAGAATTGTTCATACATCTGGATATGTATGTGGTAGACACAATTCTTTAGTTAGTCTTGAATATCGTTCACAACTTAAGTTAAAGGTTGGGCACCTTTATCTTGTTAAAGTTGTAGAATTCTTTTGCTAGCATTTGAGTGGGATCAAATGAGATATGATGAGTCTAAAATCATCGGAGTGTCTTCGAGCAAAAGGATCTAGTGCACTGGGTGCATTGAACAGGATCACAATGAAATACTTTATCTATAACCGTCAGTAGATAAAAGTAATTTCATTATCAGGACAATCGGAGAGTCTATCTTAATCCTGAGATAAATGATGGACTTATGGTTGCAGGTGATATCATTTGAGCTATCAATGAGTACGATTATATCGCATAGTCTATCCTCGATAGTTTGGTGATATTCATTTGTTAATCGATAGAGGACTTCATTTATAGATATGGACATCGTGGCTCCATTTATTAAATGAGAGTATAATATCATCATATGGATGTTTTGAGGTAATTGGATATTAAATCTCAACGTTGAGTTTTCGATAGTGGCTATTGAAAACATGGCTTCTGGACAAGTCAAAATATCCAAGTTCAAAACGTGGTCATATGAGTAAATATGGTAACTTGGAGAGTTATAGGCGGTCTATGAACTCTTGGCAATTACTGATATTAATCACAAGGATACACTATCTCCAATATGATTGTCTAGGGTATGAATGAGGAAGCATCTTCCTTTTCTGTCTTTATTTAAGAGTTCAATTTTAGCTCTTTAGTGGAATGAGCTAAAATTAATGGATCGGACCTAAGTGAATCATTTGTTGATTGTGATTAGGTTATGTCTATTGGAGCTTAAATTTAGATAGCCCGCCAAGATCCCCAATCCACACGGACTTGCATGGATCACTTGATATATTCTACCGGACCAATTTGGGGTCCATCTAGAATTGCAATTTAATATATTAAGAATATAATTTGCACATTATTTAGGTAATGGGCTGCACAATTATATTTATATATTAATGAATAACATGTGGGCTTGTTTCTTTTAGTAAGAATGGGTCTAGTTCACATGTGGGCTTTTTATTTAAAGTCCAAAGGATTAAATGAAATGAGAAAATAATATTTGGGCCCAATATATATATGGGGCGGCAACAAGGTTATTAACCTAAAATATTATTTTGTTTTCATTATTTAATTAAATAAGAATTAATTAATTTATTAATTAATTGTTTAATTAAAGTAACAAATCTTTTCTAAATAGGAAATATGATTCCTATTTGTATACTATTGGTAATAGTATAATTAAATAGAAAGACTTGTTTGACAAGGAAATAAATAATTAATTTTATTTATTTAATCAAATAGGAAGTCTTTTTATTTTAGTCAAATAAGGAATAAAAGATTATTGAGTTTGATTAGGGGTTGGAAATCTTAAACAAAATAGGAATTAGGGTGCAACTAAATCTCCAATATTTTAGGAGTAAAATTGCGGAAACCCTAATTAGTTTTGGTCAAGGATTTCGGTCACCCTAGGGTAAGAAAGAAGAGAAATTTTCGGCCACCTATATATGCATTCATATAATTTTCGGCCAGCTCTAAGGGCAAGGGTGCAGAATTATTTTCTTCTTCTTCTTCTTCTAAACTCATAGTTAGAAATATTTTATTCTACTAAAACAAAAGAAAAAGGAACATAGATTATTCTTTGATGGTATACTACTTGCTTAATCATTGATAAGCTTGTGTATACAACATCGATTAAGGTTCACGCGAGTTTCGATCATTAGATTGAGAACTCAAAAGTGACCGGAATAATCTTAGGTTTCTTTTGATTGTTTTTGTGACTAACGATCAAGAAAGAAAAGTTTGTTTAATCCCATCACAGGTTTGCAATTCAAAGAGAAGGGAGACCACGCTCCTAGGTGATCCACGTTCGTGCTAGGATTGAAGATCTTGCGGATTACCATCGACGCAAGTCAATCGGATCACGCGACAAGAGGTATTAAATTTTTATTACTTTGTTATATATATTTAATTAATCAAAAGGGTTTAAGGTTCATAATTGGAAAAATTTTAAAAGCTACCTCAAACTATTTTTAGTCTCGCTTCCGCTGCAGGTACGTATATTTTTCCCTACAGAGATACCCTAAATAAGCAAACTTCAAGTAGTTCTGAGTAATTAGTTCTAAAATGATTTATAAATATATATATTTTTTCAGTAATATATAAGTTCCGAAATAAAATATGGAAATATTTTTAGGATTGCAAACATAGGGACATACAAGGAATTCTACAATTCAACATCTACAAAACAAAATATCAAGATGAGTTATGTATTTGATCGTAATTAAATCTTAATCAAATTATTAACCTAAAGGTAACCTATACACAAAGGTTGTCATGTAAACACAGACAATGATAAAACCTAAATTGTTTTCTAATCGAAAAATAACTTTAATTTTTATTATTAAAAAAAAAATCTATTTTAAGCAATAAAACTTTCAGATTACAGTAGCACAAATAATCGTGCAATCATTCAAAATAACAAAAACAAGAATATATATATATATATAGGCAAACATAGACCATTATCATAAAACCAAATTATTCACAACAGATTTACTTCTGAAACAAAATATTCCAGTTTCAATTAAACATAAACACAAATGAATAGGCAGAATGAATTAAAAAAAAAAAAAAAAAAAACACTAAATATGGAAACAAAATTAGTTCAACAAAATTAATGAAAAAAATAAAATGAAGTCGAAAAAGAAAATTGAAATGAAAGAGAAACATAGAGAATATTCATTGAAAGATGATAAAGAAAACAAGAAGATATTAGAGAAGGATCGTGCGATTACTGTGCGGTGTTGTGAGTCAATATAGAGAAGAGGTGTTTTAAAGCATCTTTACGAGTTCAGGGCAAACTCAACTTCACTTTATATTATTTTAGTTTTCACCTACACATCTAATAAATACAAGGGGTTTTATCATTTGGATCCCTTTGTTTTCACGAATTATGATTTTTTTTATTTGTCTTTTCATTTTTTATTGGAGTGGTCCCTACGTATTAAAAACCTATTAATTTGGGAGATTAGATGTTGATCGATATGTAGTTTTATTTTTATTGTTTTTCTGTTTTATTTAAAGAAATGTAATGTTTAAGTTTGAAAGTTCACAAATTAACACGGTGTGTATACAATATTAATCTAGAGAAGGGGGGGGGGGGGGTGTGAATAGATTTTAACTAGTTTTCACCCAATTTTCGTTTAAGGTCAATATTCCAAAAATGCCCCTAATAGACAATATAAAAACAACAAGTGTAATATGGTGCGGAATTATAAATGACACTTGATGTATACGTGGAAAACCCAACCACTGGGAAAAAACCACGGGCTGTTTAGTGCGCCACACTTGAACCTCGAAATCCACTAATTGAAATGAAGTTTACAACCTATGTAAACCTCATCTAACACTCCGGTCTGTAACCCCCCACTTCTACCACACGGGCATTTAAAAGTGGCTCTAGTCCATCTTGCTTGTGGCCTAAGCAACCTTAGCCAACAAGACTTAAATTCTTAATGAAGAGATAAAACAACCTATGTGTGAATATATAAAAATACTCAATACATGCAATAAGAGCTAGGCAACCCTATATGCTTATATAGGATGATTAGATGGCAACAAATGTAATCCTAGATATCAATGGCTAAATGACATGTCAAATAGCTTAGCTAACAATAGATTATAAAAACCTAGATAGCTATCACAATACAACACTCAATCATGTCATCACAAACAATCTCTATTTTGAATATAAGATATTAATCTAAGATCATTCAAATAATAAAAGAGATGCCTTGATAAATAAAACACTAAATATCAATGATAAAAGTGAAGAACATACCAAGGGAAGTGTGATGACCAAAACCCATGCAACTAAGCAAACTAACTATGCTAGAAAATGCTTAGATGATCTTTGATGCACATGTGTATGGTTTGAGTGTATAAAAATGAGTTCTTGATTTGATTTTCTATCAAAAATCTCTCTTTCAAGTTTAGGGTTCTTTTGGAGTCAGAGAACTAAGTTAGAGATATGAGAAAGTATGATATTTATAGGCATCAAGAACATGGCAAGTGAAAAGACCAAAATGCCCTTGAAATCACCGATCGACGGTTTCATTCTGCGGTCGTGGCAGCAGAATGTAACCGCCGAATTGAACCCGAGAAACAGGGGTACATTCGGCGACCATATTCGGCGGTCAATCGAAACCGCCGATCAAAACCCAAAAATGAAACCGACCTAAAATATCTAATTCGGCGGTTTCAATTCGGCGGCCAGGCCACCGATTAAACCGCAGAATCAAACCCGAGAATAATAAATGCATCAGGTCAATTATGCGGTTTCGATTCGGCGGCCTGACCGCCGATCGTAACCGCAGATTCAATCCAGAGCTTTCTGGAATCAAACGGCGGTTTCATTCCGCGGTCATGGCCGCCGATCAAACCACCGTTTCACCAAAGATGGTGAAACCAAAGGAGAAGCCAAGGGCATTCTCCGAAGGCGATCTTCACGCAAAACCAAGCACATTATCGTGCGAGCGCGGACGTTTCCGAACATATTCGGGAAACGAATTACACGACACAAAACACACACCAAGATATGACAAACAATGTGCTAGTGTGAAAAGTGACATTTGAAGAGAATGCACACAAAAGTAAAGCATACATATGTAAACATTACAAGTGAGTGTGTGCAATTAAGTCTCTTCAATAAGAAAGTAAGCACAATATATACCTTTGAGTGCTTGTCCACCTTGAGGTCTTGAGAAGGGTCATTGAGCATGAACACCTATCACTTAAGCTACCCTTTACAAACAACCCCAATATGTGGTTTGCACACGAAATAAGCCAATCAAAAACCAGGAATCCGTACAAAGTTATTTTAATAATAAATGCAATATTTTACCTTATTTAATTTAATTTCTTTTAATATATTGATTTCATAATTTCTTATCGTATTGCAATATTATGTTAATTATGGGCTCAAATGTTAATTGTGGTGAAATATTTAAAAAAGGGAAAGAAGGGAATATTCAAGGGAATATTCTTTTTGAAGTAAAATTTGGTGTAGTGGGTTAGAGATGAAATAGTGAAATAGTATGAAATTTGCACTATTTTAGTGCAAAAGTTGCACAAAAAGCACTATTCATGGTGGAGTACCATAAATAAACAAACTTCAAGTAGTTCTGAGTAATTAGTTCTAAAATTATTTATAAATATATATTTTTTCCAATAATATATAAATTCTGAAATAAAATATGGAAATATTTTTAGGATTGCAAACATAGGGACATACAAAGAATTCTACAATTCAACATCTACAAAACAAAATATCAAGATGAGTTGTGTATCTGATCGTAATTAAATCTTAATCAAATTATTAACCTAAAGTTAACCTGTACACAAAGGTTGTCATGTAAACACAGACAATGATCAAATCCTAAATTGTTTTCTAATCGAAAAATAACTTTAATTTTTATTATTAAAAAAAATTAAATATATTTTAAGCAATAAAACTTTCAGATTACAGTAGCACAAATGATCATGCAATCAATCAAAATAACAAAAAACAAGAATATATATAGGCAAACAAAGACCATTATCATAAAACCAAATCATTCACAACAGATTCACTTTTGAAACAAAATATTCAAGTTTCAATTAATAGGCAGAATGAATTAAAAAAAAAAAAAAAACTAAATATGGAAACCAAATCAGTTCAAAAAAATTAATGAAAATAATAAAACGAAGTCGAAAAAGAAAATTGAAAAGAAAGAGAAACATAGAGAATATTCCTTGAAAGATGATAAAGAAAACAAGAAGTAATCAGAGAAGGATCGTGCGATTACTATGCAGTGTAGTGAGTCAATATAGAGAAGAGGTGCTTTAAAGTGTCTTTACGAGTTCTGGGCAAACTCAACTTCACTTTATATTATTTCAGTTTTCACCTACACATCTAATAAATACAAGGGGTTTTATCATTTGGATCCCTTTGTTTTCACGAATTATGACTTTTTCAATTGTCTTTTCATTTTTCATTGGATTGGTCCCTATGTATTAAAAAACCTATTAATTAGGGGGATTAGATGTTGAACGATATGTAGTTTTATTTTTATTGTTTTTCTGTTTTATTTAAAGAAATGTAATGTTTAAGTTATTTTAATAATAAATGCAATATTTTACCTAATTTAATTTAATTTCTTTTAATATATTGATTTCATAATTTCTTATCGTATTGCAATATTAAGTTAATTATGGGGTGGAATGTTAATTGTGGAGAAATATTAAAAAAAAGGGAAAGAAGGGAATATTCAAGGGAATATTCTTTTTGAAGTAAAATTTGGTGCAGTAGGTTGGAGATGAAATAGTGAAATAGTGCGAAAGTTGCACTATTTTACTACAAATTTTGCACAAAAAGCACTATTCGTGGTGGAGATGCCCTAAATAAGCAAACTTCAAGTAGTTTTGAGTAATTAGTTCTAAAATGATTTATAAATATATATTTTTTCCAGCAATATATAAATTCTGAAATTAAATATGGAAATATTTTTAGGATTGCAAACATAGGGACATACAAGGAATTCTACAATTCAACATCTACAAAACAAAATTTCAAGATGAGTTATGTATTTGATCGTAATTAATTCTTAATCAAATTATTAACCTAAAGTTAACCTGTACACAAAGGTTGTCATGTAAACACAGACAATGATCAAATCCTAAATTGTTTTCTAATCGAAAAATAACTTTAATTTTTATTATTAAAAAAAATTAAAACTATTTTAAGCAATAAAATTGTCAAATTACAGTAGCACAAATAATCGTGCAATCAATCATAATAACAAAAAACAGGAATTTATATATATATATATATATAAAGTCAAACAAAGACCATTATCATAAAACCAAATCATTCACAGCAGATTCACTTCTGAAACAAAATATTCCAGTTTCAATTAAACAAAAACACAAATGAATAGGCAAAATGAATTAAAAAAAAAAAAAAAAACCTAAATATGGAAACCAAATCAGTTCAAAAAAATTAATGAAAATGATAAAACAAAGTCGAAAAAGAAAATTGAAAAGAAAGAGAAACATAGAGAATATTCCTTGAAAGATGATAAAGAAAACAAGAAGAGATTAGAGAAGGATCGTGCAATTACTGTGCAGTGTGGTGAGTCAATATAGAGAGCTTCAAGAGATGTTTTTAAAGCGTCTTTACGAGTTCAGGGCAAACTCAACTTCCCTTTATATTATTTCAGTTTTCACCTACGCATCTAATAGATACAAGGGTTTTATCATTTAGATCCCTATGTTTTCACGAATTATGACTTTTTTAATTGTCTTTTCACTTTTCATTGGAGTGGTCCCTATGTATTATAAAACCTATTAATTTGGGGGATTAGATGATGATCGATATGTAGTTTTATTTTTATGGTTTTTCTGTTTTATTTAAAGAAATGTAATGTTTAAGTTATTTTAATAATAAATGCAATATTTTACCTAATTCAATTTAATTTCTTTTAATATATTAATTTCATAATTTCTTATCGTATTGCAATATTATTTTAATTTTAGGGTGAAATGTTAATTGTGGAGAAATATTAAAAAAAAAAGGAAAGAAGGGAATATTCAAGGGAATATTCTTTTTGAAGTAAAATTTGGTGCAGTGGGTTGAAGATGAAATAGTGAAATAGTATGAAAGTTGCACAAAAAGCATTATTCATGGTGGAGATACCCTAAATAAGCAAACTTCAAGTAGTTCTGAGTAATTAATTCTAAAATGATTTATAAATATATATTTTTTCCAGTAATATATAAATTCTAAAATAAAATATGGAAATATTTTTAGGATTGCAACATAGGGACATACAAGGAATTCTAAAATTCAACATCTACAAAACAAAATATCAAGATGAGTTATGTATCTGATCGTAATTAAATCTTAATCAAATTATTAACCTAAAGTTAACCTGTACACAAATGTTTTCATGTAAACATAGACAATGATCATATCCTAAATTGTTTTCCAATTGAAAAATAACTTTAATTTTTATTATTAAAAAAATTAAATCTATTTTAAGCAATAAAACTTTCAGATTACAGTAGCATAAATAATCATGCAATCAATCAAAATAACAAAAACCAAGAATATATATAGGCAAACAAAGACCATTATCATAAAACCCAATCATGCACAACAGATTCACTTCTGAAACAAAATATTCCAGTTTCAGTTAAACATAAACACAAATGAATGGGCAGAATTAATTAAAAAAAAAAAAAAAACTAAATATGGAAACCAAATCAATTCAACAAAATTAATGAAAATAATAAAACGAAGTCGAAAAAGAAAATTGAAAAGAAAGAGAAACGTAGAGAATATTCCTTGAAAGATGATAAAGAAAACAAGAAGAGATTGGAGAAGGATCGTGCGATTACTCTGCAGTGTGGTGAATCAATATAGAGAGCTTCAAGAGGTGTTTTAAAGTGTCTTTACGAGTTCAGGGCAAACTCAACTTCACTTTATATTATTTTAATTTTTGATCGAACCAAAATTGGTATGATTTTGGTCCCCATTTCCTTCTCCTTTTGCTTGATTCTTGAGCATTATTCCGTGATTTAATGGTGTAAATTAAGTGTTTTCAGGAATTTATAGATTTCAGGGGCATTGGAGTAATTTTGGTGAAACAGGGGCAAAAGTGTAAATTTTGAAGGAAAGAATGACGTTTTCGTAATTACAAAGGAGTTCAGGGGTCTGTCCGTAATTTGCCAAGAGAACCAGCCAAGTAGCGCCACGTGGCAACGAAGAATCAAGCTTGGGCCTCTGATTGCACACCAGCCCATTTCTTTATGCACCCCAAGAAGCTGCAGCAGCGCCACGTCATTTAATGAAACGGTGTGTTTCATGCTCCTAAACGCACCCCAGCTGATTTCTAAGTGCACCCCTAAAGAGAGACACAGCCCATGCCACGTCATTTAATGAAACGGTGCGTTTCATGCACCTAAATGCACCCCAGCTGCTTACTAAGCGCACCCCTATTAAGACAAAAGAAGAGACAGCTGTGCACACCCCAACTTACTGCTAAATGCACCCCCCCTTTTAGACAAAAAGGCTGCAGCCCTTTGCACCCCAAATACCTTCTAAATGCACCCCATTTCCTATTCATCTTCTTCTTCCTCACGAGCAGCAGCCATGTCCAAGCCTCCCTAAACCCTAGCGGGTCGGAAATGGACCCAAATCAACCTACCGGTGGCCGAAAACCGGTCGGAAATCACGGCCAACCTACCGGCTCTCCAATCGGTCCACTTTTGGACCACCAAATGGCCGGATTCCGGCCACCCTCTTCATGCCCAAAATTACCTTAGGTCGCCCCTAGTCCTAAATCGCGACCAAACCGCGTAAATCGAGGTCGCGGTTTGTATTTCGAGGTCGCCATGGCGACAGGGAGTTGTTTTGGCTCCAGATTCGTCGCCATTTAGGGTCGCCCTTTGGGTCGCCATTTGCCAAACCGCGAACCTCTTTGCTGTGCATTTCTGATTGGTGGGGCAAATTACACAATGATCCCCTCTGTTGGACTAAATGGTAATTTTCCATGGTCAGGGGGTGTTTTGGTAATTTGCCACCCGAGACCTAATTTGAAAATCTCATAAATTCATCACATTTTTCCTCTTTTAGACAACTCTTGACCACCAAGAAACCTCCTTTCTCCACCATTCCTTTTCTCTCCATTTTCTCTCCTACCTAAACTTAACATCTAGATTACCTCCCCTAATCATTCCTTTTCTTCCCATCTTCTCCACAAATCTCCTTAGTCACTTCCCATTTGACTCCACCTATCTAGACACATCCTCATCATCCACTCTTTACACAAGGAGCATCAAAGGCAAGGAAAGGATCAAGCTTACAAAAGGAGGCCCATGGGTGATTTCCTAATCTTTTACTTGCCTTCCCTTTGATTGTAATATGTGTAATTAAATCTACTTTCTAGGGTTTTGATGTGAGAATATTTGGATTGGGATTTGCTTAAGCTTTAATATATTTTAATTTCTATTTGTGTTCTATTCATTTTATAATTAGATTCTTTGCATTATATAATTGACATGTATACCCACTAGTTGATTATAATCTTGCTTATGATAATTTGTTATATAATCTTGATTGGATTGACAACCTTGATGGATTGAGAACTTAGTGAATAGGATAGATTGTCGGAGGGTATATCAACCACGATAATCTAAGCCGTTAATTGTAACAAATCGATCCCGCCGTGACCCCCTTTCCTTAATCGGTTAGGCATTGCGGTGGGAAGTTGTTTAGGGTTCATAATAATGGCCCAAACACATTTTAGAAATCAATTGGTTAACATTTGTGAGATTTGTTCACTAAAGTAGCTTGATAAGCATTTCCCGTAATTCATTTGTGATCCCATTAATTCCCTAGCTATTCTCTTAATTGTTAATTCCATTTATCTTATCTAGATTTGTTAAGTATTCTTTTATTAGTTTATTAGGTTTATTTTTCATGTATGTTTGATGGCTTGACAACCCATTCACTCATCCATATTTTTATGATTTATTTTATTGCATATAGATTAGTTAATTTATTCAACTAATCACCTTAATTCCCTGTGGAACGAATCCCACTTGCCACTTTACTAATTTTCTATCTAAGTGGTGAAAAATCGGTTTTCTAAACGAACACATCTAAATATCATTTTGTTGAGTACACAAACGACGCTCATCAATTTTCACCTTTGCATCTAATAAATACAAGGGGTTTTGTAATTTGGATCCCTTTGTTTGAATGAATTATGACTTTTTTAACTGTCTTTTCATTTTTCATTGGAGTGGTCCCTATGTTTTCAAAAACCTATTAATTTGGGTGATTAGATGATGATCAATATATACTTTTATTTTTATGCCTTTTCTGTTTTATTTTATGAAATATAGTGTTTAAGTTATTTTAATAATAAATGCAATATTTTACTTAATTAGATTTGTTACCGGAAAATCGTCACTGGGGTGAAATTCTAAATAACGACTTTAAGAGGATCAAGATCAAGATTGACCCCGGTCGAAGGGGTATCAAGTAGTTCGATACCAATTAAGTCCTTGACAATGCACACACGATTTGGAGCACAAGAAAATAAACAAAATAAGCTATTTACTGATCACCACGTTGTATTACAATTACAAGAGTTATATTTTTCTGAGTTAATGACAAAGTATAGGGATTCAATGGGTAATGGAGATGGCGGTGACGGTGAACTCGTACGTGTCGATAAGTTAAACTCAGCGTAGGGTTTCTGGATCCCCCACTTTCTGGTGTAAAAACCTGTTATATAGGTCTCGTTACTTGCCATGCACTCCTATAGTTTCGGTCTAGGGTTTGGCAATTGCAGGACCTTCTTCCTTTTAGGGGATAATCTCGGAGCTTTTACGTGCAAAATCTAAACTTTCCTTTCTAGGAGCAGTCAATCTCGTAAGCAAATCTTTCCTTCCTAATAGGATTCTAACTGAGTTGACTTGTTTGAAATATAATTCTCAGTTGGCGGGAAAGAGTACATCTCCTCTGTTTTGACTGGACGGCGGCGTTTTAATAAGTTTTTTATGGAGCTTTTAATCCTGGCATGAGAGTCTTGCTACTTGGTATCTTCCTGCTTGTCAGGCTGATTATACCAGGAGGTGTGAACCACTAAGTATCTGGTTTCTGAAGTAAAGGGATGTCTAGATGTTGCCATAGTGGGATACTTAGTGGAACTCCGTGTCGGGGTGCTGTGGGGTCCATAGGAAGCCAGAGAATGGTTGGTTGGACCCTGTTGGAGGGATTTTGTGAGCAGCCCGGCTCAGGGCAATGCTTGTGAATCAAGATACTGGTGGGGTCCTTGAGAAGCTGGGGAATGGTTGGGCTTGATCCCATTAGAGGGAGATGTATTCGGATCAATTGGGATCCTCCTTCTTCTGGATCAGTTGGGACCCCGCTTCTTACGGGGTAGCTGGATACTATTTGGATCCCTACGTCTTTCTTGTATCGAGGTGGAAAATTCTTCTTTGATCCTCCACCAATTTTGGTGGTTAACAATATTTAATTTCTTTTAATGTATTAATTTCATAATTTCTTATCGTATTGCAATATTATGTTAATTATGGGGTGAAATGTTAATTATGGAGAAATATTAAAAAAAAAAAAGGGGGAAAGAAGGGAATATTCCTCAAGGGAATATTCTTTTTAGAGTACAATTTGGTGTAATGGGTTGGAGATGGAATAGTGAAATAGTGTGAAAGTTGTACTATTTTAGTGTAAAAATTGCACCAAAAGAACTATTCGGGTTAGAGATACCCTAAATAAACAAACTTCAAGTAGTTCCAAGTAATTAGTTCTGAAATGATATATAATTTATTTTTTTCAATAATATATATATTCTGAAATAAAATAATGAAATATTTTTATGATTGCGAACACAAAGAAATACAAGGAATCCAACATTTCAACATTTACAAAATAAAATATCAAGATGATTTCTGCATCTGATTGTAATTAATTCTTAATCAAATTATTAACTTGAAGTTAACCTGTACACAAAGGTTGTCATGTAAATACATGCAATGGTCAAATCCTTAATTGTTTTCTAATCAAAAATTAACTTTAATTTTTATTATTAAAAAAAAAAAACTATTTTAAGCAATAAAACTTTCAGATTATAGTTGCACAAATAATCCTGCAATCAATCAAAATAACGAAAAACAAGAATATATTTATTAAGGCAAACAAATACGATTATCATAAAACTAAATCATTCACAACAGCTTCACTTTTGAAACAAAATATTCCAGCTTCAATTAAACATAAACATAAACGAATAGCGATACGTGTCATTGATGTATAACAAAAAGATTTTTATCTATTCTAATTACCTCACAAATGTAACGAGTCAAATGACTAGTATAGCAAGTAAGCAAGGGTCATTCCCCACATAGAGGTGATATCTGTATAATTGTCTCTAGTTAAAGCGTTATTTAAAAGTGATGTAAATAGAATGTGGAAGAAGTGAGAATGGTGTGTGTAAGTGTGTAGTGTATGCATAATGTGGATGGTGTGTGAGAATGTGAATAAAACTAAACTAAATTAAATTTAACTAAGGATAGAAATGTAATTGTGTGCTTGCCTTTCTAAATCTAACTATATGGAAATCAATTACACTACAAAGCAATGTAAATAGGCAAAGCAATTAAACTACAAAGCAATATAAATTAGTCTACTCCTAAAGGCAAAGCACCCTAGCTACGAAAATAAATGTGGAATGGAGAGATGCAAGATAATGGATACAATAGGTACATAAGTTCACCAAACATAGAAGCAAGTCATATGTTGATCATATGTAGGAACCTGGATTTATGTTGCACAGGGGAAAATAGGTTTTAAAATTTTGGGTAATTATCATTCTCTTCCTTATAGTTTGCCGTATTCTTCATTTTCCCCCCTCTAGTTTCAAAATTCTCCAATTTCCCCCCTCCCATGCCTATTTTTATAAGATGAAATTGGTTGTATTTGTGCATGGGAGGGGGGAATTTAGAGAATTTTGAAACTAGAGGGGGGAAAATGGAGAATATGAAAAACTACAGGGGGTGAATAATAATTTCCCTAAAATTTTTTACGCAACTTGTAAACCGTATACACTATATAAGAATATTGATCGAACCAAAATTGGTATGATTTTGACCCTCATTTCCTTCTCCTTTTGTTTGATTCTTGGGCATTATTCTATGGTTTAATGGTGTTAATTAAGTATTTTCAGGTATTTATAGAATTCATGGGCATTGGAGTAATTTTGGTCATTTGGAGGTAAAAGCGTAAATTAGTGAAGGAAGATTGAATATATGGTAATATTTGAAGAGAACAGGGGAGCAGTATGTAATTTGCCACGCAAAGGAGAGAGGTCGTGCCATGTCACATGAAACGGTGCGTTTGGCATATGAAGATGGGCCTCTAAGTGCAGCCCTATTTGCTCCTATTCACACCCATGTGGACAGCCCATTACATCGGCCCAAAGCAAGCAACCCAGCACCATTAGTCACTGAAACGGTGCGTTTCAGTTGAGGCAGAGAAGACGAAGTTTGGGCTAGATGCGCAAGGCCCAAACACTGACCCAATTCGCGTGGCCCAAATGCGTACCCCTGATTTGCACAACCCAATTGCACCCCAGTCTTCTCTAATTGCGCCCCCACATGAGACAAGCAAGATGCAGCTGTGTGCACCCAGCCCACTTGCTAAATACACCCCATTTATGCACCTGTTCATCTTCTTCCTCAGCTGTTGATCGCAAATGGCCACCCTAAACCCTAGAACACCGCCGGCCGGAAAACCACCCAAATCGACCTAACTCCGACCGATTCCGGTGCCAAAATAACGGCAAGGACACCGGCAACCTGATCGTAAACCTCTAGGACCCTCCATTTGGCCGGAATTTCCTCACCCAAATCACACCCAATTCATGCCTAAAATTCCCATTTTGCCCCTAGGTCGCCATTTGGCATTTCGATATTGCCATGGCGATAGGGAGTTGATTCCCACACCTGATTGCTTCGCCATTTGGATGGCCTAGGGTCGCCATTTGTGCCAAACCGCGAACCTCACTGTTCTCTTCTCTGATTGGCTAATTATGGCTGGTAAATTACAGAAAGGCCCCTAGAGGGGCCAAAATGGTAATTTGACAAGTATAGGGGGTGTTTTGGTAATTTTACCATCCGTGACCTAATTCAAAAATACTTAAATTCATCCCTCTTTTCAATTTGAAAACAAAGCCTATTCAAGCCTATTCTCTCCTACCAATCTTCCTTTCCTCCATTAATCATCTCCCAAACTCCTCTATTTCTATACTTGGACTTATCTTTTCCATCCAAAACCTCACACCAAATCTTGATTACTTCCCTAGACCATTCCTTCCCTACCATTTTCTCCATCACAAATCCTTTATCACTCACCATAAGCCATCCACCTATCTAGACACATCCTCCTCTTCCATTCTTTGCATCTAGGAGCATCAAAGGAGAACAAGGATCAAGCACTAAAGAAGGTGGCACAAGGGTGATTTCCTTACCATTTACTTGTTTTTATTTGATTGCTACTATGTGTAATTAAACCCCTAATCTAGGGGATTGATTTGATAAACATTTGGTTGTGGGTTTTTGCTTAAGCTTTGTAATGAATCTCTATATGTTTTCTATTTATTAATTAATTAGATTATATTCATTATATGATTGACTTGTATACCCACTTGTTAATTACAATCTTGTTTAGAATAACATGTTATATAATCACTCTTGGATTGACACACTTGAGTGATTAAGAACCCAATAAATAGGATAGATTAGTGGAGGGTATATCAACCACATTAATCTAAACCTAAATTGGTTAGCATGTAGAGATTGGTCCTTAAAGTGGCTTAAAAAGCAATACCCATACCTACTCGCTAATCAATCAATTCCCTAGCATCAACATTAATTGTTTATATCCATTTTTCTTATCAAGATTGTGAGTCTTCTATTTTTCATATCACCATATTTTTAGTTAGGTTAATTTTGTATGTATGTTTGATGGTTTGACAAACCATACACTCATTCATCATTTATGATTTATTTTATTGTTTATAGATTAGCTAATTAAATCAACATATTTCTCTAATTCCCTGTGGAACGAATTCTAAGCTTACCACAATACTCATTTGCAAAACTTAAAATATATTGCGTAAAGATTCATTTTATAACATTCTTTTGGTAATTCGCAATTTGGTAACGACACAAAAAGCGAGTCATCAAATATATAAAGAGAATTAGATCATACCCTTGTAGACCAACTCCTTCGTTTCTTTAAGTTTTATTCCGATTTGTTACCACCAAATCTTCCTCGCTATGTCACGCGATCTGACAACTGTGTGTGTGCACATCACGGACTTCAAGAAATCTGAATGGAGGTAGTAGAAACAATACGAGAAAAACAACTCTTGTTTTTCAATTGGAAGAATTCGGCCACACTAAAAATAATAAGCAAAAAAATATTTTTCTTTTCTTTGTTCTTTTGGCCACACCAACTCTTCACTGTTTTTATTTTTATTATTTTTTTTGTTTTTTTTTTTTTATTGCGTGAATTAGGTTCAAATTAAAGTCATCAGACTTTTTTGAATCACGTAATCTCTTTTTCTCTCTATTATCTAGTTATATAAATATATCTCAATGTATTTTTCAAACTAGATCATTATTTTTTTCTAAATATATTTATATATATTCAAAAGATAATTAGTATTTAAGTATCATAAGTAGAGTAGGATTCTAACTCCCACATAACCCAAATTGACTTACACTTGAATACTTGACTTATCAAAGAATAAATAATCTAATTATTTTATGTCTCAGTAATGATTTGAACCTGCAACCTTCATTTAATAATCAATTAACAATTCATAATTATTAATTCATTAATTAAATAATATAATTATTTAATTAATTTAATTATTAATATATTAATTAAATAATCTCATTATTCAATTAATCCCTGAATAAATATGTGTTACTTTTGTAACACAATTAATTGGACAATCCAATTAATTAAGTGTGACCATTGTTACCTTTGGACCCACAGTTTTGAGCTCCAATAATACTTAGAAATAAATTAATTGAACTATTTAATTAATATTTCATGATTATTAACCTCGGAGTTATTCCACTAAAACCAGATGCTGCACTCTCCCAACTGTAAATGTATTACACAAATCGAAATTACATTTACAGTTGTCTATCGATATAGGCTATTGCATATGGTATGATCCTCCACAAGTAGTTAATAATTAGAGCTAGGTCATAATGTCTGTTATACCCCTCTAATTATGTCTTTCCATTAAGTACCATTGATTCTCTAATGAACAATAAATCCTACATTCCTTACGGAATTAGGAGAGCACTCATATTGTTCAAGCCCTAAATCAACCCTTAGGGAAACTTACTATCTACTTCTTGCAAGAAGGAGTGTGTTCCTCTATTGTGTACAAACATTCCCAGCCACAAGCCAAAACTGTGATTCCAACATACAAAGCATATTGACAGGGAATGTAACTCCAATCTCACCTATGGTATATCAAAAAAATACACGATCTAACCTGAAGGGGTCGATAAGACACTTAGGATTAAGATCACTTATATATAGCCATCTTTTGTCGATATATATGAATCTCATCATGTAACATATCTTATTAAGAGATTCATATAGATTGTGGCCTAGTCCAATATGATCATATCATACAAGGTGCCTCCATTCTCATATCACCATATGAATGATCCATGATAAGAATCACCGTACATTATGGAATGGACCGCAGCTGTAGATTAACCACAAATAAAGTACCCAGCTTTATTTGCTATCTACGGACTCTTTAGTTTGCTCGTTTCAAACTAAATCCATCTGTATATGACATTCATGTACTTAGTTTAAAATTAAGTTCGGCAATCTTGGATGTTAAGTATCCATGTTATATATAAATGTATGAGACAATTTGAATGAATAAACTACTTCTTTTATTCATGTTTAATTCAAATTTACAAATTATAAGCTTTAGGGCAAAAACCCCAACATCATAAACATTCAAACATCATTTAACTAGGATTCAAGGGCTAGTTCACTTGATTAAGGAATTCTGAAACCAAATCAGGGGACACATATGAATGCAAAGTATGTGTGTGTGGTTAGAGCAACGATGCATGGACACAAATGTATGAATTGTATATGTGAGTGTGCTTACGCCTTGCAAGAGGAAGAAGTATCTTGATACCTTAGCATATAAAAATAAATATATTGCATGTGTCTAAACAACCTAGAGGGGAGGGGGGGGGGGGGGGGGGGGGGGGGGGGGGGGAGGGGGGGCGTTGAATGGGTTGTTAATCGATTATTACCAAAATTTTCGATTAGTCAAAATTAATCACAATTAACCCATTTCAACAAACAATAAAAATCAAGTAAAAGTGCGGAATTTAAAGAATACTTTATTTTTACGTGGAACCTTCAACAAGGAAAAACCACGGGCTAATATGTGCGCCACTCACGATCCTCGAATCCACTATATGTAATGGTGTTTACAACCTAGGTTGAACACATCAAACCCTACACGGTCACTAACCCACCACTACTACTCGCATGCCTTTCATAGCGAACCTAGATCAACCCTAGATAACCTCTATATGAAGAGAAGGTTACACTCTCAAGTGAGCACCTCCTAATCTACCCGCAAACCTTTTATAGAGGAGCTAGTACAATGCTTGTGCAACTTCACCTAGAAGCCACAAGATTTTGACTCTTGAAGAGAAAATAAAGTCTAAGTGTATATCACAATGATGCACAAATGCAACGAGTGCTATGAAACAAATTAATGGTGTGTGTTCTAATATTAATCTAGAGGGAGGGGGGGGGGGGGGGGGGTGAATAGATTTTAACAATTTTACCCAATTTTCGCGTTAAGTCAATTTACACGAAAATACCCCTTTCTAGTCAATATAAAATATCAAGTGTAATAAATGCAGAATTATAAATGACACAAGATATTTACGTTGAAACCCTCACGGGAAAAACCACGGGCTGGTAAGTGCACCACACTCGAACCTCAAATCCACTAATGGTAAGATGAATACAACCTAATCCTGGTTTAACTCACCACCACTACCTAATCCCGGTATAAGTGAACCTAGTCCAATTGCTTGACCCTTGCAATCACTACTTGTAATGATGTTTACAGCCTAATCCCGGTCTGTAACCCAGCACTACTACATGTAGGCCTGTAATAGCAATCCTAGATCAAGACTTCCATTGCTTGTGATTTACGCAATCTAATCCTGGAAGCTACACAAGACTTAATCCTCAATGAAGAGATAACACCCCAAGTGAATATACAAAGATATCCAAATATGCAAATAGAGCTAGGGCACACTAGATGCTTAACTAGGAATATAAGATGACAATTAAATTATTCTTAGATATCAAATGCTAAATGACATGTTATAAAACTTAGCTAAACAAGGATTAAATAAACCTAGATAGCTATCACAATACAACACTCAATCAAAACACCACACAATCTCTATCTTGTATAATAACATATGAACTAAGAACATACAAGTAAATAAAGAGATGCCTTGATAAATAAAACACTAATTATATATTATAATAGTGAAAAACATACCAAGGGAAGTGTGTTGAGCAAAACCCATGCAAGCAAGCATCCGAACTATGCTAGAAAATGCTAGATGATATTTTGATGCATATGAGAATGGTTTTTAAGTGTTAAAAATGAGTTCTTGATTTGATTTTCTCTCAAATATCTCTCTTTGAAGTTTAGGGTAGTCTTTAGAGAATGAGAAAGTGGTATATTTATAGACATCAAGAACAGGGCATATGAAAAGACAAGTTTGCCCCTGAAAACGCACGATCGGCGGTTTCATTCGGTGGCCAGGCCATCGATCACAGCCGCCGAATTGAACCCGAGAAGAATAAGGGAGCAACGGCGGTTTCATTCAGCGGTTTCATAACCGTTGATTTAATCGCATAATCAAACCAAAGAGAAAAATTAATTAGGTATGAACGGCGGTCGTGGCCGCCAATCAGAACCACCATTTCACCAAATGCGGTGAAACCAAGAGAGAAGCCAAGGGCATTCTCCGTGAGCGGTCCTCGCACTAAACCAAGCACACCAATGTGCATGCGTGGACGTTTTCAAACATATTCGGGAAACGAATTACAAGACACATAAACACATAACAAGATACAACAACAAAGTGCTAGTGTTGAAACAAATTACAGTGTGTTCAATATTAATCTAGGGGGGGTGAATAGATTTTATCCGATTTTATCCAATTTTCATTAATAGACAAGATTACGAAAATATCCCTAATAGTCAACACAAATATAGCAAGTGTAATATAGTGCAGAAATGAAATGACACTTGATATTTATGTGGAAACCCTCACGGGAAAAACCATGGGCTATTAAGTGAGCCACACTCGACCCTCGAATCCACTAAATGTGAGAAAGATTACAACCTAATCTCGGAAGTAATCACACACCTACCTAATCCCGATATGAGTGAACCTAGTCCAATTGCTTGTGGTTTACGCAACCTAATCCCGGAAGCTACACAAGCCTTACTTCTCAAAGAAGAGATAACAAGCCTATGTGAATATATGAATACTCAAAATGCAGTAAGAGCAAGGCAACCCTATATGCTTATCTAGGATGATGATATATCAATGAAATCAATCCTAGATATCAAAAGCTAAATGACATATCATAAAGCTTAGCTAATTAAGATTAAGCAAACCTAGATAGCTATCACAATACAACACTCAATCATATTCATCACAAACAATCTCTATCTTGTATCTAGCATGTGAACATAAAGCATACAAGGAAATAAAGAGATGGCTTGACAAGAAAGAAACTAAAATTAGATGAAGTTAGTCAAAATCTTACCAAGCAAGTTGTGATGATGCAAAACTAACCATGGATGAACCTAGATGAACTTGATGAATCAAAATGAATGCTTTGAGTGTTTAAAGGTGAGTTCTTGATGGATTTTCTCTCAAGTGTCTCTCTTTTAAGTTTAGGGTTCTTAAAAGTCAAGGAACTAGCTTTAGAACCAGAGAAGATGATCTATTTATAGGCATCAAGAACATGGCACATGAAAAGACAAGTTTGCCCCTTTACCGCACTATCGACGGTTAAATTCGACGGTCAGGCCCCCGATTATGACCACCGAATTCATCCCGAGAGAAACAGGGGAGAAACGGCGGTTCTATTCGACGGTTTCGAAACCGCCGAATAAACAGTGGAAATAAATGCATCAGGTATGATCGGGCGGTCGTGGCCGTCGATCACAACCGTGAAATCAGACTAGAGACCTTTGGTCTAAAAAGGCGGTTTCATTCGGCGGCCAGAGCTGCCAATCTAACCGCCGATTCACCAAAAGTGTTGAATCCAAGGAGAAAGCCAAGGCAATCACCAAGAGCGGTCTTCGCGCAAGACCAAGCACACTTATGTGCAAGCGTGGAGGTTTCCGAACATCTATGGAAAAAGAATTACAAGACACAAACACACAACAAGATATAATTCATAAAAGTGTATGTGTGAACGTGACATGTGAAGAGAATGCACACATACAAGAATATGTAAAGTGAGTGTGCTACTAAATCTCTTCAATGGAAAATAAGCACTAGAGATATATCTTTGGAGTGCTTGTCACCTTGAGGTTTTGAAAAGGGCCTTTGAGCTTAATCCTTAACCATCTAAGCTACCCTTACAAAACAAACCCCAACATGTAGTTTGCTCACGAAATAAGCCAATCAATATGAGAATCCTTACAAGTGTGTAATGTGACATGTGAAGAGTATGCACACATATGCAAGTATGATAAGTGTGTGTGTGTGCTACTAAATTTCTTCAAAGAAAGACTAGGCACTAGAAGTATACCTTTGGAGTGCTTGTCACCTTGAGGTCTTGACGGCCTTGAGCTTGATTACATGTTACCTAAGCTATCCTTACAACAACCCCAATATGTGGTTTGTCCACGAAATAAGCCAATCAATAAATGAGACCTTACATGCTAGACTAAACACTATATGCTTAACTAGATGTTATAATGCAAATCAATATCCTACATACATGAGGTCTCAATTAGTTGTAGAGATTTCTAACAACCTACTTGTCAACAACCAACATATGAACATTCAAAAGCTTAACTAGTTGATTAAAAGACAATCTATAGGCAAAAATGACCTAATCAATTAAGCTATCAAAATACAAACCCAATCATGTTATCTAGACTCATAAATGTATGCAATAAATAAAGTCTAGGTATTTAATCATGCAATAAACACCTAATCTAGAGTAAGAAGAACATTAAATGATATTCAATGAAGTTCTAACTTACCTAGTCATGAAACCATGAAGACCCATGCTCAAAAGAAGTTGAATGATGCAAAATGGAGATGGGTTTTTGGGTTTAGAGAGTTAAAGATGCAAGCTTGTGCTTTCTCTCACTAGGGGAGCTCTTTTTCTCTCTAAAAAAATGATCTTTGAAGCTCTTAAAAGGCCAAGAGAGGTAAGAGGTTAATATATATGCTACCCTAGATGAAATGACGTCGTTTTGCCAAAACAGGTTGCAAAAACGCGTTTGACCGCTCCCTGGACCGCTCCCTAGGCAAGTGCCTACACAGCTGTCCAGGGGGCACAAAAACACTGGAAATTTCCACAGGCTGGACCGCAGCCTAGGCAAGTGCACAGGGGGCGGTAAAGCACAGACAGTGCACCAGCTCAAGATTTGGGCACCCCTAAACATGACCAAACGACATCGAAACCTTTCGTATAATATACCGTTGAAAGGTATGGATGTCTAATTTTTACTCCTTTTTACGGAATGACATTTCAATGTCTATAGAAAAATATATGGCCATTTTAGTGACCAAAGGTCAGATTCGGATAATAGCTGTGATGCCCTATTTTAGTGATCATTTTAGAGATTTCAAAACCAATCCAAACGGTCATAAAATATTACGAATAATATACCATTGGAAAGATATAGATGTCTAGTTTGTCTAGAATTTTACAAAACTTAATTTCAATCTTTTTATAAAACGTTATGGTCATAAGACCATACAAATGTCAGTTTTGAAAAACATTTAACCCATTGAAAAACTAATTTTTTGAAACTAGACACTTACTCCAAATAGCCAAACCGAATCTAACACTTATCCAAGAGAAGAATGAGACCTTCTCAAGTGGTCAACCATCGCGCTAAGACATACACACCATCGTGCAAGCGCAGACGTTTTCGATCACACAAATGGAAACGAATTACACCACACTTAAGACTAACATGAAATGCAAGTGTGGTTGTGAGAGGAATGCACACATAAAAAATGAGGTACAAATGCATGAAGTTTGTGTGTGTGTGTGTGTGTGTGTGTGTGCAACTAAATCTCTTCAAGAGATAAGTCAAGTGATTACCTTTCACTCTTGCTCTTGAAGTCACGTTGGGAAGTCCGGAAGCTTGTCAATCATAATAACCTAAGCTACCCGTTACACACCAATCCTAATGTGGTTTGTCATGAAATAAGCCAATAAAAAATGAGGCACTTATAGCATCCAAGTAAGTGTTTTTCCTCTTAAAGATGATATTTGCATGAGAAATTGTTTTTCTCCTTTGAAGCTCCTTTCAACCAAGAATCACCAAAGCAACTAACTATTATAAATTAGTAGAGTTTTGCAATGGAATCAAGCCAATACAAATCTAAAAACTTATAGGGCCCGTAAGGGATGGCGCCGCCCTATAGGGAAATGCCCATCTCTATGTGAGATGATCAAATATCAAATTCTAGAAGAGGAGAAAAAAATTCATCATTGGTTGTTGTGGCGTCTAGTATTTATAGAGGTGGAGCCAGTGGATTAGCTTGTTGTGATATCCTTAAAATCATAGGCTATCCCTAGCTTGTTGAAAGCGTTGTAGATACGTTGATTTTTTCTTTGATGATAGTCATTAGATCTTTTGACTTTGTCCCATTGACTTGGGTCTTAAGGGATCTTTTGACTTGGGTTAAGACCTATTTTATGTTTGGGCTTATTAACTCAAAAATAAGTGAAGTGGGCAATTTATCAACTTTGGCAAGCAACTTGGGCCCAAAGCCAATTTTTGACTACTACAATAATTCAAGCATATATTTTACTTAAAATATAAAAGTAATTATGTGGAATCTACTCAAGGTTTGCTTATTGTAGTGTATAAGTTCCTCATATTTTGATTGACTTATTTCATTGACAAATAACATTTTGGGATGTCTATGTAATGGGTAGCTTAGGTTCTTGTTGACAAGCTTCTAAGCATCCTGGTGACTTCAAGAGCAAGAGCGAAAGGTAAATCAATTGACTTGCCTCTTGAAGAGATTAGTTGCACACACACTTTTTCATGCATGTTTTATTCATCTTACATTTGTGCTTCAATTCTTATATGTGTTCATTCTTCACACTTCACACATGCACATCTTTGTTGGATTTTATTGTGTGATAGTGTCTAGTAATTCGTTTCCGTTTGTGTGATCGGAAACATCTGTGCTTGCATGATGGTGTGCATGTCTTAGCATGATGGTTGACCATTTGAGAAGGTCCTATTCTTCTCTTGGATAAGTGTTAGATTTGGTTTGGTTGTTTGGAGTAAAGTATCTAGTTTCAAAAGATTGGATTTCAATGAATTAAATGATTTTAAAAACTAACCTTTGTATGGTCTTGTGACCATAACATTTTATACAAAGCTGCAAAATGAGTTTTGAAAATTTTTGTACAAACAAGACACCCATACGTTTCCAATGGTATATTGTTCATAATATTTCATGACTGTTTAGATTAGTTTTGAAATCTCCAAATTGACCACCAAAATAGGGCAACTCTGTTGTTCTTCATTTCTGACCTTTGGTCACTCAATTGACCATAACTTTTTTTAAAGATATCAAAATGTCATTCCATAAAAAGGAGTAGAAATTAGACATTCATACATTTCCAACGGTATATTACATGATATTTTTCGAAGTCATTTGTTCATATTTTGAGGTGCTCGAATCTAGAGTTGATGCACTGTCGCATACCATTCATGCCCAAACCGTTGCACACTCGCCCTATGAACAACGGGTGAATAGCAGTTTTTGTCTAGTGGTTAATTGCCTATAACTTGCCTAAAAGTTGATGCTCGTACAACCATTTTCTAGAATTATTTTTTCTAATCATTCTCAAAACGGCGTAGCTTTATTTGGCACTTATAAATGCCCCCTAATCTCTCCTTCTTCAACTTAGCTCTCCCAACTGAAACCCTAGAGAGAGAATTCATTTTCTAGAGAGAGAAAGAGATATTCTTGAGAGAGAAAGCATCAAGCTTGCTTCTTTAACTCTGCAAACCCATAACACATCATCTTTATGCAACTCTAAGCATCTATAAAGCATGGGTCTTCTTTGTTCCATGATTAGGTAAGTTAGGACTTCATTGAATATTATTTATTGTTCTTCTTACTCTAGATTAGGTATTTATTGCTTGATTAAATACCTTAACTCATTTATTGCATATATTTATGAGTCTTGATAACATGATTAAGTTTGCATTGTGATAGCTTAATTAAATAGGTTGTTTTGCCTAAATAGCTAAGCCTTGAATATTCTTAGGCAATTGATTGTTGATTAGGTTAATAGACAAATGTTTATTTATCTAGTCAAACTCTACTGAATGTTCTTGTCCATTTAATTGACGATTAGATTGTTAGAAATCTCTAAATCTAATTGAGACCTCATATATGTGCATGTAGGCTTGTTTGATAATTAGGTTGTTAGATTTGCATCTTAACATCTAATTAAGCATTTAGTATAGCCTAGCATTATTTGCATTTAGGATATTATCATATATTCACATAGGTTGTTGATCTCTTCATGAGAGTTAAGTCTTGTGACTAAGTTGCATAGTGCTCAAGCAAGTTGGTCAAGTGCCACTGTAAAAGGCCTGCGGGTAGTGTTGGAGGTGCTCACGCCAAGAGTAGTGGATCGGGGGATATCACTAGGGATTGAACCAAGAGTGGTGAGTGGTAGTGTCCATAACCTGAGGTTGTCTAGAGTAAGAGTTTGTGTATCAATTGAAGGTGTAACCTTTTATTTATATAATGGATTTCGGTAATCGTGTGTGGCTAGCATAATAGATCGTGGTTTTTCCTTGTTGAAGGTTTCCACGTAAAAATCAAGTATTCTTTAATTTTCGCTCTATATACTTGATTTATATTATTGTGTGTTTGAATTTATTTTTGAATATTGACTAATCTGAAAAATTGGTAACTAATTGGATTAACAACCCATTCACCCCCCTCTAGGTTGTTTAGACACGCGTATAATATTTATATTTTCAATTGGTATTAGAGCAGGTTCTTAGACATACATATGAGATCCTTGCCACTTTTGTGTGTCTTGCATTTGTGTGAATTTTTGTTCTTTGCATTCATTCATTCACTTCACTAAACACCATGTGTGAAAGTGAAACAATTAGCGCAGGAATTGCTTTGGTGACCTCCAAAGTAGAAAGGAAAGATGTAAGGATTCCCATTGTTGATTGGCTTATTTCGTAGACAAACCACATATTGGGGGTTTGTATTGTAAGGGTAGTTAGGTGATTGAAGATCATTCTCAAAGGCCCTTTTTCAAGACCTCAAGGGAAGAAGCACTCCAAAGGTATCATACTTAGTGTTTCTTGCAATGAAGAGAAGTAGATGCACACACACACATCACTTGCATAATTCTCATTCTTGAATGTGTTGTATATTTATTGTGTGTATGCATCATTGCCTATTTCATCTCTCTTCATGCATGTTTATTTGGTTGCATCTTGCTTAGTATTGCATAGCATGGTTAGATTTTAGGATGCTCCATCAGGCGCATTTTGCGCCCTGTTCTGCGGCCAAGGCCGCAGAAATGAGGCCGCAGAATGAGGATCAGAATTCATACTCTCTGTCCTCTTTTCTGCGCCCTTGGATTTTGCGTTTAGGGGCCACAAAATCCATCAGGTGCATTTCTGCGCCCTTGTGTTCTGCGGTCAAGGCCGCAGAACAGGGCGCAGAATCGGCGTTTTTTTTGCAAATTTTTCAAAACGACGTCATTTCATCTAGGGGTCCTATTTAAGTATCATCTTCTTCCTTGCTCGTTTTTAAAAGAGCTCAAAATCAGATCTTAGAGTGAGAAACTCAAACCCTAGAGAGAGAAAGCTTCAATCTTGCTTCTTTGACTCTCCAAACCCAAAACCCATGTGCATCTAACATGTTTCATGCATCAATCTTCCATGGGTCTTCTTCATTTATGACTTGGTAAGTAGAACAAACACTACATCTTCATTTATTGTTCTATCTTAGTCAAGACATGTCTTTTATTGCTTAGTTTAGCAAATCTTCACTCTTATTGCATATTTAGTGAAGTTATGACATGATTGGGTTTTGTTTGTGGTAGCTTACATGATTAGGATGATTTTCCCTAAATAGCTAACCCTAGAACATTCTTGTA
The DNA here is from genome assembly GCA_954870605.1 of Acer campestre. Lineage (NCBI taxonomy): Eukaryota > Viridiplantae > Streptophyta > Magnoliopsida > Sapindales > Sapindaceae > Acer > Acer campestre. Next base: position 26,857,369 of record OX940801.1, read on the forward strand.
CAATTGGTTGATGATTAGGTTGATAGATTAATGTTTATTTATCTAGTCAAGCTTAATTGAATGTTCTTGTGGATTTAATTGACAATTATGTTGTTAGAAATTCTCTACAACTAATTGAGTTCACATGTTTGGACATGTTGACATTGTTTGATAGCTAGGATTGTTTTGTGATTGATAACATCTAGCTAAGCTTTATGATATGTCATTTAGCTTTTGATATCTAGGATTGATTTCATTGATATATCATCATTCTAGGTAAGCATATAGAGTTGCCTTGCTCTTGTTGCATTTTGAGTATTTCATATATTCACTTAGGTTGTTTTCTCTTCATTGAGAACTAAGTCTTGTGTTGCTTCCGGGATTAGGTTGCATAAATCACAAGCATTGGGACTAGGTTCACTTATACCGGGATTAGGTAGGTGTGTGATTACTTCCGGGATTAGGTTGTAATCGTTTTACACATTTAGTGGATTCGAGGTTCAAGTGTGGCTCACTTACATAGCCCGTGGTTTTTCCCGAGAGGGTTTCCACGTAAATATCAAGTGTCTTTTAATTTCCGCACCATATTACACTTGCTATTGTATATTGACTAGTGGAGGGTATTTTCGTAATCTTGACCATTAACGAAAATTTGGTAAAATCGGATAAAATCTATTCACCCCCCCTCTAGATTAATATTGAACACACCATAATTTGTTTCAATTGGTATCAGAGCGGGTTCCTAGATATACATAGGTGATCCTTGCTCATTTTGGTGTGTTTTGCATTTGTGTGATTTTTGTTCATTCATACATTGTGCATTCATTTCATTTCATTCATAAACACAATGAGTGGAAACGGTGGTAGCAACGAGGGGGCTTCTAGCACACGTCCTCCTCTTCTCACCGGATTGAATTACTCCTCATGGAAAGGGAAGATGGAATCCTACATATGTCAACTTCATGACCGAGCATGGATGTCGGTTGAAGATGGATATGATCTTCCCATGATGACTCCTACGGGTGGAGGAGAAGAAGTTTTGAAGCCTAAGGCACAATGGAGTGCACAAGAATTTGAGGCGTCAAAATGGAATAGGAAGGCTATGCATGCCATCCTATGTGCCATGGATGAGAATCAATACAAGTTGATTCAAAACACTAGGGTTGCTAAGGAGGCATGGACAATCCTAGAAGTTGCTCATGAGGGAACCGAAGTTGTGAAGGACTCCAAGCTTCAAGTTCTCCAAACTCAATTTGAGATGCTCAAGATGGAGGAGAATGAGTGCTTCAACGACTTCGAGATCAAGTTGATGGACATAGTCAACCAAAGTCATCAACTTGGTGATCCTTATTCGGATAGGAGGATTAAACAAAAGATTATGAGATCCTTACCGGATAGGTTTGAGTCAAAGGTGACGGCTTTAGAAGAAAATAGTGGATATAAGGATATGAAGCCGAGTGAAGTCATTGGAAGACTTCTAGCCTATGAGTCTAGGAAGGGTCCTAGCACTACTCCTCCTAAAAAGCAAAAGGGTATTGCTTTGAAAGCTTCTAAGGATGAAAAGGAGGTGAAGAATGACTCGGATGAAGACATGGCCTTGTTTGTGAAAAGATTCAACAAGGTTATGAAGTTTGGAAAGAAGGGATTTGGTTTTAGAGGCCAAGACAAGAAAAAGGTTCCCTTCAAGAAGTTTGAACCAAGGCAAGAGAGGACCGAAAGGAAAGGGGTCCGTTGCTTTGAGTGTGGCGGGATTGGTCACTTTGCTCCCGAATGTGCTAATCACAAGGAAAAGAAGAAGGGAAAAGTGATGGCCGCCACTTGGAGTGGAAGTAGTGATGACTCCAATGAAGAAGATGATTCTTCGGATGATGAAGACATCATGGCTAACTTCCTAGCTTTTGCCTCTTCTCACAAGAGCAAAAGTGGTAGTGAAAAAGAGGAAGAGAGTCAAAGGGAAAGTGACTCTAGTGAAGATGACTCCGATGCTAACTCCACTAATGGATATGTGGAGAAAGAAGTGTTAGTTGAATATCTTAAGGAGTTTAGGAGCTTAGAGATGAAAACCACTAAGAAGATTAAGATGTTGAGAGAAGAAAATCTTGAGCTTTCATCTCACAATGATCTCCTAAGTGAAGAAGTGGAAAGACTTAAGAAGAGAGAAGATAAGCTAAAAGAGGAGTTAGCTTTATCTAGGAGGAATGAAGAAGGTTTGAAGAGGGAGCTTGTTGAAGCTAAGAAGTCACTTACTAGGATGGACTCTAGCACCAAAAAATTAGATCACATGCTTGGTGTTGGAAAGAGTCCATGTGACAAGAGAGGTCTTGGGTTTGAAGATTGTCAAGAGACCACCTCCTCTAAAAAGACCGTGTTTGTTAAGAGCTTGGGCAACATAGAAGCTTCTCCGGTGCACACTCCTAGGAAGAAAATAGATCTAGGACAAAGCTCAAAAAGTGCACAAGTGAAGGTTGCACCAAGGAGACAACCTCAAGCCAACATTCCTCATCTATTGGCTCAAAAAGGGAAGCAAGATAGACCGGTTCAACAAAGAAGATGGATTGAACCCTCTCAACCACAAAGACATAGGAAGACTTCCATGCAAGCTCAAAGACAAGGTATGATTCCTCAATTCATTCCAATTTGTCACTTTTGTGGTTTTAATGGTCACATAAGACCAAATTGCTTTCGATATATTAAAATGTGTAGAACTAGAAGCATGATTGAGAAGAGAAAGACTAGAGCCAAGATGCATGTTCCTAGGAATGATATGACTAATTTGCATGATCCTAGGACATCTAGAGCCCATGTACCAAAGACCATTAAGAAAGAAAATGTTGTTCTTAAATGGATTAGGAAGAATGAAAATGTTTGCCATGTTGCACAAATTGCCTTGAAGGCAAATTCTTCTAATCTTTGGTATCTTGATAGTGGGTGCTCTAGGCACATGACGGGAAACAAGAGTTTCTTTGAGACTCTTGTTATGGAGGAAGGAGGAAATGTCACTTTTGGTGATGGATCCAAAAAGAAAGTCATAGGGAAAGGAACCATTTCCGTTCCCGGATTGTCCTCTTTATCCAATGCTTTACTTGTTGATGGCTTGAAAGCGAAAGCCAATTTGATTAGCATTTCTCATCTTAGTGATGAAGGATATTCCGTCTTGTTTAGCAAAGAGAATTGCTCTATCTTAAAGCCCGATGGACAAACCTTATTGAAAGGTATGAGATCTAGCGACAATTGCTATTGTCTTGAAGCTAGAATAGTCTCAAACAATGTGTCCAAGGATGAGCAAATTGAGTTGTGACATGAAAGACTTGGCCACATGAACTTTCGGGATCTACGGACCCTTGGAAAGTTTGAATGTGTGCGTGGCCTCCCTAAGCTTGGGAAGAAAGCCAATGGTATTTGTGGACCTTGTCAACAAGGAAAACAAACAAAAAGCATGCATAAAAAGGGCAAGTATCTCTCCACCAAGGAGCCTCTAGAGCTTCTCCATATGGATCTTATGGGTCCTATGCAAACCGAGAGCTTGGGTGGAAAGAGATACATTTTTGTTTGTGTAGATGATTTCTCTAGGTTCACATGGACATATTTTCTTAGAGAAAAATCCGAAACTTTTGATAAGTTTAAAATGCTTTGTACTAAACTTCAAAATGAAATGAATTCTAACATTAAAAGCATAAAACGGATTAGAAGTGACCATGGGAGGGAATTTGAGAATGCTTCTTTTGAAACCTATTGTGATAGTATAGGTATCTCCCATGAGTTTTCGGCTCCTAGAACACCTCAACAAAATGGAGTTGTTGAGAGGAAAAATAGGGTCCTTCAAGAGATGGCCCGTGTGATGTTGCTTAGCAACAATGTGTCTAGGAATTTATGGGCCGAAGCCATCAACACGGCTTGCTACATAGGAAATAGAGTTTTCCTAAGGCCCGGTACTAGGAATACCTCCTATGAGTTATGGAAAGGCAAGAGGCCAAATGTTAGCTACTTCCACACATTTGGAAGCAAATGCTTCATTTTAAATGACCGAGATCAACTTGGCAAATTTGATGCCAAGAGTGATGAGGGTATATTTATTGGCTATGCCTTAAATAGTAGAGCCTATAGAGTTTTCAATAAGAAAACTCTAAGTGTCATGGAATCATCTAATGTTGTATTTGATGATGAAAGGCTCAAATGTAGTAATCATGAGGAGGAGGTTATTCTTAGTGATGATTCTCCTTTGGAGAAGGTTGTTGTGACTCCTAATGTGGGGACATCCAATGTTGTTGAAAATGACACACAACCTATTGATAGAGTTCCTAACTTGGACTCTAATGAACCCGCTCCATGGGTTAGAAGACTCCATAACAAAGAGGATGTTATTGGAGATGTGAATGAGAGTGTTAGGACTAGAAGGCAAATAGCTAATCTTATTAGCTTCACATGCTACACCTCTCAAATAGAACCCAAAAAGATTGATGAAGCTCTAAATGATGAGTTTTGGGTTCTTGCCATGCAAGAAGAGCTAAACCAATTCGAAAGGAATGAGGTTTGGACTCTAGTTCCTAGGCCTAAGACCACTAATGTCATAGGCACAAAATGGATATATAGGAACAAATCCGATGAGGATGGCAACGTAGTGCGTAACAAGGCAAGACTTGTTGCACAAGGGTACTCTCAAATTGAGGGTATCGACTTTGAGGAGACTTTTGCTCCCGTTGCCCGCCTAGAGTCCATTAGGCTTCTCTTGTCCATCTCTTGTGTGCACAAGTTCAAATTGCACCAAATGGACGTTAATAGTGCCTTCCTCAATGGCTTCTTGCAAGAGGAAGTGTTTGTTGAGCAACCCAAGGGGTTTGTGGATGCACACCACCCCAACCATGTCTATCGCTTCAAGAAGGCTCTTTATGGGTTGAAACAAGCACCGAGGGCTTGGTATGAGCGCCTCACTCAATTTCTTGTCAACAATAACTACACAAGAGGTAGTGTTGACAAGACACTATTCATCAAGAAAGACAATGATGAGCTTTTTATAGCTCAAATATATGTTGATGATATAGTGTTTGGATCCACCAACAACACCAAAGTCCAACAATTTGTTGATGTTATGTCTCATGAATTTGAGATGAGCTTTGTTGGTGAGCTTAGTTACTTCCTAGGTTTGCAAATTAGGCAATTAAGTGATGGGATCTTCATATCCCAAGCCAAATATGCCAAAAACCTAGTGAAGAAGTTTGGTCTTGAGAAAGCCAAACATTGTAACACACCCATGAGCACCACTTTGAAACTAAGCAAAGATGCTAGTGGTAAAAGTGTAGAACAAACACTTTATAGGGGTATGATAGGAAGCTTGCTTTATTTGACCGCAAGTAGGCCCGACATATCCTTTAGTGTGGGTGTGTGTGCTAGGTACCAATCCGATCCCAAGGAGTCCCATCTCTCTTGCGTCAAGAGAATCATTCGATTTGTGAATGGGACTTCTAACTATGGGATTTGGTACTCATTTGACACTAATGCTAGTCTTGTAGGCTTTAGTGACGCGGATTGGGCCGGAAATTGTGATGATAGGAAAAGCACATCGGGCGGTTGCTTTTTCCTTGGAAACAATCTTGTTTCTTGGTTTTGCAAGAAGCAAAACTCAATTTCCTTGTCCACGGCGGAGGCCGAGTACATAGCCGCGGGGAGTGGATGCACACAACTCCTGTGGATGAAGCAAATGCTAGTAGACTACGGATTCAACCAAGGTACACTCACTCTCTTTTGTGATAACATGAGTGCAATTAATATTTCCAAGAATCCGGTTCAACATTCTAGAACTAAGCATATTGACATCCGTCATCATTTCATTAGAGAACTAGTTGAAAATAAATGCATTGTACTTGAGCATGTAGGTACAAATGATCAACTAGCCGACTTGTTTACAAAACCTCTAGATGCTACTCGATTTAAAACTCTTAGTAGATCTATTGGAATATGTCTTGTGGAGTGATGAGTTCTAGTATTTGACCCCAATAAGGGGAGCTCAAGCAAAGAGAGCAAACTTGCATGAATTGTCATATGCAAAAAGTTAACTTCTTTTATGCTCTTTTATGATTGTTTGAGAATGCTTGGTGAATAACATTGATTAATGCTTTAATAATGTTTTTAATAACACCTTGCACGGTTGCCTAGCATGTACTGCATGATTTCTATTTTTGCTTGAGTGTGCTTATCCATTTGAGGAATGTTCTACTTGTTAGTACATGTGATTGACCTCAAATTATTCTCCATGTTCATGATTCTTTGATATGCATTCTTAAGCTCTCTCTTGAAAAAGGGCTACTGGCAATATGACGTGCAGCCGCCCAATGTAGGAAATGGCTACTCATTTGAAACCGAGTGAAAGCCTTCAAGAGAGTTACATTAGCATGATAAACAGAAATACATGCTTTCTAGGATAAAGGAGAAAAACAGAAAAGTTGAAATGTGTTTGATGATGTGTGTGATGCATTGCTTAATAAAGACCTCAAAATTGTTGATTGATGATGTGTCTTGCAATGTAGAAAAGATGATATATTTTTTGATGTGATTAGTACACTCTGCACACAAATGCTTGGATATATATCTTCTTGTCATAACAACAGGGCTCTAATTGGTTTGACTTCATTTGGAAAACCTGTTGATTGTTGCTTTGATTGATTCTTATGCATGAGCTCAATAGTGCTTGTATTACATGCTAAGCAACTTTTACACACACACACTTTTCTGTGAATAAAATCTCCTTGAATCTCTCTCAATTCTTGAATTGCATAAAGTTCGTTTATATGATTATGCAAATGCCTTTTGTGCAAATAGCTCTCTTTGCTAAAGCAATCCAATAGGGGGAGCTCCTTTGCCTATCTCATGACAAAAAGGGGGAGAAGTCTTGAGAGATATAGGGGGAGCATTGTAGGGGGAGCATTGTGTATGCTTTGGGGAGAAGTTTGAGAGAGAGTAACCTTTGAGGGGGAGCATTGCATACTCATACATTGCATGATATTGTGGTTAAAAGATTCATATGCAAATGCTTGTTTTTCTTTCACTTGATCATCTCACATACACTTGCTTTGGAAGTGTAATCTAATTGTTTTGAAGGTATGGTTATTCTACAAGAGATTGAAGACTTGAAGTTTTATTTTCTTATCTCTTTGTACTTTGTAATGTAGAATTTCCCGTAGTTTCTTTTATCTTGTGAGGATCAATGTGAGTGGTGGTTTTGTCACAAAATAGCCAAAGGGGGAGATTGTAAGGATTCCCATTGTTGATTGGCTTATTTCGTAGACAAACCACATATTGGGGGTTTGTATTGTAAGGGTAGTTAGGTGATTGAAGATCATGCTCAAAGGCCCTTTTTCAAGACCTCAAGGGAAGAAGCACTCCAAAGGTATCATACTTAGTGTTTCTTGCAATGAAGAGAAGTAGATGCACACACACACATCACTTGCATAATTCTCATTCTTGAATGTGTTGTATATTTATTGTGTGTATGCATCATTGCCTATTTCATCTCTCTTCATGCATGTTTATTTGGTTGCATCTTGCTTAGTATTGCATAGCATGGTTAGATTTTAGGATGCTCCATCAGGCGCATTTTGCGCCCTGTTCTGCGGCCAAGGCCGCAGAAATGAGGCCGCAGAATGAGGATCAGAATTCATACTCTCTGTCCTCTTTTCTGCGCCCTTGGATTTTGCGTTTAGGGGCCGCAAAATCCATCAGGTGCATTTCTGCGCCCTTGTGTTCTGCGGTCAAGGCCGCAGAACAGGGCGCAGAATCGGCGTTTTTTTTGCAAATTTTTCAAAACGACGTCATTTCATCTAGGGGTCCTATTTAAGTATCATCTTCTTCCTTGCTCGTTTTTAAAAGAGCTCAAAATCAGATCTTAGAGTGAGAAACTCAAACCCTAGAGAGAGAAAGCTTCAATCTTGCTTCTTTGACTCTCCAAACCCAAAACCCATGTGCATCTAACATGTTTCATGCATCAATCTTCCATGGGTCTTCTTCATTTATGACTTGGTAAGTAGAACAAACACTACATCTTCATTTATTGTTCTATCTTAGTCAAGACATGTCTTTTATTGCTTAGTTTAGCAAATCTTCACTCTTATTGCATATTTAGTGAAGTTATGACATGATTGGGTTTTGTTTGTGGTAGCTTACATGATTAGGATGATTTTCCCTAAATAGCTAACCCTAGAACATTCTTGTACAATTGGTTGATGATTAGGTTGATAGATTAATGTTTATTTATCTAGTCAAGCTTAATTGAATGTTCTTGTGGATTTAATTGACAATTATGTTGTTAGAAATTCTCTACAACTAATTGAGTTCACATGTTTGGACATGTTGACATTGTTTGATAGCTAGGATTGTTTTGTGATTGATAACATCTAGCTAAGCTTTATGATATGTCATTTAGCTTTTGATATCTAGGATTGATTTCATTGATATATCATCATTCTAGGTAAGCATATAGAGTTGCCTTGCTCTTGTTGCATTTTGAGTATTTCATATATTCACTTAGGTTGTTTTCTCTTCATTGAGAACTAAGTCTTGTGTTGCTTCCGGGATTAGGTTGCATAAATCACAAGCATTGGGACTAGGTTCACTTATACCGGGATTAGGTAGGTGTGTGATTACTTCCGGGATTAGGTTGTAATCGTTTTACACATTTAGTGGATTCGAGGTTCAAGTGTGGCTCACTTACATAGCTCGTGGTTTTTCCCGAGAGGGTTTCCACGTAAATATCAAGTGTCTTTTAATTTCCGCACCATATTACACTTGCTATTGTATATTGACTAGTGGAGGGTATTTTCGTAATCTTGACCATTAACGAAAATTTGGTAAAATCGGATAAAATCTATTCACCCCCCCTCTAGATTAATATTGAACACACCATAATTTGTTTCAAAAGAAATTGACTCCAATAAGGAGATGAGTCTCATGATAGAGAGATTTAGGAGATTCATGAAATCTCAAGAAAGGTTTGACCTCCAAAGTGAAGGAGGAGGAGAAGATGACCTTACTTAAGAAGGATAAAGCAAGTAAGGATTATTCCTCAAGGATTGATGACCCTTGCCTTGAGTGTGGTGGATTTGGCCACATTTCCTCCATGTGTGGTAACTTGAAGTACAAGAAAGGTGGAGATGCTATGATTGCTACTTGGAGATATAGCAAAGTTGAAGTAGTTGAAGAATGTTCCACAAGGTCGGTTGAGTGTGAGAACAACTATTTGGAATTTTCGGTTTCCTAACATGAAGAAATTCAATCCGTCACTTAATGTTTGTCACTTGATGAATTCAAGAAGGGTGACTTTGATTGTAGAAATTGAAGTGGAGCAAACTTGAGAGAAGTAAGTTTTGACAATATGACCCACTCAAGCACTAGTGAGAGAAGCTTTGATCAAGAGAGTAAATGCTCCAAAATCTCTTGTGATAATGTGGTGAATTATAAAGAGGTTATTGATTCTCTTCAAAAGTGTTTAAAGATGAGGGAAAATGATATCCTTGAGTTGGAAAAGGATAATCTTCAACTAGAAGCCAAAGTCACTCATTTGGATGTAGAAGTGAGATGTGGAAGGGAAATTGAAGGCGAGTTAAAGATGGAACTTGAAAAGGCAAGAACTTCTCTTGCTAAGATGACTTTGGGTTCGAAAATGATTGGCATCAAATTGAAGCCAAATGTCAAGCAAGTGCTTGATCCTATAAATGATGAGACCACATCTTCCTCGGACAAGACTACATGTATGAAGGAGATTACTCCTAGTTGTCCACATCGGTCTCAACACCCCAAGACAACTCTTGTTGTGGGTGATTTGTCTAAGAGCTCATCCTTGAAGACTCTTCCAAGGAACCATGCTCAACCTCAACCCTTGAGGATACCTCGTTTGAAGGTCCACCATCCTTTGAAGCGAGCTATTCATGCTCAACCACAAAGGCACCAATCTCCGGCTTGTGGTCCAAGGACAAGACAATCGGTCCAACATCAAAGACAACCTCATCAATATGGCAAGGCCTCGATGAGATCTAAATGCAATGGTATAAACTCTTCCCTTATACATATTTGTCATTTTTGTGGTATGATTGGTCACATAAGACCAAAGTACTTTAACTACATAAAAAGATGTAGAATTGAGAGCATGAAAGAAAAGAGATTAAACCATAGGGCTAGTTTTCATGAACCTAGGAAACCAAGAAATATGGTGTTGACCACTAAAAATGAAAAGGCGGAAACTAGGTGGGTTAGAAAGATTAAACCCGATTGCAATTTGAAACTAATAATGCACGGTGTGTATAAAACTATCTGGGGGGGGTGAATATATTTTAACTATTATTACCAATTTTTGCGATTAATCAATATTACGAAAATACCCCAAACTAGTTAAGATAATAAATCTAGTGTAATAAGTGCGGAATTATAAATGACACTTGATATTTACATTGAAACCCAAAATAGGAAAAACTACGGGCTTTTATGTGCCCCACACATGAACCTCGAATCCACTAATTGCGATGGTGTTTACAACCTAATTCCAGTCTATAACCCGTCACCACTACCTACGGGCCTGTAAAAGTGGACCTAGTCCAATTTGCTTAAGGCCTAAGCAATCTTACCCATAAGTCTTACTTCTCAATGAAGAGATAAAATAGCCTATGTGAATACGTAAGATATCCAAATTGCAAAAAAATATAAGGAACCCTAAATGCTTATTTAGGATGGTAAGATGACAATTAAAACAATCCTAGATATCAAAAGCTAAATGGCATGGCATAAAGCTTAGCTAAACATAGATTAAGCAAACCTAGATAGCTATTCCGATTCAACACTCAATCAATACACCACATACAATCTCTATCTTGTATATAGATTTATATTTTAAGAGCATACAAGTAATAAAAGAGATGGCTTGTTAAGAAAGACACTAAAATTAGATGAAGTTAGTGAAAATCTTACCAAGCAAGATGTGATATTGCAAAACCATGCATGGATGTATCCTATATGGTCATAGATGATGCTTGATAAACTTTGATGCACAAAGGAATGGCTTTGAGTGTTTAAAGGTGAGTTTTTGTGAATGTTTTCTCTTGAAACATTTTCTAAGGGAAAAATATGATTTTTGAACTCTTGGAAATGACCTAAGGATATAACAACCTATATATAGGGCTTCCAAATGATGCAACACTGTTTTGATAAAAACAAGCAAACCGCTGCCAAAGCCGCAGCAGTATCCATAGCGGTGCATTAAAAAATGCATCAGGTATGAAGATCGCTGCACCTACCGATGTGGCTTCCACAGCAGTTAAGGCAGCGGTATGCACTGGGCATAAAAACGATGTGCCTACCACTACGGAAACCCACAGTGGTCAGGAGAGCTCGAAACAGAGCAACTCATCACTGTAGAATCCGGTAGCGGTACCGACTGTAGGGAAAAATAAACACAGCGGAAACGTAAAACAAGAGTTTAGTATAGTTTAAAATTTTTCCATATTTTGAACCTTAACCCTCTAATTAATTAACATATAATACTGAGGATATCATACCTTTGTCGTGTGATCTGATTGACATTACGTCGATAGTAATCCACAAGATCTTCCAATCCAATCACGAACATGAATCAACTAGGAGCGTGGTCTCCCTTCTCTTTGAATTGTGTACCTGAGGATGGATTAACAAAACTTTTTCTTTTTCGTTAGTCACAACAAGTTCCAAGAGACAACAAAGAATGTTCCAATCACTTTTGAATTCACAATCGTTAGATCGAAACTTGTGTGAACCTTATTCGAAATTGTGAACAAAACCTTTTGATGTAAAAGTAACTGGTGCATTATCGAAATAAGAACAAACTTTTCTCTCTATTCCTCTTGGTCGAAAATAACCACACTAGTCTAAGAGTTGGATTTTATTTTTCTCTAGCAAAAGAAAAATCTCTCAAGTGCAAGACCTTAGGGTGGCCAAATCCAAAGTTACAAAAACTATGGTGGCCGAATCCATAGTTACAAAAACTATGGTACCGAATTCTTTCCAAAGAAACTATGGTGTCGAATTCTTTCCAAAACTATGGTTCCGAATTCTTTTCCAAAACTATGGTTCCGACTTCTTTTCCCCCAAAAAACTATGGTTCCAAATTCTATCTTCTGTTAACAAGGTGGTGACCGAAATTCTCTACAAAAAAAAGATTTGTGTTTCCATAAAAGACTTCAATCAATCATTTAGAATTCAAACCCTAATCCAACTCTTTAGTGTATTTGTGACTATATAAAAGACTTCCTAATTTGACTAGATAATAAATCTCTTATTTATCTACTCACCAAATAAAGTCTTTTATATTTAATATACTACTACTAATAGTATAACACTAAGAAACATATTTCCTAGTCAGAAAAAGATTTTGATTCTTAATTAAATAATTAATCAATCAATTATTTAATTTCCATTTAATCAAATAATAAAATAAAATAATATATTTAGACTATTATATAAGCCTTGCCACCCATACACTAAGATAGGCATATATATTATTTTTCCATTTTATTAAATCCATTGGACCTTTAATTAAAAGGCCCACATGTGAACTAGACCCATTCTTACTAAAAAAAACAAGTCCCGCATGTCTTAATACAATTCTAGATGGACCCATAATTAGTCCGGCAGAATATATCAAGTGATTCATGCAAGTCCGTGTGGATTGGGGATCTTGGCGGGCCTATCTAAATTTAAACTCCAATAGACATAACCCAATCACAATCAACAAATGATTCACTTAGGTTCAATCTATTAATTTTAGTTCATTCCACTAAAGAACTAAAATTGCACTCTTAAATAAAGTTGGAATAAGTAAATGATTCTCATTCATACCCTAGACAATCTTATAGGAGATAGAGAATCCTCGTGAAGAATATCAGTAATCGCCAAGAGCTCATAGACCGCCTATAACTCTCCAAGTTACCATATTTACTCATATGACCACACTTTGAACTTGGACATATATTATGACTTGTCCAAAAGTCATCTTTCAATAGTCACTATTGAAAATTCAACGTTAAGATTTAATATCTAAAACCACAAAGCATCCATATGATGATATTCTACTCACATTTAATAAATGGAGCCACGATGTCCATATTTATAAATGAAGTCCTCTATCGATTAGCAAATGAATACCACCAAACTATCGAGGATAGACTATGCTATATAATCGTACTCATTGATAGCTCAAATGATAACACTTGTAACCATAAGTCCATCATTTATCTCAGGATTAAGATAGACTCTCCGATTTTCTTGATAATGAAAAGACTTTATCTATTGACGGTTCTAGAAAAAAGTATTTCAGTGTGATCCAGTTCAATGCACCCAGTGCACTAGATTCTTTTACTCGAAGACCCTTCGATGATTTTAGACTCATCATAACACATTTGATCCCACTCAAATGCTAGTAAAAGAATTCTACAACTTTAACAAGATAAACATGCCCAACATTTAACTTAAGTTGTGAACATTATTCAAGACTAACTAAAGAATTGTGTCTACCTCATACATATCCAGATGTACGAACAATTCTTCTTTTCTCATAGTCTTTTGACCTTCTGATTATTTACTTTGACAATTATAATTATAAATGCTATAAGATTTTGTTAAAATATAAATCACTTTATTAATATGATAAGATTGTTGATGAGGTCGTTTGTGTACTCAACAAAATAGTAATAATAATAGTTTTTGGTTGATTCTTGAAAACTCTTTTAAAGCCACTTAAATCGTTTTGAAATGTGATTTGATAGCAAAATAGTGAGCAAGTTCGTTCCACAGGGAATGGAGTGTTAATTAGATAAATTGACTAATCTTAAAACAATAAAACAAATCATAGTATTTGATAAATGTGTGGTTTCTAAAGCCACCAATGCTAAACTACTCAAATGAAAATACACAAAAATGTTATGAAAAATAGAATACTCAACACTTTGATAAGAATAGTGATAAAATCAATTAATGAGAGAACTAGGGAATAGATCGATTAACACTTGGATGTGGGTAAGCTACTAGCATCATTAATGTACCAATCTCATTATGTTAACCACTTAGAGGCTTAGATTAGTGGGGTTGATATACCCACCACTAATCTATCCTATCCAATGGGTTCTTAATCACACAAAGATTGTCAATCCACATGTGAATATATAACAAATTATTCCACTCAAGATAGCAATCAACAAGTGATATACAAGTCAATTATAATGAATGGAATCTAATTAAATTGAATGAATAGAACACATAAGAGATTCATTACAAGCTAGACTAAACCCACAACCAATTGTTCCTCAAATCTATCCCCTAGATTAGGGGTTTAGTTACACATATTTGCAATAAATGAAAAGAAGTAAATGATGAGGAAATAACCCTTGGGTCACCTTCTTTAAGCTTGATCCTTCTTCTCCTCTATGCTCCTAGATGCAAGGAATGGAGGTTGAGGAAATGTCTTGGAATGTGGGTGTTTTGGTGGAAAGTTACTAAGGATTTTGGTGGAGAAATGGTGGGATGAGGAATGATGTAGTGAAGTAATCAAGGTTTTGTGTTGAGGGTTGGATGGATTAGATGAGTTCAAGGAGAGAAATAGAGGATGATGAATAATGTTCCATGGATGATGATCTAGATCTGAAATGAAAATTCTCTGAATTTTTGCTCTGATTTTCGATCCTTGAAAATGAAGAGACACTCCATATATATACTCACTCATGGACATGTACTGGTAACGACTTGATTCGCTGATGTGGAGCCTTAGTCGCTATTTGGTCTCTATGGCGACCATGGAGCGTAAAACGGTTAGATGAAAAGGTCGCTCTGAAAACCATCTTTCTCGCTACTTGTCAAGTGGCGACCATGACCAAAATGTGTAGAGGTCGCCACTTGTATCCTCTAGGTCGCCATGGCGACCATAAGTGGCGACCTTGGAAATGTGAAGAGGTCGCCATTTGTACCATCAAGGTCGCCATGGCGACCCTAAGTGGCGACCATGCCTTGAGTGCACTAGGTCGCCACTTGCAAGGGAGGTCGCCAGAGCGACCCCAAGTGGCGACCTCACCTGATTGTTTTTGTGACCTTCTGTCGCCATGGCGCTCAAGTGGCGCCCAAGTGGCGACCTTCTGATGCCTTTGGGAACTCTTCTGTCGCCATGGCGCTCAAGTGGCGCCCTCTTATGTCCAAGTGGCGAAAATGCCCTGTTTCTTCTCATTTGTGAGACATTTTCGCACAAGTCCTCCACCTTCATCTCAATTGCTTCTGAAACCTAATAAAACCTGAAACACTCAATTTAACAACATTAAACACGGGGAAATGCCCGAGAATCAAGCAAAAAGAAACGGAAATGAGGGCCAAAATCATACCAATTTTGGCCTGATCAAATACCCCCAAACCAATCTTTTGCTAGTCCTCGAGCAAACATAATAACAAGCACACCCCCCAAAAACATGCATAGAGATATTTCAACGGTTTTTACTTCAAATGATCAATGTGCGACGCCAAAATGAAGAGATTAAAACAGTTATGCCATGGTGAGGATTTAAACATGCAAGAGCGTGTATAGTTATGATCAAAATGTGCCACCTTAGACATAATTGTACGCAATGCGATCTTACATTCAAAATGTCAAAGCTTCAAAGCAAAGGTGCTATTAGTTTAGAATGTAATTCGCTTTGATACTAAATCTCACCGAATTCTCTCTTCTTTTCTCCAAGACTCCTAGGTTCACTCAAATTTGTGCATGTGCAATATGAGTTCATGTTATGGCAACAAATTGATTGCACATGCTAAACATTAAAACGCAATTTCCTGAAAAGTGATCTCATGAATGGAATTGCAAGCCATGAATTAGAAAGAACATGCATCAACCAAATTGTACAAAATGGACAATCCTAAAGATCATGAAGGTCTTTTCTTTGGTTGTAATGGGGCCTAAGGTTATGGTGAAACAAAGAATGGAAGAAATGGATATCAAGGGACCTAATGATTTCATTAAGGCATACATTCTAATTCTTTAAGTTCCACAAGATTCCCACATATGTTCACACTTCAAGGTGTCCAGGCTCACAATTACACATGTGTATGCTACTCCTATTTTCAACTTGAGTAGCTCAATTACTTCTCTTCCTTTTCTAGGCCCTTTGTGCCTAATTTCTTGATTCCTTTTTCTTTGCTTTTCTTTGCTTGCCAATTCTTTTCTTTTCATGCTCTTCATCTCTTTTTTTTATTTTTTTTTTATTTTTTATTTATATATTTTTTTTATTTTCTTTTCTTTTCTCATTCTTTACAAGCTTTTGTTTTCTTTTCCTTTTTCAAACATCTCTTGCTTTGCAAGACTCTTACACACATTCACATGCCTTGGTACACACCTTATATTTCTAAATTCAAAATTTTACATTGAGTTCCTAAGCCTTAGCGAATCGTTTGGTCAAGGTAGGTCAAGTATTTTAAGGCTATAAGGTTCATGTAGATGTGGTTCATGAAAGAAATGCTTCAAATGTGTTTGGCTTCAAAGGGGCTTGGGAGCACACATATTCAAGTTGGTTGGAAGTGTTTAGGCCAAAGAGGTTTTCACATGCATCGCCTAAAATCATTTCTAAAGATTCGTCCATTAAGCAAAATAAGGCATCCACAAGCAGACCATAATATTCTATGGCAAACAACATTTAGTGCAAATGAGACCAAAACATGCTTGTATGAGTGTTTAGAGTGAGTGTTTAAAGAGTGAATGTTTACAACTCAACGTATGCTTTTTAAAGGCTGTGTTTGTGATCCTCACAGGAATCTCCACTATTAATTCTTAGCCTTCAAGCAAATTTGATCATTCACTCAACATTAAGAGAAAAAGATTAACGCATTTTGTTCAATGACACCCTAAGTGGCATAGTGTTAATCTAAACCAAACACTCACAAACATGCACAATTCCTCACTACATCATGTAAAGAACAATCTCCACAAGCAAGGCATGCTCAAATATGGCAATATCGCAAAAATTTTAGAAATTTTGGCACATAATTCTTTTGAAAACCAAGCATTATGGTGTTGCGCAAAAGCACCCCCAAACCTAAATTTGACATTGTCCTCAATGTTCAAAGGTGGAAAATAAAAACAACAAGCGCAACCCACTAAGTTTCAAGCAATAATCCAACAAGCAAGAGCAAAAACAAAATATCCCATCATTCGGCATATTGCCCTCCAAATATTCATACACAAAATCCCAACAACACATATAACAATTAAGCACAAATGTCCTAAATCCACTACCAAAATCCAATTCACACCCTTATTCTATGCGGAAACAAAATAAAGGCAAAAATGAGAAATAAAGATTAAAGGAAAAGAAATGCGAATAAACATAAATCAACAAAAATATCCAACAAAATAATCCAAGAGTAAAAACATAAAACTAGCAATGTCCCAATAAAATGATAGAAAATGCAAATGATGAAAAGATAAAACAAATCCTAGGAATGCTAGTAGGCCAACTACTCTGAATCATCCTCCTCATCCTGCACTACTCTACCCTTCCCTTTCGGGTCCTTCCTTCTCTGCTCCCTAGCTAATGCTGCTCTCCTAGACTGCTCCTCTCTCCATTTCCTCTGTGCGGCTGCCTCATCAATAGGAGGACCTCCCACATAACGGGGCCCCTGATCAGTCAAGGAACGGGCCATGGCCTTCTCCAACTGTGCTGCCTCCTCAACAGCAGACTGTGCAGTCTGAAATACAAAGTCAGGCTCCTCTGTGCTATGTCCTGAAGGTGCAGTGGGGGTAGGTGGAATCACTGTGACAGGCTTCTTCGGTCTCATGACATAAGGAGTGAGCTTAAGATCATGGCGGAGGTCTGTAAAGCCTGTGATCACTGTCTCACTCAAATCCTGAATAAGGCTTTCCAACTTCAGCTGCCTGTCCTCCAAGGCCTTCTGCCTTCTGCCTTCCCTCAATATCAAGTTTATCAACATGAAGGATATCAAAATCACCGGTCTGAGTCCTCCTAATGCGCTGTACACCATCTAGAATCCGAACCCCCAACGGCTGCCCGTGATCATCACAAATAGGAATCTCCTCCTCCTCATCATCATCGTCCTCCTCAGGGACTATTCTCTCAAATTCTTCCCTAACACTGGTGCCGGCCTCTGAACTCCGCACTCTCCTACGTTTTCCCCCAGTAGGTATCCCTCCACGCTTAATCATCAAACGTCTCCAGGTGGTCAAGTCCATATCTGACATGGGGGGCTTAAGTATGTCCCCGGAGATATCTACACCCGCCAACTTGCAGGCCTCTGTGATCAAACACGGGAAAGGGAGGATATCTGTCTCTGATTCATTCCTCCCAATCCGCTGAATCTCCATCTTTATGATAATTCCCACATCAATAGGCTGCCTCTCACTAATACTATGTAGAATCCTGGCTGCCTCAAATGGAACAGTGGACCTATGGGAAACCGGTCTAAGGGAAGAATGGAGGAAAATGTGCCAAAAGGCGTGCTCAATCTTCAAGTTTGACTGCTTGAGAGGGAACCGCTTCGCCATCCATATGGTCATAGGAGTGATGGTCATCGTGTTTGCAAATTCCACCAAATTCTTCACGTACAAAGGATTCGTGGTGATCCCTTCCACCATCCTCTCACGTAATCCTTCAATTTCTAACAAAGTCGTCCCAAAATAGATGTTAATGTCCGGTGCGTTCAAGTACACGGGAACCCCTCTCACTAGAATGGGACCACCCCTCATATACTCCCCGGGATTCATTCCCGCATAGAATTCTTTCACCAAACTCTCACTGTAATGTGGCGGAGTAGCCGCTAATCCTCCCCATCCCATGTCATTCACTGTTGTTGGGACGGGGGTATCCCTCAAGTTCTCCAAATCAATGCCCCTATCAGGCCACATTTTCTTCTCAGCAAATGTCTCCAAACGTTCATCAAAATTCCTATTCAGTTTGCATTCGGGAACTACTCTCTTCCTAGGAGTGGGGGTCTTGCTACCCTTGCCCCCCTTGTTCGGCAACTTCATCTTTGGAGCCATTTTTCACCCCCAAATTCGGACTAACTTTCTGACAGAAATCCGGCAGCACAACGGCACTATAATAACACTCCGGCACTCACCAATGTGCACCACAATCAACCAAACCACTCCAACACTATCACAATCACTTCTATATGAATCAAATCACACAAAAATCCAATCCTAAGCACTAATCAATTCAAATCAAACTCAAAACCACCCTTAGTAATTCTAGATGCAATGTAGGAAGGATTTGATCAAAAGAATTGAAGAACTAGAGTGATTTCTTACCAAGTTTGGAGATTACGTGCGTGCCACGGCTTTGGAATTGAGAGAATTTGAGAAGATGGAACTTTTGTGTGTGCGGCGTTATGTTTGAGCAGCAGTCCTTATAAGTGAACGCCCTATGTCGCCACTTGTGTCACTCGGTCGCTCTGGCGACCAAATGGCGACCAAGAAGAAATTTCATGTTTGCATGTGGTCGCCATTTGCACAAGTAAGGTCGCTCTGGCAACCAAATGGCGACCATACCTGATAACAAAGGTCGCCATTTGCAACATGTGGGTCGCCATGGCGACCATGTAAGTGGCGACCTCTGAATCTTTCATGTAAGTGAGGTCTCTATTTGCGTGCAAAGAGCGACCAAATGGCGACCCTGACTTAAAATCCTCTTCTGAGTGTATTTCATCATCTGCAATGAACAAAATCCACAATAAGCTCATACTTCAAACCTCTATCAAGAATTGATTGACATT
The DNA here is from genome assembly GCA_954870605.1 of Acer campestre. Lineage (NCBI taxonomy): Eukaryota > Viridiplantae > Streptophyta > Magnoliopsida > Sapindales > Sapindaceae > Acer > Acer campestre. The sequence goes on from OX940801.1 coordinate 26,877,118, forward strand.
TATTCAGAAAATCAAAAGAAAAACACACAACAAGCAAAATTAAACACAAACATATTTATTCATGGCATGAAATGTAAAAACCGAATGTAAATCCAACTACCGCATCATACTATGCGAAATGGAATCATGATGCTCATCATCCAAGTCAATCACATTAGAACTCAATTTTTTCTTGACTACCCAAATTGGACCTCTAGACTCATCCCGGACTTGATTGACCAAATCCTTCCTAACCCAAATTTGCTTAACACGGTTAGATCTCCTTATAGGTCTATTTTTATCATTATTGGCATGCTTCAAAAATTCAAAACATTTAGACTTTACATGACCCTTTCTATGACAAAAATAACAAGTTAAAGGATATGAAAGAAATCTTCCCTTTTTCATTGGAGATTTAGGTCTTGAGGGACCGTTATTGGTGAGTTCCTTGATGGCTTGATCCATCCGATCTATCTCCACCAAAAAGTCGCACTCCTTTACCTTAGCAACCTTCAAGGACATCTCCTTCTTGCTCAATTCCTCCTTCAACTCCTCAAGTGCCTTGTTCTTGGCATCTACATTCATGAGGGCCTTCCTCATCTTTCTTAAGGATTCTTCCTCAAATTCTTCGGTGAGCCTAGCCAAATCTTCAAGTTCTTTCACCGTCACCTCATTCTCCATTGTGAGAGCCACGTTGACCTTCTTAAGCTTATGATTTTTCCTTGCTAGGTCATCAAGCTTCTTTTCCAAGGCATACTTCTCCGCCTTAAGAACCTCTACCTCAAGCATGAGCTCTTGGTTGGAATTCTTTAGCTCTTCAATTTCAGAGTCACCTATACTCTCCACTTCGTCCTCTTGGCTATTCTTTTCAAACAATTGCACCAAATCACACACTTTTCCACCCGTTGACCTTGGTGGTTGCAACCCAACCACATAGCAACTCTCAATGCTTTTTAGGTCATCATTGCATATGGTTATATCGATCTCAAGTTCTTTCTCAAATGCATGCATACAAACTTTCTTCTTGCAAACATCGATCTTCATTTGAGCGGTAGCCATGAATGGTCTACCAAGGAGAACTTGCCACTCCCTAACATCTTTTGACTTGTCACCAATGTCTAGAACTACGAAATCCGTTAGCACCACTACTCCTTCAATGACAATTGGGACATCCTTTATTTCACCACTTGATGAAAGTGAGGTTTGATCCGCTAGCATAAGCTTCTTTCCGGATGGCTTCAATCCTACCAACCCCAACTTTTCATAAGTAGATAGGGGCATCATGCTCACACTTGCCCCTAAATCTAGTACTCCTTTAAGCACTCCACTATTTCCTATTGAAATGGGAATCACAAAGCTTCCCGGATCTTCCACTTTCTGGACGTATGCTTCTTCAAACAACAATGCCTCATCTCTAGCTCCATCCTTCTTGACAAAACTACCTTCTTTAGCTTGCTCTGTGTGGCTTGGAAACTTCCCCTTTTCTTGCTTTTGAAGGGCCTCGGCAATTTGCCCCATTTGGGTCTCCAATTTCCCAAAAGATGCCTCTAGGTTGCCAAACCTTTGACCACTAGCTTGCATGAAGCTTGTCAAGGTATTCTCAGCTCGTTGGAAGCCTTGCATCATACCTCTCATTTCTTCATCAATATTTCGGCAAGGTTGGTACGAGCTTGGTTGAGCATTGTTGTTGTTGTTCCATTGGTTTCCTCCCCATTGATTTCCTCCTTGGGGGAATCCTCCTTGTGATTGATATTGACGATAGCTTCCTTGTGAGCTACTTCCTTGAGTGTTCAACCCTTGCTGTGGATTTTGACGGTAACCCCCTTGTGAGCTACCTCCTTGATTGTACACCCCTTGTTGTTGGTTTCCTTGTTGTTGATTTCTTGGTGGTGGGTTTAGAATGTTGTTGTTATTTGACCAAGAAAGGTTTGGGTGGTTCCTCCATGGTTGAGCATAGTTGTTGGGATAGGAGTTGTTGCCTTGTCCTTGAAATCCCATAGCTTGAACCTCCTCTTGCTCTTGACCTTGAAAAGTGTCCTCAAACCCTTCATGCCTTCCTAACAACTTAACTCCCGCCTTAGGAAATCCCATACTTTCAATATGAGAAGTTAAGGTCTCCACCTTCTTGTTTATCCTTGAGATTTCGATGGCGGCTTCCGTACTAGCATTCACATCAAACTTCCCACCTCGAATACTGTTGGCATTCCTTTGTTGAGAGTTTTGTGCCAACATCTCATAGATGTCATAGATCTCCGAAGCGGTCTTGGTATCATAAGAACCTCCACAAGCGTTATCCACCAACACTTGGGAGAACCGAGTTAGACCTCCTTGGAAACAAGACACCTTGTATTCCTCAGTGAACATGTGAGGAGGACATTGGGCCACAAGGCGTTGATACCTCTCCCATGACTCATGAAATAGCTCCCCCTCACTCTCATAAAAATCGGCTATCTTCACCTTTAACTCCTTTGCTTTCCTAGCCGGAAAGAATCTGTTGAAAAACACCTTGCAAATTTGGCCCCAACTTGTCAATGATCCCGGCCTAAGCCCCATGAGCCATGTCATAGCCGCATCCTTCATACAGTACTGGAAGCAACGCATTTGCAATTGTTCGCGTGTGAGCCGCATGATGGGGAAGGTCTCAATAATAGCATTATACTCCTTCATGAACTGGAGGCAGTCTTCATTCAGCTTCCCATGAAATGACGGCAATAAGTTGACGTGCATTGTCTTCAACTCATAACCCCTAGCCACCGGGTCTAGCACGATCGGTGATGGTTGGTTCCCGATATCCGGCAAGGCATACTCACCCATGGTCATCCTTTGACCACGGTTGGTTTGAGTTTCTTCCGTCATCTCCTCTCTCAAAGGAGCTTCGTCTTCCCTACCATGTTGTTGTCCTTCGGTACTCATATCTTGACTTGGAATTGGTTCGAACTCTCTCACACGGCTAGTGCCTTCTAGTGGGGGATGAACACCTCTACCTAGAGATCTCCTACCGTGCATAAAACTGAGCACCTGAAAGAGGAATAAATAAAGAGATACAAGGAAAGAAAAAAAAAGTAAAAACAGCACTATGAACAAATCAATAATCACAAAACAAAATATTAAACTAACAATCTACAAAATACCAATAAAATGTGAAGAAAAGTCAATATATGTAATCAACGCTACCATTCCCCGGCAGCGGCGCCATTTTTTGATGAGGTCGTTTGTGTACTCAACAAAATAGTAATAATAATAGTTTTTGGTTGATTCTTGAAAACTCTTTTAAAGCCACTTAAATCGTTTTGAAATGTGATTTGATAGCAAAATAGTGAGCAAGTTCGTTTCACAGGGAATGGAGTGTTAATTAGATAAATTGACTAATCTTAAAACAATAAAACAAATCATAGTATTTGATAAATGTGTGGTTTCTAAAGCCACCAATGCTAAACTACTCAAATGAAAATACACAAAAATGTTATGAAAAATAGAATACTCAACACCTTGATAAGAATAGTGATAAAATCAATTAATGAGAGAACTAGGGAATAGATCGATTAACACTTGGATGTGGGTAAGCTACTAGCATCATTAATGTACCAATCTCATTATGTTAACCACTTAGAGGCTTAGATTAGTGGGGTTGATATACCCACCACTAATCTATCCTATCCAATGGGTTCTTAATCACACAAAGATTGTCAATCCACATGTGAATATATAACAAATTATTCCACTCAAGATAGCAATCAACAAGTGATATACAAGTCAATTATAATGAATGGAATCTAATTAAATTGAATGAATAGAACACATAAGAGATTCATTACAAGCTAGACTAAACCCACAACCAATTGTTCCTCAAATCTATCCCCTAGATTAGGGGTTTAGTTACACATATTTGCAATAAATGAAAAGAAGTAAATGATGAGGAAATAACCCTTGGGTCACCTTCTTTAAGCTTGATCCTTCTTCTCCTCTATGCTCCTAGATGCAAGGAATGGAGGTTGAGGAAATGTCTTGGAATGTGGGTGTTTTGGTGGAAAGTTACTAAGGATTTTGGTGGAGAAATGGTGGGATGAAGAATGATGTAGTGAAGTAATCAAGGTTTTGTGTTGAGGGTTGGATGGATTAGATGAGTTCAAGGAGAGAAATGGAGGATGATGAATAATGTTCCATGGATGATGATCTAGATCTGAAATGAAAATTCTCTGAATTTTTGCTCTGATTTTCGATCCTTGAAAATGAAGAGACGCTCCATATATATACTCACTCATGGACATGTACTGGTAACGACTTGATTCGCTGATGTGGAGCCTTGGTCGCTATTTGGTCGCTATGGCGACCATGGAACGTAAAACGGTTAGATGAAAAGGTCGCTCTGAAAACCATCTTTCTCGCTACTTGTCAAGTGGCGACCATGACCAAAATGTGTAGAGGTCGCCACTTGTATCCTCTAGGTTGCCATGGCGACCATAAGTGGCGACCTTGGAAATGTGAAGAGGTCGCCATTTGTACCATCAAGGTCGCCATGGCGACCCTAAGTGGCGACCATGCCTTGAGTGCACTAGGTCGCCACTTGCAAGGGAGGTCGCCAGAGCGACCCCAAGTGGCGACCTCACCTGATTGTTTTTGTGACCTTCTGTCGCCATGGCGCTCAAGTGGCGCCCAAGTGGCGACCTTCTGATGCCTTTGGGAACTCTTCTGTCGCCATGGCGCTCAAGTGGCGCCCTCTTATGTCCAAGTGGCGAAAATGCCCTGTTTCTTCTCATTTGTGAGACATTTTCGCACAAGTCCTCCACCTTCATCTCAATTGCTTCTGAAACCTAATAAAACCTGAAACACTCAATTTAACAACATTAAACACGGGGAAATGCCCGAGAATCAAGCAAAAAGAAACGGAAATGAGGGCCAAAATCATACCAATTTTGGCCTGATCAATTGTCAAGTACAATATTACACTCTTGCTATTGAGCATAATCCTAACATTGACATCTAGGAAGTCTGACTCAATCTCATAGGGCAACTTTAGAAATTCAATAAATTTCCAAGCACAAACTCTAAACACTACACCTCTTAAAGTCATGACGGCATCTTCAATATTGGTACTCTCCTTGTACTTATAATAGAATTCTCTAACCAATGTTTCATTCACAATTCCTATTGAGTCAATCCAAGAGTTCCACTTTTTTTCACAAATTGCCTTATGAACATAAGAGTCCAAATATATACCTCTTTCTTGAATGACCTTCTTACACCCAAATATCCCCAAATCCTTCACCTTGTTAGCTTTGGATATCTTGGAAGAAGACGTAGGCTTAGACTTGTCCACAGAAATGGAAGAAACGTTGCCAACAACTTTCTTAGCTTTTCCCATGACCTTGTATCACAAAAATACTAAGAACAAAAATGAGTGGAAACAACAAATCAAGTTAGTGACCAATAAACGTATACAAGGCAAAAACATTATTTTTGAACAAATCAATATGTATAGCATCTTAATATTTATCAAAAACAAGAATAATGCCAACAAACAATTTTCTTGAAGAAACATGTGAACAAATCACAAAAGAGAACAAAAACATAGCATATTATGCTCCCCCTTGATAAATGCCCTATCTAACATCTAGATAGACAATTGTTCACAAAAATCACCACACATTCATATCTCAAGCAATTTCTCATAGTTTTTCCAAATAAGCTCCATATAACAAAGAAAGTTACATCTAGATTTTCAATCACTCTCATATATCTTCAAAAATTGCTAGAGAACTAAAATACCAAATAAGCAAATGTGAGTGCGTGAAGATTTTGCTTCAAGAATATGAAATGAAGTAGTTTAGTAATCAAACATACAAACATTTTCAACCACTATCCATCCTTAGACTTTCCATAAAAAAGTCTAACCCGATTTTCATCCGAATTTTGCTTTTAAAGAAAATAGTTTTCAACATGTGAGCGTTGTGTGTGCATGTGGCTCATTTACCTGTTTCTATTTGTCAACCCGAGCTCATTTGATTATTCAACTATATTCCATATAGCATTTTTGTTTTGTTTTAGGCTTGAATCAAAGTTTTTTTATTTTTTATTTTTTTTTATTGATTCTTTTCTACTCTACTTTGATTTTTCTAACGAAAACTTATACACCTCTTGGCGGCTTTTACTCATCACAAAGGTGTAGCCCTTTCCAACATTGGGCGGCTTCACAACCGATGTGTGTAGCCCTTTCCAAGAGGCTGCTCGTTGAATACTATATTGCCGAAGCAAATGGATACAAACCAAATGTCATTTTTAAATGTACTAATTAAAGAACATCAAGAGTATCCAAAACATACACATATATCAAACTCAACGACATAACAAACCATATAGGAGAAGCAAAGTGCATTTTTTGAAACCAAGTTTTAAGGCTTAAAAGCACATGATCAAAAAGCAAGTAATGAGACTTACTTAAGATCTCTACTTCTCAAGAGAGTAGCTTTCAAAGAATATGAAGCATATTTTTCAAAAACTTGCCACTTAACAATCATACAAACAATAACACACGTCATGATAAGATCAATGTGAACAACTATCACCAAAAGATCTTAGACAATCAAATGTCAACGAGGACCATATAAACACTATATTAGTTCTCAAGTATGACATGCCACATGAAGTGATAAAATAATTAGTTGAAAGATGAAATATAGATAAGCAAGCAATGTGATATTAGATATACCTTCGCAAGCTATTTTCATCAAATGCAAGACCTTCACCCTTTTTATGAGTCCTCTTTGCTTGTATGTCCTCATGACTATAAGTTATAGATGTGCTGATTCTAAGAGACTAAAGGCTAAGCATTTTAACTCAAACAAACAAAAAATGACTTTCTCTAAAAGCCTTAACAAGAATTATCACCATATAGATATCATGATATGCAACTTCTCAAAAGTTAATCAACAAATTTTGACTATCATAGCAAGGAATGTGAGATAGCCAAGTTTATGTCAAGTTGTATAGATACAAATCAAAGCAAGCTAAGCTTCTTAACAACAAGACACTAATCTGAAAGCAAACTCACATGTGCAACTTACACTATTGGTGAGAGCACTCACCCTTAACAAACTTTGTCTTGGGTGAATTAACATAAACATCATCAAGATCCTTATTGACAACAATGTTGAATCTAGAGTAAAGTTCTTCCACAACTTGATTCACAATAATATCATTAATACTCTTATTTCCAATATTGCTAGCAACATATGCATTGTCAATATTAACAAGGTTTCTATTCTTCACATTTTAGAAATTTTTAACATGCTTTGTGGCGTTAACATGCTTTCCATATTCAAAAGCTTTAGCATGCTTAAAATTAAGTTCAATCTATCTATCCCTAGATATATTTCCCATGTTGCAATATTCAATGAATTTATAGCACTTGGGCTTAATATGACCTACGGTATTGCAAAAATGACATATGGGAACAAAAGAAGAAATTTTACCTTCCGGGATAGGAGAAGCACAAGTGGGAGTTTCAAGGAGTACCTTGTTCTTCAATTTGTTCTTGGTCTTGGAATGTCTCTTCTTAGGAGCTTTCTTGTCAACTATGACGTCGCTTATAGGAAGTGAAGCTTCGATGAGCTTCTCCTCAACTACCGCGTCACTTGAGCCTCCTAGAGTCAAACTAGAGATGATCCTATCCCTTTCAAGAACAACCCCTTCAACTTCTCTAAGCTTCTTGGCAATAGCATTCTTTTCACCCAAGATCCTCCGAGTCGTTGAAACAAACTCATCCACTTGTATCTTGATTAAATCATTCTTCTCATCTACCTCACTTAAGGCTATCTTCAAACTTTCTTCAAGACACTTCACCTTAGCCAAAAGTTCATCATAGGTAGGATTCTCACTCATGCACACTTGATGATTTGTATCAACCTCATTTTCCAAAGAATCTTGACTAACATCATCTAGAGATGAGTAAGAAGCCATGAGGCCAACAAAGTTTCTCATTAGCTCTTCTTCAATTGAAGACTCATCACTTGAGCTCTTCTCATCACTAGATTCATCAACTTCACTCCAAGTGGCTGCCATAGCCTTTCCTTTCTTGTCCTTCTTAGAATCAGCATTTGGACAATCCGAATCATAATGTCCCATCTTCTTGCACTTGAAGCATTGGACCTTTCTATTGCTCTTAACTTGACCACTCCTCTCATGAGGTGGAGTAAAGGATTTCTTGACTTCCTTGTCTCTTGAGTACTTGCCACTTGGCTTGGCTCCTTTCTTTAAGAACTTCCTAAACTTTCTAACCAACAATGCCATCTCCTCATCATCTTCGCTACTACTAGCTTCTTTCACAACCTTGACAGCTATGCCCTTGTTCTTAGCCTTTGGTTTCAAGCACGCCTCAAAAGTTTAAAGAGATCCTAATAGTTCATCTAAGCTCATGACGTCAACGTCTTTGCTCTCTTTAATAGCGGGGTAACCTTGGCCTTGAACCTTTTTGGCAAAGATCTTAGAATCTTCCAATTTAGCCTCTCACCGGAGATAGGAGTACCAAGTGCTTGACACTTGTTGGTGATGTCTAGTAGCTTATTTTGGAAGTCAACAAACTTATCTTCCTCACCCATTTGCAAAACCTCAAATTAGGAAGTGAGTAATTGAAGACAAGACTTCTTCATCGCTTTAGTCCCCTTATTGGTGACCCGGAGTGCATCCCATGCCTCTTTTGTGGTTTCTAGATTTTGGATGTAGCTAAATTGTCTACTATCCACACCTCCAAAAATAACATTCACCGCTCGATGATGCTATTTTGCTAACTCAAACTCATTTGTAGACCACTCACTCCTAGACTTGGAAACGGTCACACCATTCTCAATCTTATTGGGAGCAAGATAACCTTCTTCCAACGGTCATCCAAGCTCTTTCATCAATAAAGCGAATGTATGCCTTCATCCTCAATTTCCAAAACCCATATTTGTGACCCTTGAGAAGAGGAGACCTAGAATTCGAAGCTCCTTCGGTCATCACATCATCTTCGAAAACCATACTAGCAAAAACCTAAGCAATTCACTTGTAAGTATAATCCGGATCTCGTCGAGTGCCGTCCAACGACCCGCTCTGATACCAATTGAAAGTATACAAACAAGGTTAAATTGTTTAAAGCGTACCTAGAGGGGGGGTGAATAGGTTTTTCTCCTAATTTCAAACCCTTGAACAAACTTACGTTTGTCCCTCAAGGTAGCTTTACATACAACATATAAACAAAACATTCATATATAGACAAGATAGGCATATCATCATTTACACAATGTCTACATATAACAAGTTGTTGTATGAGGTATAATATCACTAAAAACACAAAACCAAGGAATATCTTGTTTATCAATATTGTTCAAAGTTATTACAAGAGTGATCAAATATATCAATATACAAGAACTACCAAATATGAAAGATTACAAATACAAATTTATTTAAAGAGGATTGTTCTACAAATCACTCTTTACAAGTACATGATCAAATATTCAATATAAGTAAATGATATTCAACAAGTTAACACATACATATACACAATATAAAAGAGATAGAGAAAGAGACAATAAACACAAGATTTTTACGTGGTAAACCTCTAAAGAGGAAACATCCACAGGTTAAATCCACAACCACCGGCAAAGCAAATCTACTTTATGAAAAAGACATACACACTCAAGACTATCAACTCTATGATATCCATCTCAAGCTATCAAATCCTAATCTACCCTCGGGCTAGTGAATCACTAAGCCTACTCTCTATCCAAGGTGTGTCCTACACCTCTAGGAAGCAACTCTCTATCCAAGGCTCTCAAGCCTCTAGGAAGATTTCCTCGCTTAGCAATCTAGATCACTATGATCCTAGTTAAGCTCCCCTAGCTCAACCATCTTGAGTACGCAACTCCTTGCTAAGACTTTCGCTTGGCTATCCGGAACTCGTTCCTAGCCAAGACTTCTTGCTCAATACAAAGCTTCACTCACTTTGAAAGAGACTTTAACCTTTCCTCAAGGCAAATGATCTAAGTGATGCAAATGATACAAATCACAATCAACACAACATAAAACATGTGATCAATATATTCTATGGAACAACTAGACCTAACATGTGAGAACACAAGCATAAAAGTCTAGATGCAAGAACATGAATTAAACTAGAGCATGTGAAAATACCTAAACACAAAAGCTCATAATTCCATTCACACATATAACACTTGAATATATCATAATCATGAAGCACAATTTCAAGATGTTATAAACATACAAATAAATGCTAGAAACCTAGAATATATTCAATGAGTAATCTAGCCAAAGATTTAGAGAAAGGATATATGGATAAATCAATTAAATCTTAGATATCTCTAAAAACACATACAAGAGCCTTAATCCAAGATTTCATCAATCAAAGGATCAAAACACATTTCAAGGATTATCAATCATAAAATCATTCAATCAAGTCTCAAATAATCCTAGATATCAATATAATCACAATACAACTCTCAAACATGTGAAAATCATAGAATCAAATATTCTAGATCACAAGTGTCTCTAATTAGACTTTTGATTAAGATTGATTATGAAGCTATCTTTCTCAATAGCATTTACTAAACATATACGTACATATGGAAGAAGAAACCCCAAGCAAATTGAAGGTTATAAAAGAAGAAATCACAAAGATAAAGTCAATACCTTCCAATCACAAGCTGTCACGAATTTCTGGATACAACACCTTGAAAACTCGATCAAATGACTACAAGATCACTTGGAAAGGGTAGAGGACTCGATTACGAACAATCTCCAATTCTAATCACTCAAATCGGACTTCGTATGAAGAAGTTATGGTGTTTGGAAGGTGAGAAAATTCTGAAGAGAAAAATTGACGGGATTTCTAATTTTTTCTTCTTTCTTCTTTCTTCTTCACATATTGAAATGGAGGGAAGTGGGAATATTTAAAAGGAAGAGAGAGAGGGAATTTTTGGCCAATCAAAAGAGGCCAAGTCAGCCCCTTCCTGTGTGGGGCAAGTGTGGCCCACGGGACCAGAGGGCTGGTCTAGCTTTGGGTCACACGGCCTCCCCACGGGGTGGCCAAGGCATGGCCTTAGGCCATGCTTGCTTCTCCCGCGCACCTTCCATGTTCTTCAACCATATTCGGGCCTCCGAACTCTGATTTTGAATCCGTTTTTAGATTACGAATCATGACTCCCTCACGCACAATGAAGACTATGAAACTTTGACAAAAGGTTGAGAATTCATTTCGGAAAATGACGACAAACACAAATCAACGAATGAGAACGAAAAGTAGCGTAGCTACATCATTTGGACTCGAAACTTAATGAATGAGTAACCGAAATGACTAGGACTTAATAATGAATCAAATAAGATCATGTACAAGTCCAAAACACAAGAAACACAAACAAACAAACACAAATTCACATATGAATGCCATTTGCTAGACATAGTCTTAGAACATGCAACTCTACAATGTATGAGCATACAAAAATATGTGAATGTGTTATATAAATAGTGCACAATGACGTAGGGACACATGTAAATGATTTGTGTATGTGTGCCTATTGCATTGAAGAAGAATCAGGTATATATTACCTTAATAGTGCAATGATGTCCATTCCCCTTCAAACGCCACTTCTTGCTTGATCTTTTGGCCACATCTTTCTTTGAGGCTTCAAATCATCAACCTATGACAATTAATTATATACAAGGAAAACATCATTTTGATATGGAATATATGCCAACACAAACTAAAAACCTAACATTGACCACTCCTCTCATGAGGTGGAGTAAAGGATTTCTTGACTTCCTTGTCTCTTGAGTACTTGCCACTTGGCTTGACTCCTTTCCTTAAAAACTTTCTAAACTTTCTAACCAACAATGCCATCTCCTCATCATCTTCGCTACTACTAGCTTCTTTGACTACCTTGAGAGCTAAGCCCTTGTTCTTAGCCTTTCATGCACGCTTCAAAGGTTTGAAGAGATCCTAATAGTTCATCTAAGCTCATGACATCAACGTCTTTGCTCTTTTCAATGGTGGTAACCTTGGCTTTGAACCTTTTTGGCAAAGATCTTAGAATCTTCCAATTTAGCCTCTCACAGGAGATAGGAGTACCAAGTGCTTGGCACTTGTTAGCGATGTCTAGTAACTTATCTTGAAAGTCAACAAACTTGTCTTCCTCACCCATTTGCAAAACCTCAAATTGGGAAGTGAGCAATTGAAGACAAGACTTCTTCACCACTTTAGTCCCCTCATTGGTGACCCGGAGTGCATCCAATGCCTCCTTTGCGGTTTCTAGGTTTTGGATTTAGCTAAATTGTCTACTATCCACACCTTCGAAAATAGCATTCACCACCCGATGATGCCATTTTGCTAACTCGAACGCATTTGTAGACCACTCGCTCGTAGGCTTGGAAACGGTCACTCCATTCTCAATCTTATCGGGAGCAAGGTAACCTTCTTCAACGGTCATCCAAGCTCTCTCATCAATAGAGCGAAGTATGCCTTCATCCTCAATTTCCAAAACCCATAGTTGTGACCCTTGAGAAGAGGAGGCCTAGAATTCGAAGCTCCTTCGGTTATCACATCATCTTGGAAAACCATACTTCAAAAAACCTAAGCATTTCACTAGTAAGTATAATCTGAATATCGTCGAGTGCTGTCTGACGACCCGCTCTGATACTAATTGAAAGTATACAAACAAGGTTAAATTGCTTAAAGCATACCTAGAGGGGGAGTGGATATGTTTTTCGCCTATTTTTAATCCCTTGTACAAACTTCCGTTTGTCCCTCAAGGTAGCTTTACATATAACATATAAACGGAACATTCATACATAGACAAGATATGCATATCATCATTTACGCAATGTCTACATATAACAAGTTGTTGTATGAGGTATAATATCACTAAAATACAATATCAAAGAGGAATGACTTAAAGCCATGAATCTTGAGATGGAGTCCATGTAATCTAACTCAGTCTGGGAACTTGTAGACTTACTAGATGGGGTAAAACCCATAGGGTGTAAGTGGATCTACAAGAGAAAAAGAGGAGTAGATGGGAAGATAGAGACCTTCAAGGCAAGGCTAGTGGCAAAGGGTTATACCTAAAAAGAGGGGGTCGATTATGAAAAGACCTTCTCGCCAGTAGCCATGTTTAAGTTTATTCAGATTCTCTTATCCATTGCTTCCTATTTCGATTATGAAATTTGGCAAATGGACGTCAAGACTGCGCTCTTGAATTACAATCTTGAAAAGAGCATTTACATGATGCAACCAGAGGGATTCATGTCTCCAGATCAAGAGCAAAAAGTTTGCAAGTTACAAAAATCCATTTATGGACTTAAGCAAGCATCTAGATCTTGGGGCATAAGGTTTGATGATATGCTCAAAACCTATAGCTTCGAGCAAAATGTTGATGAGCCTTGTGTCTACAAGCGCATCATTGACAAAAAAGTAATTTTCTTAGTTCTTTACGTAGATGATATCCTACTCATTGGGAATGATGTAGGGGTATTATCAGAAGTAAAAGGTTGGCTGGCTGGCCAATTCCAAATGAAAGATTTAGGAGAGGCAAGTTATGTTCTAAGGATCCAACTTATAAGGGATCATAAGCATAAACTCATAGCATTATCTCAGGCATCGTACATCGACAAAATTCTTGTGCGATTTTTGATGCAGAACTCCAAGAAAGGTAATTTACCTTCCAGGCATGGAGTTCACTTGTCTAAGGAACAGTGTCCTAAGACACCTCAAGAAGTTAAAGATATAAGACATGTTCCCTATGCGTCAACAGTAAGTATTCTCATGTATGCTATGTTATGCACGAGACCAGACATCTGCTTCGCAGTAGGAGTAGCCAGCAGATACAAGTCCAACCCAAGATTGGATCATTGTGTTGCTGTCAAGACTATTCTCAAGTATCTTCAGAGAATGAGAAACTATACACTAGTGTATTCTGGACAGAATTTGATCCCGTTAGGATATAAAGATTCTGATTTTTAATTAAACATGGATTCTAGAAAATCCACATCTGAATCAATATTCACCCTTGGTGGTGGAGCCATTGTGTAGAGGAGTGAAACAAATTATGGTGTGTTCAATATTAATCTAGAGGGGGGGGGGGGGGGGGTGAATAGATTTTAACAAGTTTTACCCAATTTTCGTGTATGGTCAAGATTACGAAAATACTCCTAATGGTTAATACAAATATAGCAAGTGTAATATGGTGCAGAAATTAAATGACACTTGATATTTATGTGGAAACCCTCACGGGAAAAACCATGGGCTATTAAGTGAGCCACACTCGAACCTCGAATCCACTAAATGTGAGAAACATTACAACCTAATCCCAGAAGTAATCACACACCTATTAAATCACGGTATGAGTGAACCTAGTCCTAATGCTTGTGATTTACACAACCTAATCCCGGAAGCAACACAAAACTTAGTTCTCAATGAAGAGAATGCAACCTAAGTGAATATGTGAAATACTCAAAATGCAACAAGAGCTAGGTAACCCTATATGCTTATCTAGGATGATGATATATCAATGAAATCAATCCTAGATAAAATAACTCGGTGTGTTAACTATTAATCGGGGGGGGGGGGGGGGGGGGGGGGGGGTTGAATAGATTTTAACTAATTTTTACCCAATTTTCGTTTAAGGTCAATATTACAAAAATACCCCTACTAGTCAATATAAATACACCAAGTGTAATATGGTGCAGAAATTAAATAACACTTGATGTATACATGGAAAACCCAACCACTGGGAAAAAAACTACGGGCTGTATAGTGCACCACACTCGAACCTCGAAATCCACTAATTGAAATGGAGTTTACAACCTATGTAGACCTCGTCTAACACTCCGGTCTATAACCCCCCACTTCTACCACGCAGGCTTTTAAAAGTGGCTCTAGTCCATTTTGCTTGTGGCCTAAGCAACCTTAGCCAACAAGACTTAAATTCTCAATGAAGGGATAATACAACCTATGTGTGAATATATAAAAATACTCAATACATGCAATAAGAGCTAGTCAACCCTATATGCTTATCTAGGATGATAATATGTCAATAAAAACAATCCTAGATATCAATAGCTAAATGACATGTCAAATAGCTTAGCTAAAAATAGATTATAAAAACCTAGATAGCTATCACAATACAACACTTAATCATGTCATCACAAACAATCTCTATTTTGAATATAAGATATTAATCTAAGAACATTCAAATAATAAAAGAGATGCCTTGATAAATAAAACACTAAATATCAATGGATAAAAGTGAAGAACATACCAAGGGAAGTGTGATGACCAAGACCCATTCAAATAAGCAAACTAACTATGCTAGAAAATGCTTAGATGATCTTTGATGCACATGTATATGGTTTGAGTGTTTAGAAAATGAGTTCTCTATTAAATATCTCTCCAAAATCTCTCAAATGAGTTTAGGGTTCTTTAATAGTCAAGAACTTGGTCAAAGAAATGAGAAAGTGTGATATTTATAGACAAAGAGAACAGGGCATGTGAAAAGAAGAAACTGCCCTTGAAATCACTGTTCGGCGATTTCATTCTACGGTCAAGGCCGCAGAATTGAACCGTCGAATTGAACACGAGAAGTAGGGGATCAATCAGCGACCACATTCGACGGTTTGGGAAACCGTTGATCAGAACCAAAAAAGAAACCGACCTAAAAATATCTAAAACTACGGTTTCATTTGACGGTTTCTAAACCACGGAAATGAGACCGAGATAATAAATGCATCAGGTCTATTCGACGGTCAGGCCACCGTTTGTAACCCATAGATTCAATCCAGAGCTCTCTGGAAACAAACAACGGTTTCAATTCGACGATCATGGCTGCCGATCAAACCGCCGTTTCACCACTGACGGTAAAACCAAAGGAGAAGCCAAGGGCATTCTCCAAAGGTGATCTTCGCGCTAAACCAAGCACACTTTCGTGCATGCGCGAACGTTTCTGAACAATGTCTGGAAACGAATTACAAGACACAAAAAACACACAACAAGATACAACACAAAGTGCAAGTGTGTAAATGTGACATTTGAAGAAAATGCACACAAAAGTGAAGCATACATATGCAAACATTACTAGTGAGTGTGTGCAACTAAATCTCTTCAATAAGAAAATAAGCACTAGAGATATACCTTTCGAGTGCTTGTCATCCTTGAGGTCTTGAGTAGGGCTATTGAGCCTGATCACCTATCACCTAAGCTACCCTTTACAAACAACCCCAATATGTGGTTTGCCCATGAAATAAGCCAATCAAAAACCGGGAATCCTTACAATATCAAAAGCTAAATGACATATCATAAAACTTAGCTATTCAAGATTAAGCAAAACCTAGATAGCTATCACAATACAACACTCAATCATATTCATCACAACCAATCTCTATCTTGTATCTAGCATGTGAACATAAAACATACAAGTAAATAAAGAGAAGGCTTGACAAGAAAGAAACTAAAATTAGATGAAGTTAGTCAAAATCTTACCAAGCAAGTTGTGATGATGTAAAACCATGCATGAATGATGCAAGATGTTCTTTGATGCACAAAGGAATGTATTTGAGTGTTTAAAGGTGGGTTTTTGAGGATTTTTCACTTGAAAAATGTTCTAAGTAAAAAATACGAATTTTTCAACTCTTGAGGCTGATCTAAGGCAAAGAGGCATATATATAGGGTGCCAAAATGAAGTGACATCGTTTTGAAAAGTGGCACAAAAATTGCCTTGGGTTGTAGGGAAAAATACCATATAGTACACGCAGCGGAAGCGAGACTAAAAATAAAATAGATTTAGTAGCTTTTAAAAAATTTTCCTTTTATGAACCTTAACCCTTTTAATCAATTAAACATATATATTATCTAACAAAAGAAGAATACCTTTTGTCGCGTGATCCGATTGACTTGCGTCGATGGTAATCCGCAAGATCTTCAATCCTAGCACGAACGTGGATCACCTAGGAGCGTGGTCTCCCTTTTCTTTGAATTGCAAACCTGTGAATGGACAAAACAAACTTTTCTTTTCTTTGTTAGTCACAAAAACAATCAAAAGAATACTAAGATTATTCCGGTCACTTTTGAGTTCTCAATCTAATGATTGAAACTCGCGTGAACCAAGATCGATGTTGTACACACAAGCTTATTGATGAATAAGCAAATAGTATACCATCAAAGAATAATCTATATCTCTTTTATGTTTTTAGTAGAATAATAATAATCTTTCTATGAATTGAGAAGAAGAAGAAAATAGAATCAAGCACCAAAAACCCTAAAGTGGCCGAATTCTATAAGTCCACATATATAGGTGGCAAAATTTTCTTTCTCTCTTTCTATTAGGGTGGCCGAAAATAATAACCTAAAAGGGACTAGGGTTGCCGCAATACTCAAGCCAAAAAAGAGTTTGTATTGCACCTTAATTCCTATTTAGTTTAAGACTCCCAAACCCTAATCCAACTCATAAATCTTTTATTCTTTTATTTGACTAAATAAAAAGACTTCTTATTTGATTACATAAATAAAATTAATTATTTATTTTCTTGTCAAACAAGTCTTTTAATTTAGGTATACTACTACCAATAGTATACCTTTAGGAATCATATTTCCTAATTAGAAAAGATTTGTTTCTTAATTAAACAATGAAACAAAATAATATATTAGGTTAATTAATTCACCTTTGCTGCCCCACTTAAAATAAATGGGCTATATATTATTTTCTTATTTCATTTAATCCATTGGACTTTAAATAAAAAGCCCACATGTGAACTAGACTCATTCTTACTAAAAGAAACAAGCCCACATGTCATTCATTAATATATAAATATAATTGAGCAGCCCATTACATAAATAATGTGCAAATTATATTCTTAATATATTAAATGCAATTCTAGATGGACCCTTAAATTGGTCCGGTAGAATATATCAAGTGGTCCATGCAAGTCCGTGTGGATTGGGGATCTTGGCGGGCTATCTAAATTTAAGCTTCAATAGACATAACCTAATCACAATCAACAAATGATTCACTTAGGTCCGATCCATTAATTTTAACTCATTCCACTAAAGAGCTAAAATTGAACTCTTAAATAAAGACAGAAAAGGAAGATGTTTCCTCATTCATACCCTAGACAATCATGTTGGAGATAGTGTATCCTCGTGATTAATATCAGTAATCGCCAAGAGTTCATAGACCGCCTATAACTCTCCAAGTTACCATATTTACTCATATGACCACGTTTTGAACTTGGATATTTTGACTTGTCTAGAAGCCATGTTTTCAATAGACACTATCGAAAACTCAACGTTGAGATTTAATATCCAATTACCTCAAAACATCCATATGATGATATTATACTCTCATTTGATAAATGGAGCCACGATGTCCATATCTATAAATGAAGTCCTTTATCGATTAACAAATGAATATCACCAAACTATCGAGGATAGACTATGCGATAGAATCGTACTCATTGATAACTCAAATGATATCACTTGCAACCATAAGTCCATCATTTATCTCAGGATTAAGATAGACTCTCCGATTGTCCTGATAATGAAATGACTTTTATCTACTGACAGTTATAGATAAAGTATTTCATTGTGATCCAGTTCAATGCACCCAGTGCACTATATTCTTTTGCTCGAAGACACTCCGATGATTTTAGACTCATCATATCTCATTTGATCCCACTCAAATGCTAGCAAAAGAATTCTACAACTTTAACAAGATAAAGGTGCCCAACCTTTAACTTAAGTTGTGAACAATATTCAAGACTAACTAAAGAATTGTGTCTACCACATACATATCCAGATGTACGAACAATTCTTCTTTTCTCATAGTCTTTAGACCTTATGATTATTTACTTTGACAATTATAATATTAAACTATAAATGCTATAAGATTTTTTTAAACCAGAAATCACTTTATTAATATGAAAAAGATTGTTAATTACAATATTACACTCTTGCTATTGAGCATAATCCTAAAATGGGTGCTGTACGAGTCGCTATACGTAGGGCGACTTGTACAACGCCTATCTAGGAAATTGAAAGTGTTCTTCATTTGGGCACTGTTTGTAGGACGCTTTTGAACAGCGACCCAACAGCGCCAAATCTTTGTTCTCTTGTGGAAATAGAGAGGCGCTGTAAGAAGTGTTGTTCGTATAGCGTTTTGTACAACGCCTGCGTACAGCAACCAATAAAATGCATCTGGTCTGTACAACACCTTTCTCAAGCCTCACCAGGTCTTAGATGGGCGTTGTTCGAACAGACAGTGCTTTGAATAGCGCCCAACACAAAATGAATGCATCCTAAGCCTGAATGTGACATGGCAATAATCAAACAAGATGCAATCATGTGGGCAAGAATGAAGAGAGATTAAAGAACATAAGTGCACCTTAATAACATACACAAACATACAAGATAAACATAAATGCATGGGATGGGTTGTGTGTGTGTGCAACTACTTTTCTTCATTTGCAAGAAACACTAAGAAATATACCTTTGGAGTGCTTCTTCTCTTGAGATCTTGAGCGCCTAATCTACCCTTACATCAAAACCCACAAATGTGGTTTGTCTACGAAGTGAGCCAATCAATAAATTGAGACCTTACAATCTCCCCCTTTGGCTATTTCGTGACAAAACCACCACTCACATAATCCTCACAACATAATTGAAGCTACGGGATAACAATTACATTCTACGTAACAAAGAGATACTAAAAAGTAAAATCTTCAAATCTTCAATCTCTTGTAGAACCTTTAACGCTTCAAAAAAAAATACACTTTCCAAGACAAATGCATGTGAAAGGATCAAGTGAAAAATAAAACAAGCATTTGCATTTATGGATTTAAGTACAACATCATGCAATGAATGTTAATGCAATGCTCCCTCTCATTGGGTTACTCCCCCTCAATATATACTCTCCCTAATATGCACAATTGCTATTACAAATAAACAATTCCCCTTACTATATTCTACTCCCCCTTTTTGTCATGATATAGGCAAAGGAGTAGTCCCCAACCGGGTCACTTTAGCAAAGAGAGATAGAAGCATACAAGATGTTTGCATAATCATATAAGCCACTTTATGCACTTAATTAATTGGAGAGAAACAAGGAGATTTATTTTTATTGAAAATGTTTGAATTAAAAATACTTTGCATACAAGACATGATACATTCAAATCCAAAATACAATGGTATTTGGCAAAGCAAATGATAAAGGTTTCCAATAGAATTCAAACCAATTTTACCATTTGTCATGAGAGAAGCAAGGATATAGAGATTTCATTGATTTCAATTTTAATAGCAACTATATCCAACTTTATAAGCAAAACATGGCATGAGCGACTTTGCACCCTATTTGATTTTTCCGAGTATGAAATCTGTATGATAGTAGCCATGTTCAACAAATAAAGAAAGAGAGACATTTGGATAGAAACATCCTTTGAATGGATACAAGATCCTTTATCATTTTTAATCTCACTAGCTTTTTCACACATTGTTTTGCACTTAAGAGATTGCAATCATCAATTCATGCTTTTTCAATTTAGCATGTCATTTGAATTTCATGTTTTTCATATGTCATTAGCATGTCAATTAAGAATCATCATGTCATGGAGAAAACTATAGGTCATTCAAATCGTACTTCCTATGTAAAATTCTTAGTCCAAAAATGCATGTATAAACATAAATATGACATGGATTGTAATGCTAGCATGGTTCACACTTATTGAGATAAAATCTGTAAGATCCTTTATTTGTATTGGCTTGATTCCATTGCAAAACTCTCTATATTTGTATTAGTAGTTGCTTAGGTGTTTCTTGGAAGAAAGGAGCCTCAAAAGTGAAGAAGCAACATCTTGTGCAAATATCGTCTTCAAGGGGAACATCGCATACTTGGATGCTAAGGTATCAAGATTCTTCTTCCTCTTGCAAGGCGTAAGTGCACACACACACAATTCATACATGTGTGTCCCTTCATTGTTGTTCAAACATTTGGTATAACACTTTCACACACATTTAGCATGCACATGCATTTATCTCATTGTTGACAATCTTGTAGAATTGCATGTTTTCTCACTATCGCTTATATATGGCATGCTTGTGTTGCATAGTGTTTATTTGTTTGTGTTTCTTGTGTTTTAGACTTGTATATGTTCCTAATTGATTCCTAATTGAGTCCCGGACATTCTGGTTACTCATTCATTTAGTTTCGAGTCCAAACGATGTAGCTACGCTACTTTTCGTTCTCATTCGTTGAGTTGTGTTCGTCGTCATTTTTCGAGATGAATTCTCAACATTTTATCAAAGTTTCATAGTTTTCATTGTGCATGAGGGAGTCACAGTTCATAATTCAAAAACGGATTCAAATTCGGAGTTCGGAGGCCCAAATACGATCGAAGAACGTGGGAGGTGCGCGAGAGAGGTGTGCAAGGCCAAAGGCCATGCCTTGGCCACCACGTGTGGAGCCCATGGGACCCACGGCCAGAGCAGCCCTCTGGTCCCATGGGCCACACGTGCCCCACACGGGAGTCTGATGTAGCTGCCTCTGATTCGCTTGAAGCTTCTCTCTCTTGAAAGCTTTTAAACCTCCTCTATTCCCTCTCATTTCTTCTAAGGAGAAAAATTGAAAAAGAAGAACACCAGAAATTTTCTCTCAATTTTTGTTTTCTTACTTTGATCATAACTCTCTCATACGAACTCGAAATTGAGTGATCCAAAAACCAAAATTATTGGTCTTGAAGAGAGCTACAAACACCAAACATTTTTAGAGTCATTTGAATTCGTAATTGTTTGCAGCAAGCTGTTCTTCAGTCCGAGTTTCATTATTGTATGTTAAACTTCTTCTTCTCACTTCATCTTTTGATCTGCACTTTAATCTTTCGATTTTATAGATGATTTGTGTTTAGAATGATGTTAGAACATATTCTAGGGGTGTTGATCATTTGGTAATTGAGTTTTAGCTTTGTGATTTCACTTGAACATATATTTGATTAATCTTGAAATTGATTCTAGAAATGATATATGTGATGTGCTTTATGACATTTTCTAGGTTTAATTTCATGATCTAAGAACTAAATTTTTAGTGTGATATATTAAATATTCATACCTTGTTCTTATTGATATACATGCTTTGATTTCTAGGTATTTTTGTGATTGATTGTTGAAAGCATATCCTAGAATGTATGTAAGCATGTTCATAGAGCTTGATTGATTATCTAGCTTTATTTGTTTGTAAGTGATTCATCTTCTTCTTACTTTCATTATTGATCATCTCTTTAATTTTCTTATTTGATTGATGAAAAGTAATGTGAATGATGTTAATTCACATGCTTAGGTTTCTAGATATATTTTGTGATTGAGTTGTGATAGCTTTATTCTAGATTTTCTAGTAGCATGTTCATAGAGTGTGTTTGATCTACTTGCACTATTTGTTTGTGATTGCATCATATTGCTTGTGTGCACTTCACTTAGATCATTGCCTTGTGAAAGTTTGAAGTCTCTTGTTAAGGTGAGTGAAGCCTTAATTTGAGCAAGAAGACTTGACTAGGAAAGGATTTCGGATAGCCAAGCAAGAAGCCTTAGTTAGGATCAAGAGGATCTGGATAACTAAGCAAAAGTCTTAGCAAGGAGTTGCGTACTCCGGATGGTTGAGCTTGGGTAGCTTGACTAGGATCCTAGTGATATAGATTGCTAAGCAAGGAAATCTTCCTAGAGGCTTGAGAGCCTTGGATAGGGAGTTGATCTCTAGAGGTGTAGGACACATCTTGGATAGAGAGTAGGCTTTGTGAATCACTAGCCCGAGGGTTGATTATGATTTGATAGCTTGAAGTGGATATCATAGTGTTGATAGCTTTGAGTGTGTAAGTCCTTTTCGTATAGTGGATTTGCTTTACCAGTGGTTGTGGATTTAACCTATGGATGTTTCCTCTTTGAGGTTTTACGACGTTAAAATAACTTGTGTCTCATTTTCGCTTTATATTTCTTTATCTTCCATTTATTCACTTGCATTGATTCTCTTGTATAATTATGATTCATAAGTATTGATTCTTTCTATACAATTGCTATATCATTTCAAGTATTCACTTCATTCTTATATTCCGCATGTTTGAATATTGGAAGAATTTGGGACTATACCTATTCACCCCCCCCCCCCCCCCCCCTTCTAGGTATAAAACACTATTGCTTTAAACGGAATTTCAAAATCATATATGCATATGTGCAACCAAGTTTCCTTCAAGCAATTAATAAAGAAGCATAAGATCTTTCAAATATTTTGCACGTTGCTATGGTACGCATGGTCCCAAACTCGTTCCGGTTGCCATTAATTCTTCAAGTCTTCGAATCTTTGATGCTTGAACATATTACAAACTTATTTAAACAATAAAATACTGCAGTTTTTTTTTTTTAATCACTGCAGTATTTAATACAAAAAAAAAATACTGCACTATTTTAATACAATAAAAAAAAATACTGCAGTTTATTTTAATACAATAAAAAAAACTTAGCAACTACCAAGAAGGAAATTGTGACGATAATAGGTCACCCTTCTTGTTACAATTCCGAAACAAAAAATACATTGAAATTCTAGGATCAAAATCGAGCAATAACAATTCACTTTATATCAAAATATAACATATATAAATCCATACATACCAATGTAACTATATATGAGAATACCTAGAGTGTCATTTCTTTCTAAACATGCATAATCACAATAAAAAGAAATAGATTCAGTATATATACGTTAATTAATTAAAGGGTACAATCAGGCTCTGATACCAATTGTAGGGAATAATACGCGCACGCAGCGGAAGCGAGACTAAAAAAGAGTTTAGTATATTTTAAAATTTTTTCCATATTGAACCTTAGCCCTTTAATTAATCAAACATACATACGAAAAGATGAAATACCTTTGTCGCGTGATCCGATTGACTAACGTTGATGGTAATCTGAAAGATCTTCCAAAACTGATCACGAACGTGAATCACCTAGGAGCATGGTCTCCCTTCTTTGAATTGTGAACCTGAGAATGGACAACAAAAAATTTTCTGATTCTGTTAGTCACTACAATCTCCAAAAGGTTGCTAAGAATGTTCTGGTCACTTTTGAATTCATAATCGTAAGATTGAAATTCACGTGAACCTAATTTGAATGTGTGTACAAGATCTCTTGATGTTAAGATCACTAGTACACTATCGAAACAAGAACAATTCTTTTCTCACACCCCTCTTGGTTGAATCACTCACTGATCTTAGAGTAGGATTTTATTTTTCACTTTAGCAAAAGAAAAATAATTCTTCAAAAGCCAAAAAAAAAAATTAGGTCTGGTAAATCATGATTATTTAATTCAAGATAAATATTCGAAAATGATAAATCATGATTATTTACTCATATATATTTTTGTTTTATTCAAAAATCATGACCCTATCCCTAATGAACATCCTGAAAGATAACACTTTAACTGGAAATAATTATGTCACATGGAAAAGGAAAATTGGGTTGTTGCTACAAGCTGAAAAATGTAAGTTTGTTCTATCTAGTCCTACTATTGAATCTAATGTATGCAAAAAGACGAGTATGAGTAGTGGAAGACTTCAGATGATATGGCTAAATGTTATATTATGGCCACTATCTTCGACGTGTTGCAACAGCAGTATGAAAGAATGGAGTCTGTTGCTGATATAATGATGTCTCTAGATGAGATGTTTGCTATGAGGTCTAGAACGACTAAGAGAGAAGCAGTGACTACTTTTATGAATCTTAGGATGAAACCTGGACAGGCTATAAAAGATCACATGATGAAAGTTATAGCACACTTAAATATTGCAGAACTTAATGGTGCTGAGATAAAAGGTGAGACCAAAATTTACATGATTGTCAACTCACCGTCAGATTCCTTTGATCAGTTCAAGTTCGACTACACCTTGAACAATAAGGAATACACCTTGCAAGGCCCGATGCAAGATGTTCAAAGTGCTGAAAAGATCCTTGTGAAAGGCAAAGGTCAAAAGATTCATGTGGTTGGTAAAGTTGCTACTGTTAAGACCCGTCAGAAGGTCAAGAAACAACAGAAGAAAAAGCAACTTAGGCCTACCAAGAAGGAGACCAAGAAAGTAACGAAGATCAAAGGGAAGTGCTTCCTTTATGGTGAAAAGAAACATTGGAAAAGTAATTGCCCAAAGTCTTAGAAAACGAAGGAACAAGGTAATATTAATTATCTTGAAACACGTTTTTTGGCAGATTCTACAGATTCTTGGATCATAGACTCTGGAGCCACTAATTATGTTTGTTATTCCTTGCAAGGTTTTCAGGAATAGAAAAGGCTGAATAAAGATGAAATCAACTTGCGCTTAGGCAATGGAGCGTTGGTGTCTGCCAGTGCAGTGGGAGATATTAGAGTTATCTTAAATTCTAGTATGCATTTAGATTTAATAGACGTTTATTATGTACCTCAATTCAAGAGGAATTTAATTTCAGTTTCTTGTTTAAATAATTTTGGATATTCGGTTACTTTTAATAAAAATTTTATTATTAATAAGAATAACAAATTTGTTTGCAAAGGTACATTGGAAAACAATCTATTCTTTTTGCATAGGAATATTTCTCACTTGTTAGACACAAAAACAATGGAACCAAATCATAAAAGAGTAAAATTATCAAAAGATGAAACCTACCTATGGCATTTGCGCTTAGGTCATATTAACCTTAATAGGATTAAAAGGTTGGTTAGTGTGGACCTTTAAGTGACTTAAAGGTTAAGATGATCTACCAACTTGTGAATCCTGTTTGGAAGGTAAAATGACTAAAAGGTCGTTCACGACCAAAGGCACAAGAGCCACTGAATGTTTAAGATTAATACACGCTGATGTATGTGGTCCTATGCGCATTCAAGCTAGACGTGGATATGTAAGATCTTTTATTTGTATTGGCTTGATTCCATTGCAAAACTCTCTATATTTGTATTAGTAGTTGCTGAAGTGTTTCTTGGAAGAAAGGTGCCTGAAAGGTGAAGAAGCAACATCTTGTGCAAATATCGTCTTCAAGGGGAACATCGCTTAATTGGATGCTAAGGTATCAGGATTCTTCTTCCTCTTGCAAGGCATTAGCGCACACACACACAATTCATACATGTGTGTCCTTGCATCGTAGTTCAAACATTTGGTATAACACTTTCACACACATTTAGTATGCACATGCATTTATCTCATTGTTATCAATCTTGTAGAATTGGATGTTTTCTCACTATTGCTTAGATATGGCATGCTTGTGTTGTATAGTATTTATTTGTTTGTGTTTCTTATGTTTTGGACTTGAACATGATCTTATTTGATTCCTTATTGAGTTCCAGTCATTTCGATTACTCATTCGTTTAGTTTCAAGTCCAAACGATGTACTTACGCTATTTTTCGTTCTCATTCGTTGAGTTGTGTTCGTCGTCATTTTCCGAGATGAATTCTCAACCATTTGTCAAAGTTTCATAGTCTTCATTGTGCGTGAGGGAGTCATGATTTGTAATCCGAAAATGGATTCGAAATCGGAGTTCGGATGCCCGAATACGGCTGAAGAACGTGAGAGGTGCGCGGGAGTACCATGGCCACCCACGTGTGGAGGCCGTTTGTCACACGGCCCAATATGCCCTCTGGTCCCGTGTGGCACACGCGCCCCACACAGGGACAAGGCTGGTTTGGCTTGTTTTTTTTGGACAAAAATGCCCCTCTTCTCCTTCCTTTAAATGCCTTCTCTTCCCTCCATTTTTCAACAACTTGAACAAAATCAAATTGGAAAATTCTGCAGAAATGTTCTTGATTTTTGTTTACTTACTTTGATCATAACTTCTTCATACGAACTCGAAATCGAGTCATTCAAAAGCCAAAATTGTTGGTCTCAATGAGAGCTACAAACTCCAAGAATTTTCAAAGCCATTTGACTTTTTCATTGTTCACAGCACTCTGATTTCAGTCCGAGGTCCATTGGTTGTATGTGAAACCTCTTCTCTTGCAATTTCATTTGATCATCTCTATGATTCTTTTTATTTGATTGTTGAAATATGTTGAGAAGTATGTTAGATCATATGCTAGGGTTGTATGATTGATTAGTTAATTGAGTTTAGCTTTGTGATTTCTCGTAAACATATTTTTGCTAGACTTGAGGTTGATTGAAATTGTTTCTAGAAATTGATTTTATAATGTGCTTCATATTATCTTCTAGGTTCAATTTCTTGATATAAGAACTAAGTTTTTTGTGACATATATTGAATATCCTAGTCAAGTTCTTTTTGTTTTGGCATGCTTTGATTTCTAGATAGATTTGTGATTGTGTGTTGATAGTATATTCTAGATTATCATTAAGCATGTTCATAGAGTGTGTTTGATCTACTTACTCTATTTGTGTGTGTTTGAATCATTTGCATCACCTATATCATTACCTTGTAATAGGTTGAAGTCTCTTATCAAGGTGAGTGAAGCCTTTGGTTTGAGCAAGAAGACTTGGCTAGGAAAGGTTTCCGGATAGCCAAGCAAGAAGCCTTAGTTAGGATCAAGAGGATCCGGATAACTAAGCAAAAGTCTTACCAAGGAGTTGTGTACTCCGGATGGTTGAGCTTGGATAGCTTAACTAGGATCCTAGTGATCTAGATTGCTAAGCAAGGAAATCTTCCTAGAGGCTTGAGAGTCTTGGATAGGAAGTTGCTCTCTAGAGGTGTAGGACACATCTTGGATAGAGAGTAGGCTTTGTGAATCACTAGCCCGAAGGTTGATTAGGTCTTGATAGCTTGGAGTGGATATCATAGTGTTGATAGCTTTAAGTGTGTAAGTCCTTTTCATATAGTGGATTTGCTTTGCCGGTGGTTGTGGATTCAACCCGTGGATGTTTCCTCTTTGAGGTTTTACCACGTAAAAACATTGTGTCTCATTTTCGCTTTATATTTCTTTTTCTTCCATATGTTTACTTGTATTGATTCTTTTGTATATTGATGCTTACATGAATTGATTCATAATATACAATTGTTATATCTTTTCAAGTATTCACTTCATTCTTATATTCCGCATTTTTTAATATTGGAAGAATTTGGGACTATACCTATTCACCCCCCCTTTAGGTATAAAACACTATTGCTTTAAAGGGAATTTAAGGATATGAGTACTTCATCACTTTCACAGATGATTCTTTAAGATTTGGTTATGTGTATCTCATGAGACATAAGTTGGATACTTTTGACATGTTCAAAACATTTAAAGTTTAAGTGGAAAATCAACTAAAGAAACACATAAAAATCTTAAGATCTAATCGTGGTGGAGAATATCTATCTAGTGAGTTTCAGCAATATCTTATTAATAATGGGATAATTTCTCTGTTTTCTACACCAGGTACACCTCAACAGAATGGGGTGGCAGAAAGAAGAAATAGAACTCTTTTAAACATGGTTAGGTCGATGTTGAGTTATTCAACGCTCCCTATTTCTTTTTGGGGATATGCTCTACAAACTGCAATATACATTCTAAACGATGTACCATCGAAGTCGGTTCCTCAAACACCGCATGAGTTGTGGACCGGGTGAAAGCCTAGTTTACAACACTTAAAGATATTTGGTTGTCATGCGCATGTGTTAAAAGGAAAGACAGAAAATATAGAGTCTCATATGGAAACATGTATATTTGTGGGGTATCTAAAAGAAACTAAAGTGTATTATTTCTATAGTCCTTCAGATCTTAAAGTATTTGTTTTAACAAATGCTAAATTTCTGGAAAATGACTATATGAATGAGTTTATACTTAAAAGTAGAATTGTCCTGAATGAGATGTTAGGATATACAATTCCACAAGAGGTTTCACAACCTAGCCTAATTGTAAGTTTCATACCATCACAAGATCAACAACCTACCATTCCCGTCGTAGTGGGAGGGTTATAAGACAACCCGAGAGATACATCGGTCTGGGAAAATCAGTGGAGAATCTCCTGGACGACGATGATCCCTACACATATAAGAAAACATTGAAGGATGTTGATAGTCGCCATTGGCAAAAGGCAATGCAATCTGAGATTGAGTCCATGTTCAATAACAAAGTCTGGTCCCTTATAGACTTGCCTAAGGTGATAAAACTCATTGTGTGCAAGTGGGTATTTAAGAGGAAAAGAGGTATGGATGGAAAGGTGGAAACTTTTAAAGCTAGAGTGGTAGCTAAAGGTTACACACAGAAAGAAGGTATTGATTACGAGGAAACTTTCTCTCCTGTGGCTATGCTTAAATCCATTAGGATACTCGTATTTATTGCGGCATCTTTAGATTTCGAGATTTGGCAAATGGACATCAAGACAGCTTTCCTTAATGGAAGTCTTGACGAAAGCATCTATATGATGAAACTAGAAGGATTCATTGAAAAATGCCAAGTGGAAAAGGTATGCAAGTTGCAAAAATCCATATATGGATTAAAGCAAGCATCAATATCTTGGAACATAAGGTTTGATCAAGATGTAAAAGGTTTTGGATTTGTTCTGAACCTTGACAAACCTTGTGGATACAAAAGGATCAAAGGTGACAAGTTGATGATATACTACTTATCAGAAATGATGTAGGTGTATTGGCATCAGTAAAAGAATGGTTAGCAAAACAATTTGATATGAAAGACTTAGGAGAAGCAAGTTATATTCTTTGTATCCAAGTGATAAGGGATAGAAAGAATAGAATGATTGCACTATCCCAAGCTTCATACATAGATAAAATCTTGTTTAGGTTTTCCATGCAAGATTCCAAGAAAGGTATGTTACCTTCCAGGCATGGAATCAAACTTTCTAAGGAACAAGTTCCTAAGAATGAGTATGAAAAGCAATTCATGAGTAAGGTTCCATATGCCTCGGTAGTTGGAAGTCTCATATATGCAATGCTCTACACTAGACTAGATATTTGTTTTGATGTTGGCATAGTTAGAAGGTTTAAATCGAAACTTGGTCCTGATCACTAGACGGCAATCAAGCATATTTTCAA
The DNA here is from genome assembly GCA_954870605.1 of Acer campestre. Lineage (NCBI taxonomy): Eukaryota > Viridiplantae > Streptophyta > Magnoliopsida > Sapindales > Sapindaceae > Acer > Acer campestre. Next base: position 26,907,102 of record OX940801.1, read on the forward strand.
GTATCTCAAGAGAACGAGAGACAATATGCTTGTATACTTTGGAGGGGAACTGATTCTCATAGGGTATACAGATTCTGATTTCCACTCGGATTTTGACTCCAGAAAATCCAGATCAGGATCTGTGTTTACTGTTGGAGGAGGAGCAGTCATATGGAGGAGTATCAAACAATCTTGTATTACTGACTCCACCTTAGAAGCTAAGTATGTTGCCGCATGCAACGCTGTCAAAGAGGTTGTTTGACCCCGCCAATTCTTGATTGACTTAGAAGTGGTTCCTAGTGCGAATAAGCAGATCACTATCTACTATGACAATAGTGGAGCAGTGGCTAATTCGAGAGAACCAAGAAGTCATAAGAGAGGAAAACACATTGAAAGGAAGTATCATCTTCTTAGGGAGATTGTGCATAGAAGTGACATGACAATTACCAAAATCGCGTCAGTAGAAAATCTAGCGGATCCCTTCACAAAGGCTCTACCACAGAAGAGTTTTTATGGGACCCTAAATAACATGGGAATGAGAGATTTGACACATTTGCTATAGAGCAAGTGGGAGATTGTTAGGATTATGCTCAACAGCAAGAGTATAAGATTGTATTAGACAATCTTATCATATTAATAAAGTGATTTCTGTTTTAACAAAATCTTATAGCATTTATAATTATAATTGTCAAAGTAAATAATCATAAAGTCAAAAGACTATGAGAAAAAAAGAATTGTTTGTACATCTGTAAATGTATGAGGCAGACACAATTCTTTAGTTAGTCTTGAATAACGTTCACAACTTAAGTTAAAGGTTGAGCACTTTTATCTTTTTAAAGTTGTAGAATTCTTTTTCTAGCATTTGAGTGGGATCAAATGTGTTATGATGAGTCTAAAATCATCTAAGGGTCTTCGAGTAAAAGAATCTAGTGCACTAGGTGCATTGAACTGGATCATAATGAAATACTTTGTCTCGAACCGTCAAAAGATAAAAGTCTTTTCATTATCAGGACAATTGGAAAGTCTATCTTAATCCTGAGATAAATGATGGACTTATGGGTACAAGTGTTATCATTTGAGCTATCAATGAGTATGATTATATAGCATAGTCTATCCTCAATAGTTTGGTGATATTCAATTGCTAATTGATAGAGGACTTCATTTATAAATATAGATATCTGATCGAACCAAAATTGGTATGATTTTGGCCCCCATTTCCTTCTCCTTTTGTTTGATTCTTGGGCATTATTCTGTGATTTAATGGTGTTAATTAAGTACTTTCAAGTATTTATAGAATTCAAGGGCATTGGAGTAATTTTGGTAAAATAGGGGCAAAAGTATAATTATTGGAGGAAGAATTGAAGTTTTTGTGATATTAGAAGAGATCAGGGGCCTTTCTGTAATTTACCACGCAGATCAGGCAAGCACGCGCCACGTCACATCAATACGGTGCGTTTTGCTTAAGAGAAAAGATTGGGCTGCTAAGTGAACCCCAGCTGCATCCTTTTTGCATCCCTTGTGCAAGCCCAAACGGCCCAAGTCTCATCAGTTATGAAACGCAGTGTTTCATTGTTAATGGGCAAATCAGATGGCCCAACGCAAGGCCCAATACTCTATCCCATCAGATCTAGGCATTTCCAAATGCGCCCCATGTGCAAGCCCAAACGCAGCCCAAGCAACAAGCCCAACTCCCTTGCAGATCAGACCCATTTGCACCCCTGTCCATTGCTGAATGCCCCATCTAAATACTATTCACCTTCTTCTTCCTCTCACGCGTGCAGACCACCATTGACACCCCTAAACCCTAAGTGCCGCCACCGGCCAAAAGTCCACCTTCCCGGAATCACCGTCGACGGGTTCCGGTGGCAAACAGATGGCCACCTCACCGGCAGCCCGGTCGTAACCCTCCCGGCGTCCCAATCGGTCGAAAAACTGACCATCCAATTCTCACCCACGTCACATCCACATCACGCCCATGTCACCCCTTTTGGTCGCCATTTGTCATTCGAGGTCGCCATGGCGACATGGAGATGATTTCCCACACCTGATTGCTTCGCCCCTAGGTCACCACTTTGTCGCCATTTGTGCAAATCGTGACCCATCTGTTGTGCTGCGTCGATTGGCTGAAATTTATAGGAAAATTACAGAAAGGCCCCCTAGAGGGGCCAAAATGGTAATTTGACAAGTACAGGGGGTGTTTTTATAATTTTACCATTCGTGACCTATTTTGCCATTCGTGACCTATTTTGAAAACACTATAAATTCATCCTCTTTTCAATTTGAATACTAAGCCTTACCAAGCCTATTCAAGCCTATTCTCTCCTACCAATCTCCCTTTTCTCCATTAATCATCTCCCAAACTCCTCCATTTCTATACTTGGATTTATCTTTTCCATCCAAAACCTCACATCAAATCTTGATTACTTCCCTAGACCATTCATTCCCTACCATTTTCTCCATAATAAATCCTTTGTCACTCACCATAAGCTATCCACATATCTAGACACATCCTCCTCTTCCATTCTTTGCATCTAGGAGCATCAAAGGAGAACAAGGATCAAGCACTAAAGAAGGTGACCCAAGGGTGATTTCCTTACCATTTACTTGTTTCTTTTTGATTGCTACTATGTGTAATTAAACCCCTAATCTAGGGGATTGATTTGATAAACATTTGGTTGTGGGTTTTTACTTAAGCTTTGTAATGAATCTTTATATGTTTTCTATTTATTAATTCATTAGATTCTATTCATTATGTGATTGACTTGTATACCCACTTGTTAATTACAATCTTGTTTAGAATAACATGTTATATAATCACTCTTGGATTGACACACTTGAGTGATTAAGAACCCAATAAATAGGATAGATTAGTGGAGGGTATATCAACCACATTAATCTAAACCTAAATTGGTTAATATGTAGAGATTGGTCCTTAAAGTGGCTTAAAAAACAATACCCATACCTACTTGCTAATCAATCAATTCCCTAGCATCAACATTAATTGTTTACATCCATTTTTCTTATCAAGATTGTGAGTCTTCTATTTTTCATATCACCATATTTTTAGTTAGGTTAATTTTGTATGTATGTTTGATGGTTTGACAAACCATACACTCATTCATCATTTATGATTTATTTTATTGTTTATAGATTAGCTAATTAAATCAACATATTTCTCTAATTCCCTGTGGAACGAATTCTAAGCTTACCACAATACTCATTTTCAAAACTTAAAATATATTGCATAAAGATTCATTTTATAACATTCTTTTAGTAATTCGCAATTTGGTAACGACACAAAAAGCGAGTCATCAAAATGGCACCGCTGCCGGGGAATTAAAGCAATGGTTGATTCAATTAGCTTTTCTTAGTTGTTTTTAGTCTTTTTAGTTCTTTTTCACTTCTTTGTTAGTTTTTATTAATTTTTAGTCTCTTAGTTGTTTTTAGTCATTTTAGTTTCTTTTCACTTCTTTGGTAGTTTTTGTTTATTGTTGTTTCAGGACTCTATGGATTTCCTTATGCAAAACTCGAGGCCAAGTTACGTGCCAATGAGAAGGTCATCGGAAGATAGGAATGACTATACGTCATCTAGTTGGCCGGATCAAGGAATAGAATCCACATTTGAAGAAAATTTCAACAACTCCATCAATGCCACAACTCAACACAACATAGAAGTCTTGTATCAATTGAAGGAAGAAGATCTATGCAAGATCACACTAAAGATGAACAAGAAGATTTTGAGCATGAGTGAAGACCTAGTGATGGCGATGGATGTATTAAAAAAGGAGAATGCTCTACTTCAAGAAAGAATCATGACAACTTCCCTCCAACAAGAGGAAATCACCAAAGACTATGAAGGGAAGATACAACTCTTGAAGAAGAAGTTTGAAGGCAAGGAAGCCTTGGGAACAACAAGGGAGATCATGCTTCAAGAATTGAACAAGAAAATCATTCTTTAAGTAAAGACGCTTAGAGCTGAAAATGGTACTCTCAAGAAGCATAATGGTGAAGTCTCCGACAAGATCAAAGAATTCGAAGAGCAAATTGTGAGACTTGAAGCCGAAAAGAGTACAACATCGAAGGAGCTTGAAGAGACCAAGGAAGACTTTGCAAGGAGGATGCGGCTAATGCAAGCCGAAATTCAAACAAGGGACAAGGCTTTGGAGATAATGAAGACAAAGGAAGTTGACCACCTTGCGGAACTTGCAAGGTTCAAGCAAGAAAAAGAAGAAATGCCGGATTTGAGTCAAGCATCGTCAAGTGCCAAGGTCAAGGAGCCGAATCCTAGCAAAGCAAGGAGGAGAAAGGCAAAAAGGAGGAATGAGAACCCTCGACCTCCACCTCCAACAAAGAACCACCAAGAAGGTATCATTCCTAACTCTATCACCATGTGCCATCATTGCCATACGATAGGTCATTTTAGACCACCAAACCAAGAAAATGAGAGGCAAGGCACACGAGGAAATTTTAGACATAGAGAGACATATATGCATGTTAGGAAGGTATGGGTTGAGAAGCCTAGGAATAGTAGGAGTCCACCTAGGATAAGAAAAATTTGGGTGAGGAAAGAATCAATGAACCAAATGAGAAAGAAGGGAAAGGAAATGATGGGGAAATCGTCTACATTTATTTGGATTGTAAAGAAGAGTGAATTTCCCAACTTGATCAAACCACCCTTAGTTAATCCTAATCCCACCCCAAATGCACAACATTGAAAATATTGGTGCATTTTATTTTTATACCTTTTGTTTTGATTGCTTTATTTGTTTATTTCTTTTAAATAATTGGTGTTTCAAGCTATTGTTGGCAATTGCTTGAATTGAGTATATTTTGCCGGAACTTTCTAATGAGTTTTGTGAGTGTATAGATTTTCTATTGCTTTTTGAGGAAGCAAGTGTTTGTTGCTTGTTCTTAAAGAAAGGTTTCTTTATCTCTTGGAAAGAAACAAAGTCAACTTGCAAGTCTTGGAGGGACGAGCAAGCCAAGAGTGCTCATAAGAAGGGCGAGGACCTTATCACTTAGGAAGAAACATTTTTGGAGGTTCGAAGTGCGGAAGCACCATGCCACGTCTTGCCTAGACGTTAAATAGAGCGCTTGGTGGGAGGCAACCCACTTGGTATATTTCTTTCATAGTTTAATTTTTAAGGAGTCTCTTCATTTTTGATTTCCCTTATCTCTATTTCATTTTTGCATAGAATAAGGGTGTGAGATGAATTTTGGTAGTGGATTTAGGATGAATGTGCTTAATTGTTGATTTTTGAATTATAGGAATATTGAGGTATATGCCATACATGATTGAGCATCTTTTTAGATGATTTTGTGCATAATAGGATAAGAGGGCACTTTGCCAAAATTTTGAAAATACATTGATTATTTGTGAACATATATGCATCTTTTACTTTGAATTTGTTGGGTTGCGCCTTTTGTCAAATTTTGCCTCCCATGAACATTGAGGACAATGTCCAATTTAGGTTTGGGGGTACATTTGCACAACACCACTTTACTCACTTTGCTTGGTTTTTCAAATTTGAGCCGAATTTTTCAAATTTTTGCGATAATGCCATATTTAAGCATACTTTGCTTGTTGAGATTGTGCTATACATGAAGTAGTGAGGAATTGTGCATCTTTGCCATTGTTTGGTTTAGATTAACATCATGCCACTTAGGGTGTCATTGAACAAAGTGCGTAAATCTTTTTCTCATAATGTTAGGGTGAATAATCATTTTTGCTTAAAGGCTAGGAATTAATAGTGGAGATTCCCGTGAGGATCACAAACACGACTTTAAAAAGCGTATTTTGAGTTGTCAAATATTCACTCTTTAAACACTCACTCTCAAACACTCTTTTAAGCATGTATAGGTCTCATTTGCACTTAAATATTGCATATCATATAATATTATGGACTGCTTGTGGATGCTTTGATTTGCTTGTGGACAATCCTTTAGAAATGACTTTAGGCAATGCGTGTGAAAAACCGTAAATTGGCCTAAATACTTCCATACCCTCTAAATATGTGTGCTCCCAAGCCCTTTTGAAGCCAAACACATCTTAAGCTTTTCATTTTTGAACCACATCCACATGAACCATATAGCCTACATAATTGACTTACCTTAACCAAATGATTTTGCTAAGGCTTAGGATATGGTTGTAAGCTCTTTTAAGAGAAAATGTTGATACATGTACCTAGGCATGTAAATTTGTGTAAAAGAGTATTAAAATGCAAGAGTGGATAAAAAAGAAAGAGAAAAAGGAAAAGAAAAAGAAAAAGAAAAAGAAAAACAAAGAAAAAGAAAAGAAAAAGATTGAAATAAAAGATGCATGCAAAAGAAAAGAAAAGAAAAGGCAAAGCCAAACAAAATGAAAAAGAGAACCATGAATGAGGCACAAGCGGCCTAGATAGAGGGTTTATAGTTGAAAAGGCTACTCAAGAAAAGTGAGTAGTGAATATGCAATTGTAATGATATTGTAAGAAATGGGCGCCAAAGGCGTGATCAAATGTGTGAAAGCAATTGGGATTCATTATTAGAATGTATGCCTTAAGTATAAATCATTGGGTTCCTTGTTATCTATTGCTCCATTTTATTGACTCACCATTCACCTAAGCCCCATTACAACCTAAGAAAGACCTTCACGATCTTTAGGAATGTCCAATTGTGAGTTTTGGTTTTCGCATGTTCTTTCTAATTCATGATTTGCAATTCCATTCATGAGATCTCATTTTCAGAAATTGTGCTTTAAATATTATCATATGCAATCAATTTGATATCCATGACATAAACTCATATTGCATATGTATTGTTGAGCGAAACCTAGGAATCAAAGAGTAGAAAAGAGAGAATCTAGTGAGGATTAGATCGAGGCGAATTACATTCTAAACCGAATAGCACATTTGCTTTGAAGCTTTGGCATTTTGAATGTAAGGTCGCATTGCGTACAATCATATCTAGAGTGGCATGCTTTTAATCTTTACTTGACATCATCTTACATGTTTAAGTCCTCACTATGGCATCATTGTGTTAATCTCCTCATTTTGGTTTCGCATGCTAATCATTGGATAGTAGATCCTTCCTAGAATGGGTGTGAACTTTATTGAAAATATTTGAAATGGCTTGATGCATGTCTTTGGGGGTTGATTTGTGATTGTTTTGCTCGAGGATGAGCAAAAGATAGGTTTGGGGGTATTTGATCGAACCAAAATTGGTATGATTTTGGCCCCTATTTCCTTCTCCTTTTGTTTGATTCTTGGGCATTATTCTATGATTTAATGGTGTTAATTAAGTATTTTCAGGTATTTATAGAATTCAGGGGCATTGGAGTAATTTTGGTGAAATAGGGTCAAAAGTGTAATTATTTGAGGAATAATTGAAGTTTTTGTGATATTAGAAGAGATCAGGGGCCTTTCTGCAATTTACCACTCAGATCAGGCAAGCACGCACCACGTCACATCAATACGGTGTGTTTTGCTTAAGAGAAAAGATTGGGCTGCTAAGTAACCCTAGCTGCATCCTTTTTGCATCCCTTGTGCAAGCCCAAACGGCCCAAGTCTCATCAGTTATGAAACGCAGCGTTTCATTGTTAATGGGCAAATCAGATGGCCCAACGCAAGGCCCAATACTCTATCCCATCAGATCTGGGCATTTCCAAACGCGCCCCATGTGCAAGCCCAAACGCAGCCCAAGCAACAAGCCCAACTCCCTTGCAGATCAGACCCATTTGCACCCCTGTCCATTGCTGAATGCCCCTTCCAAATACTATTCACCTTCTTCTTCCTCTCGTGCGTGTAGACCACCATTGACACCCCTAAACCCTAACTGCCGCCGCCGGCCAGAAGTCCACCTTCCCGGAGTTACCGTCGACGAGTTCCGGTGGCAAACGGACGGCCACCTCACCGGTAGCCCGGTCGTAACCCTCCCGGCGTCCCAATCGGCCAAAAAATCGGCCATCCAATTCTCGCCCACGTCACGTCCACGTCATGCCCATGTCACCCCTTTTGGTCGCCATTTGTCATTCGAGGTCGCCATGGCGACAGGGAGTTGATTTCCCACACCTGATTGCTTCGCCCCTAGGTCGTCACTTTGTCACCATTTGTGCAAATCGTGACCCATCTGTTGTGCTGCGCCGATTGGCTGAAATTTATAGGAAAATTACGGAAAGGCCCCCTAGAGGGGCCAAAATGGTAATTTGACAAGTACAGGGGGTGTTTTTATAATTTTACCATTCGTGACCTATTTTGAAAACACTATAAATTCATCCTCTTTTAGATTTGAATACTAAGCCTTACCAAGCCTATTCAAGCCTATTCTCTCCTACCAATCTCCCTTTTCTCCATTAATCATCTCCCAAACTCCTCCATTTATATACTTGGACTTATCTTTTCCATCCAAAACCTCACATCAAATCTTGATTACTTCCCTAGACCATTCCTTTCCTACCATTTTCTCCATCACAAATCCTTTGTCACTCACCATAAGCCATCCATCTATCTAGACACATCCTCCTCTTCCATTCTTTGCATCTAGGAGCATCAAAGGAGAACAAGGATCAAGCACTAAAGAAGGTGGCCCAAGGGTGATTTCCTTACCATTTACTTGTTTCTTTTTTATTCCTACTATGTGTAATTAAACCCCTAATCTAGGGGATTGATTTGATAAACATTTGGTTGTGGGTTTTTGCTTAAGCTTTGTAATGAATCTCTATATGTTTTCTATTTATTAATTCATTAGATTCTATTCATTATGTGATTGACTTGTATACCCACTTGTTAATTACAATCTTGTTTAGAATAACATGTTATATAATCACTCTTGGATTGACACACTTGAGTGATTAAGAACCCAATAAATAGGATAGATTAGTGGAGGGTATATCAACCACATTAATCTAAACCTAAATTGGTTAACATGTAGAGATTGGTCCTTAAAGTGGCTTAAAAAGCAATACCCATACCTACTTGCTAATCAATCAATTCCCTAGCATCAACATTAATTGTTTACATCCATTTTTCTTATCAAGATTGTGAGTCTTCTATTTTTCATATCACCATATTTTTAGTTAGGTTAATTTTGTATGTATGTTTGATGGTTTGACAAACCATACACTCATTCATCATTTATGATTTATTTTATTGTTTATAAATTAGCTAATTAAATCAACATATTTCTCTAATTCCATGTGGAACAAATTCTAAGCTTACCACAATACTCATTTTCAAAACTTAAAATATATTGCATAAAGATTCATTTTATAACATTCTTTTGGTAATTCGCAATTTGGTAACGACACAAAAAGCGAGTCATCAATATCCCCATTTATTAAATATGAGTAGAATATCATCATATGGATGTTTTGAGGTTTTGGATATTAAATTTTAATGTTGAGTTGTCAATAGTGACTATTGAAAGATGACTTCTGGACAAGCATAAGATATATCCAAGTTCAAAGTGTGGTCATATGAGTAAATTTGGTAACTTGGAGAGTTATAGGCAGTCTATGAGCTCTTCGCGATTACTGATATTCTTCACGAGGATTCACTATCTCTTATAAGATTGTCTAGGGTATGAATGAGAATCATTTACTTATTCCATCTTTATTTAAGAGTGTAATTTTAGTTCTTTATTGGAATGAACTAAAATTAATAGATTGAACCTAAGTGAATCATTTGTTGATTATGATTGAGTTATGTCTATTTGAGCTTAAATTTAGATAGGCCCGCCAAGATCCCCAATCCACACAGACTTGCATGGATCACTTGATATACTCTACATGACTGATTATGTGTCCATCTAGAATAGTATTTCATATATTAAAAATATAATTTGCACATTATTTATTTAATGGGCTGTTAAATTATATTAATATATTAATGAAAGGCATGTGGGCTTATTTCTTTTAGTAAGAATGGGTCTAGTTCACATGTGGGCTTTTTATTAAAGTTCAAATGGATTTAATAAAATAAGAAAAACAATATATGGCTCATGTATTGGAGATGGGCGGCAAGGTTGAATATATTAGCCTATTATATTGTTTATTTTATTATTTAATTAAATGGAAATTAATTAATATATTAATTGATTGTTTAATTAAAAATCTAAATCTTTTTCTGACTATGAAATATGTTTCTTAGTGTTATACTATTGGTTGTAGTATATTAAATATAAAAGACTTTATTTGGTAAGTAGATAAATAAGGGATTTATTTATCTAGTTAATTAGGAAGTCTTTTATATAGTTACAAATACATTAAAGAGTTGGATTAGGGTTTGAATTCTAAGAAGATTGTTTGAAGTCCTTTGTGGAAACACAAATCCTTTTTTTGTAGAGGATTTCGGTCACCACCTATTTTACACAAGAGAGAATTCGGCAACCCTAGGATTTTGGGGCAAGGAATTCGGTCCCTATATATTGAAAGGGATAGAATTCGGCCAACCCTAGGTCTTGCACTTAAGAGTTATTTCTTTTGCTAAAGGAAAATAAAATCCATATCTTAGACTTGTGTGATTTTCAGCCAAGAGGAATAGAGAGAAAAGTTTGTTCTTATTTCGATGGTGCACTAGTTACTTTTACTTCAAAAGGTCACAATTTCGAATAAGGTTCACGCGAGTTTTAATCTAACAATTGTGAATTCAAAAGTGACCAGAATATTCTCTGTTGTTTCTTGAAACTTGTAGTGACTAACGAAAATGAAAAAGTTTTGTTAATCCATTCTCAGGTACACAATTTAAAGAAAAGGGAGGCCACGCTCCTAGGTGATTCATGTTCGTGATTGGATCGGAAGATCTTACGAATTACCATCAACACAACATCAATCGAATTACGTGACAAAGATATGATATCTTTAGTATTATATGTTAATTAATTAGAGTGTTAAGGTTCAAAATGTGGAAAAATTTTAATCTATACTAAACTCTTTTTTCGTTTCCGCTGCTTGTATTTTTCCCTACAATACCCACAAACGTAACTCTACAGAGCAAAATGTTAAGATGCAATCCATAGATACTAAGCAAAATCTACAAGCATGCTAGAATTTCTGCATAAAGACTAACAATATGCCATTCAAATCAATACATCACTGCCAATACTTAGGATGCTTTCGGTTTACAAAAGAACTAACTCGAATGCCTAGACTAGAATCCGCCTCAACTCTAATCTTCACCGGATTTTGTTTTATATTTTCACTCAGAACCTAGGCTATCACTCTTTATCAAACATATGTCAATTGGAGTTTATGTATCAGAATCAAATATATATCACATATGAATAATTTCAAATAAAGCATAATTTTTGAAAAAGGAACTCATGGAAGGAATTGAAATACCATGAACATAAAAAGAGCATGCATCGACTCATATTCCCATACTTCATAAGAGATCAAATAGGCTTTCCCTAATTTGTATTATGACCAAGGGTGATTTGTGGTGTATGGATGTTATGGTAGGAATGGATAGATAAAGTTATTAATTATGCCAAAGTGTTTACACATTAAACTTTCATTATAAGAAGCTCTATGTATTTTTCATAATACAATTTAAGCGTCTAGGCTATAAACTTTAAAGTTCACAATTTGCTAATGTTTGTACTCGCATCTTTGAGTAACTTTACATTTGAAGAGATTGAGGGCTTAAGTGTTTTCCCTTTAACACTTCCTTGTGAAAGCCCTTTTCTATCACAATTTTTACACATTTGCCTCAGTACACGCTTTTACACAATTTGGAGCTTACAAATGACTTCTATTAAGCTACGCACCTTAACATGATTAATAACTAGGGAGTGGTTAAGTGTTTGATATGTGGATGATGTGTGTAGGTTTAGTGTTTGGTCTCAATTTAAGCAATGAAGTGCACATACAGGGACATGGAAGTGTTTAGGTTATATTTGGATTTTTGCACACACTATAGCCCAAAATCATTTCTAATAATCCATCTAGCAAGGGAATACAAATTTCAACAAGTAGTCCACATATATGTTCTATGGCAATCAATGCAAAATTGATGTACAATGATATCACTAAAAATTAAGAGAACAAAATTCGAAAAGTGTTTAATGAGTAGAAACAATATAGACCCTCTCAAACTCTCACAGGCACAAACTCTCACAAGGATAGTCTCCACTATTCTCCTAAGCTAAACAAGAATAGAGTTCTATCTACCTCAACATCAAAAGATTGGCATTATACAAGCATATTAATAGTGATGCAAAGATCATACATGGCATGAATGCTAGTCAAAATAGAGACCTAAAAGCATACATGACATGTCTCTACCGGAAAGCAAAGATATTATCTCAACAAAATGGACTTCAATTCCAAAATTTTCAATTTTGATCAATTTTGTAGATATTTGAAAATTTTCAATGACAAAACCTACAAAAACAAAAACAACATCACAAAAGTTGTCCACACCCCCAAACATAAACCTAACTTTATTCTCAATCTTGCACAATGGAACCATTTTCGTACATAAATTGGACAATACTTAGCAAGATTCAGACATAAGAACAACAAAAATCACAAAGACTAAAAACAACAAAACAAAACAAATCCTAAGATCTAAGCACTATACAATTGCACTCTTAGATCTAAACAAAAATAAAAATTACAAACAAACAAGCATGCGTTTTTCCTTTAAGCACATTGGTGGTAATTCTTACCACCATACTACAACGACCCACAAGTATACATTAAGCTCAACAAATATGCATTCCACTATAATTGAAGCACAAAACTAAGTCTCAATCCAATCCTCTCAAATCCAAACATGGAGGAGTCAATTGGAGAGACTTATGTTTGGAAAGCAAAGTGTAGAGGATACCTCTTGTAGCACGTGGGTTTGGTCCGTGGCTTTGTTCCCACGGGTCAGAGTATTTGAACTCGCTAGATCTTCTCCGCGACTTCATTCTCCTGTGCCAGAGTGATTAAACTAGTGGGATCTTTGGCAGTTTCACCATGGTTTTTCTCAGCTGGTATATTCCCGCAGAATAGGGAGTATGAACTTGCCTGATACTACATACAGTTCCTGTGGCTTTGCTCAGCTAGTATGAACCCACGAGCCAGAGTGCTAGAACTTGTGGAGCTTTGTTCTGCTCTCTTTTGCCGACTTGTTGCCATTTTACTTGGTGGGGTTGTTACGTAATCCATGAATTGTGCGGTCCATGACCTAAAAATTTTCTTTCCTAGCACAAACAACTCAAACAATATCAAATGCAATTGCTTGATACGAAAATAAAAACAATAAAACAAACAAACATGACAAATGATCGTGATAAATATGTTGTATATTTCGACCCTCAATTCCATATCCTATTGTTTTCGTACATTTTTAGTGTCGCTTATAGGCTCTATGTTCATATTTGCAGGCATTTACCCATTTCTGGTGTTTAGAGCATATTACGGGACTTTCAAGCGAAAAGGAGACCAAGAGTGCAGAAAGAAGAAGAAAAGGGTAGTAGAGGCTACAACAGTATCGGTGAGTGCAGGTCCTAGCCGCACTTGACCCACACTTTTGCCCAGACCAGGGGACCTGATGTCTGAAGACCAAATAATGTGCGGGTGAGTGCGGGTCCCAACTGCAGTTCACCCGCACTCTTGCCCAAACTTGGGAGTCCAAAACCAAAGAAAATTGATAAAGTGCGGGTGAGTGCAGGTCCCTAAACCGCACTCCACTCGCACTTCGCGCACACTAGATGTTGTTTTAAAGCTGATTTGTAACCTACTTTTGGGGGACTATATATAGAAAGTGTGTGTAACGTTTTTAGTTAGCTTTTTAACATTTAGAAATTCCAAAACTTGTAACTAAATCTAGGAATCCATTTCTTCTCATTTCATACACTTTCTAATCAACTTCAAGGGAACATCAAGGAGGAGATGATCTTCAAGGGTTATTTCTCCATCCTTTCTCTTATTTTCATTATTGTAATGAGTAGCTAAACCCACTAAGGGGTTGATGGATTAGTTTGTGAATGATTGGGCTTTTGTATATAAACTTTATTTCATCCATATGTCTATCTTTTATTATTCTATTCAAGAGTATGAATGGTTTTCTTTGGATTTACTAGTCTTAGATACACTCTCTTTGCAAGTTCTCTTTTGATGCTATTTATGTAGGCAACTAGATATACATCCTATGTAGTTGTTTATTGCTTATTTGAATAGATGGGATTCCTAGAATCCCAGCTTGATAACCGCACTCTTCATCTAACCTCGACACCATAGGACGGCCCTTGTGAGAGGATTTGAAGCCTCCTCTATACACCTTAGGTTGGCTACACTAGTATCGGTTGAGCCCTAGATAGATATACGAGCATTCATTGTTAGGGTCCTAAACGAGCAACTGACACTATACACCCTAGGTTGGTTGCTTAGGAGGGATCAATCGCTAGTAGGAGGCTTTCTCTATACACCCTAGGTTGGCCCCTTGCTAGAGATAGATAGCCAACTCTATACACCCTAGGTTGGCTACATTCGTTTAAACGTGCATATTTACGAGTTTATTACATTTGCCCAAATGTTTGCTTATGAGTCCATTAACTCCTTAGTCTCCATCATATATATCTTTCATTCCATTCGTATTCCATTTTTAGTTGCATTTCTAGTTTAGTTTTAAAGTATATGCTCACTCACATTTCACAACATCAACCATTTATCTTTATTGCATTAATATTGCATAAGTATTAATTAGTTTTAGCTATTCCCGATCTATGTGGACGACCCTTGCTTGCCACCATACTTGTGTTTTCAAAACCCTTTTAGGCATTGCTAGGTTTAAAATATTGTTTGACAGGTGAATTTACATACATACAAATGACCTTTGTCAAAATGGTGAGGCTGCTGGGGAGCAAGCATTAACCTAATGCCATTCTCTGTCTACAAGCAACTTGGTCTTAATGTCCTTATAAAAACCACTATGTCCCTTGTTTTAACGGATGCTTCGGTGAGGAGTCCTAAGGGCATTATCGAAGATGTGTTGATACAGATAGAAAAGTTGATCATACCTGCTGACTTTGAAGTGATCAACATGGATGAAGGCAGAGATGAGAGGGATGTGAAGTTACTTTTGGGTCAGCCCTTCATGGCAACAGCTAGGGTTGTAATAGATATGCATTCAGGAAGCTTACCATGAAGGTATTATATGAAACAGTGGAGTTCAACATCTTTGACTCTTTAACATGCCCAATTGGCTGCCATGATTGTAGCAATGTGGATTTCTTTGAGGAGGAGGTAGATGTCGCTGTGGAAGAGGAATTTGAAAAGGTAGAAAGTGGTGATGACATTTTGCCATCAGAAGAGATCCTTCCAAAAGTTGAGTTGAAGGCACTTCCATCCAACTTAAAGTATGTATTCCTAGATGAAGAAAAGAGGAATCCAGTGATAATTGCCGCCGATTTAGAAGAAAGCCAAGAAGAAGATTTGCTTGCGGTTTTAAGAGAATATAAGAATGTCATTGGGTGGGTTATAGATGATTTAAAAGGTATCAGTCCCACCATATGCAAGCACAAGATCCTACTAGAGGAAAAAACCAAACCATCAAGGGAGCCACAAAGGAGACTGAACCCGATCATGTAGGAAGTTGTTAAAAAGGAAATACTAAAGCTTTTAGATGCCAAGATCATCTACCTTATCTTAGATAGTAGGTGGGTGACTCCCATCCACGTAGTACCAAAGATGTCAGGAGTTACAGTGGTGAAGAATGACAAGAATGAGATGGTGGCACAAAGGCTTCAGACAGGGTGGCACGTTTGCATAGGCTACAGTAGATTGAACGCAATCACCAAGAAAGATCATTTCCCCTTGCCCTTCATTAACCAAGTCTTAAAACGGTTGGCAGGGCATCAGTTCTATTATTTCCTAGATGGTTACTCCGGTTATAATCAGATAGTGATTGCCCCAGAGGACCAAGAGAAGACCACGTTCACTTGCCTGTATGGAACATATGCTTTCCGAAGGATGCCCTTTGGACTTTGTAACACGCCAGGGACTTTTCAAAGGTGTATGATTTCTTTGTTCTCTGACATGGTGGGAGAGATAATAGAGGTCTTTATGGACAACTTCTCAGTTTTCTGGAACTCCTTCAGCTTGTGTCTTGGTAACTTTTCCTTAGTACTAAAATGGTGCATGAAGAACAACTTGGTTCTAAACTGGGAAAAGTGTCATTTTATGGTACAACAAGGAATTGTTCTAGGCCATATTATATCTAGTAAGGGATTGAGGTGGACAAGGCAAAAGTTGAGGTAATTAGGAGTTTGCCACCACCACGGACTGTGAAGGACACCAGGTCTTTCCTTGGCCACACCAGGTTTTACAGGAGATTCATCAAAGATTTTTCGAAGATCTCCAAACCTGTATGTTTGTTGCTACAAAAGGATAAGGACTTTGTGTTTGATGCAAAGTGTTTGGTGGCGTTTGAAACCCTAAAGGAGGCTTTGACCTCAACACCAGCGATAGCACCACCAGTTTGGGATTTACCATTCGAAGTGATGTGTGATGCATCTGACTATGTTGTAGGTGCAATTTTAGGGTAGAGGGTTGACAAGGATCTGCATGTTATATATTACTTATCTCGTACTTTGAATGACGCACAGTTAAATTATTCAACAACAGAGAATGAGTTACTGGCTGTCATTTTTGCTCCTGAAAAATTTAGGCAATATTTGGTAGGTGCCAAGGTCGTGGTGTATTCAGACCACGCCGCTTTGCGATATTTACTCCAAAAGAAAGATGCGAAACCTAGGCTGATCAGGTGGGTATTGCTGCTACAAGAATTTGATTTAGAAATCCGAGATAAGAAGGGTTGTGAGAATGTAGTAGCAGACCACCTCAGTAGGTTCATTCAAGAAGGCCCAATAGGTGAAGATGAGATTCCTTTGAGAGAGGGTTTTCCTGACGAGCATTTGTGGGTAGTTCAGGTTGGGGATGTTGGGGTTTTTTCCCCAAAGCTTGTAATTTGTAAATGTGAATTGAACATAAATAAAAGGAGTAGTTTATTCATTCAAATTATCTCATACATTTATTTATATCATGTGTACTTAGCATCCAAGATTGCCGGATGTAATCTCTACCTGAGTATATGAGTGTCATATACAGAGGTATTCAGTTTGAGATTAGCAATCTAAAGAGTCCGTAGATAGCAAATAGAGTTGGGTACTTTATTTGTGGTTAATCTATAGTTGCATTCCATTTCGTAATGTACGATGGTCTTAACTTAGAATATTCATATGGTGATATGAAAATGGAGGCATCTTATATGATGTTATCATATAGGACAGGGCTATAATCTATATGAATCTCTCACCAAGATCTGTTACAAGATGAGATTCATATATATCAACATATGATGGCTATATATGGGTGATCTTAATCTTGAGTGTCTTATCGACTCTTTCAGGTTAGATCGTGGTTTTTGATATACCAAGGGTGATGAAACAAATTACGGTGTGTGTTTGATGAGCCGTCGTTGTATACTCAACAAAATAATGTTTTAAATGTGATCGTTTTGAAAACCAATTTCACCATTTAAAAATCCACTTAGATAGAAAATTAGTAAAATGGTAAGCAGGATTCGTTCGACAGGGAATTAGAGTAATTAGTTGAATTAATTAGCTAATCTAAATGCGATAAATTAAATCATAGATAAATGGATGAGTGTATGGGTTGTCAAGCCATCAAACATACATGTAAAATAATCCTAATAAAACTAATAAAATGGAATGCTCAACAAATCTAGATAAGATATATGAAATAAACAATTAATAGGAATTCTAGGGAAATGATAGAGTAGCTAATGGACTATGAGCAATTCATACATGGCTTCTTTAATGTGTTATCTACACAATCAAGGACCAATCTCATTCGAAAGTGTTGTTTAGACTGTCACTATTAACCCTAAACAACTTCCACTGCAATGCCTAACTGATTAAGGAGAGGGGGTCACGACGGGATCGGTTAGTGACGATCGAATGGTCTAAGCAATCGAGGTTGATCACCCCTCCAAAAGCCTATCCTACTCACTATGTGCTATAATCAATTAAGTGTGTCAATAACTCATTCAATTTTATCATAAATAAATCCCACAACATATTGTAATCAACAAGTGTGTCACTACTCATTTAATCACATAAGTGCAAGATCTAATTAAAAAGTAAATAAAACTTAAATCATACAAACATAATATTTAAAGCCTTAGCAAATATTAATGTCCAAAAAGTCTCTCAAATCATCCCCTAAATAGGGGTTTTAATTACATATAAATACAAACAAGAAAAGGAAGTAAAATGGAGAGAAATCACCCTTGGGTATCTCTTGTTAGTTTGATACTTCCTTGAGCTTCCTTGCTTGAATCTTGTGCAAAGAGTGGGTGTTGATGATGTGTCTAAATAGGTGGAGTCATATGAAAAGTGACAAAGGAAAGGGGTAGAGAAGATGGAAGGAGAGGAATGATTTAGGTGAGTAATCTAGATGTTGAGTTTTAGGTAGAGGAGAAGTGGAGGGATTAGGAATGGTAGAAAGGAGGTTTCTTGGTTGTCAAGAATTACCAAGTGTTATCAATTCTTAGCATGAAATGATGTATTTATATGTTAGAAAAGCTAGGGTATGAAAGGAAAAAAATATCCCTAAAAAATGGCTTGAAAAACGTCCATTTCACTAAAGTGGTGTCTGTTAGGATTATGCTCAATAGCAAGAGTGTAATAGTGTAATTAACAATCTTTTTCATATTAATAAAGTGATTTCTGTTTTAAACAAATCTTATAGCATTTATAGTTTAATAATTGTTAAAGTAAATAATCATAAGGTCTAAAGACTATGAGAAAAGAAGAATTGTTCATACATCTGGATATGTATGTGGTAGACACAATTCTTTAGTTAGTCTTGAATATCGTTCACAACTTAAGTTAAAGGTTGGGCACCTTTATCTTGTTAAAGTTGTAGAATTCTTTTGCTAGCATTTGAGTGGGATCAAATGAGATATGATGAGTCTAAGATCATCGGAGTGTCTTCGAGCAAAAGAATCTAGTGCACTAGGTGCATTGAACATGATCACAATGAAATACTTTATCTATAACCGTCAGTAGATAAAAGTAATTTCATTATCAGGACAATCGGAGAGTCTATCTCAATCCTGAGATAAATGATGGACTTATGGTTGCAGGTGATATCATTTGAGCTATCAATGAGTACGATTATATCGCATAGTCTATCCTCGATAGTTTGGTGATATTCATTTGTTAATCGATAGAGGACTTCATTTATAGATATGGACATCGTGGCTCCATTTATTAAATGAGAGTATAATATCATCATATGGATGTTTTGAGGTAATTGGATATTAAATCTCAACGTTGAGTTTTCAATAGTGTCTATTGAAAATATGGCTTCTGGACAAGTCAAAATATCCAAGTTCAAAACGTGGTCATATGAGTAAATATGGTAACTTGGAGAGTTATAGGCGGTCTATGAACTCTTGGCGATTACTGATATTAATCACGAGGATACACTATCTCCAATATGATTGTCTAGGGTATGAATGAGGAAGCATCTTCCTTTTCTGTCTTTATTTAAGAGTTCAATTTTAGCTCTTTAGTGGAATGAGCTAAAATTAATGGATCGGACCTAAGTGAATCATTTGTTGATTGTGATTAGGTTATGTCTATTGGAGCTTAAATTTAGATAGCCCGCCAAGATCCCCAATCCACACGGACTTGCATGGATCACTTGTTATATTCTACCGGACCAATTTAGGGTCCATCTAGAATTGCAATTTAATGTATTAAGAATATAATACGCATATTATTTATATAATGGGCTGCACAATTATATTTATATATTAATGGATGACATGTGAGCTTGTTTCTTTTAGTAAGAATGAGTCTAGTTCACATGTGGGCTTTTTATTTAAAGTCCTATGGATTTAATGAAATAAGAAAAATAATATTTGGCCCAATGTATATATGTGGGGCGGCAACATGCTATAATGGCATTTAATATTATTTTGTTTCATTATTTAATTAAATAAGAATTAATTAATTTATTAATTAATTGTTTAATTAAAGTAACAAATCTTTTCTAAATAGGAAATATGATTCCTATTTGTATACTATTAGTAGTAGTATAATTAAATAGAAAGACTTGTTTGACAAGGAAAATAAATAATTAATTTTATTTATTTAATCAAATAGGAAGTCTTTTTATTTTAGTCAAATAAGGAATAAAAAATTTATGAGTTTGATTAGGTTTTGGAAATCTTTTCTAAATAGGAATTAGGGTGCAATTCAAACTAATTAATTTTGTTTGGAAATTGCGGCAACCCTAATTATTTTAGGAAGAGAATTCGGCCAACCCTAAAAAAGGAAGAAGAGAAATTTCGGCCACATATATATGTACACATATAGATTTCGGCCACCACTCTATGAACTAGGGTTTTTTGGTGCAGAATTTTTCTTCTTCTTCTTCTTCTCAACTCATAGTTAGAAATCTATTATTCTACTGAAAACAAAAAGAACATAGATTATTCTTTGATTGTATTCTAGTTGCTTATACATCAATAAGCTTGTGAATACTATATCGATCAAGGTTCACACGAGTTTCGATCATTAGATTGAGAACTCAAAAGTGACCGGAATAATCTTAGGTTCTTTTAGATTGTTTTTGGGACTAACGAATCAAGAAAAATTTGTTTAAATCCAATCACAGGTTTGCAATTCAAAAAGAAGAGAGACCACGCTCCTAGGTGATCCACGTTCGTGTTAGGATTGAAGATCTTGCGGATTACCATCGACGCAAGTCAATCGGATCACGCGACAAGAGGTATTAATCTTTTATTACTTTATTATATATGTTTGATTAATCAAAAGGGTTTAAGGTTCATAAAATTGGTAAAATTTTAAAAGCTACTCAAAACTATTTTTTAGTCTCGCTTCCGCTGTGGGTACGTATATTTTTCCCTACAATTGGTATCAGAGCCCAGGTTGAACCCTTTTAATTAATTAACGTATATATACGTGGATCGATTTCTTTTTATTGTGATTATGCATGTTTTAGAAAGAGATGGCACTCTAGGTATTCGCATATATTATTACATGTGATGTATGGATTAATATATGTTTTTATATGGATTGTTATTGCTCGATTTTGGCTCTAGATTTTCAATGTATTTTTGGTTTCGGAATTGTAACAAGAAGGGTGGTCTATCATCGCCATAATTCCTTCTTGGTAGTTGCTAGTTTTTTTTTTTTTTTTTTGTATTAAAAAATTGCTGCAGTTTTTAATGTATTATTTATTATAATGTGCAGTATTTTTTTTTACTGTCATGAAAAAAAAAAAAAAAAATTTCTGCAGTAATTTTATTTGATTAAATTAAATTGTAACACGTTCTACATCGAAGTATCGAAGAAACGAAGCAACCGGAACCGAGAACGAGCACCGTGCGCACCCTAGGAGTGGATTGGGCTGCGCATGGCATGCCCGAAATACAGTGGGCTGCACACGGCAGCCTTGCCACCAAGAGGGCTGCGCACGGCAGTCATGCAAGGCCCATGGGCTGCGCATGGCAGCCCCTTATGTGGGGTTGTGGGCTGTGCAATCCCAAGGGTGGAGGCCGAAGGATGAGCGTATGGTTGATGGACCACTTGAAGATCTTGTATTCCAAATTCATTGTAATTTACTTGTTTTTCTAGGATGGGCCAAAATTGTTGCTATTTATTTTATGCTTAAATATTACAATATTTGTTATTGTATGATAACATGTCATATAGAATAGGAGTGCCACTCATATATCTCTTTTGGTATGAACATGCATTGAATGATTTAGGTATCTAAATTGGCATCTAGATAACTTGGTAAATCATTCTATGGAATTTAATCACATGCCTTAAATAATTGAGTGGGAGAAGGTGTTTTTGTAACACCTATGGCTTCCAAGATTAGTTGAGCTTAATTATTTTATGGTAATTCCCCAAAGGGACATCCATGAATGGAATTAAGCAATATACTTCCTTACAAGGATAGACTAGACAATGGACTCAACGAGATCTACTCCCAAAGGAGGGATTTTCGTGAGAGAAAATTGAGGGTCGATATCTTGGTAACACACTCAATGTAATTTTATTGATATCCTCCAAAGAGTTCTTGTCAGTAAAATTGCAAGGCTAAAATTGAAAACGTTGGTTGTTATGTTAACAATTAGGTGGGACCTAGTCTAACTAGTAAATGGTCCGAACTCCCAAAGGAGGCGTAACATTTATGGGTGTTAGATCACTGTTGAATTTTTATGATTGAGTTATTCACTTAATTCAAGATAAATATTTAAAGTGCTTTATAATGATTATTTACTTATATTAATTTTTGTTTAATTAAGAAATCATGACCCCATCACTTATGAACATCCTGAAAGATAAAACTTTAACCGGTAATAATTATGTCACATGGAAAAGGAAAATTGGGTTGTTGCTGCAAGCTGGAAAAATATAAATTTTGTTCTAACTACTCCTAAACCACCTGCTCTTACTATTGAATCTAATGCAATGAGACAAGTATGAGCAGTGGAAGACCTCTAATGAGATGGCCAAATGGCTACCATCTCCGACGTGTTGCAACAGCAGCATGAAGGAATAGGGTCTGCTGCTGATATGATGATGTCTCTAGAAGAGATTCATATGGTTGGTAAAGTTGCTACTATTAAGACCCGTCAGAAGGTCAAGGAATAATAGAAGAAAAAGCAACTTGGGCCTACCAAGAAAGAGATTAAGAAAGTAACCAAGATCAAAAGGAAGTGCTTCTTTTGTGGTGAAAAGAGACATTGGAAAAGTAATTGCCCAAAGTCTCAGAATAAGAAGGAAGAAGGTAATGCGAATTATCTTGAAACATGTTTTTCTGGCAGATTCTACAGATTCTTGGATCGTAGACTCTGGAGCCAATAATCATGTTTGTTATTCCTTATGGGGGTTCCAAGAAAGGAGAAAGTTGAATAAGAATGAAATCAACTTGCGTTTAGGCAACTGAGCGTTGGTGTCTACTAGTGCAGTGGGAGATATTAGAGTTAATCTAGATTCTAGTAGGCATTTAGATTTGATAGACATTTATTATGTACCTCAATTCAAGAGAAATTTTAATTTCAGTTTCTTGTTTGAATAAATTTGGATATTCGGTTACTTTTAATAAAGTTTTTATTATTAGTAAGAATGACAAACTTATTTGCAAAGGTACATTGGAAAACGGTCTATACTTCTTGCATAGAAATATCTCTCACTCGTTAGACACAGAAATAACGGAACCTGATCATAAAAGAGTTAAATTATCAAAAGATGAAACCTACCTTTGGCATTTATGCTTAGGTCATATTAACCTTAATAGGATTAAAAGATTGGTAAGTGACGGACCTTTGAGTGACTTAAAGGTTGATGATCTACCAACTTGTGAATCTTGTTTGGAAGGTAAAATGACCAAAAGGACGTTCTCTGCCAAGGATGCCAGAGCCACTGAATGTTTAGGATTGATACACACTGATGTATGTGGACCTATGAGCATTCAAGCTAGAGGTGGATATGAGTACTTCATCACTTTCACAGATGATTACTCAAGATTTGGCTATGTGTATCTCATGCGACATAAGTCGGATGCTTTTGACATGTTCAAAGCATTTAAAGCTGAAGTGGAAAATCAGCTTGAGAAACACATAAAAATCTTGAGATCTGATCGTGGTGGAGAATATCTATCTGGTGAGTTTCAGCAATATCTTATTGATAATGGGATAGTTTCTCAGTTTTCTGCACCTGGTACACCTCAACAAAATGGGGTAGCAGAAAGGAGAAATAGAACTCTTTTGGATATGGTTAGGTTTATGTTGAGTTATTCAACACTTCCTATTTCTTTCTGGGGATATGCTCTACAAACTGCTATATACATTCTAAACCATGTACCATCTAAGTCTATTCCTAAAACACCGCATGAGTTGTGGACTGGGCGCAAGCCTAGTTTACGACACTTAAGGATATTTGGATGTCCTGCGCACGTGTTAAAAGGAAAGACAGAAAAGATGGAGTCCCGTTCAGAAACATGTATATTTGTAGGGTATCCGAAAGAAACTAAAGGATATTATTTTTATAGTCCTTTAGATATTAAAGTATTTGTTTCTACAAATGCTAAATTTCTGGAAAATGACTATATGAATGATTTTGTACCTAAAAGTAGAATTGTCCTAAATGAAATGTCAGGAGATACAATTCCACGAGAGGTTACACAACCAAACCTAATTGTAAGTTCTGATCCAACACAAGATCAGCAACCTACCATTCCTCGTCGTAGTGGGAGGGTTAGAACACAACCCGAAAGATACATCGGTCTGGGAGAATCTGTAGAGAATCTCCCGGACGACGATGATCCCTATACGTACAAGGAAGCTATGGAGGATGTTGATAGTCGCCATTGGCAAAAGGCAATGCAATCCGAGATTGAATCTATGTTCCATAACAAAGTCTGGTCTCTTGTAGACTTGCCTAAAGGGATAAAACCCATTGGGTGCAAGTGGGTATACAAGAGGAAAAGAGGTATGGATGGAAAGGTGGAAACCTTTAAAGCTAGATTGGTAGCTAAAGGGTATACACAGAAAGAAGGTATCGATTACGAGGAAACCTTCTCTCCTGTGGCCATGCTTAAATCCATTAGGATACTCTTATCCATTGCAGCATCTTTTGATCTAGAGATTTGGCAAATGGACGTCAAGACAGCTTTCCTTAATGGAAGTCTTGACGAGAGCATCTACATGATGCAACCAGAGGGATTCATTGAAAAGGGCCAAATGGAAAAGGTATGCAAGTTGCAGAAATCCATATATGGATTAAAGCAAGCATCCAGATCCTGGAACATAAGGTTCGATCAAGCGGTCAAAGGTTTTGGATTTATTCAGAATCTTGACGAACCTTGTGTATACAAAAGGATTAAGGGCGACAAGTTGGTTTTCCTGATTCTTTATGTTGATGATATACTACTCATCGGAAACGATGTAGGTGTATTGACATCAGTAAAAGAATGGTTAGCAAAACAATTTGATATGAAGGACTTAGGAGAAGCAAGTTTTATTCTAGGTATCCAAGTTATAAGGGATAGAAAGAATAGAACGATTGCATTATCCCAAGCTTCATACATAGACAAGATCTTGTCTAGGTTTTCCATGCAGGATTCCAAGAAAGGTATGTTACCTTTCAGACATGGAATCAAGCTTTCTAAGGAACAAGTTCCTAAGAATGAGCATGAAGAGCAATTCATGAGTAGAGTTCCATATGCCTCGGCGGTTGGAAGTCTCATGTATGCAATGCTCTGCACTAGACCAGATATTTGTTTTGCTGTTGGCATAGTTAGCAGGTTTCAATCGAAACCTGGTCCTGATCACTGGACGGCAGTCAAGCATATTTTCAAGTATCTTAAGAGAACGAGAGATAATATGCTTGTATACTCTGGAGGGGATTTGATTCCCGTTGGGTATACAGATTCTGATTTTCAATCAAATTCTGACTCCAGAAAATCCACATCAGGGGTTGTGTTTACTATTGGAGGAGGAGCAGTTATATGGAGGAGTATCAAGCAATCTTGTATTGCTGATTCCACCATGGAGGCTGAGTATGTTGCTGCACGCGAGGCTGGCAAAGAGGCTGTTTGGCTCCGCCAATTCTTGATTGACTTGGAAGTGGTTCCTAGTGCGAATAAGCAGATCACTATCTACTGTGATAACAGTGGAGCAGTGGCTAATTCGAAAGAACCAAGAAGTCACAAGAGAGGTAAACACATTGAAAGGAAATATCATCTTTTAAGGGAGATTGTTCAAAGAGGTGACGTGACGATTACCAAAATCGCGTCAGCAGAAAATCTAGCGGATCCCTTCACAAAGGCTCTACCTCAGAAGAGTTTCGATGGACACCTAGAGAACATGGGCTTGAGAGATATGACACATTTGCTATAGCGCAAGTGGGAGATTGTTAGGATTATGCTCAATAGCAAGAGTGTAATAGTGTAATTAACAATCTTTTTCATATTAATAAAGTGATTTCTGTTTTAAACAAATCTTATAGCATTTATAGTTTAATAATTGTTAAAGTAAATAATCATAAGATCTAAAGACTATGAGAAAAGAAGAATTGTTCATACATCTGGATATGTATGTGGTAGACACAATTCTTTAGTTAGTCTTGAATATCGTTCACAACTTAAGTTAAAGGTTGGGCACCTTTATCTTGTTAAAGTTGTAGAATTCTTTTGCTAGCATTTGAGTGGGATCAAATGAGATATGATGAGTCTAAGATCATTGGAGTGTCTTCGAGCAAAAGAATCTAGTGCACTAGGTGCATTGAACAGGATCACAATGAAATACTTTATCTATAACCGTCAGTAGATAAAAGTAATTTCATTATCAGGACAATCGGAGAGTCTATCTCAATCCTGAGATAAATGATGGACTTATGGTTGCAGGTGATATCATTTGAGCTATCAATGAGTACGATTATATCGCATAGTCTATCCTCGATAGTTTGGTGATATTCATTTGTTAATCGATAGAGGACTTCATTTATAGATATGGACATCGTGGCTCCATTTATTAAATGAGAGTATAATATCATCATATGGATGTTTTGAGGTAATTGGATATTAAATCTCAACGTTGAGTTTTCAATAGTGTCTATTGAAAACATGGCTTCTGGACAAGTCAAAATATCCAAGTTCAAAACGTGGTCATATGAGTAAATATGGTAACTTGGAGAGTTATAGGCGGTCTATGAACTCTTGGCGATTACTGATATTAATCACGAGGATACACTATCTCCAATATGATTGTCTAGGGTATGAATGAGGAAGCATCTTCCTTTTCTGTCTTTATTTAAGAGTTCAATTTTAGCTCTTTAGTGGAATGAGCTAAAATTAATGGATCGGACCTAAGTGAATCATTTGTTGATTGTGATTAGGTTATGTCTATTGGAGCTTAAATTTAGATAGCCCGCCAAGATCCTCAATCCACACGGACTTGCATGGATCACTTGTTATATTCTACCGGACCAATTTAGGGTCCATCTAGAATTGCAATTTAATGTATTAAGAATATAATACGCACATTATTTATATAATGGGCTGCACAATTATATTTATATATTAATGGATGACATGTGGGCTTGTTTCTTTTAGTAAGAATGGGTCTAGTTCACATGTGAGCTTTTTATTTAAAGTCCTATGGATTTAATGAAATAAGAAAAATAATATTTGGCCCAATGTATATATGTGGGGCGGCAACATGCTATAATGGCATTTAATATTATTTTGTTTCATTATTTAATTAAATAAGAATTAATGAATTTATTAATTAATTGTTTAATTAAAGTAACAAATCTTTTCTAAATAGGAAATATGATTCCTATTTGTATACTATTGGTAGTAGTATAATTAAATAGAAAGACTTGTTTGACAAGGAAAATAAATAATTAATTTTATTTATTTAATCAAATAGGAAGTCTTTTTATTTTAGTCAAATAAGGAATAAAAGATTTATGAGTTTGATTAGGTTTTGGAAATCTTTTCTAAATAGGAATTAGGGTGCAATTCAAACTAATTAATTTTGTTTGGAAATTGCGGCAACCCTAATTATTTTAGGAAGAGAATTCGGCCAACCCTAAAAAAGGAAGAAGAGAAATTTCGGCCACATATATATGTACACATATAGATTTCGGCCACCACTCTATGAACTAGGGTTTTTTGGTGCAGAATTTTTCTTCTTCTTCTTCTTCTCAACTCATAGTTAGAAATCTATTATTCTACTGAAAACAAAAAGAACATAGATTATTCTTTGATTGTATTCTAGTTGCTTATACATCAATAAGCTTGTGAATACTATATCGATCAAGGTTCACGCGAGTTTCGATCATTAGATTGAGAACTCAAAAGTGACCGGAATAATCTTAAGTTCTTTTAGATTGTTTTTGGGACTAATGAATCAAGAAAAGTTTGTTTAAATCCAATCACAGGTTTGCAATTCAAAGAGAAGGGAGACCACGCTCCTAGGTGATCCACGTTCGTGTTAGGATTGAAGATCTTGCGGATTACCATCGACGCAAGTCAATCGGATCACGCGACAAGAGGTATTAATCTTTTATTACTTTATTATATATGTTTGATTAATCAAAAGGGTTTAAGGTTCATAAAATTAGAAAAATTTTAAAAGCTACTCAAAACTATTTTTTAGTCTCGCTTCCGCTGCGGGTACAATTTTTCCCTACAGTGTCGCCCTGGCGACAGGGAATGTGCACCGGTTACTAAAATAGGCTTAACTTTCTTTAGAAGAATCAGAATTATAATATGTAAGAACCACTAGAAAGTAGACTTCTGGGGCTTTCCGAATATATGTAATCTGAAATGTGGTTCAATCTGAGTAG
Organism: Acer campestre; assembly: GCA_954870605.1. Taxonomy (NCBI): domain Eukaryota; kingdom Viridiplantae; phylum Streptophyta; class Magnoliopsida; order Sapindales; family Sapindaceae; genus Acer; species Acer campestre. The sequence continues at coordinate 26,935,473 of OX940801.1, forward strand.
AGAGATATGTCTTTTTGAAGATAAATGATTTACACACACTTTTTACAATTTCAGCCCCTTTTGCCACCAATATTACTCCAATGCCTCTGAACTTTATAAATACTTGAAAACACTTAATTCACACCATTAAATCATGAGATATTGCCTGAGAATCAAGTAAGAAGAGAAGGAAGTGAGGGCCAAAATAATACCAATTTTGGTTCGATCAGTGCTCTAATATTAATCTAAAGGGGGGTTGAATAGATTTTAACAATTTTACCTAATTTTCGCAGTAAGTCAATATTACGAAAATGCCCCAATCTAGTCAATAATAATAACAAGTGTAATATGTGCGGAATTTAAATAACACTTTATATTTACGTGGAAACCCTCACGAGAAAAACCACAGGCTGGTAAGTGCGTCACACTCGAACCTCGAATCCACTAAATGTGAAATGATTACAACCTAATCCCGGTTTAATGATCTAATCCTAATCAATAATCATCACACCTACCTAATCCCGGTATAAGTGAACCTAGTCCAATTGCTTGTGTGACCACCAAATCCCGGTGTACGACCTAATCCCGGTCTATCACACAAGACTTCAATTGCTTGTGATTTACACAACCTAATCCCAGAAGCTACACAAGTCTTACTTTTCAATGAAGAGATAAAGAGCCTATGTGAATAAAGAATGATATTCAAATAGCAAATAAAGTTAGGGAACCTTAGATGCTTTTCTAAGATGATAAAATAATCAATTAATTACAATCCTAGATATCAATAGCTAAATGACATATCATAAAACTTAGCTAAACATAGATTAGGCAATCCTATGAAGCTATCAAAATACAACACCCAAACATACAACACATAATCTCAATCTTGTAATAAGAAATTAATCTAAGCACATACAAGTAATCAATGAGATAAATAGATATGTAAAAACACTAAGATTAGATGAAATTAGTGTTCAATTTACCATAGCATGTGTGTTGATGAAGACCTATGCACTAGCACATCCTAAATATTATGGGTGATGCTTAAGTGATGATTTATGCATATGGAAAATGATTTTGGTGATCAAATATGATCAAAGATGAATTCTTGAGTAAAAAACTCTATTGCTAGACTGCGGGACATAGCTAGGAAGGCTTAGTGGTATTGGATCGTAAAAAATGATCAAAAAGAAAATGAAGGAGTGTTCTTCAAAGGTATGAAAATAAATCTCTTCCTCATATTCATGTATATACAAAGGTCCTAAGAAGACGATAGAAATTTTTTGAAACCTGTCGTTCTTAATTTGTTTTCATTAATTTAAAAAACCTCGTCTTTTCCGCTGTGCGGCTTACAGTTAGTCGACTATACGACTCTGAAACCTTTTTTTTCCCTACAGTTCCGTCAGGTCTGAGTTAGCTCCAACTCTCAATATTTACAAACATAAATTGCTTTCTTCTATTCAGGTAATTTATTTTTATTGTTTTCTAAAAAATATTTTTATTGTATTAGATTAAATTTTTATATTTAACTTCTTTTATTTGAATTTCTTTTTCAAAACTTGTTTATGCAGCTTTCACCATTTACAAACACAAGTTGTCTTCTTACCATTGTTACAACTAAATCTAGGTAATTTTTTAATTGATTTTCATATAATATAATTTTATTGCATTGGGTTAAATTTTTATAATGAATTTTCAATTTTTACTAAGATGCAGTCTTGATTGAAAAAGAGAATTTCTTTTTGTATTTTATGGTGTTTTCGAATAAATATTCTACAATTGTCTTTTGGTTTAGGAACGATGTACCCTTTATTTAATTTCCTTCAGTTTATATGAAATTTTTATAATATATTTTAAAATTATTTAATTCTAATTTGTTTTACTATTTATTTATTCTATACAACAACCGCCAAGTTAGCCAATGATGTTCGGTAATGAAAATTTGGTAAAAAGAAATATTTGAAGCAATTCAATTTGGGTATGTAATCATAAGTTCAGGAGAAAGAAAAGAAGTTGTAAAGTCTTGGAGTCTAACAACACAAACCTGCTATTTTTCTTTTTCTTTAAAAAATAAAAATAAAAATTAAATGACAATCTGTTGACGTTAAAGAAAAAAGACAATATAGGAAATTAATTGTTGGTTTGTATCGTAAATAAAATGAAAAAGTAAGATATTTATAAAGGCTAGAAGTTTAATGAAAAAAAAATTACGGTCGTCCATATGTCAATGTAGGAACAAAGAGTATTGAGTTCATTTTTGCTCACCCGTCTTAACTGGAGGTGAGAGCAATTCATCCCCCCCCCCCCGCCGCGTCAATTAGAAATTTTATTAAATAAATAAGGGTAAATAGGTAAATGTATAAAAAAAACTAAAATTAATTATGAAATTTTATTAAATAAATAAGGGTAAATAGGTAAATGTATAAAAAAAAACTAAAATTAATTATGTTTATCAAATATTAAAATTTAAAAAGTAATATTAAAAAAACAAAAATTAGAAATCATTCTCATCTTCTTCTCCCTCCAGCAATTTTCTTCCAAAGGCACCAACTCATCTCCCTCCGTGTAGTCTAGTGATATGGATGATATTTTTGGAGATGATGAAGTGGGTGTTGATTCAATTTTTATTTTTTATTTTTGTTTCAAACACATCTTCTCAGCAAACACAAAAATCCAAACTTGTCTTCATCATAGATTATAAAATAAATAAATAAAGTCAAACGCAGATTCTACAACAAACAAATTCAAACACACCTTTTTCAGATACAACTTCAATCATAGATTCTACAACAACAACAACAACAAAAAATTCAAACACATCTTCTTCATCACACACAATTAGATTCCACAACAAAAAAAAAAAATTCAAACTCATCTTCATCAAACACAACTCAACACAAAATTCAGAAAAAGGAATGGTCCACAGTCCACCTCCCTATCGCAACCACCGCACACACCACCTCTGCTCCCACTGCCCTTTTCCCCATCGCCACCACTTTTCAAACCCAAGAAAATAATTTGAAAACCCTAGATGGAGCTAAATACAAGAGAAAGCAAACTAATGTAGCTTTTCTGATGGATTGGATTCTCAATCTCTAGTGGTTTGGAATCTCTCTCTTCACAATCGAAGTTTTGATGGTTTGGATTCTCCATCAATGGAGAATCCCCATCGCCATCTGCGATGTAGAAAGAATGGTGATGAACAGATAATAGATGATGGTGATGAACAGTAGTGTTTTTTTTTTCTTAAAAAAGGATAATGAACAGGAACAATAGTGAATAGATAACAGATAATCGATGATGGTGATGAACAATTTTTTGTTCATAATAATGAATAAAAGGAAAATGAACAATAAGTTTTTTTTTTTTTTTTTTTTGGGTAAAATTGGTAGAACAATATTTATTAGGGCAAATTGCACTGAACCCCTTGAGGTTTGGACATGTTACACTTAGATGAAAAAGTTTTGTTATTATACACTAACACCCTAAAAACTTAAATTTGACTTTTAAAATGCCTAAAATGCCCCTAGTTATATTATTTTATACTTTATTTTTTTTACCTTTTAACCAAAAACTTTATAAACTTTAATAAAATAAAATTTTTTAAATAAAAGATATGATTCATTAAATAAATAAATAGTTTTCAAAAATTAAATAAATAAATAGTTTAAAATAAATAAATAAATAAATAAATACTTTTAAAAAAATAGTTTTAAAAAATCAAATAAATAAATAGTTTTTTAAAAAATTAAATAAATAAAGGGTTTAAAAAATAAATAAATTAATTAAGAAAATTAAAAACATTATTTTTTTTAAAAGATATCCATTAATAGAGACAAAAAAAGTTCTAAATATCCAAATTTTTATGGTAAGGATGATGGTGAGGGAAGCTTCAAGGTTCCCAACACTGGGAGTCTTCTTGCATTCTTCAACCACTTCATTTAGTGTTGGGAACCTTGAACCTTCTCTCACCATCATCCTTACCATAAAAGTTTGGATATTTAGAGTTTTTCTTGTCTCTATTAATAGATATACTTAAAAAAAATTTAATGTTTTCAATTTTTTCATTTATTTATTTATTTAAAATATTTATTTATTTGATTTCTTAAAACTATTTATTTATTTAATTTTTTAAAACTATTTATTTATTTAATTTTTTAAAACTATTTATTTATTTAATGAATCATATCTTTTATTTAATTTTTTTATTTTATTAAAGTTTATAAAGTTTTTGTTAAAAGGTAAAAAAAAATAAAGTATAAAATAATATAATTAGGGGCATTTTAGGCATTTTTAAATTTAAATATAAGTTTTGGGGGTATTAGTGTATAATAACAAAACTTTTCCATCTAAGTGTAACTTGTCCAAACTTCAAGGGGTTCAGTGCAATTTGCCCTATTTATTAACATTGGGTTAAGCTTGGGACAGATGTCATTATCTGAGGTGGGGGGTAATGCTCATCCCCAATTAAGGTGGTTGAGCAAAAATGAACTCAAGAGTGTGAATCCAGCATTCCAAAAAAAATAAAAAATAATAATATCAACAAATCCGAGCCGTTAAAAGATTCAACCTTAAATGAAAAGCAATACTTTATTTGACCAACTCGAACTCCTATTGGCTGGAGCACGTCATTAAGTAGAAACAGATCACAACATTAATGCATTTTCCATTAATCCCACGTTCCCCAATCGCGCAATGAAAAAACACCACACCTCTCGCTTGATCTAACCATCCAAGCTTCAAAACGTTTCAATCTCATCGGCGCAGTGGATGCTATCTCCGTCATGGCGCGTGGAAAAGCAGTGTTCCTGATTCATTCCCCTTTAACCGTTAACGAATAAACAAGGAAAGGCGCGTAGCTTCTGAAAATCTCTTGAAAGTTCAAAGTCTAAAACCATTGATAGTAACGCTCTCCATCCGTACGAATTCTCTAGGGTTTAGTCTTTATAAATTTAAAATCAATTAATTAATTGGAAAAGAATTTGAACTTGAGATGGTGAAGAAGAAGGAGATTGACGAGAAGAAGAAGAAGAAGAAGAAGACGAAGAAATGGGGATGGTCGGTGGGGGCTGTGATCGTGGTCTTGTTGGCCACAGTACTTTCCACCACCACCACCACCACAACGACTTCATCGAAGATTGCTCTCTTCATTAACAATCGCAAGTCCTGTCGCTGTCCTTCTCAGGTATATTCTATTTCTCGATTTGCATTTCTGTTTTTAAGTCTATTTTTGAACTGTTTGAGATTGAGAAGCTTCCATTATTTGTTCCTAGTTAGCTTATATTACTCTGATTGAACCGGCATTGTAATAGGTCTTGTATTGATCAAAATGTGATTTGTCTGTTGACTTTTGTAGGATTTAGGGAAATATGAGGGCATGGTTGAGGACTGTTGTTGTGATTACGAGACAGTAGACAGTCTTAATGTAGAGGTTTTACACCCTCTGCTCCAAGAACTGGTTGCCACCCCCTTTTTCCGCTATTTTAAGGTCTGTTCATTCTCTCAATTTTGATATATTTATTTATCAATCTATTATCATTATTATTACTATTATTTTCTTTTTAGAATGATTGATTATTATAATGTGATTTTTCTGAGTTCGGGTTTCTTTTGTGTTTAATGGAATAGGGGTTAATATGAGTCCTCAAATTATCGAGTAATACGAATAGAGGAACATAAACTAAAAGAACTCTGTAAATGGTTAATGAATCATATTTTTAGATGGTATTAAGAATTCAATTCATAATCTTCCTGCCAAAATCATAAATTTATTTTGTTCAGTACATATGTCATTTTCTAATATAACTTACTAATGCAAGTGAAATTAGTTAGGGAGGATGATTGGGAGATACATTCAACAAGAGAGAAGGGGCGGTTCTAAAGAATTATAATACAATTTTCACTGAGGAAGAGTAGAAAATAAGAACGTATGATAAAAGCAATCTTTTGTTCTTATATATATATATATAGAGAGAGAGAGAGAGAGAGAGAGAGAGTAATTTTACAATACACAATTTAAGTACCTTTGATGAAATTGCATGGAATATATTGAATCTTGATTTGATTTGATTTTTTGTATGCATCCTAAGAAATTGAAATACACATTTGGTAAAAATTTGAAAATTTTTTGGATTTGAGAACTATTTTTTCTTATATTTCCTTATTTTTAAATGTTTTATCTTCAAAAAAAAAAATCGGAAAAAATTAGTTATTGCACCCGAATATTTTTTAATTTTTTTCTATAAATGTATTTCAATGTTTTCACCATCCTTACAAAAAATAAAATCAAGATTCAATATAATCTATGCAATTTCATCAAAAGGTGCTTAAAGTGTGCATTATAAAAGTCCTCATTGAGAAATTACTCTCTCTCTCTCTCTCTCTCTATATATATATATATAAGCTATGATATTGAACAGGAGTTAATGCCAATTTATGATCAGTAAGATTAACAGCATCAGGTAAGTCCTCAACTAGTTTACATGTTTCAGTGTTCTCCCAAACCAACGAGTGTAAGGATGGCTCAATTACTGTTACATTTCCACAGAGAGGGAATATATTATCAGAGTTTGTTCTTTCTTCATTTTTCATACAAATTCTAGATCCTGATAAGGAGCTGGCTTTTCTTGTTGAATGGATTTCAACTGATTTTTTACCATGCTTTGCTTTCACTCTTTTCTTTTCTTTTCTTTTGTATTGGAAGAGGGAGTTACGATCTTTGGTTTGTCTATATGTTGGGAAGGGGTTGGAGTAGTGTTTAAAACATTCTGAAAATTTTGTTAATGTTATTTCTTTCATACCCAGCATTAATGATGCTTGATGAGATTACTCCAGTCGATCTTATGTAAGGGTAACTAATTACTATTAATCTGGAAATTTAGTGAAATTGATTATGATAGTGGCTACTAGATGTCACTAAGGGAGATGATTTTTCTGGAACAGAACAAATCTATAATGTTTGGTAATGCTGATGAAAAAGCTTAGGCTACCAAGTATGGACTTCTTACGGTGCCTTGTCCACAAAATTTTATTATTTATTGTCTTTATACGTTAGTTAGATACAGATCACCGAAAATTTTCAGGTACAGGATACCGTACATAATTTTGTACAGGATTTCGGTTTTGTATTGTGACAAAGCTGATTTGTAACGATACACAACTGGGATCTTGCACGAAATTACGTGTGGGATTCTGCACTTGAGAAGCTTCCTACTGATCACGGCGGCAAGATATCATTAAAGGATGTATCTACCAAGTTACCTCGTTTTTCTGTTTTAAAAGTTTCATTTTATTCTAAAATTAAGTATCTTGCCTGGTTACGTTTAGTTTCTTAAGTGATTTAGTATCCTATGTGCTGTCACGTCAACCAAGGATTTATCTATATTTACTTTCTCTTGTCTACTTCATATTAGCCATAAGCCAGTCTAGCAACTGCTACTTGATGTTAATTTTTTTATTTTATTTTATTTTTATTTTTATTTTTATTTTGATATAACATGTTTGGGATCTTTCTGCTTTCTCGAGAGAGCATCGCTTGAATATGACGCTAAATTCTCTCTCTTATTGTAAAAGATTTGTGCAATGCTTTAATCTCATCTATTCATTTGTTTGTTCCATTGGGGCCTGATTATTTGTTGTAGGCTAAGCTGTGGTGTGACTGCCCTTTCTGGCCTGATGATGGTATGTGCCGTTTGCGTGATTGCAGCGTCTGTGAATGTCCTGAAAATGAATTTCCGGAACCTTTTAAGAAGCCATTCCGTGGTGGTCTTCCATCTGATGATCTGATATGCCAAGAGGGAAAGCCACAGGCAACCGTCGACCGCACACTAGACAAGAGAGTTTTTAGAGGCTGGATAGAAACAGATAACCCATGGACAAATGATGATGAAACTGATAATGGTGATAACTGCTTTTAGGAATGCATACTGCATAATATTATGTTTATTTAATTATCTTTTTTGTTGCAACCTGGGGGTTAAATTTGTTTAGGTTTCTTCTCATAGCAGCATGACTGGTATTTCTGCATTAAGGATAGAAAAGTAATCTCTTAGAATTTCTTTCCTTCTATAAATATGTTGAGTTTATGTTTTTGTTAAAATCTTCTTGTGATTCACTTTCAATGTGGTTGGATAAGTAAAATTCACAATGCTGCGTATGTCAAAAGAACTTTGATTTCAGCATTACCACAATTCAGTGTCTTCATTTTAGCAATATATTCTCTCTGCTTTTATAAAGAAATTATGTTGAAAGAGAATTCATGCAGATATTGACAATTAAAATTTCAATTTGCAGGTGAAATGATGTATGTGAATCTTCTACTAAATCCTGAACGTTATACTGGCTATGTTGGTCCATCGGCTAGGAGGATATGGGATGCTATTTATTCAGAAAATTGTCCAAAATGTGAGTTGATCTCTATTCTTTAGATCTTTGTGGACAAATGAACTTGCTGGAATGTTGCAACTTTGATATACACACAGAGGATACTTTAGCTGATGCAGTGAATTTAGATTTTAGACTCTGTTAAGACTGATTTGGATTAGTATTTATTGGTATTGCAATCCCAATCTTATCAGGGAGGGGATGCTTAGTTTATGTGTTAAAATTTGATTGGGGCAATAATTGGTCTAATTATAATTTATGGTACTTAGAGATTCACAAAAGGCTCTTAATTAAACTGAAGTTCTTACAGTAAGAAGAGAAAAGAGGAATTTCATTTTCTTTTGGATATGTGAGTTTTATTCTTATTTAAATTTAATTGAAATTAGTATTCCTGTTAGAGAAAGGTTTTTATTGAATTTATCTAAACCTGAACGCTTGTGCTAGTTAACCTGACAACAATTTATATTAGAAAATTGATGAGACAATTAAATAAGCCATGTTTTCTGTTTCTTTATTTTCCTCCTTTTTCTTATTGTCCTCAATTCACTGTGAAACAGTTATGTATTAGCATAGTAAATTATTAGATACAATTAAATTGAATTTTTTTTTATAGGAAACCAAAAATATATTGCATAAAACAATGAAATTGAAACATAATGTGATGGATATGAATTTTGTCAACTATGATACTGCATAGCTATAAAAAATCATCGGGTTGCATTGTTATCCTCTTTTAGCCTCTGCAAATCATCGGGTTGCATTGTTATCCTCTTTTAGCCTCTGCGCCTATGTCATTGTCTATTTCCCCATTGTCAGAATATATTTTTGCCAAGATGCCTGCATGATTTGACTATCCTGATTGAAGAAGAAAGAACTAGAAAAAGAAAAAAAAAATAGAAGAAAGAATAAAATTGATGATTTACTTTTTCAATATTTTCCTTTTTTTTTTTTTTTTTTTTTATATTGTATTGATTTACCTAATTGTTAGCTCCTCCTTTTTCTTTCTATGCATTATACATTGATGTTATGTTCTGCATGGTTTAGGAAGTAGATCCATGATTCAGTTTTTCTCCTTTATCCATTAGTCCCGTTCAATGACAAACTAATATTTGCAATGGTGTCTAACCTTTTTCTAAACAATCAAATTAAATGAATCATTGTTCTTCATACAGAACCATGTTTATGGTTCATCTCTATTATTTGGAATCATCATTGAAGGGGTATGAGCAAAATCACCACAGTACCACCACACCTTTGCTTATTTGCAGCACGCAATAGCATCAACCTTTTCCACAATAAGGGAGACAATAGATTCCGGAAAAGCCCACTTCAGAGCTGCCCCAGAAACAGCTTATTCCACATCTTTACAACCAGTGGAAAATGGAGAAATGAATGACCCATATTCTCTTCATGATTTCTTGCACACAGATCTCCATGGGAGAGGGAAGAACATACTATTTCTCTTATGAATAGTCACTGTTAGTGATTTTGCCATGGAAAATTAACACCACCTCTAATTTTTTTTTTTTTTTAATTTTTTATTTATTTATTTATTTTTTATCTGTGTGTACCCAAAATTAGGCTCCATACGTTTTATTTGATAGTTCATCATTCATTTTGGATTTGACATAACATAGAAACATAAATATGTCAAAACTTTCTTTACTTAGAAAACAGTATGAAAACATGGAAAAAAATTTCCCATAAACATTCCAATGGTGTAGCACTAACTTACTGAACAATATATTACTCTCCTTTAGGATGTACTTGCTTCATATTTTTTGATGTGAAGTGTTTGTTTTATATCACATCAATCATCTTGCATATAGTAGTACATGGAAATAGTGTAAAAAAAACATTTGGTGCAGAAAAGAGTATCAGAACATGGTCACAAAGGATTGATTGTGATATTCCTTTCAAGTATCGTTTTGGAAATCTTTTAAGGAATTGCTAAACCTGAGATACAGGCAGACTTAGAATCCTAATGTTCTTGCAATAAATTTCTCTTCCTCGAGCAGTTAAGCTCTAACATGTTAGTAAGCATGCATAAAGTTGGTTGATGTCATTGATTCAGTGGTATTTGGGAAATTTATCTGATGATGATAATGGATCTGGTTTGATCTGTCTGGCATCTTTCATGGTTGAACGTTAAGGTCTTTCCTTTGGTTGCTTATTTAATGTGGCTTCATTATTTGTTGAATCATAGTCCCTTTTTGATGGCAACTAGGTTTTGTGCCATCCTTTACATGTGTTTGTTATGGCACTTATTAAGCTTAATATTGACATTTTATAGTAATGACAGGTATGACTACCCTTTTTCTATAAAATGCTATATTTTCCATTGTTTTCAATAACCATACTTGGTGATTAAGATTTCTGGCATCTTATTTGGTAATTAGGCAGAGTATGATAGAAATGATAGATTTCCTGAGTTAGAATCTATCTCATGGTGTGAAGTATATGAATGGAGAAAGGATCCTATTCTAGGGAGAAGAAATTTATGCTTAACAATGTTGATCTTTTCTATATTAATGATATGAAAAGAAAGGAGAAAAAAAGAAATTATGTTGTTGTAACATCAGCTCAGGTACTAATTGAAGTGACCTTGCAGTCAACATCTAAGATGTTCCTTTTAGAATAATTTTCTATTCTATTTGCTGTATTAAGATTTCTAACCAACATAAATGTTGATTTTATGATAATGTTCAAGCCTTACACCTGACAGTTCTACTAGTCTAGTGTTACACCCTTCCTAGACATCAATTTTGTTCTGTCACTATGATGATCTGAGTGGATCTCTCTCTCTCTCTCTCTCTGCCTCCCTCCCTTCCTTACACCTGACAGTTCTCATACTAGTCTAGTGTTAAACCCTTCTTAGACGTCAATTTTGTTCTATCACTATGATGATCTGAGTGGATCTCTCTCTCTCTCTCTCTCTCCTCTCCCCTTCCCTCCACCCCCCCTCCTTTTATAATGTTTATAAATGTGACTAAAAACATTTTTGCAGATTCATTAGGAGAAATTTGCCAGGAGAAAAAAGTTCTGTACAAACTAATATCTGGTCTTCACTCCTCAATTTCAATCCACATAGCTGCAGATTATCTACTTGATGAAACTACCAGTCTGGTTTGCTTCTACTTTATACCATTTGATACTTTAGTATATTTACCTTTTTTTATATCTGTTTTATTATTTCATTATGGTTCATCACTCAAAACTGATAGGTTTTTACTTTTCAGTTGTTTCCCAGATGACATCATATATGATATATTCATGTTATGCATCTTGTTCTTTGTTGAGTGATCTAGATCAATCAATTTCTTTCATAATCCTCTTGATGGACTATATTCATCTGCAAGTCTTGTTTTGAATATATATATATATATACATATATAGATAGAAAAAAAATAAAAATTCACCAACTCAGGCTTTTGCTTTACCCAGAAAAAGGAAAGGTAAAAAAAATCTAACTTCTTCTTCGCTAAGATTTTGTTTCCGGTTGATATTTGTCTTTTCTAAATTTCCTACTCTCATTTCTTTCTTAGACTTGTTGGATTTGCCATCTTAGTGGTTTCTATTGTTGTATTTCCCGTGTACTTCGGTTGTGCACCTGTGTTTTCAATAAAATTGATTCACTTTACTTATGTTGTGCACCTGTGTTTTTCAAAATTGATTCACATACTGATGAATGGTCTACTTATTACAGTAGCCAAAGTAGAACTGCACAGAAACTTTGTGTTTATTACAAATTGATTGATCTAATGTTTCTCTTCATGAAATTTCAGTGGGGTCAAAATCTGGATTTGATGTATGATCGTGTTTTAAGATATCCGGAACGTGTCAGAAACTTGTACTTCACATTCCTTTTTGTTTTACGTGCAGTGACTAAAGTGAGTATTTATCGCAACAACGTAGTTCTTAGAAATCAGATATTGTATGTTGATAGTCACATATCTTAGTGATTGTTGATGTTATTTTTCTCAAATTGTGTTGCAGGCAGCGGATTACTTAGAGCAGGCTGAGTATGATACTGGTAACCAAACAGAGGATCTGAAAACACTGTCATTAATAAAGCAGCTACTTTACAATCCCAAACTCCAAGTTGCATGTCCTCTTCCCTTTGATGAAGCTAAGTTGTGGCAGGGTCAAAGTGGACCTGAACTGAAGCAGCAGATTCAAAAGCAATTCAGGAATATTAGGTTTCTCACTGACATAGTAAAATGAAAAAGCACACATAAATATTTGGAAAATTACAGATATCGATCTATTTGAACGAGGCCTGATTAAGAATTTTGGATATATTTCATCTCTAAAATTTGTAAACCTTAGTAAAAATTTGAAAAAAGAAAATGCATTATCCCCACTTTTATTTTTGTGAGTCCCTTGTGGATATTTCTAACTTCAACTTAGTTTCTCATTGTATGCTATGTTTATTGCAGTGCACTGATGGATTGTGTTGGGTGTGAGAAGTGTAGACTTTGGGGAAAGCTTCAGGTTCATGGTCTTGGTACTGCATTGAAGATCCTGTTTTCTTTCGACCAAGTCCAACCTGTGAGTCTTGCATCTTACAAATGTCATTTTGCTCTATTTTGCCTTGTGGTTTGATAGGCAGCTGATAGCATTGCTGAATTTCTTCTCCCTCCACTGGTTTAGCAGCTGCAGTTGCAACGTAATGAAGTGATTGCTCTGGTAAATTTGCTTAATCGACTCTCGGAATCTGTAAAACTCGTTGGTGAAATGGGACCCTCAATTGAGAGGATAATGGAAAGACCTCCTGCAACATGGCGGAGAATGTTGGAGTCTATAGTTGGGCTTTGGTAAATATATACATATACAATATGGACTTGGATCCTCCAGTTATATGAGCTTTTACCTGTCAAGCTTATGAAATCTTATTAGAGCTCATATCCTAATTTATCCTTTATTAGTTGCTGATAACATCGAGTATGAAAATGGTGTTAACAGGTCAAGGAAGCCAGCATTGTAGCAGTTGGTATAATGACAAGAATAGGAAGGCAATGTAGTACAAGAGTTCAGGTTTTGGAGGTAATACACATTTATACAGACTTAAAAAAAGAGTGTTTAAAGTAAATGTAATATGTAAGATCCATGTGTTATTGGATCTGACTATTGTATTGTATTGGATCTAAAGAAGTTGAGAAAAATGTAGATGCAAACTTCAATTCGGAACCATTTCTTTAACCAAACAAACATGTGAAAATTATGAGGTTCTTGTTCTACCTACTTGGTCTTGTGATTTGAACAATTAATTTTTAGATTTGGAAATTCTCCTAAACTATTTTGAAACAGAAGTTGTCGGGTTTTAACGGTTCGTACACAAATCGGTTTCCAAAGTTTACAGGTGTGGTTTTTATATGGGGGTAGTTTGGACATTGAACATTTTACATGGTTGAAAACATGAAAAACGATAAATGGTGGTTAAAACAAATTTCAAGTTGTGTGCGGTTTTTTTTTTTTTATTTGCAAATTCCCCTATTAATTTTTTGTCAACAAGATACTTAAAAAAACAAGATTAATAAAAAAAAAAAAAAAGGATTTTTATATAATTAAAAGAAGGGAAAAGATCATTTACCCCCCTTTGCCCTATGATAAAGATAAGGACAGAGTTTCCTCATATGGGTCAATCTCCCCCTTGAAATAAATCTTGGGAAATTATTATTCTCCCTCCTGTAGTTTGCCGTATTCTCTAGTCTCCCCCTATAGTTTTAAAATTCTTCAATTTCCCCCCTCCCATGCCTATTTTTATATGGTGAGATTGATTGTATTTGTGCATAGGAAGGGAGAAATTGAAAAATTTTGAAACTAGAGGGGAGAGACTGGAGAATACGGCAAACTATAGGGGTGAGAATGATAATTTCCCATAAATCTAATGTTCAAAGACCCCCTTCTGTTAACTATTCCATCCAAATAAACATTGACCATGGTCAAATGACCGTTTTATCCTATAATTTTCTATTCAAATGACCATTCAACCCTCTAATATATTCATTAAATAAAAAATAAATTAAAAACAATAAAAAAGATAGATCTCCATTGTCCATCTAGGGATGACAAAATTTCCCGCGAGGACGGGGCCCCACAGGGACCCGCACTTTTGGGGTGGGGATGGGTTTCAATTTGGTGGGGTTGGGACGGGGATAAGGATAGATAGTCTAACCCGCAATGGGTATGGGGCAGGGATGGGTTTTATACTCCCCACCCTGCCCTGCCCCACTTAAAATAATATTTAATTAAACTACGTAGTTTCAAAAAAAGGAAATATATCTAAAAAAAAGAAATATATATATATATATACATCTCTTCACCGTTACTTAACTTAAAGTGACAAAATAAAATACTATTAAAAAAACCCTAGTCGCTAACTTCAACTCTAAGTCTCTAATCCTCAAACAACTCGAAGTTTACCGTTCAAGCTTTAACCTCAAACAGAAGAGGACATACAATAAGTTTCTTTATCAAATAACTTCTAAAATTAAAAGTTTAATAACAATAGTTTTTTTTTTTTTTTTCCTTCAAGTTTATTACTTTAATAGTTCTCAACTCTTAAAGTAAATTTAATTCATTTATCACTACTTCAGGTAGGTACAAATATATCTATAGATGCACTAGAAAATGAAGACCCAATACTAGTGCTATAAGAGAAAATTGTCTAAACATACAAGAACAACATGGGGTGGAAACAAACTAAAGAAGAGAGAACTAGAGAAATAAATGCAACTATTAGATTTTTTTAATAAAATTGGACTGATCTAAGGGGAAAAAGCATCACAAGCGATCATATGCTGAAAAACCTCTAGACAGTATCCGTATATAAAAGAGATAAAAGAAAGTAAAAAGTGACAAAAAGCAACAAAGCACAAAGAGCCAGGGAAAACAACCCCAAACAAAAAGAGGCACGTAGGCCACACCAAAAAGAAAAAGAAAACATCAAGAAAAACGAAAAGACTCGCGGCCCATGCAGTCATTGCCAACTAAAGAAGAACAGAATGGCGGGGCAGAGAACCACCAAGAATCTGTCTGAAGCTCCAAAGCATGCTTAGAAAACGTATCTGCAACTTGATTACCCTCCCTAAAAATATGTGAAACCTGAAAATCCATATGTGAGATTTGGAAGATGCAGCGCTGCCACGCCTGACGAACCCTCCAAGGAACCAACTCAGAACGAGAAGAGAGAAGCTGAACCACATAAGAAGAATCGCTCTCAAGCCAGATTCGATGCCACCCATACTTCCAAGCAAAATTAATGGCCAATGAGGCCGCCAGAAGCTCAGCCTCAAAAGCGAAAACCTGACCAAGAGGAATAGCAAAGCAACCCTTCACAAATGCTCTACAGTTCCGAAAGATACCACCACAACCACCAACCCCCGGAGAGCCCATAGCGGCGCCATCAGTATTCACTTTGATCCAGCCGGGGGCCGGAGGCGACCAAACCACACTCTTGATAACTGGGGCTTTAGAAGGGCGACCCTGAAGACCAAATCGACGAAGAATCAAAAGGTCATCCATACAGTTACGCATACAACCAATCCCTAGGCGATTAGCCTCTGAAACCGCACACCAGACCAAAGAAAGGACGGATCTAAAGTCCACCGACTTCCCTTCAAAGATCCACTGATTACGAGCAGTCCACACCCCACATACCACTGCATGGATAGCCGCTTTCCACAAAATCCTGACCTGCTCACTAAAGGAAATTGACATGGCTTGCAAGAAGAAGGATTGCCAAGTGTCGGTAGAGACACGTCGCTGGAAAGTCGAGAAAACTGCCTCCCAAAGAGCAACCGCCAGGGGACAATGAAGAAAAAGATGATCTGCAGATTCACTACTAACCCCACAAATACTGCAACGAGAAGCCAACTGGAACCCAGACCTGCAAAGGCGATCCTCAGTAGGAAGCCTGTTCAACATCAAACGCCAAGTCAAAGCAGAGCGAGAGGGGGGAATAAAACGGGACCAAACATCTCTCCACCAAACAACCTGAGGAATATCACGGAAAAACTGGGAATAAGCAGCCTTGCAAGAAACACGACCATCCCGAGAATTAGCCCAAACCAGAGAATCCACAACAGGAGAAATTGCAATACGATCAATCCGAAAACACAGATCCGGGAAACGCGCTCGAAAACAATCGGCTAGCACCCATCTCCCCTGATGAATAAAATCCGAAACCCTCGCCCGGAGCGGATTAGCTAAATAATCAGGAATCCCTAAAAGGTCCAAAATGGGAACCCCCAACCAATTATCCCGCCAAAAGTCCCTCTGAGAGTTCTCGCCAATTAGCCAGATACCTTCCTTAAGAAGGGAACTATAATTAGACCGAAGAGAAGACCAAATCGAGGAGGTGACATACCTTCTGTAAATGCCTGAGATACCTCTCCCGAAGAAAAGAGAAAGCAAAACCATCAGAGGTCATAAACTTCCAGGTGAATTTCCGCAATAGTGAGTCATTCAGCAACCCAATATCTTTCAGACCAAGACCACCCTGTGAGTAAGGCCTACAACAACGATCTCATGCAACCCGAACCAACTTAGTCTCCTCACAGGAACCGGTCCACAAAAAGTTTCTCAACTTGCGGTTAATTAGTGACAGAAGAGAAGAAGGCCACTTGTAAATCATGAAAGAGTGCACAAATGAACCAGTGATGACTGACCTGATCAGAGTAGCACGACCGACCAGAGAGAGAGACTTGCCCTTCCATTTAGCGAATTTAGACAAGATCTTATCCGCAATAGGGCGTAGCACTGCTTTTCGAGGCTTACCTCGAAATAAAGGGACTCCCAAATAAGAAAACGGAAGATGCCCAATCTGCATACCAACCAGAGACTGCAAACTACCAATCCTAGAGGGGGAGATAGAAGATCCGAAATAAATCGAAGACTTACCCCAGTTAACCAACTGGCCTGAAATATCACCATAATTGCCAAAAGCACCCATGATATGCTTTAGATTCTTTTGAGTGCCTCTGCAAAAGATCAAAACATCATCTGCATAGAGCAAATGAGTTGGAGCCAAAAAACCCCTTGGGGAGGAAATCGGCAGAATCTGAGAAGAACCCACCAACCTCGTTAATAATCTATTAAGGAAGTCCTCTGCAATACCAAACAAAAGCGGAGAGAGCGGATCTCCCTGACGAACCCCTCTAGAGCAACCGAAATATCCCTCTGGGACCCCATTCAAAAGAACTGAAAGCCTAGACGAACGAAGAATACTGTTCATCCAATCCACAAAAATAGAAGAGAACCCAAAAGCCTGAAGCACTCTGCAAAGGAAAGACCAATCCAGGGTGTCAAAAGCCTTACGAATATCAATCTTCATGGCCAAGTTACCCTCATAGCACTTCTTATGCAACACATTCACACAGTCAGAAGCCAAAGCAATACAATCCTCGATATGCCGGTCTCGAATGAAACCGAACTGCTGAGGAGAAATAATCCTGGAGGCAACAAGAGCTAAACAATTAGTGTTGCGATTTTCGAACATTTTGACTTCATACTTTATGTTTATGTTTGAAAATGATTGAATTTACTTGTAATAATTATGTTTATGAGATGTTTTTTAATAGTTTCTTAGAATTATTTACTACTTTATATATTATATCATAGGGGTGAATTCATAATGAGCCAAAAAAATTTATGGGTTTATTATTTTTAGCCACAAATTTATTTTTTATTGTTTTTGTTAATTTTGACCACTTTTGGACAACAATACCCCTAAATTTGAAAAAAAAAAAAAGTCAGTGGGTGGTAAAAACGAAGAGAGAAGGGAGAGAAAAGGAGTTAGGGTTTTTTTCATCGGTTTAAAACGATCAGAGGTAAAAAGAAAAAAAAGAAAGAGAAAAGAGAGAAAGGAAGAGAAGAGATCGCCATCGTCTGGCCCCTCTGTCGTCATCGCTGCAGCTCACCATCGCCTCCGCTGCCGCTCACTATCGCCTCGCATCTCTCCAAGGAGAGGAGATTTGTTGTCTCAGTCCTGTGTGTATTTTCAATGTCCATATATACAGCTCTTTCTCTTTTTCTCACTCTCTTTTACTTGCCCTCTCTCTCTCCACCAAGAGAAGGTAATTTTCTCATCTGGGTTTTGATGAGGTCGTTTGTGTACTCAACAAAATAATATAGTTTTTGGTTGATTCTCTTGAAAACTCTTTTAAGCCACTTAAACCTTTTTTTTTAAAATGTGATTTGATAGCAAAATAGTGAGCAAGTTCGTTCCACAGGGAATGGAGTGTTAATTAGATAAATTGACTAATCTTTGAACAATAAAGTAAATCATAGTGTTTGATAGATGTGTGGTTTCTAAAACCACCAATGCTAACTACTCAAATGAAAATACACAAAAATGTTAGGAAAAATAGAATGCTCAACACCTTGATAAGAATAGTGATAAAATCAATTAATGAGATAGCTAGGGAATAGATCGATTAACAATTGAATGTGGGTAAAATAACTAGCTACTTTAATGTGCCAATCTCATTATGTTAACCACTTAAAGGCTTAGATTAGTGGGGTTGATATACCCACCACTAATCTATCCTATCCAATCGTTTCTCAATCACACAATGAGTGTCAATCCGCATATGAATATATAACAAATTACTCCACTCAAGATGGCAATTAACAAGTGATATACAAGTTAATTATAATGAATGGAATCTAATTAATTTGAATGAATAGAACACATAAGAGATTCATTACAAGCTAAGCTAAACCTACAACCAATTGATCCCCAAATCTATCCCCTAGATTAGGGGTTTAGTTACACATATTTGCAATTAATGAAAAGAAGTAAATAGTAAGGAAATAACCCTTGGGTCACCTTCTTTAAGCTTGATCCTTCTTCTCCTCTATGCTCATAGATGCAAGGAATGGAAGTAGATGATATGTCTTGGAATGTGGGTGTTTTGGTGGGAAGTGACTAAGGATTTTGGTG
This sequence comes from Acer campestre, assembly GCA_954870605.1. NCBI lineage: Eukaryota > Viridiplantae > Streptophyta > Magnoliopsida > Sapindales > Sapindaceae > Acer > Acer campestre. The sequence goes on from OX940801.1 coordinate 26,954,782, forward strand.
GAGAAATGGTGGGATGAGGAATGATGTAGTGAAGTAATCAAGGTTTTGTATTGAGGCTTGGATGGATTAGATGAGTTCAAGGTGAGAAATGGAGGATGAGGAATAGTGTGCCATGGATGAAGAGCTAGATCTCAAATATGTTCTCTGATCTCTTTCTCAGATTTTCGATGCCTTTGAAGAAGAATGGTCGTCCTATTTATACACACTCTTGGACATATACTGATAACCGCTTGATTCGCTGATGTGGCGCCTTGCTCGCTATTTCGTCGCTATGGCGACCCTGGTGCGTAAAACGGTTACAGGCTGTAGGGAAAAATATACCGTAAAGTACACACAGCGGAAGCGAGACTAAAACATAGGTTTAGTAACTTTTAAAAATTTTTCCTTTTATGAACCTTAAACCCTTTTAATCAATTAAAGATATATTTTATCTAACAAAAGAAGAATACCTTTTGTCGCGTGATTCGATTGACTTACGTCGATGGTAATCCACAAGATCTTCAATCCTAGCACGAACGTGGATCACCTAGGAGCGTGGTCTCCCTTTTCTTTGAATTGCAAGCCTGTGATTGGATAAAACAAACTTTTGTCTTCTTTGTTAGTCACAAAAACAATCAAAAAAACACTCAGATTATTCCGGTCACTTTTGAGTTCTTAATCTTATGATCGAAACTCGCGTGAACCTCGATCGATGTTGTATACACAAGCTTATTGATGTATAAGCAAATAGTATACCATCAAAGAATAATCTATGTCTCTTTTTGTTTTAGTAGAATAAAAGTTATCTTTCTATGAATTGAGAAGAAGAAGAAAATAGAATTAAGCACACCAAAACCCTTTGTGGCCGAAAATTATAAGTCCACTTATATATGTGGCAAAATTTTCTTACTTCCTTTTTACTAGGGTGGCCGAATTTTCTAGCCAAAAAGGGACTAGGGTTGCCGCAATCCTCAAACCAAAAGGAGTTTGTATTGCACCATAATTCCTATTTAGTTTAAGACTTCCTAACCCTAATCCAACTCATAAATCTTTTATTCTTTTATTTGACTAAAATAAAAAGACTTCTTATTTGATTAAATAAATAAAATTAATTATTTATTTCCTTGTCAAACAAGTCTTTTAATTTAAGTATACTACTACCAATAGTATAACTTTAGGAATCATATTTCCTAATCAGAAAAGATTTGTTTCTTAATTAAACAATTAATTAATAAATTAATTAATTCTTATTTAATTAAACAATGAAACAAAATAATATATTAGGTTAATTAATTCACCTTTGCCGCCCCACTTAAAATAAATGGGCTATATATTATTTTCTTATTTCATTTAATCCATTGGACTTTAAATAAAAAGCCCACATGTGAACTAGACTCATTCTTACTAAAAGAAACAAGCCCACATGTCATTCATTAATATATAAATATAATTGAGCAGCCCATTACATAAATAATGTGCAAATTATATTCTTAATATATTAAATGCAATTCTAGATGGACCCTTAAATTGGTCCGGTAGAATATATCAAGTGATCCATGCAAGTCCGTGTGGATTGGGGATCTTGGCGGGCTATCTAAATTTAAGCTTCAATAGACATAACCTAATCACAATCAACAAATGATTCACTTAGGTCCGATCCATTAATTTTAACTCATTCCACTAAAGAGCTAAAATTGAACTCTTAAATAAAGACAGAAAAGGAAGATGTTTCCTCATTCATACCCTAGACAATCATGTTGGAGATAGTGTATCCTCGTGATTAATATCAGTAATCGCCAAGAGTTCATAGACCGCCTATAACTCTCCAAGTTACCATATTTACTCATATGACCACGTTTTGAACTTGGATATTTTGACTTGTCCAGAAGCCATGTTTTCAATAGACACTATCGAAAACTCAACGTTGAGATTTAATATCCAATTACCTCAAAACATCCATATGATGATATTATACTCTCATTTGATAAATGGAGCCACGATGTCCATATCTATAAATGAAGTCCTCTATCGATTAACAAATGAATATCACCAAACTATCGAGGATAGACTATGCCATATAATCGTACTCATTGATAACTCAAATGATATCACTTGCAACCATAAGTCCATCATTTATCTCAGGATTAAGATAGACTCTCTGATTGTCCTGAAAATGAAATAACTTTTATCTACTGACGGTTATAGATAAAGTATTTCATTGTGATCCAGTTCAATGCACCCAGTGCACTAGATTCTTTTGCTCGAAGACACTCCGATGATTTTAGACTCATCATATCTCATTTGATCCCACTCAAATGCTAGCAAAAGAATTCTACAACTTTAACAAGATAAAGGTGCCCAACCTTTAACTTAAGTTGTGAACAATATTCAAGACTAACTAAAGAATTGTGTCTACCACATACATATCCAGATGTACGAACAATTCTTCTTTTCTCATAGTCTTTAGACCTTATGATTATTTACTTTAACAATTATAATATTAAACTATAAATGCTATAAGATTTGTTTAAACCAGAAATCACTTTATTAATATGAAAAAGATTGTTAATTACAATATTACACTCTTGCTATTCTGCATAATCCTAACACAGGCAAGGGTCGCCATGAGAACCATCTTTTTCGCCATCTAGCAAGTGGCGACCATGACCAATTTGTGTAGAGGTCGCCACTTGCACCTCTAGGTCGCCATGGCGACCCTACAAAATGTAAAAGAGTCGCCACTTGCAACATCAAGGTCGCCATGGTGACCCTAAGTAGCGACCATGGCCTGATTGCACTAGGTCGCCACTTGCAAGGGTGGTCGCCATGGCGACCCCAAGTGGCAACCCCACCTGGTTCATTTGGAGACTTTCTGTAGCCATGGCGACCAAGTGGCACCCAAATGGTGACCTTCTGATGACTTGGAGAATCCTCTGTCGCCATGGCGCCCATGTAGCGACCTCTCATGTCTAAGTGGCGAAAATGCCCTGTTCCTTCCCATTTGTGAGGCATTTTTCACACTAGTCCTCCACTTCATCTCCATTGCTCTTGAAACCTGATAAAATCTGAAACACCTATTTTAACAACATTAAGCACCAGGAAATACCCGAGAATCAAGCGAAAAGAAACGGAAATGAGGGCCAGGATTATACCAATTTTGGCTTGATCAAATACCCCCAAACCAATCTTTTGCTAGTCCTCGAGCAAAACAATCATAAGCAACCCCCAAAGACATTCATCGAGATGTTTCAAAAGTCATTACTTCTCATGGTCAATGTGCGAAGCCAATAATGAAGAGATTAATACAGTTATGCAATAGTGAGGACTCCAACATGTAAGAGTATGTCAAGTAAAGATTAAAAATGTGCCACACTTAGATATGATTGTACGTAATGCGATCTCACATTCAAAATGCCAAAGCTTCAAAGCAAAGGTGCTATTAGTTTAGAATGTAATTCGCTTTGATACTAATCCTCCCGAATTCTCTATTCCTTTCTTCAAGACTCCTAGGTTCACTCAATATCATACATGTGCAATATGAATTCATGATATGGCAACTAATTGATTGCACATGATAATCATTAAAAACGAAATTTCCTGAAAAGTGATCTCATGAATGGAATTGTAAGCCATGAATTAGAAAGAACATGCATAAACCAAATTTGTACAAAATGGACAATCCTAAAGATCATGAAGGTCTTTTCTTTGGTTGTAATGGGGCCTCAGGTTATGGTGAATCAAAGAATGGGAAAATTGGATATCAAGGAACCTAATGATTACATTAAGGCACACATTCTAATTTTTAGCTCCACAAGTTTCACACATATTGTTCACACTTCAAGGTGTCCAGGCTCACAATTATACATGTGTATGCTACTCATATTTTCAACTTGAGTAGTTCATTTAGTTCTCTTCCTTTTCTAGGCCATTTGTGCCTAATTCCTTGGTTATCTTTTTTTTTTTTTTTTTTGCTTTTCTTTGCTTGCCAATTCTTTTCTTTTCATGCTTTTCATTTATTTATTATTATTATTTTTTTTACTTTTCACATTCTTTTCAAGCTTTTGTTTTCTTTCAATTTTTCTTTTTCAAACATTTTTTGCTTTGCAAGACTCTTACACACATTTACATGCCTAGGTACACACCTTACATTTACAAGTTCAAAATTTTACATTGATTTCCTAAGCCTTTGTAGATCATTTGGTCAAGGTAGGTCAATTATTAATAGGCTATAAGGTTCATGTAGATGTGGTTTATGAAAGAAAAGCTTCAAATGTGTTTGGCTTCAAAGGGGCTTGGGAGCACACATATTCACATTGGTTGGAAGTGTTTAGGCCAAAGCAGTTTTCACATGCATCGCCTAAAATCATTTCTCAAGGTTTGTCCACTAAGCAAAATAAGGCATCCACAAGTAGTCCATAATATTCTATGGCAAACAACATTTAGTGCAAATGAGACCAATACATGTTTGTATGAGTGTTTGAGAATGAGTGTTTAAAGAGTGAATGTTTACAACTCAACGTATGCTTTTTAAAGACTGTGTTTGTGATCCTCACGGGAATCTCCACTATTAATTCTTAGCCATCAAGCAACTTGATAATTCACTCAACATTAAGAGAAAAAGATTAACGCACTTTGTTCAATGACACCCTAAGTGGCATGGTGTTAATCTAAACCAAACACTCGCAAAGATGCACAATTCCTCACTACATCATGTAAAGTACAATCTCCACAAGCAAAGCATGCTCAAATATGGCAATATCGCAAAAAATTTCGAAAAATTTGGCACACAATTTTGAAAACCAAGTATCATGGCGTTGCGCAAATGTACCCCCGAACCTAAATTTGACATTGTCCTCAATGTTCATGGGCGGTATAAATAATGACAACAAGCGCAACCCAACAAGTTTCAAGCAATAACCTGACAAAGGCAAAAACAAAATATAACAATAATCCGGTATATTGCCCTCTCAATCATCCATACACAAAATCCAAACAACAACATATATCAATAAGGCACCAATGTCCTAAATCCACTACCAAAATCCAATCCACACCCTTATTCTAAGTTGAAGCAAAATAAAGGCAACAATGAAAAATAACGATCAAAAGGAAAAGAAATGCAAATAAGCAAAAAAAATCAAACTAAAATATCCAACAATATAATCCAAAAGTAAAAACATAAAACTAGCGGTGTCCAAATAAAGTGACAGAAAATGCAAATGATGGAAGGCTAAAATATTTCCTAGAGATGCTAGTATGCCAACTAATCTGAATCCTCCTCCTCATCCTGCTCTACTCTACCCTTCCCCTTCGGGTCCTTCCTTCTCTGCTCCCTTGCTAATGCCGCTCTCCTAGACTGCTTCTCTCTCCATCTCCTCTACGCAGCTGCCTCATCAATGGGAGGACCTCCCACATAACGGGGCCCCTGATTTGTCAAGGAATAGGCCATGGCCTACTCTAACCGTGCTGCCTCCTCAACAGCAGACTGTGCAGTCTGAAAAACGAAATCAGGCTCCTCTGTACTAAGTCCTGAAGGCGTGGCGGGGGTAGGTGGAGTCCCTGTGATGGGCTTCTTCGGCCTCCTGACATATGGGGTGAGCCTCAGATCATGGCGGAGATCTGTAAAACCTGTGATCACTGTCTCACTCAAATCTTGAATCAGGCTTTCCGACTTCAGCTGCCTGTCCTCCAAGGCCTTCTGCCTTTCTTCAATCACAAGTTTGTCAGCATGAAGAATATCAAAATCACCAGTCTGAGTCTTCCTAATGCGCTGTACTCCATCTAGAATCCGAAGACCTAACGGCTGCCTAGGATCATCACAAATATGAACCTCCTCCTCTTCATCATCATCGTCCTCCTCAGGAATAACTCTCTCAAATTCTTCCCTAACACTAGTGCCAGCCTTTGACCCTTGCACTCTCCTACGTTTCCCACCAGTTGGTATCTCCCCACGCTTTATCATCAAGCGTCTCCAAGTGGTCAAGTCCATATCTGACATGGGGGGCTTAAGTATGTCCCCGGATACATCTACACCCGCCAACTTGTAGGCTTCTGTGATCAAACATGGGAAAGGGAGGATATCTGTCTCTGATTCATTCCTCCCAATCCGTTGAATCTCCATCTTCACAATAATACCCACATCAATAAGCTGCCTCTCAATGATACTATGAAGGATCCTAGCCACCTCAAATGGAACAGTGGATCTGTGGGAAACTGGCCTGAGGGACGAATTGAGGAAGATGTGCCAAAAGGCTTGCTCAATCTTCAAGCTTGACTGCTTAAGAGGGAATCTCTTCGCCATCCAGACAGTCATAGGAGTGATGGTCATAGTGTTAGCAAACTCCATTAAATTCTTCACATACAACGGGTGTGTGGTGATTCCTTCCACCATCCTTTCACACAACCCCTCAATTTCCAACAACGTCGTCCCAAAGTAGATATTAATGTCCATTGCGTTCAAGTAAACGGGAACCCCTCTCACTAGAATAGGACCACCCCTCATATACTCCCTGGGGTTCATTCTGTTGGTACCTGGGGTTACAGATTGCGCAGCGGAAAGGTTTTAAAATTTTTAAAAGCAATCATCAAATAAACCTATTTGTACAGTAATAATCGAAAACAATAAGAAGGAGATGAAAACTATTTCATACCTACGTAGGAGGCTCCTTCACTTTAATACGGTCTGCTCCTGATTTGAACCACTTGATCTTCCTCGCTATGACCCTGAATTGGTAATGGCGTGTGGGCGCGTCACGGTACTTAGGAACAAAAATGGAGGTAGAAGAGAAGAGCACACAAAAGACAACTCTTGTTCTTTTATTGGTGAAGTGCGGCAATAATAAGTCTAAAAGAAAAAAAATAATTCTTTTATTTTGTCTCTAGCCGCACACCTGTTTCTCTTTCTTCTCTCCTGTTTTATGCAACCTACTTGCTTTTAAAACTTCTTTTATTAAAAGACAAAAAACTAATGCCTTTTAAAACTTCTCTCATTAAAAGACAAAAAACTGATGCCTCTTAAATTTTTGTGTAAGTTGATCTCATATAATTCGGTTGTTTTTTTTTAAAATTAAAAATATATCTCATATATCTTTAAAAACAAACCAAATCTATTTGATTTAAAAAAAATAAAAAATAAAAATCTTTATAAAGATATCTCATATCTTTTTAAAAATAATTAAACATTTATTTTTGAATTTAAACATTTTAAATTCAATTTCAAATATTTAATTTAATAGAATAAAATAATCATATTATCTTATTTTATTCAAAATCAAATATCAACTAACACCCTCCATTTAGTGATTAACAACATAATTAAATAATCTTATTATTTAATTTATTTAATCACCATTATTCATTAATTAAATAATCTCATTATTCAATCAATTCCCGAATAGATACGTGTCACTTTCGTAACACAATTAATTGGACAATCCAATTAATTAACCGTGACCCTTGTTACCTAAATCGATCGGGCTAGCAAGAGGACCTAATGGACCTACAGTATTTTGAGCTCCAATAATCCTTAGAAATAAATAATTAAACTCTTTAATTAATATTTCATGATTATTAACTTCGGTGTTATTCCACTAAAAACCCGAAGTTGCACTCTCTCAACTGTAGACGTTTTTACACAAACCAATAACTCTTGATGTCCATTGATATAGCTATTACATATGGTATAATCCTCCACAGGTTGTTCATAATTAGAGCTAGGTCATAATGTCCGTTATACCCCTCTAATTATATCTTTCCATTAAGTACCATTGATTCTCTAATGAACAATAAATCCTACATTCCTTACGGAATTAGGAGAGCACTCATATTGTTCAAGCCCCGAATCAACCCTTAAGGGAACTACTATCTACTTCTCACAAGAAGGAGTGGATTCCTCTATTGTGTGCAGACCTTCCCAGCCACAAGCCAAACCGCGATTCCAACATACGAAGTTATTGACCGGGAATGCAACTCCGATCTCACCCATGGTATATCAAAAACCACGATCTAACCTGAAGGAGTCGATAAGACACTCAGGATTAAGATCACCCATATATAGCCATCATTTGTTGATATATATGAATTTCATCTTTTAATGGATCTTGGTGAGAGATTCATATAGATCATGGCCCAGTCCTATATGATCAAATCATATAAGGTGCCTCCATTCTCATATCTCCATATGAATGATCTAGGATAAGATCACCGTACATTACGGAATGGACAGCAGCTGTAGATTGACCACAAATAAAGTACCCAGCTTTATTTGCTATCTACGGACTCTTTAGATTGCTCCTTTCAAACTGAATCCATCTATATATGACATTCATATACTCAGTTTGAAATTACATCCGGCAATCTTGGATGTTAAGTACACATGTTATTATAAATGTATGAGACAATTTGAATGAATAAACTACTTCTTTTATTTCTTGTTCAATTCACATTTACAAACTACAAGCTTTAGGGCAAAAACCCCAACACATTCCCGCATAAAACTCCTTCACCAAGCTCTCACTATAGTGTGGAGGAGTGGCTGCCAATCCTCCCCATCCCATGTCATTCACAGTTGCTGGGACAGGGGTATCCCTTAAACTCTCCAAATCAATGCCTCTCTCAGGCCACATTTTCTTCTCAGCAAACATCTCTAATCTTTCATCAAAATTCCTATTCAGTTTGTATTCTGGGACCACCTTCTTTTTAGGAGTGGGGGTCTTGCTGCCCTTTCCTCCCTTGCTTGGCAATTTCATCTTTGGAGCCATAATCACACTCAAATTCGTACTACACTTTCTGACAGAAATCCGGCAGCACAACGACACTTCAATATCAATCCGGCACTCACCAAGTGCACCACAATCAATCAATATAACTTCAACACTACCACAATCACTTCTATACAAATCAAAACACACAAACTCCAATCCTATGCACTATTCACTTCAAATCAAACTCAAAACCACCCTTAGTGTTTCTAGATGCAATGTAGGAAGGATTTGAATAGGAAAATTGAAGAACTAGAGTGATTGCTTACCGGATTTGATGATTTCGTGCGTGCCACATCTTTTGAATTGAGAGAATTTGAGAAGAGAGAAATTTGTGTTGTGCGGCGTTATGTTTTGAATTGCTCACTTATAGCCTGAACGCCCTATGTTGCCATGGCGACCAAATGGCGACTAAGAAGGATTTGGCCCATTTGCATGTGGTCGCCATTTGCATAAGTAAGGTCGCCATAGCGACCATGTGGCGACCACATCAGGTATACTGAGGTCGCCATTTGCACCATGTGGTCGCCATAGCGACCTTGTAAATGGCGACCTTGAAGTCTTCTTGTAAGTGAGGTCGCCACTTATGAGGTCGCCATTTGCAAATGGCGACCAAACTGCGACCTTTACTTGAGGTCCTTTCTGAATGTATTTCCATCAGCACCTGCAGTAAAACACAATCCACAAATAAGCTCACAATACAAACTACTAGCAAGAATAAATGGACACTTATTTAGAAAACAAAGCAAACAAAAGAAACACATAACAAGCAAAATTAAAACACAAACAATTTATTCATGGCATGAAACGTAAAAACAAAATGTAAATCATACTACCGCATCCTACTATGCGAAATGGAACCATGATGCTCATCACCTAAGCCAACTATGCAATCATTCATTTTTCTCTTGACTACCCAAATTGGACCCATAGACTCATCTCGGACTTGATTTACCAAATCCTTCCTAACCCAAATTTTCTTTACATGGTTAGATATCATTCTAGGTCTAGCTTTCTCATGATTAGCATGCTTCAAAAATTCAAAGCACCTTGACTTTACATGACCCCTCTTATGACAAAAATAACAAGTTAAACGGTATGACGGAAATCTTCCCTTTTGCATTGGAGGTTGAGGCCTTGAGGGACCGTCATTGGTGAGTTCCTTGATGGCTTGATCTATCCGATCTATCTCCACCAAATAGTCGCACTCCTTCACCTTAGCAACCTTCAAAGACATCTCTCTCTTGCTCAATTCCTCTTTCAACTCCTCAAGTGTCTTGTTCTTGGCATTTACACTCATGAGGGTCTTTCTCATCTTTCTTGAGGACTCTTCCTCAAATTCTTCGGTGATTTTAGCCAAATCCCCAAGCTCTTTCACCGTCACCTCATTCTCCATGGTGAGAGCTACATTGATCTTTTTGACCTTATGGTTCCGCTTTGCTAAATCATCAAGCTTCTTCTCTAAAACATATTTCTCCGCCTTGAGCACCTCTACTTCAAGCATAAGCTCTTGGTTGGCATTCTTGAGGCCTTCAATCTCAGAGTCACCAATGCTCTCAACTTCATCTTCTTGGCTACTCTTTTCATATAATTGCACTAATTCACATACTTTTCCACCCTTTGTCCTTGGTGGCTGCACCTCTACCACATAGCAATTCCCAATGCTTTTTAGGTCATCATTGCATATGGTTATGTCAATCTCAAGTTCTTTCTCAATTGCATGCATACAAACTCTCCTCTTGCAAACATCAATCTTCATTTGAGCGGTAGCCATGAATGGTCCACCGAGAAGAACTTGTCACCAATGTCAAGGAATACAAAATCCGTTAACACCACTATTCCGTCAATGACAATTGGAACATCCTTTATTTCACCACTCGATGATAGTGAGGATTGATATGCTAACATAAGTTTCTTCCCGGTTGGCTTCAATCCTACCAAACCCAACTTCACATAAGTTGATAGGGGCATCATACTCACACTTGCTCCCAAATCTAGTACTCCTTTAAGCACCCCACTATCTCCTATTGATACAGGAATCACAAAACTACACGGATCTTCCACTTTCCGAACATATGCTTCTTCAAACAACATAGCCTCATCCCTAGCTCCATCCTTCTTGACAAAATTTCCCTCCTTAGCTTGCTCGGTGTGGCTTGGAAACTTCCCCTTTTCTTGCTTTTGAAGGGCCTCGGCAATTTGCCCCATTTGGGTCTCCAATTTCCTGAAAGATGCTTCTAGGTTGCCAAACCTTTGGCCACTAGCTAGCATGAAACTTATCAAGGTATTCTCGGCTCTTTGGAAACCTTGCATCATACCTCTCATCTCTTCATCAATGTTTCGGTGAGGTTGATACGAGCTAGGTTGAGCATTGTTGTTGTTGTTCCATTGGTTTCCTCCTTGTGGGAATCCTTCTTGTGGTTGATTTTGACGGTAGCATCCTTGTGAGCAGTATTCCTTGATTGTTCATCCCTTGTTGTTGATTTTGACGGTAACCTCCTTGTAAACAAGACACCTTATATTCCTCAGTGAACATGTGAGGGGGACATTGGGCCACAAGGCGTTGACACCTCTCCCAAGACTCATGAAAAAGCTCCCCTTCACTCTCATAAAAGTCTGCTATCTTCACCTTTAACTCCTTTGCTTTCCTAGCCAGAAAGAATCTATTGAAAAACACCTTGCAAATTTGACTCCAACTTGTCAATGATCCCGGCCTAAGCCCCATGAGCCATGTCATAGCCGCATCATTCATACAATATTGGAAGCAACGCATTTGCAACTGTTCACGCGTGAGACGCATGATGGGGAAGGTCTCAATAATAGCACTGTATTCCTTCATAAACTGGAGGCAGTCTTCATTCAACTTCCTATGAAATGACAGCAAGAGGTTGACGTGCATTGTCCTCAACTCATAACCCCTAGCAATCGGGTCTAACACGATAGGCGATGGTTGGTTCCCGATATCCGGCAAGGCATACTCACCCATGGTCATCCTTTGACCACGGTTGGTTTGAGTCTCTTCCATCATCTCCTCCCTAAAGGGGGCTTCGTCCTCCCTCCCAGGTTGTTTTCCTTCAGTACTCATAGTTTATCTTAGAATTGCTTCGAACTCTCTCACACGGCTAGTGCCTTCTAGTGGGGGATGAACTCCTCTACCTAGAGATCTCCTACCGTACATAAAACTGAGCACCTGAAAGAGGAATAAATAAAGAGATACAAGGAAAGAAAAAAGTAAAAACAGCACTATGAACAAGACAATAACCACAAAACAAAATACTAAACTAAAAATCTACAATATACCAATAAAATGTGAAGAAAAGTCAATCTATGTAATCAACGCTACCAATCCCCGGCAGCGGCGCCATTTTTTGATGAGGTCGTTTGTGTACTCAACAAAATAATATAGTTTTTGGTTGATTCTTGAAAACTCTTTTAAGCCACTTAATCCTTTTTTTTTTTTAAATGTGATTTGATAGCAAAATAGTGAGCAAGTTCGTTCCACAGGGAATGGAGTGTTAATTAGATAAATTGACTAATCTTTGAACAATAAAGTAAATCATAGTGTTTGATAGATGTGTGGTTTCTAAAACCACCAATGCTAACTACTCAAATGAAAATACACAAAAATGTTAGGAAAAATAGAATGCTCAACACCTTGATAAGAATTGTGATAAAATCAATTAATGAGATAGCTAGGGAATAGATCGATTAACAATTGAATGTGGGTAAACTAACTAGCTACTTTAATGTTCCAATCTCATTATGTTAACCACTTAGAGGCTTAGATTAGTGGGGTTGATATACCCACCACTAATCTATCCTATCCAATGGGTTCTCAATTACACAAGGAGTGTCAATCCACATATGAATATATAACAAATTACTCCACTCAAGATGGCAATTAATAAGTGATATACAAGTTAATTATAATGAATGGAATCTAATTAATTTGAATGAATAGAACAAATAAGAGATTCATTACAAGCTAAGCTAAACCCACAACCAATTGATCCTCAAATCTATCCCCTAGATTAGGGGTTTAGTTACACATATTTGCAATCAATGAAAAGAAGTAAATAGTAAGGAAATAACCCTTAGGTCACCTTCTTTAAGCTTGATCCTTCTTCTCCTCTATGCTCATAGATGCAAGGAATGGAAGTAGAGGATATGTCTTGGAATGTGGGTGTTTTGGTGGGAAGTGACTAAGGATTTTGGTGGAGAAATGGTGGGATGAGGAATGATGTAGTAAAGTAATCAAGGTTTTGTGTTGAGGCTTGGATAGATTAGATGAGTTCAAGGTGAGAAATGGAGGATGAGGAATAGTGTGCCATGGATGAAGAGCTAGATCTCAAATATGTTCTCTGATCTCTTTCTCAGATTTTCGATGCCTTTGAAGAAGAATGGTCGTCCTATTTATACACACTCTTGGACATATACTGATAACTGCTTGATTCGCTGATGTGTCGCCTTGTTCACTATTTCGTCGCTATGGCGACCCTGGTGCGTAAAACGGTTACAGGCAAGGGTCGCCATAAGAACCATCTTTTTCGCCATCTAGCAAGTGGCGACCATGACCAATTTGTGTAGAGGTCGCCACTTGCACCTCTAGGTCGCCATGGCGACCATATGTGGCGACCCTGCAAAATGTAAAAGAGTCGCCACTTGCAACATCAAGGTCGCCATGGCGACCCTAAGTAGCGACCATGGCTTGATTGCACTAGGTCGCCACTTGCAAGGGTGGTCGCCATGGCGACCCCAAGTGGCAACCCCACCTGGTTCATTTGGAGACTTTCTGTCACCATGGCGACCAAGTGGCGCCCAAATGGAAACCTTCTGATGACTTGGAGAATCCTCTGTCGCCATGGCGCCCATGTAGCGACCTCTCATGTCTAAGTGGCGAAAATGCCCTGTTCCTTCCCATTTGTGAGGCATTTTTCACACAAGTCCTCCACTTCATCTCCATTGCTCTTGAAACCTGATAAAACCTAAAACACTCATTTTAACAACATTAAGCACCGGGAAATGCCCGAGAATCAAGCGAAAAGAAACGGAAATGAGGGTCAGGATCATACCAATTTTGGCTTGATCAGGTTTGCTTATTCGATGGATTTTCATGATGGATTATTCGTATCTGCGTAATTAATCTGACTTAAGATCGGTAGATTTGATGAAAGTAGTGATTTTGTTTTTTTCGTTTTTAGTTGATTCTTTCAATTAATACTTAAGTATATCAATGTGAGTGATTGTTTTCTTGTTTAAACGGGAATGCTGGATACCTTTCTTGATTCTAATCAGTTTTTTTTTTTTTTTTTTCTTTCCAGAAAAAACAAAATTAGGTTCTTTTCTTTTGTTTTGGACAATTCCTTGGATGTATAATGTTAAAGGGTAAACTTGGTTTGTTTGTTTGTTTTCATTTTAATGCTATGTGTAAGTGCTTAATCGACTTGTATTTTACAGCTTGACAAATGGGTTTGGTTTTTATGGTTTGAAATTTGCTAAAAAAAAAAAAAAGAAGGTAAATGCTTAGTAATTTGGACACCAAATTTTGAAATTTTTTGTGTTTCCAAGCAATCCTAATCAGTTTCTTTTGTGTTTTGTGTTTGAAGAACTTTAAGAAAAGAGCAAGCAAGATGAAAATTGAAAGACAATGAACTAGGGTTGCTTTAATTACTGCTTCATATGTCAAATTTTTATATTTATTTTATTTGTTAGATAGCATTTGCAGATTTGAGGTTTTGTGTTTAAATACCAGTGCTTCGACAGTTACTTAATAGTTTAAGCTTTTCTTTGTATAAATGTATGAAAGCTATGAACACACTTGTCGCAAATCTAGTCTCCAGTTTTTCAGCCAGGTGGGTAATTGCAATCAGATTGAGAACAAATCATGCTTTGTCCTTAAGCTTGAGACAATTATGTGTTCTAAACTTTAGTTTTGTGTTGCTTTTGGCTTCAATTGGGTTGGGATTACTACTGTCACTGTGATTTGAGTCAAGTGGATACACAAATGCAGTAGTACAGAAGTTGGATTATGGTGTATGAGGGTTTGCAGTTGATTAAAATATAGGTCTTTGTTCATTAGAGTTGTTCTTTTTCAGTTTGTATTGATATTGCCGCAATGGATCTGGGTTGGATGTTTTCACTTGTCATTTGAATTGGATTTTCCAGGCATGTAACTATCATGTAACTTATTTGTACTGACATATAACTTTTATGTACTGGCATGTAACTTGTTTGTACTAGCATATAACTTTTATGTATTGTCATGTAACTTTTATGTATTGGCATGTAACTTTTTAAGTAAATTCTCCTTAAGTTGGAACAAAGAGAGAATATTGAAAATTGGAATTTTCAATTTCGAATCTTAAGTTTAAACTGAAATCAATTGACAATCTTACAATCATTTGTTCTTGTGATGGTAAAGAACTAAATTCTCACAATTCTACTTTGTTTCCAATTTTTCAGATTTTAATTGTTTTCTTACAATGTACTTCGGTGATTCCTTCCAACCATATTGCATAAAGTCAAGATATTTTGATCAGAATGGCATACCTCCCATGCTCCCAGAAGATGTTTCATGTGGCATGATTGGGTCCGAAGAAGAAGTGTCCACCTCAAAAAGATAATGCAAGTTGTGATGTTTCAAGCGACATGTTTATTGTTTGAAAATTGTAATTAGGGGTAGGGTAAAGGACCATATCCCTTTCTAGGAAAGATATGACACTTGATATTTCTTTTCAAATTGTGTACCAACAAATTGATAACTATTATGTAGTACAATGTAAGCATCCCAAATCAATCGAGAAGTCTAATTGAATGAACATGGTTTGTCGTTAGTGTGAGAAGTTTCTTTATCTATTTGATATATTTTTTTCCTTTTAGAATGAATGTTAATTGCAATGCATCTAGCATTTAAATTGCGTTCAATGGCATGTAAATTGGATTTTACCTGACATGTAACTAGGGAATTAATTGGCATGTAACTTTCAATTTAATTGGCATGTAACTTAAAATAAAACTAGCATGCAACTTTGGATCCAATTGACATGTAACTTGGAATAAAACTTTAACTTTCAATCAAATTAACATGTAAATTTCAATATAACTTAAAAGTCATTTTTAAAGTTAAGTCATAAAAGTATGATATAACTTAAAAAAACACAAAAACACAACTGAGTTTCAAGTTTACATGTCAATTGATTTTCAAATTACATGCCAGTTTCCAAATTTCAAGTTAGTTAAGTTTCAAATTACATGTCAAATTTACATGTTAATTGTGTTTCAAGTTACATGTCAGTTGAATATCAAATTACATGCCAATTAATTTTTAAGTTACATACCAATTGATTTTCAAGTTACATGTTAGTCGTATTCAGGAAGTTACATGTTAGACATATTCATGTTACATGCCCGTTAGTTAAATTTGAAGTTACATGTCAATTAGTTTCCAACTTACATGTCAATTGAAAATCAAGTTACATGCCAATTATTTTTCAAGTTACATGCCATTTGATTCAAGTTACAGAATCCACCCAAATTAATCTATCACAAACATCAATGTTTTTGAACCTGTTACATTCTGAGTTACATTCTAGTTGACAGTTGTATTTGAAGTTACATAGCATGAAAAAAAAAAAGCTTCGTTACAAGCTAAAATCATCATTCATGGGAACAAATCTTCCCAATAACAACATATCCACGCTAATAGCATGCCTAGCCAAAAGAAATAATCACTTACCTGTATCTATCTATCGACAAAAGAATATTAAAAAGAAAATGTTATTCACATCACTCCAACTATCAAATTTTCGTGTACAAAAGTTAACAATACCAAAAACATCTGACTCAATTAAAACTGGAAACCACCCAATGTCAACTGCCCATAAAAGACCTT
Organism: Acer campestre; assembly: GCA_954870605.1. Lineage (NCBI taxonomy): Eukaryota > Viridiplantae > Streptophyta > Magnoliopsida > Sapindales > Sapindaceae > Acer > Acer campestre. Next base: position 26,971,411 of record OX940801.1, read on the forward strand.
CCAGAACTGCTCTTGCTTCAGCGATTTCAACGGAGACAATTCCTTCAAAATCAAGTGCAGCACTTACTATGCATCCACATTTACTTTGAAAGATCCAACAAGAGGAGATCTACATCTCTGTACAATGCTCCCACTTCTCTTTTGCTTCTTCAAAAAATAAACACATATTTCACCATTAACAATCACAAAATCAAATCCCAACATGATAACAAGAACATGATGGATTAGTTTATCAAAAACCAACCAAAGAGCAGCACTTAATCCAGATAAAGGTTCAATTTTGGCCTAGTAAATGATGAATTTAGTTTATCGGTTAAAAGGGTTGGTTAGGTGGAGCAGACACAGCCAGCCACTAATACATTATTATGATCCAACACCTAAACAAAAAAAGAATAAAGTTTCTTGTATATAAACACACAAATTCCAACTTTTCTCAAAAGTTAATCTAATCAAAAGCTCAAATCTTCTTTTTTTTCACATATTTTATATGTTGTGCCTTTTTTTCACATGCTATCAGGAAAAATAAGTTTATCATGTCCAAGATTTTACCTTTCTTCTTCTTCTTCTTCTTCTTTTGAAGCCAAAGATTGAGAAGGACGCCCAATTATCCAAAATTGTGAACTAAAAGCCTAAAACCCTGTTTTCAATCAACACCAAACAAAATTTTCACATAGAATCAACACATAATAATTCTCAAATTGATAACAAAAAACCCCAGTTAGTTTAACCAATAATCATGAAAATACAAACTAGAAAACACAAAATTAAAACCCTAAAAACAAACAACAATCAAGATTCAACCTTTACAAAAACCCAAAGCCTACAACCAATCAGATCCAAAATTAAGAAAACAAAACTTTTAAAAAAATAAAATAAAAATACCCACAGTCGCAAAATTGAAATCAGACGATAGTTGATGAAAAGATAAAACCCACCTTGATCTCGGGTTCCTAAAGATACAGTGAAGAGCAAAGTCACCAAAAGGAGACAATCTCTTGAACAAGAGGGACGTGAACCAAAACTAGCGTCCATGCCAACAACCATCTTGTACAAAATCGCAAACCAGTTTTTTTTTTTTTTCAGAAATAAAAAAAAATTAAACAATCCAGGGAAATCACAGTTCATGAAGAGAGATGATTGAATGTTTTACCGAAGGCATAGACGAACTAGAAGATTTGGTATGAACTTCCTTATCGATCAAATTCATCGTTTTATTGGACCTAAAGCCATCATATCCGGGTATTTGGGCCCGAACAGAGAGGAGTCTCAGATTCGGGGCTTCGTTGAAGAAATGGAATGGGATGGAATTGACGAGTTGGAGGTCAACCAAAAGAGAGAGAAACGGAATGGGTTTCTAGGTTTAGTTTACTTTTGTTATCAGGTTGTGAGAGAGAGAGAGAGAGAGAGAGAAATTCTAATTTTGAAAAATTTGGGATAGCAGGACAGAACATATCGGGTGAATAGAGAGCAAAATTTGGGGAGGGAAAATTTTGGCAAGTAAAACAACATTCATGGTAATTTTGGCAATTCAAGGCCAAAGATGACAAGAATAATAAAAAATAAATTTGTGGCTAAAAACAATAAGTCCATAATTTTTTTGATCATTTCATGCAATTTCCTCTATATCATATTCAATTGTTATATATTTATTATTTAAATAATAAAAAAATTATAAATGGAGTAAATGGGTGGGGATGGGAAAAGCACTTCCCGTTGTACCCCCGTCCCGCCCCAACCCGCTCCATCTATGGTGGGGTTTTATAAGGGGATGGGTTTTCAAAAAATCAATGGGGTGGGATGCGAGGAAGGCCATCCCGCCCCAAACTCGCCCCATTGCCATCCCTATGTCCATCTCAAAAATGAACGATGGATATATTTCTTTTTTAAATTTTTGTTTAAATTTAAATATTTATTAAATAAAAAATATATTAACAAATTAGAAAAAAATAATTGAAAAATAAAGATGGATCTCTATCGTCCATCTTAAAGACGGAAGGTGGAAATCTTTTTTTTTTTTTTTTTCATTTAATTTTAAAAACAGATCAATTCTCTTCCAAAATCAATTCCCATCAACAATCACCATCACAAACCTTCATCGGTTTATCACCATCACCAACCACACACACACACTCAAACACCATCACCACCATCAACCATACCCGGAATTCCAGAACCTAAACAAATTCTCTCTCTCTCTCTCTCTCTCTCTCTCTCTCTCTCTCATCCACCTACATTTTTTCTTTAAAACTTCACGTGAATCTAAACACTTTGGTACCAATTTGAAGTTTGCATCTCTCGAATCCCTTTACGAATTGAATCCTGCCGTCAATCTCCTCTTCTCTTTCTCTCTTGGTGACGGCGGCTGTGGTTTTGCATGATCAATGGTGGGTTTGGATTGATAGATGGTGGGTTGAGTTTGAATCGATCAATGGTGGGTTGGGTTTGGATCGATCAATGTTGATGGTTCTGGGATGAAGAGATCAAATTGAATCATTGTGTGGAAATTGATGATGTTTAAGTTGAAGAGATCAAATTGAATCTTTGTATGAAAATTGATGATGTTTAACTTCTGTTTTTTAATTAGTTTTTGTGGATTTAGAAGGTGGTTGTGTGATGTATTGATGTTTAAATATTCGGAGATGAGTTAATTGATGATTCGGATTTGTGTTTTGATGATTTTTTCCAGATGAAGATGTATATATATATATTTATGATTTGGAGATGGGATTCTTTCATGATTTTTTTTTTAGGATTCTTTCATGTTCAATCTTGATTTTTTTTTTTTTTTGTTGAATCATCTCTTCTTCAATCCTATCAGGCTCTGTGATGAGTTCTGACATGGGTTTAGGTTGAAGATGATGTGTTGAAGATGATCTCGATGATCATGGTGATGGATTTTGTTTTGTTTTTATTTTTTTATTTGTTTAATTATTGCTTTTACAATATTACCCCTATAATTTTAACGGTTAACATTTCTTTGGAAGGAATAGTTAACAAGAGGGGGTCTTTGAACATTAGATTCATTTCAGGGGGGAGACCGGCCAATATGAGGAAACCTTGTCCTCATCTTTATAATAGGGCAAAGGTCAGGGGAGGAAAATGATATTTTTTCTTAGAAGGAATAGAAAATGGGAAATTTTCAATTTAAATCCCTAACAAATTTGAAAAAGACAATTTTATACTCATTGTCTTCCATTTTAGGCTCACGTGGTCCCTATAGCTTTGAAAATATATCATTTTAGCTCCTCTTTTATTGTACTATTAGTCAAACTTAATGGTTTCATAAGTATTTTTGTCTTATAACACAACCTTTCAAAATACCACATGCCCAATTAAGAAAAAATATATATAAATAGACGATGGACATCTTTGGTCTCTGATGAGCCGTCGTGCACTCACAAAAAAATGATGTAATTTGTTTGATCTTTAAAAACCCTTTTAAGCCACTTAAATCCTTTAAAGTGTGATTTTATAGCAAATAGTAAGCAAGTTCGTTCCACAAGGATATTGAGTGCTATTTATATAGATTGACTAATCTTTGGACAAATAAAATAAATTATGATATTTGATAGATGTGTGGTTTCAAAAACCACCAATGTTAACTAATAAATTGAAAATACTAAAGTGATATGAAAAACAGAATACTCAACAACCTTGATAAGAATAATGATGTAAACAATTAATATGATTGCTAGGGAATAGATTGATTAGCAACTGAGTGTGGGTAATGCCTTTATAGTAACTTTAATGGACCAATATCTCTATGTTAACCACTTGAGGCTTAGATTAGTGGGGTTGATATATGATGAGCCGTTGTGCACTCACAAAAATGATGTAATTTGTTTGATCTTTGAAAACCCTTTTAAGCCACTTAAATCCTTTAAAATGTGATTTTATAGCAAATGGTAAGCAAGTTCGTTCCACGGGGATATGGAGTGCTAATTATATAGATTGACTAATCTTTGGACAAATAAAATAAATCATGATATTTGATAGATGTGTGGTTTCAAAAACCACCAATGTTAACTACTAAATTGAAAATAAAAAAAGTGATATGAAAAATAGAATACTCAACAACCTTGATAAGAATAATGATGAAACAATTAATATGATTGCTAGGGAATAGATTGATTAGCAATTGAGTGTGGGTAATGCCTTTATAGCCACTTTAATGGACCAATCTCTCTATGTTAACCACTTAAGGCTTAGATTAATGGTGTTGATATACCCACCACTAATCTATCCTATTCAATGGGTTCTTAATCACACAAGGGTGTCAATCCAAATATGAATATATAACATATTACTCTAAACAAGATTGCAATTAACAAGTGGGTATACAAGTCAATCACATAACGAATAGAATCTAATCATTGAATGAATAAAACACATAGGAGATTCATTACAAAGCTAAGGCTAATACCCACAATCAAATGATCCTCAAATCTATCCCCTAGATTAGGGGTTTAGTTACACATATTAGTAATAAAACAGAAAGCAAGTAAATAATAAGGAAATCACCCTTGGGCCTCCTTCTTTATGCTTGATCCTTCTTTTCCCTTTATGCTCCTAATGCAAAGACTGGAAGTAAAGGATGTGTCTTGAGGTGTGGATGTTTAGTGGAAAGTGACAATGGAATTTGGGTGGAGAAATGGTTCAAGGTTTGGTTTTGAGGTTTGGATGGAATTAGGTGAGTACAAGTAGAGAAATGGAGGATGAGGAAAGATGAGCCATGGATAAGAAATCTAGATCTCAATGGGATGAATTTCGTGCTCTCTAAGGTGGTTTGTCCTTGCTGAAGATGAAAGGCCACTATATATATATACTCACTCTTGGACATGTAATGATAATTGCTTGTTTCGCTGATGTGGCGCAAAGTTTGCCATTTTGTCGCTATGGCAACCCTGGTGCACAAATCGGTTAGATGCAATGGTCGCCACGAACATCATCTTTTTTGCCATATAGCAAGTGGCGACCATGAGCAATTCATGTTGAGATCACCATTTGCATGAAATGGTCGCTATGACGACCACATATGGCGACCATGAGCAAAGTTGTGAGGTCGCCATTTACAAAGGTGGGTCACTATGGCGACCCCAAATGGCGACCTACGTAATTGATTTTTGCAACCTTCTATCGCCATGACGACCAAGTGGTAACCAAGTGGCGACCTTTTGATGCTCTGAATAATCCTCTATCGCCATGGCAACCATGTGGCGACCTCTTCTTGATTAAGTAATGAAAATGCCCTGTTTCTTCCCATTTGTGGGCCTTTTTGCACCCAAGTCCTCAACCTCATCCTAAATGCTCTTGAAACATAATAAAAACTGAAACACTTGATTTTACACCATTAAACACGGGGAAATGCTCGAGAATCAAGCAAAAAGAGTCGGAAATGAGGGCCAAAATCATACCAATTTTGGCTTGATCAAATACCCCCAAACCTATCTTTTGATAGTCCTCGAGCAAAACAATCACAAGCAAACCCCCAAAAACAGAACATTTCAAAGGCTTTTTAATTTCTTATGGTCAATGTGTGAAACCAAAATGAAGAGATTAAAACAATTATGCAATAGTGAGGACTTCAACATGTAAGAGAATGTCAAGTAAAGATTAAAAACGTGCCACTCTTAGATATGATTGTACGTAATGCGATCTTACATTCGAAATGCCAAAGCTTCAAAGCAAAGGTGCTATTCGGTTTAGAATGTAATTCGCTTTGATACTAAGCCTCATCGGATTCTCTCTTCTTTTTTCTAAGACTCCTAGGCTTCACTCAATAACATACACGTGCAACATGAATTCATGTTATGGGCATCTAATTGATTGCACATGATAATAATTAAAAACAGAATATCCTGAAAAGTGGTCTTATGAATGGAATTGCAAGCCATGAACTAGAAAAAACATGTATCAACCAAATTGTACAAAATGGACAATCCCAAAGATCATGAAGGTCTTTCCTTTGGTTGTAATAGGGCCTTAGGTGATGGTGAAACAAAGAATGGGACAATGGATATCAAGAAACCCGATGATTACACTAAAGCATACATTCTAATTATGAGTTCCACATGTTTCACACATATTGTTCACACTTCAAGGTATCCAGGCTTCCAATTCTACATGTGCATTCTTCTCTCATTTTCATATTGAGTAGTTACTTTACTTTTCTTTCTCTTCTAGGCCAATTATGCCTAATTTCTTGGTTCTCTTTTTCTTTGCTATGCCAATTCTTTTCTTTGCATGCTTTTCATTTTCTTTTCTTTTCACATTCTTTTCAAGCTTTTTATTTTCTTTTCAAGCTTTTCAATTTTTCTTTTCAAGCTTCTTGTTTTGCAAGATTCTTTGCACACATTTACATGCCTAGGTACACACCTTACATTTTCAAGTTCAAGATTTTACATTGATTTCCTAAGCCTTAGTAAATCATTTGGTCAAGGTAGGTCAATATCTTAAGGCTATAAGGTTCATGTAGATGTGGTTCATGAATGAAAGGTTTAAAATGTGTTTGACTTCAAAGGGGCTTGGGAGCACACATATTCACATTGGTTGGAAGTATTTAGGCCAATTAGTGGTTTTTCACATGCATCGCCTAAAATAATTTCTAAAGGCTTGTCCACTAAGAAAAACAAGGCATCCACAATCAGTCCATAATATTCTATGGAAAACAACATTTTAGTGCAAATGAGACCAATACATGCTTATATGAGTGTTTGAGAGTGAGTGTTTAAAGAGTGAATATTTTATAACACAAAATACGCTTTTTAAAGGCCGTGTTTGTGATCATCACATGAATCTCCACTATTAATTCCTAGCCTTCAAGCAAATTTAATAATTCACTCAACATTAAGAGAAAAAGATTAACGCACTTTGTTCAATGACACCCTAAGTGGCATGGTGTTAATGTAAACCAAACACTAGCAAAGATGCACAATTCCTCACTACATCATGTAAAGAACAATCTCAACAAGCAAATCATGCTCAAATATGGCAATATCACAAAAATTTTGAAAAGTTTGGCACACAATTTGAAAACCAAGCACAATGGTATTGAGCAAATGTACCCCCAAACCTAAATTGGACATTGTCCTCAATGTTCATGGGTGGTAGAAAAAATTGAAAAGTGCAACCCAACAAGTTTCAAGCAAAAGTCCATCAAGCAAAGACAATAATAAAAAGATATCAACAATCCGGCAAATTGCCCTCTCATCCAACCATTCACAAGATCCAAACAATCAAAATATATCAATAAAGCACAAGTGTCCTAAATCCACTACCAAAATCCAATCCTATGCACTATTCACTTCAAATCAAACTCAAAACCACCCCTAGTGTATCTAGATGTAATGTAGGAAGGATTTGAATGGAAAAAATTGAAGAACTAGAGTGATTGCATACCGATTTCGACGATTACATGTGTGCCACGACTTAGAATTTGAGAGAATTTGAGAAGAGGCAAGTTGTTTGATGTGCGGCGTTCTAATTTGCTTGATCTCTTATAGTTTGAACTCCCTATGTCGCCATTTGTACCTCTCGGTTGCATGGCGACAAAGTGGCGCCATGAAGGAATTCTGAATTTGCATGTGGTCGCCATTTGCATCATCTCTGTCGCCATGGCGACCTCATGGCGACCCCATCAGGTCTGATCAAGTCGCTATTTGTATTATTTGGTTACCATGGCGACCTTGTAAATGGCAACCCTAAATTTTCTTTGTAAGTGAGGTCACTATTTACGAATGGCGACCAAACTGCGACAGTCACTTGAAGTCCTTTTCTGAATGCATTTTGAATCAGAACCTGCAATGAATCACCACATACACATAAGCTCACAATACACACAACTTAACAAGGATAAATGAACACTTATTTGAAAAGCAAAACAAACAAAGAAACACACACAAAAGCTAAAAACTAAAACACACATCACTTATTCATAGCATGAAATGTAAAAAGTGCAAGTCCATACTACCGCATCCTAACATGCGAATTGGGTCCGTGATGCTCATCACATGGGTCAATTAAGCATTCATTCATTTTTTTCTTGACTACCCAAAGTGGACCCATAGATTCATCCCGGACTTGGTTCACCTAATCCTTCCTAACCCAAATTTTCTTAACGCGGTTAGGTCTCACACTTGGTCTAGCTCTATCATGATTAGCATGCTTCAAAAATTCAAAACACTTGGATTTAAAATGACCCTTCTTATGACAAAAATAACAGGTGATGTATAAAATCGTGTTATAAAAACCTAACTCGTAAGTGCACGAATCGTGAGATAAGTACAGTGACAAGTAGGGATCGTTCCTACGAGGAAAAGTGATTTATCAACTAAAACTAATTCTAATTAAACCTAATCAATTAACAGTAACCAAGAGATTTGAGATTGATTTGATTAAAACTAGATTAAACTAAGAAAGCAGTTAATAAAAATATGTGAATGTGATCAAGAGGTGAGAGGAATAGGTCATCAATGCTCCCCAACTACGTTTACTCAAGGCTTCGAATTGACTTTTACAAAGAATGTTAATCAAGTTAAGGGTTCATTCTTAAATTATGTATAATTAGTGCTATGTGGTCATGGAATAAATCAAGTAATCTCTACTACAGTCTACCTCAAAACTTGCGTATAAACTATAGCAGAAAATACATCAACCATACACCAAGCATTCTCAATTAAGTCTACCCCAAAACCTGTGTATAAACTGTAACCTAAAACCTACAAGCACACAATCAAGTATTCTCAATCACAGTCTACCTCAAAACCTGCGTATAAACTATGATTGAGAATCCATTAAGCACAAGAACAAGCGAACCGAAAAGTACGTGCGATATCCTGCTACGATAAATTCCATTCGTTCAATTGCATATTGGCTGAGAATGGTGAAACCCACTTGCATCTCAACCTTTATCATATCAAACCCTAGATTCAAGTCTAGCATTAACCATGCATCAACAAGAAGAAATAATCACAAATTGAATTAATCGAAACTTGAATTAAGAAAATACAGTCAATTTTAACAAAGAGCATTCATAGAGGTTCACATTGATTCCCTAGTATGGAGTTAGTTACACATAGATGAAATAAAAAGACAAGAGATAGAAAAGATAAAACCCATTGAGGCCTTCAATGAATTCTTCAAATCTTCAATGATAAGTCTTCTTCATCTTGCAAACCCCTGATATGAAAAGATGGATGATGGTGATGGGGGATGGCCCCTTTGGTGGCTTGGGACCTCCCCTTGGATGGCTCTCCCGAAATTAGGGTTCAAAGGGGCTTAAATAGGTGTAAATGCTAAGCCAAGTCCTTAAACAACAAGGAAATCACTTCCCCTTTAGAACTCTACCTTTTTGGGATTCTATTTCTTTCCTAATCCATCCAAATTGATTACTTATTAAAGGAGGATAAGGATTAGATGTCTAATTGCTTTCCAAGATTCTCACACATGTCTAAGAAGGTAATATTTCCCATTTTGACAACTTGTGAAACAAATCATGAAAGTATTCGCGGATTTAATAACTGACTGATCTGACATTTGGGCACTACAAAGGGTATAACTTCTTCTAGAAAATTCGGATTGACAAGCCGTAAATTGGGTTGGAAACTAGAATTCCGGGGCTTCAAATCCATAGGTGGCAGGACATATAGTTCAATTGGACCTAATATGTATGGGGCTTGTAACATGGATCATCTGCACTGACGGGCTACCGCTGGGTAGGTAAGTTGCCTACCCCGCGGAAAATATAAGGTGACACTTCTGGAGTTGACCGCTTGATGTACCGCTAGATAGGTGTGTGCCTAGGGGGCGGTAAATTGGATGATGCACCTCTGGACTTTGACGCAAGATGTTTTCGCTTGATGTATATTTGCCTGGGCCGCGGTAATTGGCAAAATTGCCTTTTTTCTCTGAAATACTTCAAATACATCACTTGGATCCAACAACCTGAAAATACTCAAACACACAAATTAAAACCCTAAAAGACTCGAGAAACAAGCAATTGATTAGAGGAATAGGGATCAAAAACATATACAATAAATGACCTATTAACATGTCAGAGGATAAAAAGGAATTCTCCCTTTTTGCATTGGAGGTTGAGGCCTTGAGGGACCATCCGATGTGATTTTCTTGATGGCTTGGTCCACCCGATCTATCTCCACCAAATAATCACACTCCTTCACCTTTGCAATTTACAAGGACATCTCTTTCTTGCTTAATTCCTCATTCACTTCCTCAAGTGCCTTGTTCTTGGCATCAACACTCATAAGGGCCTTCCTCATCTTTCATGAGGATTCTTGTTCAAACTCTTCAGTGAGCTTGGCTAAATCTTCAAGCTCTTGCACCATTGACTCAGTTTCCTTGGTAAGAGCCACATTGATCTTCTTAAGCTTATGATTCCGCCTTACTAGGTCTTCAAGCTTCTTCTCAATAGCATACTTCTCTGCCTTGAGCACTTCTACTTCAAGCATGAGCTCTTGGGTAGCATTTTTGAGTCCTTCAATCTCGGAATCACCTATGCTCTCATCTTCATCTTCTTGTCTATTCTTCTCATACAATTGTACCAAGTCACATACTTTTCCACCTTTAGTCTTTGGTGGCAGCACCTCCACCACATAGCAACTCCCAATGCTTTTTAGATAATCGTTGCATATGGTGATGTCAATCTCAAGCTCTTTCTCAAATGAGTGCATAAAAACTCTCCTTTTGCACATATCAATCTTCATTTGAGCGGTAGCCATGAACGGTCTACCAAGTATAACTTGCCACTCCCTATCATCTTTGGATTTGTCTTCGATGTTTAGCACCACAAACTCAGTTAGGACCACTATTCCATCAATAAGAATAGGTACATCTTTTATCTCACCACATGATGTTAGTGAAGTTTGGTTCGCTAACATGAGCTTCTTCCCGGTTGGCTTCAAACCTATCAAATCCAATTTTTCATAAATTGATAGGGGCATCATACTAACGCTTGCACCCAAGTCAAGCACTCCTTTAAGCAACCCACTATCACCAACGGATATGGGGATCACAAAACTTTCAGGATCATCAACGTTTTGAGGATATGCTTCTTCAAACAACATCACTTCATCTTTAGCTCCATCCTTTTTTGACAAAGTTCCCCTCTTTAGCTTGTTCGGTATGGCTTGGAAACTTCCCTTTCTCTTGCTTTTGGAGGGCTTCGGCAGTTTGCCCCATTTGAGTTTCCAACTTCCCAAACGACGCTTCTAAGTTGCCAAACCTTTGGCCACTAGCTTGCATAAGGCTTGTCAAAGTGTGTTCGGCTCTTTGGAACCCTTGTATCATCCCTCTCATTTCTTTATCAATGTTACGACGAGGTTAGTATGAGCTAGATTGAACATTGTTGTTTTTGTTCTATTGATTTCCTCCTTGGGGGTATCCTCCTTGTTGATCTCCACATTGTTGTTCTCTTTGACGGTATCCTCCATGTGGGTTACCACCTTGATTGTTCACTCCTTGTTGTTGGTTTCTAGATGGTGGGTTCAAGATGTTGTTGTTGTTTGACCAAGAGAGGTTGGGATGGTTTTTCCATGTTTGATTGTAGTTTTTTAAATAGGAATTGTTTCCTTGCCCTTGGAATCCCATAGTTTGTACTTCCTCTTACTCTTGCCCTTGAATTGTGTCATCAAATCCTTCGTTCTCACTAAATTGACCACTAGAGCTTCCCTCTTGTCTTCCTAACATCTTCACCCCCGCCTTTTGAAATCCCATACTCTCAATGTGTGAAGTCAAAGACTCCACTTTCTTGTTTATCCTCGAAATCTCAATGGCGGTTTCCGTGCTAGCACTCACATCAAACTTTCCACCTCAAATACTATTTGCATTCCTTTGTTGAGAGTTTTGTGCTAACATCTCATATATCTCATATATCTCGGTGGCGGTTTTGGTGTCATATGAGCCTCCACAAGCATTGTCCACCAACACTTGAGAAAAATGAGTGAGACCACCTTGGAAGCAAGATATCTTGTGCTCCTAGGTGAACATGTGAGGAGGGCATTAAGCCAAAAGAAGTTGATACCTCTCCCATGATTCATGAAACAACTCCCCTTCACTTTCATAGAAATTCGTAATCTTGACCTTTAACTTCTTTGCTTTCCTAGCCGAAAAAAATCTATTAAAGAATACTTTGCAAATCTGACTCCAGCTTGTTAATGACCCCAGCCTAAGTCCCATTAGCTACTTCATAGCCAAATCCTTCATACAATACTGAAAACAACGCATATGCAACTACTCGTGAGAGAGATGCATGATAGGGAACGTCTCGATAATTGCGCTGAATTCCTTCATGAATTGTAGGCAATCTTCATTCAGCTTCCTATGAAATTCAGGCTAAAAGTTGACATGCATCGTCCTAAGCTCATATCCCTCAGCAACCGGGTCTAGCATAATCAGTGATGGTTGGTTCCCGATAGCCGGTAGGGAATATTCTCCCATGGTTATCCTTTGTCCATGGGTGGTGAGAGTTTCTTCAGTCATCACTTCCTTAAAAGGGGCTTCGTCCTCCCACCAAGGTTGTTGTTCTTCCGTACTCTTAGCTTGTCTAGGAATTGCTTCAAACTCTCTCACACGGCTAGTGCCTTCCAACGAGGGATGTACTCCTCTACCTAGAGACCTCCTACCGTGCATCAAATCGAGTACCTGAAAAAGGAATAGATAAAGAGATACAAGGAAAAAGGTAAAAGAGCACCAAGAAAGAGATAACTGCCACAACTAAAATACTAACTAACAATCTAAACTACACAAACAAAATATGAAGAAAAGTCAATCTATGTAATCAACGATACCAATTCCTCGGCAGCGGCGCCGATTTTTGATGAGCCATCGTGCACTCACAAAAATGATGTAACTTGTTTGATCTTTGAAAACCCTTTTAAGCCACTTAAATCCTTTAAAATGTGATTTTATAGCAAATGGTAAGCAAGTTCGTTCCACAGGGATATGGAGTACTAATTATATAGATTGACTAATCTTTTGACAAATAAAATAAATCATGATATTTGATAGATGTGTGGTTTCAAAAACCACCAATGTTAACTACTAAATTGAAAATACAAAAGTGATATGAAAAATAGAATACTCAACAACCTTGATAAGAATAATGATGAAACAATTAATATGATTGCTAGGGAATAGATTGATTAGCAATTGAGTGTGGGTAATGCCTTTATAGCCACTTTAATGGACCAATCTCTCTATGTTAACCACTTAAGGCTTAGATTAGTGGGGTTGATATACCCACCACTAATCTATCCTATTCAATGGGTTCTTAATCACATAAGGGTGTCAATCCAAATATGAATATATAACATATTACTCTAAACAAGATTGCAATTAACAAGTGGGTATACAAGTCAATCACATAACGAATAGAATCTAATCATTGAATGAATAGAACACATAGGAGATTCATTACAAAGCTATGGCTAATACCCACATCAAATGATCCTCAAATCAATCCCCTAGATTAGGGGTTTAGTTACACATATTAGTAATAAAATAGAAAGCAAGTAAATAATAAGGAAATCACTCTTGGGCCTCCTTCTTTATACTTGATCCTTCCTTTCCCTTTATGCTCCTAATGCAAAGACTGGAAGTAAAGGATGTGTCTTGAGGTGTGGATGTTTAGTGGAAAGTGACAATGGAATTTGGGTGGAGAAATGGTTCAAGGTTTGGTGTTGAGGTTTGGATGGAATTAGGTGAGTACAAGTAGAGAAATGGAGGATGAGGAAAGTGTTAGGATTATGCTCAATAGCAAGAGTATAATATTGTATTTAACAATCTGTTTCATATTAATAAAGTGATTTCTGGTTTAAACAAATATTATAGCATTTATAGTTGAATATTATAATTGTTAAAGTAAATAATCATAAGGTCTAAAGACTATGAGAAAAGAAGAATTGTTCATACATCTGGATATGTATGTGGTAGACACAATTCTTTAGTTAGTCTTGAATATTGTTCACAACTTAAGTTAAAGGTTGGGCACCTTTATCTTGTTAAAGTTGTAGAATTCTTTTGCTAGCATTTGAGTGGGATCAAATGAGATATGATGAGTCTAAAATCATCGGAGTGTCTTCGAGCAAAAGAGTCTAGTGCACTGGGTGCATTGAACTGGATCAAAATGAAATACTTTATCTATAACCGTCAGTAGATAAAAGTAATTTCATTATCAGGACAATCGGAGAATCTATCTTAATCCTGAGATAAATGATGGACTTATGGTTGCAAGTGATATCATTTGAGTTATCAATGAGTACGATTATATCGCATAGTCTATCCTCGATAATTTGGTGATATTCATTTGTTAATCGATAGAGGACTTCATTTATAGATATGGACATCGTGGCTCCATTTATCAAATGAGAGTATAATATCATCATATGGATGTTTTGAGGTAATTGGATATTAAATCTCAACGTTGAGTTTTCGATAGTGTCTATTGAAAACATGGCTTCTGGACAAGTCAAAATATCCAAGTTCAAAACGTGGTCATATGAGTAAATATGGTAACTTGGAGAGTTATAGGCGGTCTATGAACTCTTGGCGATTACTGATATTATTCACGAGGATACACTATCTCCAATATGATTGTCTAGGGTATGAATGAGGAAACATCTTCCTTTTCTGTCTTTATTTAAGAGTTCTATTTTAGCTCTTTAGTGGAATGAGTTAAAATTAATGGATCGGACCTAAGTGAATCATTTGTTGATTGTGATTAGGTTATGTCTATTGAAGCTTAAATTTAGATAGCCCGCCAAGATCCCCAATCCACACGGACTTGCATGGATCACTTGATATATTCTACCGGACCAATTTAGGGTCCATCTAGAATTGCATTTAATATATTAAGAATATAATTTGCACATTATTTATGTAATGGGCTGCTCAATTATATTTATATATTAATGGATGACATGTGGGCTTGATTCTTTTAGTAAGAATGGGTCTAGTTCACATGTGGGCTTTTTATTTAAAGTCCAAAGGATTAAATGAAATGAGAAAATAATATTTGGCCCAATAATATATATGGGGCGGCAAGGAGGTTATTTAACCTTAAATATTATTTTGTTTTCATTGTTTAATTAAATGAGAATTATTTAATTAAGAAACAAATCTTTTCTCATTAGGAAATATGATTCCTAAAGGTATACTATTGGTAGTAGTATAATTAAATAGAAAGACTTGTTTGACAAGGAAATAAATAATTAATTTTATTTATTTAATCAAATAGGAAGTCTTTTTATTTTAGTCAAATAAGAGAATAAAAGATTTATGAGTTTGATTAGGGTTTGGAAGTCTTAAACAAAATAGGAATTAGGGTGCAAATCATACTTCTTTTTGTAGGAGGATTTGCGGCAACCCTAGTTATTTTTGGGGAAAGAATTCGGTCACCCTAGGGTAAAAAGAAGAAGAAATTTGGCCACCTATATAAGGCCTCTTATAGAATTCGGCCACCCCCTAAGGCTTGAGTGCAGAATTTATTTCTTCTTCTTCTTCTTAACTCATAGAAAGAGATTTTTTATTCTACTAAGGCAAAAAGGAAACATAGATTATTCTTTGATGGTGTACTATTTGTTTAATCATTGATAAGCTTGTGTATACAATATCGATCAAGGTTCACGCGAGTTTCGATCATTAGATTGAGAACTCAAAAGTGACCGGAATAATCTTAGGTTTCTTTTGATTGTTTTTGTGACTAACGAACAAGAGAAAAGTTTGTTTAATCCAATCACAGGTTTGCAATTCAAAGAAAGGGAGACCACGCTCCTAGGTGATCCACGTTCGTGCTAGGATTGAAGATCTTGCGGATTACCATCGACGTAAGTCAATCGGATCACGCGACAAGAGGTATTAATCTTTTGTTATATATATTATATATTTTTAATTGATTAAAAGGGTTTAAGGTTCATAAAAGGAAAAAATTTTAAAAGCTACTCAAACTATTTTTTTAGTCTCGCTTCCGCTGCGGGTATATTTTTTCCCTACAATTGGTATCAGAGCCTAGGTTGAACCCTTTTAATTAATTAAACGTATATATACGTGGATCAATTTCTTTTTATTGTGGTTATGCATGTTTAGAAAGAGATGGCACTCTAGGTATTCGCATATATAATTACATGTGATGTATGGTTTTATATACGTTTTATATGTGGATTGTTATTGCTCGATTTTGGTCCTAGATTTTCAATGTATTTTTGGTTTTGGAATTGTAACAAGAAGGGTGGTCTATCATCGCCATAATTCCTTCTTGGTAGTTGCTAGACATTTTTTTTTATATGTATTAAAATTGCTGCAGTTTTTAATGTATTAAATATATTTAATGTGCAGTATTTTTTTACTGTCATGAATAAAAAAAAAAAAAAAATTCTGCAGTAATTTATTTGTTTAAATTAAATTGTAACACGTTCTACATCGAAGAAACGAAGCAACCGGAACCGAGAACGAGCACAGTGCGCACCTTAGGAGTGGATTGGGCTGCGCATGGCATGCCCGAAATCAAGTGGGCTGCGCACGGCAGCCTTGCAACCAAGAGGGCTGCGCACGGCAGCCATGCTAGTCCTATGGGCTGCGCATGGCAGCCCCTTACGTGAGGATGTGGGCCGTGCAATCCCGAGGAGGAAGGCCGGAGGATGGGCTTATGGTTGATGGGCCACTCGAAGATTTTGTATTCCTATATCAATGTAATTTACTTGTTTTTCTAGGATGGGCCAAAATTGTTGCTATTTATTTTATGCTTAAATATTACAATATTTGTTGTTGTATGATAACATGACATATAGAATAGGAGTGCCACTCATATATCTCTTTTGGTATGAACATGCATTGAATGATTTAGGTATCTAAATTGGCATCTAGATAACTTGGTAAATCATTCTATGGGATTTAATCACATTCCTTAAATAATTGAGTGGGAGAAGGTGTTTTTTTTGTAACACCTATGGCTTCCAAGATTGGTTGAGCTTAATTATTTTTTGGTAATCCCCCAAAGGGGCGTCCATGAATGGAATTTAGCAATATACTTCCTTACAAAGATAGACTAGACAATGGACTAAAATGAAATCTACTCCCAAAGGAGGGATTTTCGTGAGAGAAAATTGAGGGTCGATATCTTGGTAACACACTCAATGTAATTTTATTGATATCCTCCAAAGAGTTCTTGTCAGTAAAATTGCAAGGCTAAAATTGAAAACGCTGGTTGTTATGTTAACAATTAGGTGGGACCTAGTCTAACTAGTAAATGGGGCGAACTCCCAAAGGAGGCGTAACATTTATGGGTGTTAGATCACCGTTGAATTTTTATGATTGAGTTATTCATTTAATTCAAGATAAATATTTAAAAGTGCTTTATAATGATTATTTATTTATATATGTTTTGTTTTCATTCAGAAATCATGACCCCATCACTTATGAACATCCTGAAAGATAACACCTTAACTGGAGATAACTATGTAACATGGAAAATGAAAATTGGGTTGTTGCTGCAAAGTGAAAAACATAAGTTTGTTCTAACTACTCCTTAACCACCTGCTCCTAATATTGAATCAAGCATAATGCAAAGAGATGAGTATGAGCAGTGGAAGACTTCAGATGATATGGCCAAATGTTATATTATGGCCACTATCTCCGACGTGTTGCAATAGCAGCATGAAGGAATGGAGTCTGCTGCTGATATAATGATGTCTCTAGAGGAGATGTTTGCTATGAAGTCCAGGACGACTAAGAGAGAGGCAGTGACTGCTTTTATGAATCTTAGGATGAAACCTGGACAGGCTGTGAAGGATCACATGATGAAAGTCATAGCACATCTTAACATTGCTGAACTGCATGGCGCTGAGATAGATGGTGAGACAAAAATTGATATGGTTGTCAATTCATTGTCAGATTCCTTTGATCAGTTCAAATTGGACTACACTTTGAACAAAAAGGAATACACCTTACAGAGCCTGATGCAAGATGTTCAAAGTGCTGAAAAGATCCTTGTGAAAGGCAAAGGTCAAGAGATTCATATGGTTGGTAAAGTTGCTACTGTTAAGGCCCATCAAAAGGTCAAGAAACAACAGAAGAAAAAGCAACTTGGGCCTACCAAGAAGGAGACCAAGAAAGTAACCAAGATCAAAGAGAAATGCTTCCTTTGTGGTGAAAAGGGACATTGGAAGAGAAATTGCCCAAAGTCCCAGAACAAGAAGGAAGAAGGTAATTTGAATTATCTTGAAACATGTTTTTTGGCTGATTCTACAGATTCTTGGATCATAGACTCAGGAGCCACTAATCATGTTTGTTATTCCTTACAGGGGTTCCAAGAAAGGAGAAGGCTGAATAAGAATGAGATCAATTTGCGCTTAGGCAACGGAACGTTAGTGTCTGCAAGTGCAGTGGGAGATATTAGAGTTTGTTTAGATTCTAGAAGGCATTTAGATTTAATAGACGTTTATTATGTACCTCAATTCAAGAGGAATTTAATTTCAGTTTCGTGTTTGAATAAATTTGGATATTCGGTTACTTTTAATAAAGTTTTTATTATTAGTAAGAATGACAAAGTTATTTGCAAAGGTATATTGGAAAACGGTCTATACTTTTTGCATAGAAATATCTCTCACTCGTTAGACACAGAAATAACAGAACCTAATCATAAAAGAGTAAAATTATCAACAGATGAAACCTACCTTTGGCATTTACGCTTAGGTCATATTAACCTTAATAGGATTAAAAGATTGGTAAGTGACGGACCTTTGAGTGACTTAAAGGTTGATGATCTACCAACTTGTGAATCTTGTTTGGAAAGTAAAATGACCAAAAGGACGTTCTCTGCCAAAGGTGCCAGAGCCACTGAATGTTTAGGATTGATACACACTGATGTATGTGGACCTAGGAGCATTCAAGCTAGAGGTGGATATGAGTACTTCATCACTTTCACAGATGATTACTCAAGATTTGGCTATGTGTATCTCATGCGACATAAGTCGGATGCTTTTGACATGTTCAAAGCATTTAAAGCTGAAGTGGAAAATCAGCTTGAGAAACACATAAAAATCTTGAGATCTGATCGTGGTGGAGAATATCTATCTGGTGAGTTTCAGCAATATCTTATTGATAATGGGATAGTTTCTCAGTTTTCTGCACCTGGTACACCTCAACAAAATGGGGTAGCAGAAAGGAGAAATAGAACTCTTTTAGATATGGTTAGGTCTATGTTGAGTTATTCAACACTTCCTAATTCTTTCTGGGGATATGCTTTACAAACTGCAATATACATTCTAAACCATGTACCATCTAAGTCTGTTCCTAAAACACCGCATGAGTTGTGGACTGGGCGCAAGCCTAGTTTACAACACTTAAGGATATTTGGATGTCCTGTGCACGTGTTAAAAGGAAAGACAGAAAAGATGGAGTCCCGTTCAGAAACATGTATATTTGTAGGGTATCCGAAAGAAACTAAAGGATATTATTTTTATAGTCCTTCAGATCTTAAAGTATTTGTTTCGACAAATGCTAAATTTCTGGAAAAGGACTATATGAATGATTTTGTGCCTAAAAGTAGAATTGTCCTGAATGAGATGTCAGGAGATACAATTCCACGAGAGGTTACACAACCTAACCCAATTGTAAGTTCCGATCCAACACTAGGTCAACAACCTACCATTCCTCATCATAGTGGGAGGGTTAGAACACAACCCGAAAGATACATCGGTCTGGGAGAATCTGTAGAGAATCTCCCGGACAACGATGATCCCTATACGTACAAGGAAGCTATGGAGGATGTTGATAGTCGCCATTGGCAAAAGGCAATGCAATCCGAGATTGAATCTATGTTTGATAACAAAGTCTGGTCCCTTGTAGACTTGCCTAAAGGGATAAAACCCATTGGGTGCAAGTGGGTATACAAGAGGAAAAGAGGTATGGATGGAAAGGTGGAAACCTTTAAAGCTAGATTGGTAGCTAAAGGGTATACACAGAAAGAAGGTATCGATTACGAGGAAACCTTCTCTCCTGTGGCCATGCTTAAATCCATTAGGATACTCTTATCCATTGCAGCATCTTTAGATCTAGAGATTTGGCAAATGGACGCCAAGACAGCTTTTCCTTAATGGAAGTCTTGACGAAAGCATCTACATGATGCAACCAGAGGGATTCATTGAAAAGGGCCAAATGGAAAAGGTATGCAAGTTGCAGAAATCCATATATGGATTAAAGCAAGCATCCAGATCCAGGAACATAAGGTTCGATCAAGCTGTCAAAGGTTTTGGATTTATTTAGAATCTTGACGAACCTTGTGTATACAAAAGGATTAAGGGCGACAAGTTGGTTTTCCTGATTCTTTATGTTGATGATATACTACTCATCGGAAACAATGTAGGTGTATTGACATCAGTAAAAGAATGGTTAGCAAAACAATTTGATATGAAGGACTTAGGAGAAGCAAGTTTTATTCTAGGTATCCAAGTTATAAGGGATAGAAAGAATAGAACGATTGCATTATCCCAAGCTTCATACATAGACAAAATCTTGTCTAGGTTTTCCATGCAGGATTCCAAGAAAGGTATGTTACCTTTCAGACATGGAATCAAGCTTTCTAAGGAACAAGTTCCTAAGAATGAGCATGAAGAGCAGTTCATGAGTAGAGTTCCATATGCCTCGGCAGTTGGAAGTCTCATGTATGCAATGCTCTGCACTAGACCAGATATTTGTTTTGCTGTTGGTATAGTTAGCAGGTTTCAATCGTAGCCTGGTCCTGATCACTGGACGGTAGTCGAGCATATTTTCAAGTATCTCAAGAGAACGAGAGATAATATGCTTGTATACTCTGGAGGGGATTTGATTCCCATTGGGTATACAGATTCTGATTTTCAATCAGATTCTGACTCCAGAAAATCCACATCAGGGGCTGTGTTTATTATTGGAGGAGGAGGAGCAGTTATATGGAGGAGTATCAAGCAATCTTGTATTGCTGATTCCACCATGGAAGCTGAGTATGTTGCTGCATGCGAGGCTGCCAAAGAGACTGTTTGGCTCCGTCAATTCTTGATTGACTTGGAAGTGATTCCTAGTGCGAATAAGCAGATCACTATCTACTGTGACAACAGTGGAGCAGTGGCTAATTCGAAAGAACCAAGAAGTCATAAGAGAGGTAAACACATTGAAAGGAAATATCATCTTTTAAGGGAGATTGTTCAAAGAGGTGACGTGACGATTACCAAAATCGCGTCAGCAGAAAATCTAGCAGATCCCTTCACAAAGGCTCTACCTCAGAAGAGTTTCGATGGGCACCTAGAGAACATGGGCTTGAGAGATATGACTCATTTGCTATAGCGCAAGTGGGAGATTGTTAGGATTATGCTCAATAGCAAGAGTATAATATTGTATTTAACAATCTGTTTCATATTAATAAAGTGATTTCTGGTTTAAACAAATATTATAGCATTTATAGTTGAATATTATAATTGTTAAAGTAAATAATCAAAAGGTCTAAAGACTATGAGAAAAGAAGAATTGTTCATACATCTGGATATGTATGTGGTAGACACAATTCTTTAGTTAGTCTTGAATATTGTTCACAACTTAAGTTAAAGGTTGGGCACTTTTATCTTGTTAAAGTTGTAGAATTCTTTTGCTCGCATTTGAGTGGGATCAAATGGGATATGATGAGTCTAAAATCATCGGAGTGTCTTCGAGCAAAAGAGTCTAGTGCACTGGGTGCATTGAACTGGATCAAAATGAAATACTTTATCTATAACCGTCAGTAGATAAAAGTAATTTCATTATCAGGACAATCGGAGAGTCTATCTTAATCCTGAGATAAATGATGGACTTATGGTTGCAAGTGATATCATTTGAGATATCAATGAGTACGATTATATCGCATAGTCTATCCTCGATAATTTGGTGATATTCATTTGTTAATCAATAGAGGACTTCATTTATAGATATGGACATCATGGCTCCATTTATCAAATGAGAGTATAATATCATCATATGGATGTTTTGAGGTAATTGGATATTAAATCTCAACGTTAAGTTTTCGATAGTGTCTATTGAAAACATGGCTTCTGGACAAGTCAAAATATCCAAGTTCAAAACGTGGTCATATGAGTAAATATGGTAACTTGGAGAGTTATAGGCGGTCTATGAACTCTTGGCGATTACTGATATTATTCACGAGGATACATTATCTCCAATATGATTGTCTAGGGTATGAATGAGGAAACATCTTCCTTTTCTGTCTTTATTTAAGAGTTCAATTTTAGCTCTTTAGTGGAATGAGTTAAAATTAATGGATCGGACCTAAGTGAATCATTTGTTGATTGTGATTAGGTTATGTCTATTGAAGCTTAAATTTAGATAGCCCGCCAAGATCCCCAATCCACACGGACTTGCATGGATCACTTGATATATTCTACCGGACCAATTTAGGGTCCATCTAGAATTGCATTTAATATATTAAGAATATAATTTGCACATTATTTATGTAATGGGCTGCTCAATTATATTTATATATTAATGAATGACATGTGGGCTTGTTTCTTTTAGTAAGAATGGGTCTAGTTCACATGTGGGCTTTTTATTTAAAGTCCAAAGGATTAAATGAAATGAGAAAATAATATTTGGCCCAATAATATATATGGGGCGGCAAGGAGGTTATTTAACCTTAAATATTATTTTGTTTTCATTGTTTAATTAAATGAGAATTAATTAATTAATTAATTAATTAATTATTTAATTAAGAAACAAATCTTTTCTCACTAGGAAATATGATTCCTAAAGGTATACTATTGGTAGTAGTATAATTAAATAGAAAGACTTGTTTGACAAGGAAATAAATAATTAATTTTATTTATTTAATCAAATAGGAAGTCTTTTTATTTTAGTCAAATAAGAGAATAAAAGATTTATGAGTTTGATTAGGGTTTGGAAGTCTTAAACAAAATAGGAATTAGGGTGCAAATCATACTCTTTTTTGTAGGAGGATTTGCGGCAACCCTAGTTATTTTTGGGGAAAGAATTCGGTCACCCTAGGGTAAAAAGAAGAAGAAATTTGGCCACCTATATAAGGCCTCTTATAGAATTCGGCCACCCCCTAAGGCTTGAGTGCAGAATTTATTTCTTCTTCTTCTTCTTAACTCATAGAAAGAGATTTTTTATTCTACTAAGACAAAAAGGAAACATAGATTATTCTTTGATGGTGTACTATTTGCTTAATCATTGATAAGCTTGTGTATACAATATCGATCAAGGTTCACGCGAGTTTCGATCATTAGATTGAGAACTCAAAAGTGACCAGAATAATCTTAGGTTTCTTTTGATTGTTTTTGTGACTAACGAACAAGAGAAAAGTTTGTTTAATCCAATCACAGGTTTGCAATTCAAAGAAAGGGAGACCACGCTCCTAGGTGATCCACGTTCGTGCTAGGATTGAAGATCTTGCGGATTACCATCGACGTAAGTCAATCGGATCACGCGACAAGAGGTATTAATCTTTTGTTATATATATTATATATTTTTAATTGATTAAAAGGGTTTAAGGTTCATAAAAGGAAAAAATTTTAAAAGCTACTCAAACTATTTTTTTAGTCTCGCTTCTGCTGCGGGTATATTTTTTCCCTATAGAAAGATGGGCCATGGATGAGAAATCTAGATCTCAATGGGATGAATTTCGTGCTCTATGAGGTGGTTTGTCCTTGCTGAAGATGAAAGTGTTAGGATTATGCTCAATAGCAAGATTATAATATTGTATTTAACAATCTGTTTCATATTAATAAAGTGATTTCTGGTTTAAACAAATATTATAGCATTTATAGTTGAATATTATAATTGTTAAAGTAAATAATCATAAGGTCTAAAGACTATGAGAAAAGAAGAATTGTTCATACATCTGGATATGTATGTGGTAGACAAAATTCTTTAGTTAGTCTTGAATATTGTTCACAACTTAAGTTAAAGGTTGGGCACCTTTATCTTGTTAAAGTTGTAGAATTCTTTTGCTAGTATTTGAGTGGGATCAAATGAGATATGATTAGTCTAAAATCATCGGAGTGTCTTCGAGCAAAAGAGTCTAGTGCACTGGGTGCATTGAACTGGATCAAAATGAAATACTTTATTTATAACCGTCAGTAGATAAAAGTAATTTCATTATCAGGACAATCGGAGAGTCTATCTTAATCCTGAGATAAATGATGGACTTATGGTTGCAAGTGATATCATTTGAGATATCAATGAGTACGATTATATCGCATAGTCTATCCTCGATAATTTGGTGATATTCATTTGTTAATCGATAAAGGACTTCATTTATAGATATGGACGTCGTGGCTCCATTTATCAAATGAGAGTATAATATCATCATATGGATGTTTTGAGGTAATTGGATATTAAATCTCAACGTTGAGTTTTCGATAGTGTCTATTGAAAACATGGCTTCTGGACAGGTCAAAATATCCAAGTTCAAAACGTGTTCATATGAGTAAATATGGTAACTTGGAGAGTTATAGGCGGTCTATGAACTCTTGGCGATTACTGATATTATTCACGAGGATACACTATCTCCAATATGATTGTCTAGGGTATGAATGAGGAAACATCTTCCTTTTCTGTCTTTATTTAAGAGTTCAATTTTAGCTCTTTAGTGGAATGAGTTAAAATTAATGGATCAGACCTAAGTGAATCATTTGTTGATTGTGATTAGGTTATGTCTATTGAAGCTTAAATTTAGATAGCCCGCCAAGATCCTCAATCCACACGGACTTGCATGGATCACTTGATATATTCTACCGGACCTATTTAGGGTCCATCTAGAATTGCATTTAATATATTAAGAATATAATTTGCACATTATTTATGTAATGGGCTGCTCAATTATATTTATATATTAATGGATGACATGTGGGCTCGTTTCTTTTAGTAAGAATGGGTCTAGTACACATGTGGGCTTTTTATTTAAAGTCCAAAGGATTAAATGAAATGAGAAAATAATATTTGGCCCAATAATATATATGGGGCGGCAAGGAGGTTATTTAACCTTAAATATTATTTTGTTTTCATTGTTTAATTAAATGAGAATTAATTAATTTATTAATTAATTATTTAATTAAGAAACAAATCTTTTCTCATTAGGAAATATGATTCCTAAAGGTATACTATTGGTAGTAGTATAATTAAATAGAAAGAATTGTTTGACAAGGAAATAAATAATTAATTTTATTTATTTAATCAAATAGGAAGTCTTTTTATTTTAGTCAAATAAGAGAATAAAAGATTTATGAGTTTGATTAGGGTTTGGAAGTCTTAAACAAAATAGGAATTAGAGTGCAAATCATACTCCTTTTTTTAGGAGGATTTGCGGCAACCCTAGTTATTTTTGGGGAAAGAATTCGGTCACCCTAGGGTAAAAAGAAGAAGAAATTTGACCACCTATATAAGGCCTCTTATAGAATTCGGCCACCCCCTAAGGCTTGAGTGCAGAATTTATTTCTTCTTCTTCTTCTTAACTCATAGAAAGAGATTTTTTATTCTACTAAGACAAAAAGGAAACATAGATTATTCTTTGATGGTGTACTATTTGCTTAATCATTGATAAGCTTGTGTATACAATATCGATCAAGGTTCACGCGAGTTTCGATCATTAGATTGAGAACTCAAAAGTGACCGGAATAATCTTAGGTTTCTTTTGATTGTTTTTGTGACTAACGAACAAGAGAAAAGTTTGTTTAATCCAATTACAGGTTTGCAATTCAAAGAAAGGGAGACCACGCTCCTAGGTGATCCACGTTCGTGCTAGGATTGAAGATCTTGCGGATTACCATCGACGTAAGTTAATCGGATCACGCGACAAGAGGTATTAATCTTTTGTTATATATATTATATATTTTTAATTGATTAAAAGGGTTTAAGGTTCATAAAAGGAAAAAAAAAATTTAAAAGCTACTAAAACTATTTTTTTTTAGTCTCGCTTCCGCTGCGGGTATTTTTTTTTTTCCCTTCAGAAAGGCCACTATATATATATACTCAATCTTGGACATGTACTGATAACTGTTTGATTCGCAAATGTGGTGCAAAGTTCGCCATTTTGTCGCTATGGCGACCCTGGTGCGCAAATCGGTTAGATGCAAAGGTCTCCACGAACATCATCTTTTTCGCCATATAGCAAGTGGCGATCATGAGCAATTCATGTTAAGGTTGCCATTTGCATGAAATGGTCGCTATGATGACCACATATGGCGACCATGAGCAAAGTTGTGAGGTCGCCATTTGCAAAGGTGGGTCGCCAAATGGCGGCCCACCTAATTGGTTTTTGCAACCTTCTATTGTCATGGAGACCAAGTGGTGACCAAGTGGCGACCTGCTATTGCTCTAAATAATCCTCTGTCGCCATGGTGATGTAGGAACCTAGGGTTGCAGATAACGCAGCGGAAAGGTTTTTAAATTTTTTTAATGCAATCATAAACTAACCCATTTGTACAGTAATAATCAAATGCAATAAGAAAGTAAACGATTCATACCAATGTAGGAGGCTCCTTCACTTTAATACGATTTGCTCCTGATTTGAAACACTTGATCTTCCTCGCTATCTTCCGGAACTAGTTATGGCGTGTGGACGCGTCACGGTACTCAGGAACAAAAATGGAGGTAGATGAGAAGAGCGAACAAAAGATAACTCTTGTTCTTTTATTGGTGAAGTGCGACAACAAATAAGTCCAAAAAATAATTTAACAAAAGTTTTTTTTTTCTTTTTATTTTTTTTTCTCTAGCCGCACCTATTTCTCTCTTCACTTGATTGTTGTGTTTTTTGTCAATCAATGCATCAGTTTTTTTTTTTTTTTTTTTTTTTTTTTTTTTTTTTTTTTTTTTTCAATCAATGCATCAGTTTTGTTATACCATATATATCAAATATATCTGTTATAAAACTAACCGATGATCTCTCTTATGTTGATTTGTTTTGTTTGTATCAGATACAACTAACTTCAAAATCAAATTTAAAATAACATATATCATATATATATATATATATTTTTTAAACTTATACTAATTAATAAAATCTTTTTAGATATTGAATATCTTTTAAAGATATTAATTAATTTATTTGATTTAATTTGAATTCAAAACTCTTTTAAATTCAAAATTTAAATATTTAATAAAATGAAAATAAAATAATCAAATTATCTTTTCATCATTCAAAATTAAATATCAATCAACACCCTCCATCTAATGATTAATTACACAATTAAATAATCTAATTATTTAATTAACATAATCATTAATATTCATTAATTAAATAATCACATTATTCAATTAATTCCCGAATAGACATGTGTCACTTTTGTAACACAATTAATTAGACAATCCAATTAATTAACCGTGACCCTTGTTACCTAAATCGATCGGGCTAGCAAGGGGACCTAATGGACCCACAGTATTTTGAGCTCCAATAATCCTTAGAAATAATTAATTAAACTCTTTAATTAATATTTCATGATTATTAACTTCAGAGTTATTCCACTAAAAACCCGAAGTTGCATTCTTTCAACTGTAGACGTTTTTACACAAACCAATAACTCTTGGTGTCCATTGATATAGCTATTACATATGGTATGATCCTCCACAGGTAGTTCATAATTAGAGCTGGGTCATAATGTCCGTTATACCCATCTAATTATATCTTTCCATTAAGTACCATTAATTCTCTAATGAACAATAAATCCTACATTCCTTATGGAATTAGGAGAGCGCTCATATTGTTCAAGCCCCGAATCAACCCTTAAGGGAACTACTATCTACTTCTCTCAAGAAGGAGTGGATTCCACTATTGTGTGCAGATCTTCCCAACCACAAGCCAAACCGCGATCCCAACATACAGAGCATATTGATCAGGAATGCAACTCCGACCTCACCCATGGTATATGAAAGACCACGATCTAACCTGAAGGAGTCGATAAGACACTCAGGATTGAGATCACCCACATATAGCCATCATTTGTTGATATATATGAATCTCATCATGTAACAGATCTTGGTAAGAGATTCATATAGATCATGGCCCAGTCCTATATGATCACATCATACAAGGTGCCTCCATTCTCATATCTCTATATGAATGATCTAGGATAAGATCATCGTACATTACGGAATGGACCGCAACTGTAGATTAACCACAAATAAAGTACCCGGCTTTATTTGCTATCTACGAACTCTTTAAATTGCTCGTTTCAAATTGAATCCATCTGTATATGACATTCATATACTCAGTTTGAAAATACATCTGGCAATCTTTGATGTAAAGTACACATGTTATATATAAATGTATGAGACAATTTGAATGAATAAACTACTTCTTTTATTTCTTGTTCAATTCACATTTACAAACTACAAGCTTTAGGGCAAAAACCCCAACAATCTTCCACTTGCACTAAAGCATTTGAGACATGTCTTGTAAACCTAGACTCTTTAGGTGACCCGTAAACACTTTAGCTGGTAAGGTCTTCGTAAATGGATCAGCATGATTGTTCTGTGATGCTACCTTGGTCACGGTCACATCTCTTCTCTGCACTATCTCTCTGATGAGATGATATTTCCTTTCTATATGCTTACCTCTCTTGTGGCTTCTTGGTTCTTTGGAATTAGCCACAACACCACTATTATCAAAATAAAGTGTGATGGGCTTATCCATATCCGGAACAACTTCTAGATCACTCAAGAACTTACGGAGCCAAACAACCTCTTTAGCAGCTTCACAAGCGGCTAAATATTTGACTTCCATTGTGGAATCAACAATACAAGATTGCTTAACACTCCTCCACACAATAGCTCCACCACCATGGGTGAATACTGATCTAGACATGGATTTCCTAGAATCCCTGTCTAACTAAAAATTAGAATCCGTATATCCTAACGGGATCAAATCATGTCTAGAATACACTAGCATATAGTTTCTCGTTCTCCGAAGATACTTGAGAATAGTCTTGACAACAACCCAATGATCCAATCCTGGGTTGGACTCGTATCTGTTGACTACTCCCACTGCAAAACAGATGTCTGGTCTCGTGCATAGCATAGCATACATAAGACTACCTACTGCTGACGCATAGGGAACACGTCTCATATCCTCAACTTCTTGAGGTGTCTTTGGACACTGTTCCTTAGACAAGTGAACTCCATGCCTGAAAGGTAAATTACCTTTCTTGGAGTTCTGCATCGAAAATTGCATAAGAATTTTATCGATATACGATGCCTGAGACAGTGCTATAAATTGTACAGGACCCGCTATTTTTGCTTCCCAAACTAGATGGATAGGCAAGTGCACTATTATATCAAAAAATGCAGGAGGGAAATTCTTTCCAACTTGCAAAGAGTTAACCCAATTTGTTTTTCAAGGCATTCCAAATCTTCTTCTCTCAAAACTTTAGCACAAATATTTTTGAAAAACTCACAAAGTTCAATGACTGCATCAGATACATGTCTAGGCAACATTTCACGCACTATAAGCGGCAATAATCTCTCCAAGAATACGTGACAATCATGAGTCTTCATGCCTGAAATTTTGTTTTCACCTGCATTCACACATCGAGATATATTTGAAGAATGACCATCTGGAACTTTCAAATTCACCAACCACCGACACAATTTTTTCTTCTCATCCTTTGACACATTGTAGCAAGCAAGGGCAACACAATTTTTCCATTAGACTCTGTAGGATGAAGATCTCGCCTTATACCCATTTCTTCTAGATCACGACGAGCATTTTTAGAGCATTTTGTTTTCCCATCAAGATTCATCATTGTCCCAATCAAATTGTCAAAAACATTTTTTTCTATATGCATGACATCCAAATTATGACGAAGCAAAAGTGTTTTCCAATATGGCAACTCGAAAAAAATACTATGCTTTTTCCAGTTGTGAGTTTTTCCAAACTCAACAATCAATTGTTTGTTTTCTATCTTACCATGTGTTATTGGTCTCAATCCTTTAAGTTCATTTACTACATCTTTCCCCTCTGGTCATTCTGGTGTAGGATCTATTTCTCTAGTGCTATCATATAGACTCATTTGAGTACGTCATATGTGATCCAAGGGCAAAAACCTTCTATGTCTCATATAACATATCTTGGAGCTATGATGTAAGTAGTGATTACCAGTCTTTGATGCACAACAAGAGCATGCCAATTTTCCTTTTGTACTCCAACCTGACATGTAAGCATATGCAGGAAAGTCATTAATAGTCCATAAAACTACAGCTCTCATTTGAAAATTTTGTTTTGTTAAAATATCAAATGTTTCAGCACTAATTTCCCATAAATTTTTCAGCTCATCTATCAAAGGTCTTTTATATACATCTATGTCATTACCTGGACCATCTGAACCTGGAATAAGCAAGGACAAAAAAACATAAGGCTCTTTCATACACATCCATGGAGGGAGGTTGTACAGAAATAGAATCACAGGCCAAATGTTGTAGTTAATATTCATGTTTCCATAAGGATTAAACCCATCTGTTGCCAATCCTAGTCGAACATTTCTAGGATCATTAGCAAATGATGAATGTTCACAATCAAATGACTTCCAACCCATAGAATCAGCTGGATGCCTCAAGATTCCATCTTTAACACGATTTTCAGAATGCCATCTCATGTCTGCAGCTGTTTTCGATGATATAAATATCTTTTGAAGTTTTGGTGTGAATGGAAAATACATCAAAACCTTCCATGGTATCTTTTTACCAATCCTCCCACCACTCTCGTTATCTGTATTCCACCTTGAAAGATTACAAGTAGGACATTTAGATGCATCTGCAAGTTCCTTATAGTAAATTATGTTAGGATTATGCTCAATAGCAAGAGTGTAATGTTGTACTTGACAATCTTTTCATATTAATAAAGTGATTTCTTTTTGTTAACAAAATCTTATATAACATTTATTATTATAATTGTCAAAGTAAATAATCATAAGGTCAAAAGACTAAGAGAAAAGAAGAATTGTTCGTATATCTGGATATGTATGAGGTAGACACAATTCTTTAGTTAGTCTTAAATAACGTTCACAACTTAAGTTAAAGGTTGGGCACCTTTATCTTGTTAAAGTTGTAGAATTCTTTTACTAGCATTTGAGTGGGATCAAATGTGTTGTGATGAGTCTAAAATCATCGAAGGGTCTTCGAGTAAAAGAATCTAGTGCACTGGGTTCATTGAACCGGATCATAATGAAATACTTTTTCTAGAACCGTCAATAGATAAAAGTCTTTTCATTATCAGGACAATCGGAGAGTCTATCTTAATCCTGAGATAAATGATGGACTTATGGTTGCAATTATTATCATTTGATCTATCAATGAGTACGATTATATAGCATAGTCTATCCTCGATAGTTTGGTGGTATTCATTTGTTAATCGATGGAGAACTTCATTTATAGATATGGACATCATGGCTCCATTTATTAAATGTGAGTATAATATCATCATATGGATGCTTTGTGGTTTTGGATATGAAATCTTAACGTTGAGTTTTCAATAGTGTCTATTGAAAGATGACTTCTGGACAAGTCATAATATATATATCCAAGTTCAAAGTGTGGTCATATGAGTAAATATGGTAACTTGGAGAGCTATAGGCGGTCTATGAGCTCTTGGCGAATACTGATATTCTTCACGAGGATTCACTATCTCCCATATGATTGTCTAGGGTATGAATGAGTATCGTTAACTTATTCCATCTTTATTTAAGAGTGCAATTTTAGTTCTTTAGTGGAATGAACTAAAATTAATAGATTGAACCTAAGTGAATCATTTGTTGATTGTGATTGGGTTATGTCTATTGGAGCTTAAATTTAGATAGGCCCGCCAAGATCCCCAATCTGCACGGACTTGCATGAATCACTTGATATATTCTACCGGACTATTTGTGGGTCCATTTAGAATTGTATTTAATATATTAAGAATATAATTTGCACATTATTTATTTAATGGGCTATTTAATTATATTAATATATTAATGAAAGGCATGTGGGCTTGTTTCTTTTAGTAAGAATGGGTCTAGTTCACATGTGGGCTTTTTTTATTAAAGTCCAAATGGATTAAATAAAATAAGAAAACAATATGTTGGCCCAAGTTCTAGTCATGGGTGGCAATGGCTAATTTTTAGCCCATTATATTGTTTTATTTTATTATTTAATTAAATGAAAATTAATTAATGTGTTAATTAATTATTTAATTAAAAATCAAATCTTTTTCTGATTAGGAAATATGTTTCCTAGTAGTATACTACTATTAGTATTATACTAAATTGATGAGGTCGTTTGTGTACTCAACAAAATAGTAAAAATAATAGTTTTTGGTTGATTCTTGAAAACTCTTTTAAAGCCACTTAATCCTTTTAAAATGTGATTTGATAGCAAAATAGTGAGCAAGTTCGTTCCACAGGGAATGGAGTGTTAATTAGATAAATTGACTAATCTTAGAACAATAAAACAAATCATAGAGTTTGATAAATGTGTGGTTTCTAAAGCCACCAATGCTAAACTACTCAAATGAAAATGCACAAAAATGTTATGAAAAATAGAATACTCAACACCTTGATAAGAATAGTGATAAAATCAATTAATGAGAGAACTAGGGAATAGATCGATTAACACTTGGATGTGGGTAAGCTACTAGCATCATTAATGTACCAATCTCATTATGTTAACCACTTAGAGGCTTGGATTAGTGGGGTTGATATACCCACCACTAATCTATCCTATCCAATGGGTTCTTAATCACACAAAGGTTGTCAATCCACATGTGAATATATAACAAATTATTCCACTCAAGATAGCAATCAACAAGTGATATACAAGTCAATTATAATGAATGAAATCTAATTAAATTGAATGAATAGAACACATAAGAGATTCATTACAAGCTAGACTAAACCCACAACCAATTGTTCCTCAAATCTATCCCCTAGATTAGGGGTTTAGTTACACATAATTGCAATAAATGAAAAGAAGTAAATGATAAGGAAATAACCCTTGGGTCACCTTCTTTAAGCTCAATCCTTCTTCTCCTCTATGCTCCTAGATGCAAGGAATGGAGGTTGAGGAAATGTCTTGGAATGTGGGTGTTTTGGTGGAAAGTTACTAAGGATTTTGGTGGAGAAATGGTGGGATGAGGAATGATGTAGTGAAGTAATCAAGGTTTTGTGTTGAGGGTTGGATGGATTAGATGAGTTCAAGGAGAGAAATGGAGGATGATGAAAAATGTTCCATGGAAGATGATCTAGATCTGAAATGGAATTCTCTGAGATTTGCTCTGATTTTCGATGCTTGAAAATGAAGAGACGCTCCATATATATACTCACTCATGGACATGTACTGGTAACGACTTGATTCGCTGATGTGGAGCCTTGGTCGCTATTTGGTCACTATGGCGACCATGGAGCGTAAAACGGTTAGATGAAAAGGTCGCTCTGAAAACCATCTTTCTCGCTCTTTGTCAAGTGGCGAACATGACCAAAATGTGTAGAGGTCTCCACTTGTATCCTCTAGGTCGCTCTGGCGACCATAAGTGGCGACCATGCCTACGTTGGAATTCCTACGTTGGAATTCCTATGTGGTCGCCACTTGTCCTTCTAGGTCGCTCTGGCGACCATAAGTGGCGACCTTGGAAATGTGAAGAGGTCGCCCTTTGTGCATCAAGGTCGCTCTGGCGACCATAAG
The DNA here is from genome assembly GCA_954870605.1 of Acer campestre. Lineage (NCBI taxonomy): Eukaryota > Viridiplantae > Streptophyta > Magnoliopsida > Sapindales > Sapindaceae > Acer > Acer campestre. The sequence continues at coordinate 27,005,104 of OX940801.1, forward strand.
TGGCGACCATGCCTACGTTGGAATTCCTACGTTGGAATTCCTATGTGGTCGCCACTTGTCCTTCTAGGTCGCTCTGGCGACCATAAGTGGCGACCTTGGAAATGTGAAGAGGTCGCCCTTTGTGCATCAAGGTCGCTCTGGCGACCATAAGTGGCGACCATGCCTTGAGTGCACTAGGTCGCCACTTGCAAGGGAGGTCGCCAGAGCGACCCCAAGTGGCGACCCCACCTGATTGTTTTTGTGACCTTCTGTCGCCATGGCGCTCAAGTGGCGCCCAAGTGGCGACCTTTTGATGCCTTTGGGAACTCTTCTGTCTCCATGGCGCTCAAGTGGCAACCTCCTTTGCCCAAGTGGCGAAAATGCCCTGTTTCTTCTCATTTGTGAGACATTTTTGCACAAGTCCTCCACCTTCATCTCAATTGCTTCTGAAACCTAATAAAACCTGAAACACTCAATTTAACAACATTAAACACGGGGAAATGCCCGAGAATCAAGCAAAAAGAAACGGAAATGAGGGCCAAAATCATACCAATTTTGGCTTGATCATAAATATAAAAGACTTTATTTGTTTAGTCAAATTAGGAAGTCTTTTATATAGTCACAAATACACTAAATAGTTGGTTTAGGGAAAGAATTCGGAACCATAGTTTTAGGGTTAGAATTTGGAACCATAGTTTTTGGGAAAGAATTCGGAACCATAGTTTTCGGGAAAGAATTCGGTACCATAGTTTTTGTAACTATGGATCCAGCCACCATAGTTTTTGTAACTTTGGAATCGGCAACCCTAAGATCTTGGAATTGAGAGATTTTTCTTTTGCTAGAGAAAAATAAAATCCAACTCTTAGACTAGTGTGAAATTCGGCCAAGAGAGATTGTGAGAAGAATTGTTCTTATTTTGATAGTGCACTAGTGATCTTTACATCAAGAGGTCTTATGCACAATTTCGAATAAGGTTCACGCGAGTTTCAATCTAACGATTGTGAATTCAAAGTGATCAGGACATTCTTAACAATCTATTGGAATTTTTGTGACTAACAGAAATCAGAAAAGGTTTGTTGTCCATTCTCAGGTATACAATTCAAAGAGAAGGGAGACCACGCTCCTAAGTGATTCACGTTCGTGATCGGATTGGAAGATCTTACGGATTACCATTGACGCATAGTCAATCGGATCACGCGACAAAGGTACGATATCTTTTAATGTATATGTTTATTAATTAAAGGGTTAAGGTTCAATATGGGAAAAATTTTAAAATATACTAAACTCTTTTTAGTCTCGCTTCTGCTGCGTGCACTGATCGAACCAAAATTGGTATGATTTTGGCCCTCATTTCCTTCTCCTTTTGCTTGATTCTTGGGCATTATCCAGTGATTTAATGGTGTAAAATCAAGTGTTTCAGGGTTTATTAGGTTTCAAGAGCATTTGGGATGAAGATGAGGACTTGGGTGCAAAAAGGCTCACAAATGGGAAGAAACAGGGCATTTTCGCCACTTAGACATAAGGAGGTCGCTACATGGGCACCATGGCAACAGAGGATTCTTCAAGTCATCAGAAGGTCGCCATTTGGTCGCCACTTGAGCGCCATGGCGACAGAGGAAATTGCAAAGCATCTCATGGTCGCTATTTGAGGTCGCCATGGCGACCTACACTTGCAAATGGCGACCACATAGGAATTCCAACGTAGGAATTCCAAAGTGGGAAGGGTCGCCACTTGGTCGCCATTTGGTCACCATGGCGACAGAAGAACCCATGAGAGGTCGCCATGGCGACCTAGAAGGACAAGTGGCGACCACGTTGGAATTCCAGCGTAGGAATTCCAGTGTTGGCATTCAAGAGGGGTATTCTTGTCCTTTCATACCCATTTCATACCCTAGCTTTTCACACCTATAAATACATCACATTTTTCCTCTTTTGGACAACTCTTGACCACCAAGAAACCTCCTTTCTCCACCATTCCTTTTCTCTCCATTTTCTCTTCTACCTAAACTTAACATCTAGATTACCTCCCCTAATCATTCCTTTTCTTCCCATCTTCTCCACAAATCTCCTTAGTCACTTCCCATTTGACTCCACCTATCTAGACACATCCTCATCATCCACTCTTTACACAAGGAGCATCAAAGGCAAGGAAAGGATCAAGCTTACAAAAGGAGGCCCATGGGTGATTTCCTAATCTTTTACTTGCTTTCCCTTTGATTGTAATATGTGTAATTAAATCCCCTTTCTAGGGTTTTGATGTGAGAATATTTGGATTGGGATTTGCTTAAGCTTTAATATATTTTAATTTCTATTTGTGTTCTATTCATTTTATAATTAGATTCTTTGCATTATATAATTGACATGTATACCCACTAGTTGATTATAATCTTGCTTAGGATAAATTGTTATATAATCTTGATTGGATTGACAACCTTGATGGATTGAGAACTTAGTGAATAGGATAGATTGTCGGAGGGTATATCAACCACGATAATCTAAGCTGTTAATTGTAACAAATCGATCCCGCCGTGACCCCCTTTCCTTAATCGGTTAGGCATTGTGGTGGGAAGTTGTTTAGGGTTCATAATAATGGCCCAAACACATTTTAGAAATCAATTGGTTAACATTTGTGAGATTTGTTCACTAAAGTAGCTTGATAAGCATTTCCCGTAATTCATTTGTGATCTCATTAATTCCCTAGCTATTCTCTTAATTGTTTATTCCATTATCTTATCTAGATTTGTTAAGTATTCTTTTATTAGTTATTAGGTTTATTTTTCATGTATGTTTGATGGCTTGACAACCCATTCACTCATCCATATTTTTATGATTTATTTTATTGTATATAGATTAGTTAATTTATTCAACTAATCACCTTAATTCCCTGTGGAACGAATCCTACTTGCCACTTTACTAAATTTCTATCTAAGTGGTGAAAATCGGTTTTCTAAAAAGATCACATTTAATTATCATTTTGTTGAGTACACAAACGACGCTCATCATGCACTTGTTTTTCCCTACAAATTACACAATTATGTTTGCAGGCATCAATCTTTTCATAATGTAAACCAAGATCTTTAACAACCTTTTTCGCATTATAGTAAGATGTAGGTAATTTCTCACACATGGGAAACGCATCCTACAAAAATTCGAGCAACATTCTACATGATTTATCACTCTAACCGTTGATGCATTTTATGTGCATCTACTTCACAATAAAAGACAAATTTGAATATTTTTCACAATTCGAATATAATGGTTGCTCTGCCTCTTCTAAAAATTTATAAAACTTTTCTGCGTCTCTATTTGGATCTTGTGGAAAACTTTCATCAATTAAACCATGCACATCATCACATTGCTCTACATACGTTTTTTCAGATTCTTCGCTATTGCTATCGCTATCACTATCATTATCACTATCCTCATCATTCCCATGTAAGAACCAATTATTATAACTAGGTGTGATGCCTTTAAGTAAGAGATGTGTGTGTGTTAGGATTATGCTCAATAGTAAGAGTGTAATGTTGTACTTGACAATTTTTTCATATTAATAAAGTGATTTCTGTTTGTTAACAAAATCTTATATAACATTTATTATTATAATTGTCAAAGTAAATAATCATAAGGTCAAAAGACTATGAGAAAAGAAGAATTGTTCGTACATCTGGATATGTATGAGGTAGACACAATTCTTTAGTTAGTCTTGAATAACGTTCACAACTTAAGTTAAAGGTTTGGCACCTTTATCTTGTTAAAGTTGTAGAATTCTTTTACTAGCATTTGAGTGGGATCAAATGTGTTGTGATGAGTCTAAAATCATCGAAGGGTCTTCGAGTAAAAGAATTTAGTGCACTGGGTGCATTGAACCGAGTCACAATGAAATACTTTTTCTAGAACCGTCAATAGATAAAAGTCTTTTCATTATTAGGACAATCGGAGAGTCTATCTTAATCTTGAGATAAATGATGGACTTATGGTTGCAAGTGTTATCATTTGAGCTATCAATGAGTACAATTATATAGCATAGTCTATCCTCGATAGTTTGGTGGTATTCATTTGTTAATCGATGGAGAACTTCATTTATAGATATGGACATCATGGCTCCATTTATTAAATGTGAGTATAATATCATCATATGGATGCTTTGTGGTTTTGGATATGAAATCTTAACGTTGAGTTTTCAATAGTGTCTATTGAAAGATGACTTCTGGACAAGTCATAATATATATATCCAAGTTCAAAGTGTGGTCATATGAGTAAATATGGTAACTTGGAGAGCTATAGACGGTCTATGAGCTCTTGGCGAATACTGATATTCTTCACGAGGATTCACTATCTCCCATATGATTGTCTAGGGTATGAATGAGTATCGTTAACTTATTCCATCTTTATTTAAGAGTGCAATTTTAGTTCTTTAGTGGAATGAACTAAAATTAATAGATTGAACCTAAGTGAATCATTTGTTAATTGTCATTGGGTTATGTTTATTGGAGCTTAAATTTAGATAAGCCCGCCAAGATCCCCAATCCGCACGGACTTGCATGAATCACTTGATATATTCTGACTATTTGTGGGTCCATTTAGAATTGTATTTAATATATTAAGAATATAATTTGCACATTATTTATTTAATGAGCTGTTTAATTATATTAATATATTAATGAAATGCATGTGGGTTTGTTTCTTTTAGTAAGAATGAGTCTAGTTCACATGTGGGCTTTTTATTAAAGTCCAAATGGATTTAATAAAATAAGAAAAACAATAAATGGTCCATGTTATAGTCATGGGCGGCAAAGCTATGTTTATTAGCCCATTATATTGTTTTATTTTATTATTTAATTAAATGGAAATTAATTAATATGTTAATTAATTATTTAATTAAAAATCAAATCTTTTTCTGATTAGGAAATATGTTTCCTAGTAGTATACTGCTATTAGTAGTATATTAAATATGAAAGACTTTATTTGTTTAGTCAAATTAGGAAGTCTTTTATATAGTCACAAATACACTAAAGAGTTGGATTAGGGTTTGCACTATAGAGATATATATTATATTTGGCCTAGATATATATGTTATTTTTGGCCATAGATATAAAGTATATATTTGACCGATTATATATATAATATTTTGACCGAGATATATGTAGATGTCTATGTTTTTTTGGTAAAAAGGATATATATGGCCGCAATATATATTATATAGAATGCACGCAATAATGAAAATATAACAATATATATATATATAAATGGCGTGCTGGATTATAGATATACATATTAGACGTGTGGCAATATATATATATATATATTCTTAGTGCAGTATTAGTCTAACCCTAGTTTTTTGCAATTGAGAGATTTTTCTTTTGTTAGAGAAAAATAAAATCCAACTCTAAGACTAGTGAGAGAATTTGGCCAAGAGGTGGAGAGGAGAATTGTTCTTATTTTGATAGTGCACTAGTGATCTTTACATCAAGAGGTCTTGTGCACAATTTCGAATAGGTTCACGCGAGTTTCAATCTAACGATTGTGAATTCAAAACTGACCGGGACTTTCTTAGCAACATATTGGAATTTATTGTGACTAACATCAGAAAAGTTTTGTTGTCCATTCTTAGGTACACAATTCAAAGAGAAGGGAGACCACGCTCCTAGGTGATTCATGTGTAGGGAAAAAATACACCCGCAGCGGAAGCGAGACTAAAAAAATAGTTTTAGTAGCTTTTAAAATTTTTCCATTTTTATGAACCTTAAACCCTTTTGATTAATTAAATATATATAATAAATAACAAACGATTAATACCTCTTGTCGCGTGATCCGATTGACTTACGTCGATGGTAATCCGCAAGATCTTCAATCCTAGCACGAACGTGGATCACCTAGGAGCGTGGTCTCCCTTTCTTTGAATTGCAAACCTGAGAGCGGATATAACAAACTTTTCTTGATTCGTTAGTCCCAAAAACAATCTAAAGAAACCTAAGATTATTCCGGTCACTTTTGAGTTCTCAATCTTATGATCGAAACTCGCGTGAACCTAGATCGATGTAGTATACACAAGCTTATTGATGAATAAGCAAACAATATACCATCAAAGAATAATCTATGTTCCTTTTGTTTTTAGTAGAATAAAAGCTCTCTATCTATGAGTTGAGAAGAAGAAGAAAAAATAAAATTTCTGCACCAAAAAACCCTATGGCCGAAATTCTCTTATTTTTTTCTTAAAGGGTGGCCGGATTCTTTCTTTCAAATGGACTAGGGTTGCCACAATTTTTACTCCAAAAATATAGGAGTTTTAGTTGCACCCTAATTCACTTTCTAAGAGTTCAAACCCTAATCCAACTCATAAATCTTTTATTCCTTATTTGACTAAAATAAAAAGACTTCTTATTTGATAAATAAATAAAATTAATTATTTATTTCCTTGTCAAACAAGTCTTTTAATTTAAGTACACTATTACCAATAGTATACCAATAGGAATCATATTCCCTAATCAGAAAAGATTTGTTTCTTAATTAAACAATTAATTAATAAATTAATTAATTCTTATTTAATTAAACAATGAAAACAAAATAATATTTAAGGCTATTATAGCACCTTGCCGCCCCATATAATATATTGGGCCAAATATTATTTTTCTTATTTCATTTAATCCATAGGACTTTAAATAAAAAGCCCACATGTGAACTAGACCCATTCTTACTAAAAGAAACAAGCCCACATGTCATCCATTAATATATAAATATAATTTAACAGCCCATTACATAAATAATGTGCAAATTATATTCTTAATATATTAAATGCAATTCTAGATGGACCCTAAATTGGTCCGGTAGAATATATCAAGTGATCCATGCAAGTCCGTGTGGATTAGGGATCTTGGCGGGCTATCTAAATTTAAGCTACAATAGACATAACTTAATCACAATCAACAAATGATTCACTTAGGTCCGATCCATTAATTTTAACTCATTCCACTAAAGAGCTAAAATTGAACTCTTAAATAAAGACAGAAAAGGAAGATGTTTCCTCATTCATACCCTAGACAACCATATTGGAGAAAGTGTATCCTCGTGATTAATATCAGTAATCGCCAAGAGTTCATAGACCTACTATAACTCTCCAAGTTACCATATTTACTCATATGACCACGTTTTGAACTTGGATATTTTGACTTGTCCAGAAGCCATGTTTTCAATAGACACTATTGAAAACTCAACGTTGAGATTTAATATCCAATTACCTCAAAACATCCATATGATGATATTATACTCTCATTTAATAAATGGAGCCACGATGTCCATATCTATAAATGAAGTCCTCTATCGATTAACAAATGAATATCACCAAACTATCGAGGATAGACTATGCGATATAATCGTACTCATTGATAGCTCAAATGATATCACCTGCAACCATAAGTCCATCATTTATCTCAAGATTAAGATAGACTCTCCGATTGTCCTGATAATGAAATTACTTTTATCTACTGACGGTTATAGATAAAGTATTTCATTGTGATCCTGTTCAATGCACCCAGTGCACTAGATTCTTTTGCTCGAAGACACTCCGATGATTTTAGACTCATCATATCTCATTTGATCCCACTCAAATGCTAGCAAAAGAATTCTACAACTTTAACAAGATAAAGGTGCCCAACCTTTAACTTAAGTTGTGAACAATATTCAAGACTAACTAAAGAATTGTGTCTACCACATACATATCCAGATGTATAAACAATTATTCTTTTCTCATAGTCTTTAGACCTTATGATTATTTACTTTGACAATTATTAAACTATAAATGCTATAAGATTTGTTTAAAACAGAAATCACTTTATTAACATGAAAAAGATTGTTAATTACATTATTACACTCTTGCTATTGAGCATAATCCTAAAATCATGTTCGTGATCAGATTGGAAGATCTTACGGATTACCATCGTCGCAAAGTCAATCAGATCACGCGACAAAGGTATGATATCTTTTGGTGCATATGTTTATTAATTAAAGGGTAAAGGTTCAAACTTGGGAAATTTTTTAAAATATACTAAACTTCTTTTTAGTCTCGCTTCCGCCGTGTGCAAACTTTTTTCCCTACAGTGTGTACCTCAGATTGATCTAATTTACATTGATTGCAACAGTTGATGCAAGGACAAAAGATTTTCAAATCGCCATCCTTGGCATGCTTCTGTGCGTAGTCGATAAAACTTTGAACTCCATTGAATTTTTTTTAGACTTCATCCAAGATTTGTCAATCAGCATTATTTCTAGACCTGTTAGAATAAAGATTTTGTTCAAATCAATTAACATATAACTAAAAAAAAAAAAAAACATTTAGTTATAAATAATAAGCAAATTGCACTAAAAAAAAACATATAGTTATAAATAATAGAGCAAATAATAGAGCAAATTAAAAAACATATATCTAATCAGTTAATACGTTTTAGATATATCTAATCAGAACACCATCTTCATGACATTGCTGAATTTTATTCTATATATATTTTCACTCAAAACAGAGTCTCTATATATATTATTTTTTTTTTTTTGTGAAAAGCAAACTTTATTAAGAGCCAAAAGGCGAAAACACCAGAGCAACAAAACAACACCGGGACAAGCAAAAGGCCAGTGCAAGAGACCACAAGAGCAGACAAACAAAGAAAAAACCACCCCCAAACAACAGAAAACCCCCAAACACAACCCAGCAAAACAGAGTCCCTCACCACAAAACAAAGACCCACACGCAGACAGAACAACATAAGCCCACATATAAGGATTTCCAATTTTTTATTGGCTTATTTCATGAGCAAACCACATATTGGGGTTGTTTGTAAAGGGTAGCTTAGGTGATAGGTGATAGGTGATAGGTGATCATGCTCAATGGCCCTACTCAAGACCTCAAGGTTGACAAACACTCAAAAGGTATATCTAATGTGCTTACTTTCTTATTGAAGAGATTTAATTGCACACACTCACTAGTAATGTTTGCATATGTATGCTTCACTTTTGTGTGCATTCTCTTCAAATGTCACATTTACACACTTGCACTTTGAGTTGTATCTTGTTATGTGTTTTTTGTGTCTTGTAATTCGTTTCCAGACATTGTTCAGAAACGTCCGTGCATGCACGAAAGTGTGCTTGGTTTAGCTTGAAGATCGCCTTCGGAGAATGCCCTTGGCTTCTCCTTTGGTTTCACCATCAGTGGTGAAATGACGGTTTGATCGGCGGTCATGACCGCCGAATGGAAACCGCCGTTTGATTCCAGAGAGCTCTGGATTGGATCTGCGGTTACGATCGATGGTCAGGCCGTCGAATTGAAACCGCCGAATAGACTTGATGCATTTATTATTCTCAGTCTCTGTTCGGCGGTTTTGAAACCACCGATTTAGATATTTTAGGTCGGTTTCTTTTTGGGTTTTGATCGGCGGTTTCGTTGACCGTCGAATCTGGTCTCGGTTTCGTTGACCGTCGAATCTGGTCTCCGAATGTTCCCCTACTACTCGGGTTCAATTCAACGGTTAAATTCTGCGGCCACAACCGCAGAATGAAACCGCTGATCGGTGATTTCATGGGCATTTTTGTCTTTTCACATGTCATGTTCTCTTGGTCTATAAATATCACACTTTCTCATTTCTCTGACCAAGTTCTTGACTCCTAAAGAACCCTAAGCTTCATAAAGAGATTTTGGAGAGATATTTAATAGAGATCTCATTTTTTAAACACTCAAACCATATACATGTGCATCAAAGATCATCTAAGCATTTTTTAGCATAGTTAGTTTGCTTATTTGAATGGGTCTTGGTCATCACACTTCCCTTGGTATGTTCTTCACTTTTATTCATTGATATTTAGTGTTTTATTTATCAAGGCATCTCTTTTATTATTTGAATGATCTTAGATTAATATCTTATATTCAAAATAAAGATTGTTTGTGTTGACATGATTGAGTGTTGTATTGTGATAGCTATTTAGGTTTTTATAATCTATTTTTAGCTAAGCTATTTGACATGTCATATAGCTATTGATATCTAGGATTGTTTTTATTGACATATTATCATCCTAGATAAGCATATAGGGTTGCCTAGCTCTTATTGCATGTATTGAGTATTTTTATATATTCACACATAGGTTGTATAATCTCTTCATTGAGAATTTAAATCTTGTTGGCTAAGGTTGCTTAGGCCACAAGCAAAATGGACTAGAGCCACTTTTAAAGGCCCGCGTGGTAGAAGTGGGGGGTTATAGACCGGAGTGTTAGACGAGGTCTACATAGGCTGTAAACTCCATTTCAATTAGTGGATTTCGAGGTTCTAGTGTGGCGCACTAAACAGCCCGTGGTTTTTTCCCAGTGGTTGGGTTTTCCACGTATACATCAAGTGTTATTTAATTTTCGCACCATATTGCACTTGTTGTTTTTATATTGACTATTAGGGGCATTTTCGTAATATTGACCTTAAACGAAAATTGGGTAAAATCAGTTAAAATCTATTCACCCCCCTCTAGATTAATACATATTTGTAAACACACTCGAGCATACATTATTTGTGTACTTTCACCACATATATATGCAAAGATCTCTATATTTACTACGTGAATTACATAAACCAAAAAAGGAAAAAAAAAAAAAAAGCCCACATATATATGCAAAGATTATGATATTGCAATTTTATGTGTAAAGACGACATCATCATCAGCGTATGAAACAACAATCAATGGATATGTTTTTACAGTTAGAAAACGTACGTGAAACAATGAAAAAATAAAATAAAAATCCAAGTACATAGAGAACCATAAAAACTTACCAAATTTCGTCTGATATCTTGGGGAGTCTCTCTCCAATTGTCAAAAGAATTCCCGTTTATCAAAGTGGTCTCTCTCCAATCTGTTAAACTAAGATTGTTATGTTGAAAATCAGAAAGTGGAATTTTGATGCACATATGCCTTTTTTTTTTTTTTTTTTCCTGATGACAGTGATGATATATGGCCACTTGTGATTTTTATTGTGTTTTTATTTTTATAAATTCGATAATTAGACTATAATTTTTCCACAATCAATACACTAACATTTTTTTGAACAATACAATTTATTAAAGGCAAGCAGCCAAAACAGGGGAAACAAGACAGCCCTCAAACCACACGCCCAGAAAACAGAACAACAAGCGCCACACTAGGCACCCAACCAACCCAGCAAAACACGCCAAAGGGAAAGGCCAAAACCCAAGTTATGTATTACTTCTAAAGAAAAAAAAGTAAAAAGGAAATTAAATAAAAAGAATAGATTTAGAATCTATTAATGGCATATTATGTAATCAATCCCCTAGTAAAAAACAAGCACATGCAAATCTGTTAATAGAAAATAAACAATAATAATAACTAATATAAAAGAAAAATTAAATAACAAGTATAGATTAAAGAATAAAAACCTATTTGAAGATGATTCAATGACCAAGACAAGTTTTTTCGACTAGAGAAAAGATTAATCATGAACCCACTGCTATAGTATATTTTTTTTTTGTTTTTGTTTTTTTTTATACGTAACAGGAAAAAGAATATATATATATAAGCATTACAAGTCCTAATTTTAATAGGACAAGGAAAAATATATGTAAACATTCTTTAATGTAACTACTAAATTAGGACTAGGATAAATATATACAAACATTCTTTAATGTAACTACTTTATGTCCAATGACGATTAGATAGCTGCTCTGCTCCTCAGGTAGGGTCTGCTCTGTTTTTTGGTTTGGTCTTTATGTTGTTTTATTGTCCTCTTGGCCTTGTTGCCCTTTCAATGAATCTATGCTGTTCAAAAAATAACGACTAGAATTCCATTTTCTTTAAGGATTTAGCATTCCTAGGATATATGTGTATATATATATGAAATTTTATGTGTGGGATTTTCCATACAAATTTCGTAATTGCTACCGATTGTAATTTAATAGCTACCGGTAGTAATCCAATTTAGATCGATAGTTATTTGGAATTCCGCACAGAAAATCCCGCATCAGAAAGTTATTTTATATATGTGGTGGTGTTCACTTTTCAGTGCGTACTGATGTAAATACATCAGTGCAATGCATATCAATTGTTGGATTCAACTACTTTGATGTAAATAAATCAGTGCAATGCATGGTGCAACTTAAAAAAAATAAAAATTGATTGTCACTATTGTTATCATATCTCTTTTCGTACAATCACATCAATTCACATGTGATCACATGCCCTCACATGCGATCACACTAAACTTAATTGTGTGATCACTTGCAATTCATTACAAATAACATTAAATTTATGTAATCATATACCGTTACATTACATTTGCTTCGTGCAACGTTACACCATAGAATTACCTTATATATATATACATAAATGTTCAAGTCAATACACACTGATATAACTTCATCAATCATTAGATGTGGACCACTGGATTTACATACTTTGACTCAGAGTGTATGCACTTGTCAAAGTTTCTCCATAATCAATGGTTCACATGCGTGGTACTGATATAGTTACATCGGTGCGCATTAACCAGAATGAGATTATATATAGGGACAATCTATATAACAACGGTGTACCAGTACACCGTGTAGAAAATATTGCGATTGAAGGTTGGATCACACTTTTTCAAATTATGATTACAATATTTCCTACAAAGTGTATAGGTACACCGGTGTTCTATAGCGTGACCCATATATATATATACACTTTATATTAAATATAATAGGATTGTATCATTCATAGTGTATTTAGTATATTAGCTCATGTTTAAGGATTAAGAGAATTAGTTTGCACTTACACTCATTTTATAAAATTCTTATATGATAAATTTACATAAATTAAGAAAATAAATAAATAAATAAAAGTTGGATTTTGTGTTTGCACGTTTTTGAGTTCAATTGAAGAGTATATGGCACAATTAGTTTGATATTTGCTTTTATATGAAGTGTCAGTAGAATTAGGATACAAATATTTGAACTTATTTAACCTACTTTATATCTCATTATAAAATAACTTTTAATTTTTGTAAAAACTAAAAAAAAATATTCTGATCCCTTTTCTGGTTGCGGGATTTTGTTATGCGTTTTTAGTGGGATTTTTTTTTTCCTTTTTTCTTTTTCACTCCAAAAGCCTATTATTGTTTTGGGAAAAAAATTAATTATTTTCTTAATATATGATAATATATATTTTTTAACCAAAAAAGATTTCTGTTCCCACGTTTTTTTTTTTCAACGTAGTCTTCCAAAGATAATTAAAAAAAAAATGAGAGAAAGAAGGATCCCACACTTATCATTTAATCATTCCAATATATTTTTGATTTTTCTTTTAGTGGGATTTTGTTTTGCCTCTATAACTTTTTAGTGGGAATTTTATTTATTTATTTATTTGCTTTTTCTTTTTCACGTTTTGGCTCCAAAAATCTATTATTGTTTTAGGAAAAAATTTGATTATTGAAATAAACTTAATAGTAAGAACACAAGATCACAAGAAGAAATCAAAAGATAGACAACAGATAAATATGATATTTTATTCACTTCTCAATGATCTTTACAACTTGGTGAGACCTCCCTTTTATAGGCTCACAATGTAGTAGTTAGAAACTTAAAAAGACACAAGCAATTAACTTGAGAATCAATGGAGCCATAAACTTAAGAGTAAATGATACTATAAACTTGAGCATAAATTGTAGAAGATGAAGGATCACAAGTTACATTGTGAGTTGGACATTCACTTATATTTCATAACACTCCCCCTTGAATGTCCATTTTACATAGAATATGCCTCATTAAAACCTTTACTAGGAAAAAAAAAAAAAAAAAAAACCCTATGGGAAAAAAATTCTAGAGAAGGAAACAGAGTACATCATTCATATGTATTTGAAAAGTAGTATTGGAGGTGATAATAACTGCCTCATTAAAACCTTACTGAGAAAAACCTGTGGGATAAAAACTCAGTGAAGGAAAAAGAATACAGTTTACAGATTTTCCTTTAAAACAATTACTCCCCCTCATCAATATGCTCATTTTGATGTTGCCGTCTCAATTGTTTGAGAAATATTTTTCAATTGCCGCATCCCAATATTATGTACTAACTTCATGAATGTTGCGGTTGGCAACGCTTTTGTGAATAAATCTGCAAGATTTTCACTTGAGCGTATTTTTTGAACATCTATTTCACCATTCTTTTGGAGCTCATGTGTATAAAAGAATTTTGGTGAAATGTGCTTAGTTCGATCACCTTTAATATAGCCTCCTTTAAACTGTGTAATGCAGGCAGCATTATCTTCATATAATATTGTGGGACTATTTTTTATTGAAGATAGTCCACATGTCTCCCGAATTTGTTGTATCATAGATCTTAACCAAATAGACTCACTGCTAGCTTCATGAATTGCCAATATCTCTAAATGGTTTGAGGAAGTGTCAGCCATTGTTTGTTTAATAGATCTCCATGAGATAGCAGTATTTCCACAGGTAAATAAATATCCTGTTTGTGATCGGGCTTTATGTGGATCAGAAAGGTATCCAGCATCCGCATATCCGGATAATTGTGATTTTGATCCCTTTGAGTAAAATAATCCCATATCAATTGTTCCACAAAGATAACGCAATACATGCTTAACACCATTCCAATGTCTTCTAGTTGGTGCAGAACTATACATTGCCAGTAAATTGACTGCAAATGCAATGTCAGGCCTTGTACAATTTGCAAGGTACATAAATGCTCCAATTGCATTTAAATATGGTACTTCAGGACCAAGAAGCTCTTCACCAACTTCTTTTGGACGAAATGGATCTTTGTCCATATCAAGTGATCGAACAACCATTGGAGTGCTTAATGGATAAGCTTTATCCATATAAAAACGCTTTAAGATTTTTTCTGTATATGTTGATTGATGAATAAATATTCCACTTGGTAAATGCTCAATCTGCAGGCCAATGCAAAATTTTGTTTTACTAAGATCTTTCATTTCAAATTCATCTTTTAAGTAAGATGCAGTTTTTGTGAGTTCTTCAATATTGCCAATGAGATTTAAATCATCAACATATACCACAATGATAGCAAATCCAATTTCTTATTTTTTTAATGAACACACATGGGCAAATTGGATTTTTGCATATCCTTCTTTCAATAAATATTCGCTTAAGCAATTGTACCACATACGCCCAGATTGTTTTAACCCGTATAAGGATCTTTGTAGCTTAATTGAATACAAGCTTCTTTGTTTTAAATTTTCATTCATTTTATATCCTTCAGGGATTTTCATATATATATATATATATCAGTATCAATAGATCCATACAGGTATGCTGTTACTACATCCATAAGACGTATATCAAGCCTTTATGAGGTTGCAAAACTAATCAAAAATTGAAATGTGATTGCATCCATCACCGGGGAATAAGTCTCCTTATAGTCAATACCTGGTCTCTGCGAGAAACCTTGTGCTACGAGTCGTGCTTTGTATCTCACAATCTCGTTTTTCTCATTTCATTTTCTAACAAAAACCCATTTATACCCGACAGGTTTGACGTCTTCAGGCATCAGGACAACCGGTCCAAAAACTTCACGTTTTTCGAGCGAATTTAGTTCTGCTTGGATCGCATCTTTCCATTTTGGCCAATCTTTTCTATGTCGACATTCTTCCATTGTTGTTGGTTCAACATCTTCATCATTATTCATAATATCAAAAGAGACAGCAAATGCAAATTTATCATCAATGTTAATATTTCTTCGATCCAGAAATTTCTTAGAACCAACATAATCTATTGAGATTTGTTCATGAATCTCATTTGGGGAGATTAAAATTTCTTTATTTTGTAAATCTACAGGATCATTTTGTTCCTCTTCAGGGGAATTTTGTATTTCCTTAGTTGGTGGTACACATACTTCTTCAGGAGTAATTTGATCAGTTTTGGATTGATTAATTTTTGCTATCTTATTTTCGATGATGGCTTCTTCAGGAGAGCCACTTTTATTTTGAAGCTTCCTTTGTATTCTCCTTTTCCTTGGAGTTAAGTCTTTTGCACCAATTGGTCTACCACGCTTCAAGCATGGTTTAATTTCATTTACCTTATCTAATTGTCCTTTAGGGACATCAACCCTTGCTGGGACATTCTCAGCAAGTATATGTGATTTTACTATTTTCTTTAAATCGGTAAATGCATTTGGAATTTGATTTGCAATATTTTGCAACTGAATAATCCTTTGAACTTCAAGTTCACATCGATTTGTTCGAGGATCAAAATGAGATAAAGATGATGCATTCCATATAAGTTCACGTCGTTTATCTGTTTTTTCTCCCCCTAACGACAGAAAAACTCGTTCATCAAATTGGCAATCCGCAAATCTTGTGGTAAAAATATCTCCTGTTAAAGGCTCAAGATATCTAATTATTGAAGAAGAATCATAACCAACATAAATTCCAAGTTTTCTTTGAGGACCCATTTTTGTTCTTTGTGGGGGTGAAATTGGAACATAAACAGCACAACCAAAAATTCTCAAATGAGAAATATTTGGTTGTTGTCCAAGGACAAGTTATGAAGGTGAAAAATTATGATAACTAGTTGGTCGAATACGAATTAACGATGCAGCATGTAATATTGCATGTCCCCATGAAGAAACAGGTAATTTTGATTTTAAAAGTAAAGGTCTGGCAATTAATTGAAGACGTTTTATCAAAGATTCTGCCAAACCATTTTGAGTATGGACATGTGCAACAGGATGCTCTATATCAATACCGATTGACATGCAATAATCATCAAAAGCCTTAGATATAAATTCACCTGCATTATCTAGTCTAATTTTTCTAATTTGATAATCAGGAAATTGTGCTCGTAATTTAATAATTTGAGCAAGAAGTCTGGCAAATGCAACAGTACGGGTAGAGAGCAAACAAACATGTGATCACCTAGTTGACGCATCTATTAAAACCATGAAATATCGAAAAGGTCCACAAGATGGGTGAATGGGTCCATAAATATCACCCTGAATTCTTTCCAAAAAACTTGGAGATTCAAAATTGACCTTCGTTGTGGATGGTCTTGTAATTAATTTACCTTGAGAACAAGCTGCACATGGGTTATCAGAAGGTAAAAGAATCTTCAGGTTCTTTAAGGAATGTCCATGTGAGTTTTCAACAATTCTCCGCATCATAATTGATCCTGGATGACCAAGTCTATCATGCCAAAGAATAAATGTCTTTGGATCATTGAACTTCTGGTTCAATACAAGATTTGTTTCTATAGTTCGTATGGTAGTTTGATACAACCCAGAAGAAAATCCAAAAAATCTTTCTAGTATCTGCTTCTAGCATGATACAACAGAAGTGATACAAAGGTATTCTATATTACCTTCATTAGTAGTCTCAATGTGGTACTGATTAAGATGGATACTTTAAAACTTAGCAAATTTCTTCTGGAGTTGCTAGAATATAAAGCATCATTAATTTGTAATTTTGTCCCATTTGGTAACAAAATATTTGCTCTTCCGGAGCCGTCTATCAGGTTTGTAGTACATGATATTGTGTTAACATTAGCTTTAGCTAATTTTAAATGGGTCAAATAATTTTTGTTTCGAAGTATTGTATGCGTTGTGGCACTGTCTACAAGACATTCATTTCCATCATTCATCTTTCGATTGTTCAAATCATTAGTATGATCCGAAGCCATCTTCACATGTATAAACTTAAGTTAATAAAAAAAAAATATATATATATATTGAGGAGATTACAAGTTAATTAAGAAATAATTGAAAATAAAACTCAAACTTCATTTAAAAGCAAACTAAATAATAAGACAAATATATCCCTCAAAAGCACACACTGTAGGGAATTTTATTAGAATCACACTCAAAATACGCTAGAACACTTAAAACAAACTTAAACATACTAGTAACACACCAAAAACATTATGAAAACACACTGAAAAATAATACCAAACATGCTAATTGGTATTAACATGTCCATCACCAATCAAGTGGCCAATATTTTCATTTGGGTCTTCAAAGAAATTTGAAACATTTAGGTGAGTTATATCAACAGGCTCATCATGATCAATGAAATTTGTTTCCACCTCCTTTCCTTTTGCCTTCAATGATGCTTGATAAAGTTCCACAAGGTGTTTAGGCGTACGATAGGTACGCGACCAATGTCCTTTTACTCCACATCGGAAACAAGCATTGTCATGATTTTTAGAGGGTTTGTTTTGAAAAACTTTCCCCTTTTCCTGTTTTTCATCATTGTTGTTTCACTTTTGGTGGTTTGGTTTAGATTTCTTATTATGACCCCCTCAGCCTTGGTAATGACCACGCCCACGACCACGATAACCGCCACGGTTATTTGATGAATTAGCATTCGCTTCTGGGAATACTATAGTTCCAATTGGACGAGATTGATGATTTTTCATCAAAAGCTTATTATTTTGCTCAGCCACAAGAAGACATGAAATTAACTCAGAATATTTAGTAAATCTACACTCTCGATATTGCTGCTGCAGAAGCAAATTCGAGGCATGAAAAGTAGAAAATGTTTTTTCTAACATGTCTTGTTCAGTTATTGTCTCTCTACATAATTTCAATTGAGAGACAATCTTAAATGATAAAGAATTATACTCACAGACCGATTTGAAATCTTGCAATCGTAGAAGCATCTAGGCATAACGAGCATTTGGAAGTATCATCGTTTTCTGGTGATTAAATCTCTGTTTTAAATTTTTCCAAAGCTCAAATGGATTTTTTGATAGTAAGATACTCAGATTCCAATCCTTCATGGAGATGGCGCCGAAGGAAAATCATTGCCCTAGCACGGTCCTGTGAAGATGCTTCATTTTTTTCTTTAATCGTTTATCCCAGATTCTTAGCATCAAGATGGATTTCAGCATCAAGAATCCATGACAGATAGTTGTCACCAGAAATATCAAGAGCAACAAATTCAAGTTTTGTGATGTTCGACATATTCAGTTAGCTAGGTCACAAAAATGATTATTAGAAATTTCTAAACACAAATATGTCAAATACTATAACAAAATATGTAAGGGGAAAAATATACATGTTAAATCAATGACATTTTTGTAATTGTAAAAATAA
Source organism: Acer campestre (assembly GCA_954870605.1). Classification (NCBI taxonomy): domain Eukaryota; kingdom Viridiplantae; phylum Streptophyta; class Magnoliopsida; order Sapindales; family Sapindaceae; genus Acer; species Acer campestre. The sequence goes on from OX940801.1 coordinate 27,024,160, forward strand.
TGAATATTATTGAAGTGAGTTAATAACTAATTACAACATATATATTTTTCATACCTTATGAAAATGAAATAAATAAAGAAGAGTATTTACCTGATCAGAGCTGCTTCGTGCTGATAACGTGAAATAAACTTAATAGTAAGAACACAAGATCACAAGAAGAAATCAAAAGATAGACAACATATAAATATGATATTTTATTCACTTCTTAATGATCTTTACAACTTGGTGAGACCTCCCTTTTATAGGCTCACAATGTAGTAGTTACAAACTTGAAAAGACACAAGCAATTAACTTGAGAATCAATGGAGTCATAAACTTAAGAGTAAATGATACCATAAACTTGAGCATAAATTGTAGAAGATGAAGGATCACAAGTTACATTGTGAGTTGGACATTCACTTATATTTCATAACAATTATTTCCATTTAACTCTACCTCTTTATTTCTCTTATAAGCATTGTATTTAGGAGTCCTAATTTCTTTTAGGGTTTAAACAAGTCTTTTATCAAGGTGAGTTTATTTTTTATTCAAGGAATACTGAATACATGATACATTAAAGATATTATTCATGAAATTAAGTTCAATGGAATTTGTTCATGATGCAGGAAACATTGGCCGGAGAAATTTAGTTTGAAGTTGATCATCCACCAAGTTTTACTCTCTTTTCGAAGGTAATTCTTTGTCTTTTTATGAATTAAATTTATATTATAATCGAAATATGTGAACAATATAAAATTTGATCATGGGTGTTTTATTTATTGTGATTTTGTGAATTGTGATTCAAGATTTATGATTTGTAATTGCAATTGATATAACCTCAGTTTTGTGTACTATGAAATAATCATTTTCCATTAGTTTTTTACTCTTTTATTCTTTATCTCTTCAAAAAGGAATGATTAATTTTTCTTCTTTGTTTTTTTTTTTTTAAAAAAAAAAAATTGCTTTGAAAAGGGTTGAGTGGTTATTGATGGGCTAAAATCAAACTCAGAATCGATGTCTCTTTCTTGATGAATTAAGAAATATATAAAAAAAAAAAAAAATCATATAAAGTGTGAACAAATTAGTTGATTAGATTTTATATAATTTGTTTGATCGATTCTGTACAATGTTAATGGTTAACATGTTTATTGATAATAAGAATGATGAGATTGATTGAAAAAAGTTGTTGAAATTGGCTTAGTTTTGTCCTCGTATACAATATATAATAACTCATAACCTAAAAAATGTTGTTTTTCTTTGGCATCAAAAAATACTTGTTGAAACATTTATGAGATATTGTGCAGTTTTTTTGTTATTTTGATGGCAAAGAGAAACAGACATACGGCTAGTACTTCTATTGAGCAACATGATCCTGTGATACCATCCCTAATCGACCAAATAATTGAAACTAAGAGTTACGTCCAGATGGTCAGCCTAACTCTGAAGGTAATATATTTATAACAACCTTTTGAATTTATTTATTTATTTTGATTATATATTAGTGTAGATATATATATATATATGAATTGACACCTTTCTATGTATATTTTCATAATGATTGGTTCTAAAGGTGTTAAAAGAAAAGGTAGAGGAAAGGGTAAAGGTATAAAGGGACATGGCATGACAATTGAAGTTCATGATAACAGGTCATATAAATTAGCTCATTTTTCTTTCGTAGTAATTTTTCATGTATTATGATAATTAATAAATGAAATAATATTTATATGATTACTTTTTCAGAATCATTACCACTGAGGCCATCCATAATTTAGGTGTTTTATTCAAGCAATCCATCAAAGGCCCTTGGGTAACATATACTGAATACCCAAAAGAAGAGTTGGATACATTATATGCACGCTTCAAGTCTAATTTCAATTATACATGTTCTGAGGAGGTGTTGAGGGCAGCATTCAATGAACATGTTAGAATTCGATATCCAGAATGGATGTCAAGTATAAGACAGAGTGTTTTCAAAGAATTCAAAACAACTGCAGAACGATACACCAACGGTCCAAATCATATTCCTATCGCAACATGGTCAACAATGGTTGATACTTGGTTGTCTAAAGAATGGCTAGTAATTACATTAGAAAAATAAGAAATTAAACTTTTTTGTGTGGGATTATAATATTATTTCTTATTTGTTTAACTTTCAAATGATTTCTGCAGGAAAAAAGTGAGAGAAACAAAAAAAAACCGAGATACAAAAGACAAGGTAGTTCACACTACAGGTTCTATTCCAATGGCAAAATATAGAAAGGAGGAGATAAAAATAAACTTATTCCTCTTATACTTTTTATTTGTAGACCGCAACTTATTCTAAATTAAGTAGTAGTAGTTGATGACTTTGTGAGTTGTTGTGGTTGATAGAGAGATAGACAATGTGGTGTTCGAATACTTTTAATTTTACTATATATAATGTGATTGTGTATAATATGATGGTGAATTGGAAATAACTTTATGTTTTTTTTTTGTTATATATAGATTGATCGAAATGGCATTTAACCTTCTTCGTTTGAATTCTTCAAGAAATTTCATAGCTATAAGGACGATAGTTGGGCTAGTGAAAAGGCTGAGGAAATGCATGTAAGTTATCTAGTTTTTCATTAAAATAATCTCTTTTCTTTTCTGTTTTTTTTTTTTTTTTTTTTTTTTTTTTTTTTTTTGACAATCATTAAAATAATCTATTATTATATATGTAAACTGTTTATTGTAGAAAAAAATGGACTCAAATAAACCTCCTCCTGAAACTGAAAGTGCAAGGGAAAAAGAATGGGAGATATATAGGGAGGCTACTGGAAAGCCTAGGCATGGCCGTGTTCTTGGGTTAGGTGCTGGCCTAAAACCAAGTGATGTATTTACTTCATCTATTAGTACAAATTGCGGTAAACATATTTGCTTAGAGCGTCATGATGAAATGAAAGCCATAAGGGAAGAAATTCATAATTTGAAAGATTTAGTGCATGGATTGAAAAATTCATTTCAGACAATGACATCCGGAAGTTCACAATCAATGGTACTAAAGTTTCATTATTATATTTTTTATCTAAAAATTTATTATATTTGATATATTGAATTATATTCAACATTATTAAATATTATTATATTTCTTTATGCAGGATAATATTATTGAAGATTCAAATGTTAACATTGAAAGGGGGTCAGATAGCTTGGTTTGATATTTGGGCATTCCTACGTCAAATGATTTCTACCTTTAAACATTTCAGTGACAATTTTATTTTATTTGTTGCCATGCGTATTTTTTTTTGAAAGTTGGGTACTTATAATTTGGAGATTACATTTCATATATTAACTCTATATTTGTGTTTTCTTTGAATTTGATATTCAGATAAATTTGTGAATGTTATCTTTTTTGTTGGAATTTTTAATTTTAGATAATATTGTTTCTCAAGTTATAATTTTTTAATGCATGCTAAAACAATAATAATTTCATTATTTTTTACTTTTTATAATAACATTTATCAGTAATTAATTATTTTTTTATTACGGTCTCTATCGACAATATATTATTTTTGACAATTTTATTAGTCGATAATAAATTATTTCCTACAAAAACTTTCCTAGATAATTCCTCATTTTCGATCTCAATCTCCCTTGATAAAACATTATTTTCAACCATGGCTTCCCACAGTAATATGGTATTTTTGACCATGGCGTTGCTCGTAAATACTATATTTCCAACTATAGTGTTTCTCGATAATACATTATTTCCGACTTATGTGGTCATTGAAAATACATTATTTTCAACCATTGCGGTTCTTGGAAATACATTATTTTCGACTAATATTGTCCTTGGAAATACATTATTTTCGATCGTAATGGTACTTGGAAATATATTTTTTTTCGACTGTGGGGCTCATCGGAAATACATTATTTCCAACTGATATGATCCTTGGAAATATATTATTTTCGACCGCTATGGTACTTGGAAATATATTATTTCTGACCGTGGGGCTCATTGGAAATACATTATTTCCAACTGACGTGGTACTTGGAAATATATTATTTCCGACTGTATGGCTCATCGGAAATACATTATTTCCGACAAGTGTGGTCCTTGGAAATACATTATTTCCAATTGCTAAGGTCCTTGGAAATAAATTATTTCCGACAGCTTCACTCCTCAAAAATATATTAATTTCGACCGTTACATTCATCAGAAATACATTATTACCGACCATTGCGTCCCTTGGAAATACATTATTCCAATCAAAACGTTTCATTGAGAAAACATTATTTCTGACCGCAATGCCCCTTGGTAATATATACATTATTTCTGACCGCCATCTCCCTTGTTATTAAATTATGTTTAAAACAAATACCATAGTAAATGATCCCCTAACTTGGTTTCCAAAAACTTTTTGCGACGGCATAGTTCCTTTATCTCCAACCACTCATAGCCCTAAAAAATGTTGTATTTCCGACGGCTCGTCAAAAAAGGATTATTTCCCACGATATCATTTCCGATGGAGACCGACGACCTTTTCCCGTCAGAAATACACATTTTCGACGACTTTTTGACATTTTCCAACCATATTTAGCGCTCGGAAAAGATATTTTTTCTTGTAGTGTATACTCTACCGTACCATTGTCAACTTAGCTTTTGTTCTATAATAATCATGTTCCATTTCTTCATTATTTTCAAGTTCACGAGTAGGAGGATTATTCAAAATCATAGCCACCTAGTGTATATATAAGTATCATAACCTCTTTGTAGCAACTTGATTGAAAAGCATTAGCATCATTCGTTGTTTAATTACGCTTGATTGATAGAAACTATACTTGCTGTGGTTGGATATCATAACTAATGGATCATGTGGTGTTGTTACTTGCAATTTTGATGCACTTAACTAGTTTGATTGCACCACAAGAAAAATGCCAATTGATGATGGAAAATTAATAATGATGGTAATCACGATAGTTTTAGTAACCATCATGCCTTGATGACCCTTTTTAAAAACCATCACTATTCCATGATTGATTTTTAAAAACCATCATAAACTCATAACGATTAAAAACTATCAAAATTCTAATATATTTATATATGTATGTATGTATATATGACAGTTTATAGAACACCAGGAATTTAATACACCTTTTAAAAAAAATCCATCTCATTTGATCTTGACCGTTGATTTATCCAACACTCACATCCAATGGTGATGTTTTAAACGTTTTGCTTCCTAATATATATATATCCTGAAGTTACCTTATTAAGAGATCACTCACAATATTACCGTTTGTTCTTTACATAATCCAATAGTTACCATTTTAAACTTCTTCTTCCCAAGACTCAACGTTATCTTCTTCTCCTTCCCAAACCAGATTTCATTTCTATTTTTTATTTTTATTTTTATATATAAATGTCTTCCAAAATCGTTAGTCTCCCAAAATCATGTCTCTCCCTATTCTTTACCTTCGTCTGATTGAAGATTGGTATTTTGGTTTGGTGATTTGAATCATCTATCTCTGTTAGTATTGAATTCTTTTCTTGGTGACCAAAATCGTCTCTCCATGTTCTTTCCCTTCGTCTGACTGAAGATTGGTGTTTCGGTTTAGTGATTTGAATCGTCTATCTCCGTTTGTATTAAAATCTCATCTCCTACCCATTCTTCTTTGTTTCATCAATTTTAAACTCACAGGTATGTCTCTTCCATGGTTGTTTTGATTAGTTTCGAAATCAATATGAAATTACTTAGGGTGCGAATTGTTTTTTTTACCTCATCTCTATAATTATTGTATAATTTCTATACTTAATGAGGCATGTTCAAAATCTTGGTTATTCCTAGTATTAATAAAGTATTCATGTTTGTATTGTATTCACCGTTCTATATCTTTAGAGTGTGTTTGGTAAGGAGGAATGAAACTAGGAAGGATAAAAAGATTTGGAGGGATAGAAAACATGATGGAAAGTAAGGAAAATAATTTTCCCTTGAGTTGTTTGGTAAACAAGAAGGAAACGAGAGATCTTTTTTTATTATTATTATCAATTTTACTATTTTACCCTTACATTATAGTTTTTATATTAAAAATGATGGACAAATTTATAATTTTAAATAAACCTAAAAGCATTCCCTATTTTCTCTCCATTTTCCATCTACTTTTGGGAGAATTAAAATTAGTGGATCCCACCCATAAATTTTTCCTCCCATTTTTCCCTTCCTTCCATTTTTCTCTCCATACCAAACACATACTTCCCCATTTTGTTCTCCCTTTTCCCTCCACCCTTTTCTTTCCTCTCCCTTTTCATCCCTACCAAACACACTATTGATGTTTACACGTAATATCACGTCAACGATGATTACATTCATGTTGTTCCGATTATCATAATTATATTGCAATCACAATAGCAATATACCAATCACAAAAAATCGCATGAGTCAACATTATTTTTGACCAAACTGAAGAAGGGTTCATGTTGATGACAAGAGAACTTAATATTTTGCAAAATACTATGCAATGGTTGAACAATGAGTTTCGAAATAAGGACAACAAAAATCAAAATGATTTCAGTCCAAACAGGCAAATTATAAAAGATTCATAGGTTGTGAAAACCAAATGCAAGCCCACTGGTCCGACTGCACCCCCCACACCAGTAGCCAAACCCGGGAAGCATAAAAGACAAAATTATTATCATATTTGCCGCATTTCTGGACACAACTAGTACAAATATCCAAAAAAGTAATCTGAGAGTTAGTGGATTTCTGTGACTAAGTGACTATCCAGGCTAGTCCCATGGATTTTTCCTAGTTGGATGGTTTCCCACACAAAAATCAAGTGCCTTTTATATTTCGTAATTATTGGATCATGTGAAGAACAAAATATTACGGAATTTAAATGACACTTGATTTTTATGTGGAAACCTTCAACAAGGAAAAACTACGGGCTGTTATGTTCGTCACACACGATCCTCAAAATCACTATCTATAATGATGTCCACAAACTAGGTTGACCTCAATCATTCTCGGTCACTAACCCACCACTACTACTCGCTGGCCTTTAATAGCAACCCTAGATCAATTTGCTTGCAGCCTAAGCCACCTTAGCCACAAGACTTATTTCCCAATGAAGAGATTAAACAACTTAAGTGAACATGCAATGATATCCAAATATGCAGTTAATGCTAGGTTACACTAAATGCTTATCTAGGATTAAAATATGTCAATTAAATCAATCCTAGATATCAATTGCTATATGTCATGGCATAAAGCATAGCTATATAAGATAAGCAATCCTAGGTTATAGCTATCACAATACAACACTCAAACATTCAACACATAATCTCAATCTTGTAAGTAGAAGTTAATCTAAGAACATACAAGTTATAAATGAGATAAATTGCTAAGTAAAAACACTAAGATTAGATGAAATTAGTGTTCAACTTACCATAACATGTGTGTTGAAGAAGACCCATGCATTAGCACATACTAGATGATCCTAGATGATGCTTAGATGATGATTTATGCATATGAAAATATGGTTAGAGAATTAAAGAAGCAATTTTGTTGCCTTTTCTCTTTAAAAATCTCTCTTTCTATTTTAGGGTTCTTGATGATCAAAGAGCTGAATGAAATAGAGTGACATAATTATGTATTTATAGAGAGCAACAAAAGGCTTGGTGAAAAAATAAGTTTGCCCCTGAAACGCGCCAATCGATGGTTTCATTCAGTGGCCACCAACTGCCGAATTGAATCTCAAGAGAACAAGGGAACAACGGCGGTTTCATTCAGCGGCCACCAACCGCCAAATTGAACCCTAGAGGAACAGGGGATCAATGGTGGTTTCATTTGATGGTTTCATAACCACTGACCACAACCGTAAAAATAAACTCTAGAGATAAATATCGATCAAGTCTAAACGGCGGTTTCAAATGGTGGTCGTGGCCACCGATCATAACCGTAGAATCATTCTAGAGGCTATTGGAATAGAATGGCGGTTTCATTCGTTGGTCAGACCGTCGATCACAACCGCCGTTTCACCAAATGTGGTGATCAAGTGTTATTAGGTTTGTAGACTTCAAATTGAAAGCTTATTTTATCATGATTAGATTCTCAAATGTGAGTTAGGTTTTCTAAATCTATGTTTTCACATGATTGTGAGTTGTATTGTGATTAGCTTTGCATTTAGGAATATTTGAGCATTGATTATTGATATTCAAATGATAAATGATTCCTAGTTGTGCTATGTTTCATTGATTTATCATATTCGAAAATAACACATGCATGTATGCTTTTAGAGCTTTGATTGGATTTACTTAATTGAATATTTAAATACATGCTCTAATTGTTTACTAGAAGAAGTTTGAAGATATTATCTCACTTCTCTAGGATTTGTGTGTATGTTTCTAATATCTTGATAATTTGCTTCATGTATATGATTGAAATTCCCTTAACTACTTATAGTGTAGAATATTGATCAAGCCAAAATTGCTATGATTTTGGTCCTCATTTCCGATTCTTTTTGCTTGATTCTCGGGTATTTCCCTGCGTTTAATATTGTTAAAATGAGTGTTTCAGGTTTTATCAGGTTCTGAAGCAATTGAGATGAAGTGGAGGACTTGTGTGAAAAATGCCTCACAAATGGGAAGAAACAGGGCATTTTCGCCTCTTAGACATGAGGAGGTCGCTACATGGGTGCCATGGCGACAGAGGATTCTCCAAGCCATCAGAAGATCACCATTTGGGTGCCACTTGGTCGCCATGACGATAGAAGGACTCCAAAAGAATCAGGTGGGTCGCCACTTGGGGTCGCCATGGCGACCACCCTTGCAAGTGGCGACCTTTTTCAAACAAGGCAAGGTCTCCACTTATGGTCGCCATGGCGACCTCGAGATGCAAGTGGCGACCTCTACACAAATTGCACTTGGTCACCACTTGCTAGATGGCGAAAAAGATGGTTCTCATAGCGACCTTAGCATCTAACCGTTTTACGCACCCAGGGTCGCTATAGCGACGAAACTGCAAACTAGGCGCCACATCAGCGGATCAAGCAGTTATCAGTACAAGTCCAAGAGTGTATATAAATAAAACAGCCATTCATTTTCAAAGGGATTCGACTTTTGAGAAAGAGAGCAGAGAATACATCTTTGAGATCTAGCTCTTCATCCATGGCACACCATTCATCATCCTCCATTTCTCTCCTTGAACTCATCTAATCCATCCAAACCTCAACACAAAGCCTTGATACCTTCCCTACATCATTCCTCATCCCACCATTTCTCCACCAAAATCCTTAGTCACTTTCTACCAAAACACCAACATTCCAAGACATATCCTCTACTTCCATTCCTTGCATCTAGGAGCATAGAGGAGAAGAAGGATCAAGCTTAAAGAAGGTGACCCAAGGGTTATTTCCTTACTATTTACTTCTTTTCATTTATTGCAAATATGTGTAACTAAACCCCTAATCTAGGGGATAGATTTGGGGATCAATTGGTTGCGGGTTTAGCTTAGCTTGTAATGAATCTCTTATGTGTTCTATTCATTCAAATTAATTAGATTCCATTCATTATAATTGACTTGTATATCACTTGTTAATTGCAATCTTGAGTGGAGTAATTTGTTATATATTCATATGTGGATTGACACTCCTTGTGTTATTGAAAACCCATTGGATAGGATAGATTAGTGGTGGGTATATCAACCCCACTAATCTAAGCCTCTAAGTGGTTAACATAATGAGATTGGTACATTAAAGTAGCTAGTTAGCTTACCCACATTCAATTGTTAATCGATCTATTCCTTAGCTATCTCATTAATTGATTTTATGACTATTATTATCAAGGTGTTGAGTATTCTATTTCTCATAACATTTTTGTGTATTTTCATTTTAGTAGTTAGCATTGGTAGTTTTAGAAACCACACATCTATCAAACACTATGATTTATTTTATTGTTCAAAGATTAGTCAATTTATCTAATTAACACTCCATTCCATATGGAACGAACTTGCTCACTATTTTGCTATCAAATCACATTTTAGAAGGATTCAGTGGCTTAAAAGAGTTTTCAAGAATCAACCAAAAAACCATATTACTATTTTGTTGAATACACAAACGACCTCATCAAAAATGGCGCCGCTGCCGGGGAATGGTAGCATTGATTACATAGATTGACTTTTCTTCACATGTTATTAGTATATTTTAGATTGTTAGTTTAGTATTTTGTTTTGTGGATATTGACTTGTTCATAGTGCTGTTTTTACTTTTTTTTTCTCCTTGTATCTCTTTATCTATTCCTTTTTCAGGTGCTCAGTTTTATGCACGGTAGGAGATCTCTAGGTAGAGGAATTCATCCCCCACTAGAAGGCACTAGCCGTGTGAGAGAGTTCGAAGAAATTCCAAGACAAACTATGAGTACTGAAGGACAACAACCTAGGAGGGAGGACGAAGGCCCTTTGAGGGAGGAGATGACGGAAGAGACTTAAATCAACCGTGGTTAAAGGATGACCATGGGAGAGTATGCTCTGCCGGATATCGGGAACCAACCATTGCCTATCGTGTTAGACCCGATTGCTAGGGGTTATGAGTTGAGGACGATGCACGTCAACCTCTTGCCGTCATTTCAAGGGAAGTTGAACTAAGACTGCCTGCAGTTCATGAAGGAGTACAGTGTTATTATTAAGACTTTCCCTATCATGCGTCTCTCGCGCGAACAGTTGCAAATGCGTTGCTTCCAGTATTGTATGAAGGATGCGGCTATGACATGGCTCATGGGACTTAGGCTGGGGTCATTGACAAGTTGGAGTCAAATTTGCAAGGTGTTCTTCAATAGATTCTTTCCGGCTAGGAAAGCAAAGGAATTGAAGGTCAAGATTGCAAACTTTTATGAGAGTGAAGGGGAGTTATTTCATGAGTCTTGGGAGAGGTATCAACGCCGTGTGGCCTAATGCCCCCCTCACATTTTCACTGAGGAATATAAGGTGTCTTGTTTCCAAGGAGGTTTAACTCGGTTCTCCCAAATGTTGGTGGATAACGCTTGTGGAGGTTCATATGACACCAAGACCACCTCGAAGATCTATGACATTTATGAGATGTTGGCACAAAACTCTCAACAAAGGAATGCCAACAGTATTCGAGGTGGGAAGTTTGATGTGAATGCTAGTACGGAAGCCGCCATCAAAATCTCAAGGATAAACAAGAAGGTGGAGACCTTGACTTCTCATATTGAGAGTATGGGGTTTCCGAAGGCAGGAGTGAAGTTGCTAGGAAGGCAAGAAGGAGGCTCTAGCGGGCAATTCAATGAGAACGAAGGGTTTGAGGACACCTTTCAAGGTCAAGAGCAAGAGGAGGTTCAAGCTATGGGATTTCAAGGACAAGGAAGCAACTCCTATTCCAACAACTATGTTCAACCATTGAGGAACCATCCAAACCTTTTTTGGTCAAACAACAATAACATTTTGAACCTGTTGACGGTGATTTTTGGTGGTCACCGAGTCAACGATTTACCTTATGAATTGTTATGAATTATGAACTTGGATGATTGAAAATAAGAGAAATAAACTAGGAATCACAAGCGATTATGTGGTAAAACTCCAAGGGTTGGAGAAACATCCACGGTTTGTTGCCTAAGCAACGAAGCCAAATCCACTATGAAGAAGAATTACAAGAATGCTGTATTACAATCTCTTTCTCTCTCTAGCTATTTCTCTCGTATCCCTTCTTTTTGCGTAAAGAAGGGGTATTTATACATGTTTAATTAGGGTTTTGGTATGTGGTGCCCTAATTGTGTGTTATAATCCTTAACGGATTCGGACTCTCCTTCTTTTGTATATTTCCTGATTTGGTTGAATCCAAGTCTGATTCTGATTCCTCCTCCTTCATTCACGGAAAATATATTTGCTTCCTTATTTGAACTCTGCAGCCACTGTCGCTTATCATGGAGTTGCTTGTTGCTGATTGCACCCAAAGTTTGGAACATGGGCGCTGGTGACTATCTGTTTTCATTGATTCCCGACTACACCGTGTCCTTGCCCGAGTAAGGTTTATTGCCCGAGCAACTCGCCTTTGTTGGTGGTCGGGAAACTTCCTCTTTTTCTGAGCAGGTTTTCATGGGGGAATTCTTGCTCCGTCAGTTGACTTTCTTTTGACCTTGCTTACGTGGCTTTATATTGTGATGACGTGTCTCCCATGGCTATTTTTGCCTATAACAGAACCCACCACCAAGAAATCAACAACAAGGAAATCAACAACAAGGGATGTACAATCAAGGAGGTAGCTCACAAGGAGGTTACCGTCAAAGTCAACAACAAGGGATGAGCAATCAAGGAAGTAGCTCACAAGGAGGTTACCGTCAAAATCAACCACAAGGAGGATACCCATAAGGAGGATACCCCCAAGGAGGAAACCAATGGGGAGGAAACCAATGGAACAACAACAACAATGCTCAACCTAGCTCGTATCAACCTCGCCGAAATATTGATGAAGAGATGAGAGGAATGATGCAAGGTTTCCAAAGAGCCGAGAATACCTTGACAAGTTTCATGCAAGCTAGTGGCCAAAGGTTTGGCAACCTAGAAGTATCCTTCGGGAAATTGGAGACCCAAATGGGGCAAATTGCCGAGGCCCTTCAAAAGCAAGAAAAAGGGAAGTTTCTAAGCCACACCGAGCAAGCTAAGGAGGGAAATTTTTTCATGAAGGACGGAGCTAGGGATGAAGCTATGTTGTTTGAGGAAGCATATGTTCGGAAAGTGGAAGATCCCGGAAGTTTTGTAATTCCCATATCAATTGGTGATAGTGGGGCGCTCAAAGGAGTACTTGACTTGGGAGCCAGTGTGAGTATGATGCCTTTATCAACTTATGAGAAGTTGGGTTTGGTAGGATTGAAACCAACCGGGAAGAAACTCATGTTAGCGGATCAAACTTCACTAACGTCATGTGGTGAGATAAGGGATGTTCCAATTGTCACTGACGAAATAGTGGTGTTAATGGATTTTATGGTACTGGACATTGGTGTAAAATCAAATGATGTTAGGGAGTGACAAGTTCTTCTCGGTAGTCCATTTATGGCTACCGCTCAAATGAAGATCGATGTTTGCAAAAGGAGAGTTTGTATGCATGCATTTGAGAAAGAACTTGAGATTGACATCACCATGTGCAATGATGACCTAAAAAGCATTGGGAGTTGCTATGTGGTAGAGGTGCAGCCACCAAGGACAAAGGGTGGAAAAGTATGTGACTTGGTACAAATGTATGAGAAGAGTAGCCAAGAAGATGAAGTTAAGAGCATAGGTGACTCCGAGATTGATGAACTCAAGAATGTCAACCAAGAGCTCATGCTTGAGGTTGAAGTGCTCAAGGCGGAGAAGTATGCTCTAGAGAAGAAGCTTGATGATTTAGCAAGGCGGAACCATAAACTTAAGAAGATTAATGTGGCTCTCACCATGGAGAATGAGGTAACGGTGAAAGAGCTTGAGGATTTGGCTAAGCTCACCGAAGAATTTGAGGAAGAGTCCTCAAGAAAGATGAGAAAGGCCCTCATGAGTGTAGATGCCAAGAACAAGGCACTTGAGGAGTTGAATGAGGAATTGAGCAAGAGGGAGATGTCCTTGAAGGTTGCTAAGGTGAAGGAGTGCGACTATTTGGTGGAGATCGATCGGATTGATCAAGCCATCAAGGAACTCACCAATGACGGTCCATCAAGGCCTCAACCTCCAATGCAAAAAGGGAGATTTCCTTCATACCCTCTAACTTGTTACTTTTGTCATAAGAAAGGTCATATTAAGTCTAGGTGTTTTGAATTCTTGAAACATGCTAATCATGATAGAATTAGACCTAGAATGAGATCTAACCATGTTAAGAAGATTTGGGTTAGGAAGGACTTGGTAAATCAAGTCCGGGATGAGTCTATGGGTCCAATTTGAGTAGTCAAAAGAAAAATGAATGATTGCATAGTTGACTTGGGTGATGAGCATCACGGTTCCATTTCACATGCTAGGATGTGGTAGTATGATTTGCATTATGGTTTTACATTTCATGCCTTGAATAAATAATTGAGTGTTTTAGTTTTGCTTGTTGTGTGTTTCTTTTGTTTTTCTTTGTTTTTCTAATAAGTGTCCTTCAAGTTTTGCTAGTTGTGTGTATTGTGTGCTTATATGGGTATTGTGTTTCACTACAGATTCTAATGAAATTTCACTCGAAAAAGGACTTTAAGTGGAGGTTGCAGTTTGGCCGCCATTTCCAAGTAGCGACCTCACAAGTGGCAACCTCACTTTCCTGAAGAATTCAAAGTCACCATTTACAAGGTCGCTATGGCGACCGAGTGTTGCAAATGGCAACCAAGTTAGACCTGGTGTGGTCGCCACTTGGTCACCATGGCGACCATACTTATGCAAATGACGACCACATGCAAATGCAAATTTCCTTCTTGGTCGCCATTTGGTCGCCATGGAGACCGAGAGACACAAATGGCGACATAGGGCGTTCAAGCTATAAGTGAGCAACTCAAAACATAACGTCGCACAACACAAAGTTCTCTCTTCTCAAATTCTCTCAATTCCAAAGCTGTGACACGCACGTAATCATCAAATCAGGTAAGTAATCACTCTAGTTCTTCAATTCTTTTCATCAAATCCTTCCTACATTGCATCTAGAAACACTAAGGGTGGTTTTGAGTTTGATTTGAAGTGAATAGTGTGTAGGATTGGAGTTTGTGTGGTTTGATTCATATAGAAGTGATTGTGGTAATGTTGAAGTAGTTTTGATTGATTGTGGTGCACTCGGAGAGTGTCAGATTGGTATAGAAGCGCCGTTGTGCTGTCGGATTTTTGACATGAATTTTCAGTTACTAGTGTTGTGAAACCATGGCTCCTAAGATGAAATTGCCAAACAAGGGAGGCAAGGGTAGCAAGACCCCCACTCCTAAGAGGAAAGTGGTCCCAGAATGCAAATTAAATAGGAATTTTAATGACAGATTGGAGATATTTGTTGAGAAGAAGATGTGGCCTGAGAGGGGCATAAATTTGGAGAGTTTAAGGGATACCTCTATCCCAACAACAGTGAATGACATGGGATGAGGAGGATTAGCAGCCACTCCTCCACACTATAGTGAGAGTTTGGTGAAGGAGTTTTATGCGGGAATGAATACCGGGGAGTATATGAAGGGTGGTCCTATTCTAGTGAGAGGGGTTCCGGTTTACCTGAACGCAACAGACATCAACATCTACTTTGGGACAACTCTATTGGATTATGAGGGATTCCATGAACAGATGGTGGAAGGGATTACCACAAATCCCTTGTATGTGAAGAATTCAGTGGAGTTTGCAAACACCATGACCATCACTCCTATGACTATCTGGATGGCGAAGAGATTCCCTCTCAAGCAGTCAAACTTGAAGATTGAGCAAGCCTTTTGGCACATCTTCCTCAATTCTTCCCTCAGGCCAGTTTCCCACAGATCCAATATTCCATTTGAGGTAGCCAGGATTCTGCACAGTATCATTGAGAGGCAGCCTATTGATGTGGGTATTATTGTGAAGATGGAGATTCAGCAGATTGGGAGGAATAAATCGGAGACAGATATCCTCCCTTTCCCATGTTTGATTACAGAGGCTTGCAAGTTGGCGGGTGTAGATGTATCCGGGGACATTCTTAAGCCCCCCATGTCAAATATGGACTTGACCACTTGGCCACGCTTGATGATAAAGCGTGGGGGGATACCAACTGGTGGGAAACGTAGGAGAGTGTAGGGTTCAGAGGTCAAATGGTGGGAAACGTAGGAGAGTGCAGGGTTCAGAGGCTGGCACTAGTGTTAGGGAAGAATTTGAGAGAGTTATTCCTGATGAGGACGGTGATGATGATGATGAGGAGGAGGTTCCTATTTGTGATGACCCTAGGCAGCCTTTAGGTCTTCGGATTCTGAATGGAGTAGAGCGCATTATAAAGACTCAGACTAGTGATTTCAATATTCTTCATGCTGACAAGCTTGTGATAGAAGAAAGGCAGAAGGTCCTGGAGGACAGGCAGCTGAAGTTGGAGAGTTTGATTCAGGATTTGAGTGAGACAGTGATCACAGGATTTACAGACCTCCGCCATGATCTGAGGCTCACCCCATATGTCAGGAGGCCGAAGAAGCCTACCACAGGGACTCCACCTACCCCCGCCGCACCTTCAGGACCTAGTACATAGGAGCCTGACTTCGTTTTTTAGACTGCACAGTCTATTGCTGAGGAGACAGCACAGTTAAAGGAGGTCATGAATCGTTCCTTGACAGATCAGGGGCCCCGTTATATGGGAGGACCTCCCATTGATGAGGAGGCTGGCATAGGAGAATGAGAGAGGAGCAATCTAGGAGAGTGGCGATAGCAAAGGAGCAGAGACAAAAGGACCCGAAGGGGAAGGGTAGAGTTGAGCATGATGAGGAGGAGGATTCGGATTAGTAGGCATCCTAGCATTTCTAGGACTTATTTTGGTCTCCCATCATTTGCATTTTCTATCACTTCATTTGGACATTGCTAGTATTATGTTTTTACTTTTGGATTATATTGTTGAATATTTTAGTTTGATTTATGCTTATTTGCATTTCTTTTCCTTTTGCTCTATATTTTTCGTTTTTGCCTTTATTTTGCTTCCGCAGAGAATAAGGGTGTGGATTGAATTTTGGTAGTGGATTTAGGACATTTGTGCCTTATTGATATATGTTGTTGTTTGGATTTTGTGAATGGATGGATGTGAGGGCAATATGCCGGATTATTGATATATTTTGTTTTTGCCTTTGCTTGTTGGATTATTGCTTGAAACTTGTTGGGTTGTGCTTGTTGTCGTTATTTATACCACCCATGAGCATTGAGGACAATGCCCAATTTAGGTTTGGGGGTACATTTGCGCAGCGCCATGATGCTTGGTTTTCAAATTGTGTGCCAAATTTTTCGAAATTTTTTGTGATATTGCCATATTTGAGCATGCTTTGCTTGTGGAGATTGTTCTTTACATGATGTAGTGAGGAATTGTGCATCTTTGCTAGTGTTTGGTTTAGATTAACACCATGCCACTTAGGGTGTCATTGAACAAAGTGCGTTAATCTTTTTCTCTTAATGTTGAGTGAATTATCAAATTTGCTTGAAGGCTAAGAATTAATAGTGGAGATTCCGGTGAGGATCACAAACACAGCCTTAATATTGGGTGGTTCCTCCATGGTTGAGCATAGTTATTGGAATAGGAGTTGTTTCCTTGTCCTTGAAATCCCATAGCTTGAACCTCCTCTTGCTCTTGCCCTTGAAAAGTGTCCTCAAACCCTTCGTTCTCATTGAATTGCCCGCTAGAGCCTCATTCTTGCCTTCCTAGCAACTTCACTCCCGCCTTCGGAAATCCCATACTCTCAATATGAGAAGTCAAGGTCTCCACCTTCTTGTTTATCCTTGAGATTTCGATGGCGGCCTCCGTACTAGCATTTACATCAAATTTCCCACCTCGAATACTGTTGGCATTTTGTTGTTGAGAGTTTTGTGCCAACATCTCATAGATGTCATAGATCTCTGAAGCGGTCTTGGTGTCATATGAACCTCCACAAGCGTTATCCACCAACACTTGGGAGAACCGAGTTAAACCTCCTTGAAAACAAGACACCTTATATTCCTCAGTGAACATGTGAGGGGGACATTGAGCCACAAGGCGTTGATACCTTTCCCAAGACTCATGAAAAAGCTCCCCTTCACTCTCATAAAAGTCTGCTATCTTCACCTTTAACTCCTTCGCTTTCCTAGCCGGAAAGAATCTGTTGAAAAACACCTTGCAAATTTGACCCTAACTTGTCAATGATCCCGGCCTAAGCCCCATGAGCCATGTCATAGCTGCATCCTTCATACAATACTGGAAGCAACGCATTTGCAACTGTTTACGCGTGAGACGCATGATGGGGAAGGTCTCAATAATAGCACCCTACTCCTTCATGAACTGGAGGCAGTCTTCATTCAACTTCCCATGAAATGATGGCAAGAGGTTGACGTGCATTGTCCTCAACTCATAACCCCTAGCAACCGGGTCTAACACGATATGCGATGGTTGGTTCCCGATATCCGGCAAGGCATACTCCCCCATGGTCATCCTTTGACCACGGTTGGTTTGAGTCTCTTCCGTAATCTCCTCTCTAAAAGGAGCTTCGTCTTCCCTCCCAGGTTGTTGTCCTTCAGTACTCATAGTTTGTCTTGGAATTGCTTCGAACTCTCTCACACGGCTAGTGCCTTCTAGTGGGGGATGAACTCCTCTACCTAGAGATCTCCTACCGTGCATAAAACTGAGCACCTGAAAGAGGAATAAATAAAGAGATACAAGGAAAGAAAAAAGTAAAAACAACACTATGAACAAGTCAATAACCACAAAACAAAATACTAAACTAACAATCTACAATATACTAATAAAATGTGAAGAAAAGTCAATCTATGAAATCAACGCTACCAATCCCCAGCAGCGGCGCCATTTTTTTGATGAGGTCATTTGTGTACTCAACAAAATAGTAATAATATAGATTTTGGTTGATTCTTGAAAACTCTTTTAAGCCACTTAATCCTTTTAAAATGTGATTTGATAGCAAAATAGTGAGCAAGTTCGTTCCACAGGGAATGGAGTGTTAATTAGGTAAATTGACTAATCTTTGAACAATAAAGTAAATCATAGTGTTTGATAGATGTGTGGTTTCTAAAACCACCAATGCTAACTACTCAAATGAAAATACACAAAATATGTTATGAAAAATAGAATACTCAACACCTTGATAAGAATTGTGATAAAATCAATTAATGAGATAGCTAAGGAATAGATTGATTAACAATTGAATGTGGGTAAGCTAATTAGCTACATTAATGTACCAATCTCATTATGTTAACCACTTAAAGGCTTAGATTAGTGGGGTTGATATACCCACCACTAATCTATCCTACCCAATGGGTTCTCATTCACATAAGGAGTGTCAATCCACATATGAATATATAACAAATTACTCCACTCAAGATGGCAATTAACAAGTGATATACAAGTCAATTATAATGAATAGAATCTAATTAATTTGAATGAATAGAACACTTAAGAGATTCATTACAAGCTAAGCTAAACCCACAACCAATTGATCCTCAAATCTATCCCCTAGATTAGGGGTTTAGTTACACATATTTGCAATAAATGAAAAGAAGTAAATGATAAGGAAATAACCATTGGGTAACCTTCTTTAAGCTTGATCCTTCTTCTCCTCTATGCTCCTAGATGTAAGGAATGGAAGTAGAGGATATGTCTTGGAATGTGGGTGTTTTGGTAAAAAGTGACTAAGGATTTTGGTGGAGAAATGGTGGGATGAGGAATGATGTAGTGAAGTAATCAAGGTTGTGTGTTGAGGGTTGGATGGATGGATTAGATGAGTTCAAGGAGAGAAATGGAGGATGAGGAATGGTGTGCCATGGATGATAGAGCTAGATCTCAGATGTGTTCTCTGTATTGTTTCTTTGATCTTCGATGATGTTGAAGATGGATGGACGTTCTATATATATGCACTCTTGGACATGTACTGATAACTGCTTGATTCGCTGAGATGGCGCCTTGTTCGCTATTTGGTCGCTATGGCGACCCTGGTGCGTAAAACGGTTAGATGAGAAGGTCGCCACGAAAACCATCTTTCTCGCCATTTGGCAAGTGGCGACCATGAGCAATTTGTGTAAAGGTCGCCACTTGCACCTCTAGGTCGCCATGGCGACCATAAGTGGCGACCCTGCAAATGTAAGGAGGTCGCCACTTGCAACATCAAGGTCGCCATGGCGACCCTAAGTGGCGACCATGCCTTGACTGAACTAGGTCGCCATTTGTAAGGGAGGTCGCCATGGCGACCCCAAGTGGCGACCCCACCTGGTTCATTTGGGGACTTTCTATCGCCATGGCAACCAAGTAGTGCCCAAATGGCGACCTTTTGATGTCTTTGGAGAATCCTCTATCGCCATGGTGCCCATGTAGCGACCTCTCATATCCAAGTGGCGAAAATGCCCTGTTTCTTCCTATTTGTGAGACATTTTCGCACAAGTCCTCCATTTTCATCTCAATTGCTTCTGAAACCTAATAAAACTTGAAACACTCAATTTAACAACATTAAACACGAGGAAATGCCCGAGAATCAAGCTAAAAGATTCGAAAATGAGGGCCAAAATCATACCAATTTTGGCTTGATCACTAATCAACCATTACTACCCGCGGGCCTTCAAAAGTAAATCTAGTCCCTTGCTTACAAACTACCTGTTAACCGCCAAAATTGGAGAAAGACCAAAGAAGAATTTTCCACCCAGATACAAGGAGAATATGGGAATTCAGATACCATCCGACTACTCCAAGAGAGGAGGGATCCCGATAAATCCGGATACATACCCCCTTAGGGGGATCAAGCCCAGCAAATCCTAGCTTCTCATGAACCCGCGGTATGCCGACATGGAGTTTCACTCGGTATCCCGATACGAAGCCCTTCATGCAATATCCCGCTACCACATCATCCAGATATCCCGCCACCAGGTCAGCTGATACTAGGATACCCCGCCGACCAAGGGATCGACAGAAAAGCTTGAAGCTAGCAGGAGGCGGGGTAGCTAAGAACCTAGATATTCCCTGGGATCAGCCCGCCAAGCAGTAAAAAATCATACGAAGAATTTCAAGATTAAAAACTCATATGCCCAGCAGACAGATTTTTGAAGCTCTAAACTGGGGGATAAAACGCCTTCGTTTAGACAAATAGATGAAGTAGAGTTGCCAATTGAGATCATTTGAACAAGGAGTTAACTCTACTAGACTAGAATCCTTCTAGGAAGGAATGATTTGATTCTGACGATTAAAGCTTTTATGAGATTGTCTCCTTCTAGGAAGGAATGACTTGATTCTAATGATTAAAGGCTCCTATGAGATTGTCTCCTATCAGGAAGGAAAGTCCCATAAATTGCTGAAACCCTAGACCGAAAATATAGGAGTGCATGGCAAGCAATGAGACCTATATATATGACGTTATACTTAACATAACGGGGAGGGAAAAATCATCTCCACAAACCCTAACCTTTATTCAGTGCAACTTATCGACATGCACGAGTACGCCACCACCATCTCCATTGCCTTCTGAGGCTTAACGTACTACCTTAGTCTAGAGAACACATCCTTTGTATTCATAATATAGAAATACTATCAATAAAAATCTTACTCATTCACCCTATCTCTTATATTTGAATCTGACTTGTTGTGTAAGAAGCATCGCTGGTATCGAACCACGTGATACCCCTCCAACTGGGATCTACCCCGATCTCGGTCTTTAAAAGTTGTTATTTAGAGATTCACCCTAACGATGATTTTTCGGTAACACTTTTGGCGTCGTCTGTGGGAACATACTTTCCCAACCAATCTCTTAAAACAGCCTAGTTATACCCAAAGATCTTTAGAATGAGACTTAGATCCTCCCAGGTTCATCCCGATCCATCAGGAACCCAGTCCCTTGCTTCCACCGAGGGAGCCCAAAGGCGAGGTAGAGGATCCAGGAATGATAATCAGGCACTAGCAGCCCCTCCAGCTGTGGGGCAAATACCCTGAGACCCGGTTGGGCAGGAAATTGATTGGGGCGCCCCTGAGCAACAAGCAGCAGTAGCCTATGTAGAAGCTATCCGCATTCGGATGATAGCACAAGGAATCCCATTCGAAGCAGCTGGGCTTACAGGAGATGTAGGCCCAGGTACCTGGGTACCAATGTTTGACCGACTAGGACCACCACTCCTAATTCGGATCCGTCAGGTGGATCTTAGACCTAGATTGGTGAAGTTTGCCATTGAGATTCCTCCTAGAGGAGGTCAACCCTTAGCGAAGCCCAAGGCAAAAGAGAAAAATCTGCAGCCCAATTCAGAGGGAAGTGCCAGATCCAGAAGGAGTCCTAGTATGAAAAACCAAAAAGCTAAGCAAAATGAGGTGGCCATTAATTCAGAAACCTTGGATGAAGAAGGTTCGGTAGCCCGATCCGGAAGCAAAAAATCCAACCACCTGAAGGATCAAATGGCCAAGATGGCGAAAGAGCTTGAGGAATTGAAGAAAGGAAAGTACCAAACAATTTGGAAGAACCCCCTGGGAGAAATGAATGCACCCTTCTTTAGGGAATCAGGGAGGCGGAATTACCCCCAAGTTCAGGATGCCCGCTGAAAAGTACTCTGGAACAGAAGATCCCGTCAGACACCTAGAGAGTTTTATCCACCATATGGAAGTTCAAACTGCAACCTGGTCAGCTATGTGCAGGATGTTCCCTTCAACTCTGACCGACTGTGCTAAGACGTGGTTTAGGAAATTACCATTAGGTAGTGTTGATTCTTTTTCTAAGCTTACCACAGCCTTTTGTGCACAGTTTTAGGGAATCAAGGCTTGCCCCAAGAACCCTATTTTGTTTCAATATATGACCCAAGAGCGGGGTGAAACCTTGAGATCCTATGTGGAAAAATTCCACAAGGAGGTTCTCCAGATGAGAGTATTCGATGAAAAGGAGACATTAGCAAATTTCAAGAGAAACCTATAGGCTGGCAAATTGTTCTGGTCATTTGCTAAACATCCACCAGAGACTTATCATGAGGCTTACAACCGGACTCTAGAACAAGTGGACATAGAAGAACAGCTCCGGATCAAGGTCGAGCATGATGAAGCCCGATTAACACCCCGTCCTAAGAAGGAAGTCTCAAAGCCCGCACCAGCCAAGAGAGTCCAGAACCAGCTGTTGGTACCTGGGGTTACAGATTGCGCAGCGGAAAGGTTTTAAAATTTTTAAAAGCAATCATCAAATAAACCCATTTGTACAGTAATAATCGAAAACAATAAGAAGGAGATGAAAACTATTTCATACCTACGTAGGAGGCTCCTTCACTTTAATACGGTCTGCTCCTGATTTGAACCACTTGATCTTCCTCGCTATGACCCTGAATTGGTAATGGCGTGTGGGCGGGTCATGGTACTCAGGAACAAAAATGGAGGTAGAAGAGAAGAGCACACAAAAGACAACTCTTGTTCTTTTATTGGTGGAGTGCGGCAATAATAAGTCTAAAAGAAAAAAATAATTCTTTTATTTTGTCTCTAGCCGCACACTTGTTTCTCTTTTTTCTCCCCTGTTTTATGCAACCTACTTGCTTTTAAAACTTCTTTTATTAAAAGACAAAAAACTGATGCCTTTTAAAACTTCTATCATTAAAAGACAAAAAACTGATGCCTCTTAAATTTTTTGTGTAAGTTGATCTCATATAAGTCGGTTGTTATTTTTAAATTAAAAATATATCTCATATATCTTTAAAAACAAACCAAATCTATTTGATTTAAAAAAAAATAAAAAAAAATAAAAATCTTTATAAAGATATCTCATATCTTTTTAAAAATAATTAAACATTTATTTTTGAATTTAAACATTTAAAATTCAATTTCAAATATTTAATTTAATAAAATAAAATAATCATATTATCTTATTTTATTCAAAATCAAATATCAACTAACACCCTCCATTTAGTGATTAACAACATAATTAAATAATCTTATTATTTAATTTATTTAATCACCATTATTCATTAATTAAATAATCTCATTATTCAATCAATTCCCGAATAGATACGTGTCACTTTCGTAACACAATTAATTGGACAATCCAATTAATTAACCGTGACCCTTGTTACCTGAATCGATCAGGCTAGCAAGGGGACCTAATGGACCTACAGTATTTTGAGCTCCAATAATCCTTAGAAATAAATAATTAAACTCTTTAATTAATATTTCATGATTATTAACTTCGGTGTTATTCCACTAAAAACCCGAAGTTGCACTCTCTCAACTGTAGACGTTTTTACACAAACCAATAACTCTTGATGTCCATTGATATAGCTATTACATATGGTATAATCCTCCACAGGTAGTTCATAATTAGAGCTAGGTCATAATGTCCATTATACCCCTCTAATTATATCTTTCCATTAAGTACCATTGATTCTCTAATGAACAATAAATCCTACATTCCTTACGGAATTAGGAGAGCGCTCATATTGTTCAAGCCCCGAATCAACCCTTAAGGGAACTACTATCTACTTCTCACAAGAAGGAGTGGATTCCTCTATTGTGTGCAGACCTTCCCAGGCACAAGCCAAACCGCGATTCCAACATACGAAGTTATTGACCGGGAATGCAACTCCGATCTCACCCATGGTATATCAAAAACCACGATCTAACCTAAAGGAGTCGATAAGACACTCAGGATTAAGATCACCCATATATAGCCATCATTTGTTGATATATATGAATTTCATCTTTTAACGGATCTTGGTGAGAGATTCATATAGATCATGGCCCAGTCCTATATGATCAAATCATATAAGGTGCCTCCATTCTCATATCTCCATATGAATGATCTAGGATAAGATCACCGTACATTACGGAATTGACAGCAGCTGTAGATTGACCACAAATAAAGTACCCAGCTTTATTTGCTATCTACGGACTCTTTAGATTGCTCCTTTCAAACTGAATCCATCTATATATGACATTCATATACTCAGTTTGAAATTACATTCGGCAATCTTGGATGTTAAGTACACATGTTATTATAAATGTATGAGACAATTTGAATGAATAAACTACTTCTTTTATTTCTTGTTCAATTCACATTTACAAACTACAAGCTTTAGGGCAAAAACCCCAACACCAGCCTCCAAACTGGTCAACCTATAGGTCGCCTCCCCTCCTTTCATACCAGGAAAGGTACCCGGCAAGAAGAACACCTCCCAGAACTACCCCTCTGAAAGAAGTAGCCCAGGTAGCAGGGAAGGAAGATGGGTACAACCATTACACCCCCTTCAACGCTTCACGAGAAACCATTTACCTTGCCATCCAGGAAGTCAGGTCCCATGAAAGCCCCAGTTGACAAGAGCAATCGATACAAGTACTGCGACTTCCATAAGGATGTGGGACACAACACCTCTGAATGCTACAGCCTCCGTAACCAAATCGAAAGATTGGTAAGGGGAGGCCTATTGACTGAATTTTTACAACAGGTACTAGACAGCATCAAGCAGGGGAAGCAGGTGAAGAGCGAGATGCAGCAAGCAACAGAAAGACGGAGAGAAGGGGAAAAGGATCCGATGCAATAGATCGAGGTGATTCATACCATTAGTGGAGGCCCTACCTTGGCTGGAATCTCCAACTATTCGAGAAAGAACCATGCCAGGTAGATACCCAGGCTCAATACCGGTCATGAGATGCTCAAAGTCAGCAACGTAGGGAAAAATACACGCGGCGGAAGCGTAAAAAAATAGTTTAGTATAGTTTAAAATTTTTCCATATTTGAACCTTAACCCTCTAATTAATTAACATATAATACTAAAGATATCGTACATTTGTCACGTGATCCGATTGACATTGCGTCGATGGTAATCCACAAGATCTTCCAATCCAATCACGAACGTGAATCACCTAGGAGCGTGGTCTCCCTTCTTTTTGAATTGTGTACCTGAAGATGGATAACAAAAACATTTTCTTCTTCTTTGTTAGTCACAATAAATTCCAAGAGATTACAAAGAATGTCCCGGTCACTTTTGAAATTACAATCGTTAGATTGAAACTCGCGTGAACCTTATTCAAAATTGTGAACAAAACCTTTTGATGTAAAAGTTACTAGTGCACTATCGAAATAAGAACAATCTCTTCTCTCAATTCCTCTTGGCCAAAAATCACACTAGTCTAAGAGATGGATTTTATTTTTCTCAAGCAAAAGAAAATAACTCTCAATTACAAGACCTAGGGTTTTACGAATACTGCATAAAGAATATATATCTATATCCCGCATACTTTCATCCCTATATAAAACATATATATATATCCATAATATATATATTC
This sequence comes from Acer campestre, assembly GCA_954870605.1. Taxonomy (NCBI): domain Eukaryota; kingdom Viridiplantae; phylum Streptophyta; class Magnoliopsida; order Sapindales; family Sapindaceae; genus Acer; species Acer campestre. Next base: position 27,049,996 of record OX940801.1, read on the forward strand.
TGCATGCCTTCATGCATATATTTAATTTATATATATTCCACATGACTTCATGCATATATAACATATTTTTCCGCATGCATATATATATATTTGATATATATATTCCGCATGCATATATGTATATTTAATCTATATATTCTGCATGCATATATATTATATACAAACCCTAATCCAACTCTTTAGTGTATTTGTGACTATATAAAAGACTTCCTAATTTGAGTAGATAAATAAATCCCTTATTTATCTACTTATCGATTAAAGTCTTTTATATTCAATATACTACTAACAATAGTATAATGCTAAGAAACATATTTCCTAGTCAGAAAAAGATTTTGATTTTTAATTAATAAATTAATTAATATCCATTTAATCAAATAATAAAATAAAATAATATATTAGACTATGTTAATAGCCTTGCCGCCCATATACCTATAAATGGGCCTAATATTATTTTTCTATTTTATTAAATCCATTTGAACTTTAATTAAAAGCCCACATGTGAACTAGACCCATTCTTACTAAAAGAAACAAGCTCACATGTCTTTTATTAATATATTAATATAAGTAAATAGCCCATTAAATAAATAATGTACAAATTATATTCTTAATATATTAAATACAATTCTAGATGGACACATAATTAGTCGGGTAGAATATATCAAGCGATTTATGCAAGTCTGTGTGGATTGTGGATCTTCGCAGGCCTATCTAAATCTAAGTTCCAATAGACATAACCCAATCACAATCAACAAATGATTCACTTAGGTTCATTCTATTAATTTTAGTTCATTCCACTAAAGAACTAAAATTGCACTCTTAAATAAAGATGGAATAAGTAAATGATTCTAATTCATACTCTAGAAAATCTTATAGGAGATAGTGAATCCTCGTGAAGAATATCAGTAATCGCCAAGAGCTCATAAACTGCATATAGCTCTCCAAGTTACCATATTTACTCATATGACCACACTTTGAACTTGGATATAAATTATGACTTGTCCAGAAGTCATCTTTCAATAGTCACTATTGAAAACTCAACGTTAAGATTTAATATCCAAAACCTCAAAACATCAATATGATGATATTCTACTCATATTTAATAAATGGAGTCACGATGTCCATATCTATAAATGAAGTTCTGAATTGATTAGCAAATGAATACCACAAAACTATCGAGGATAGACTATGCTATATAATCGTACTCATATATAGCTCAAATGATAACACTTGTAACCATAAGTCTATCATTTATCTCATGATTAAGATAGACTCTCCGATTGTCTTGATAATGAAAAGACTTTTATCTATTGACGATTCTAGATAAAGTATTTCATTGTGATCCAGTTCAATGCACCTAGTGCACTAGATTCTATTACTCAAAGACCCTTCGATGATTTTAGACTCATCATAACACATTTGATCCCACTCAAATGCTAGCAAAAGAATTCTACAATTTTAACAAGACAAAGGTGCCCAACCTTTAACTTAAGTTGTGAACGTTATTCAAGACTAACTAAAGAATTGTGTCTACCTCATACATATCCAGATGTACAAACAATTCTTATTTTGTCATAGTCTTTTGACCTTATGATTATTTACTTTGACAATTATAATTATAAATGCTATAAGATTTTGTTAAAACAGAAATCACTTTATTAATATGATAAGATTGTTAAATACAATATTATACTCTTGCTATTGAGCATAATCCTAACAATCTCCCACTTGCGCTATAGCAAATGTGTCATATCTCTCATTCTCATGTTCTCTAGGTGCCCATCAAAACTCTTATGTGGTAGAGCCTTTGTGAAGGGATCCACTAGATTTTCTGCTGAGGCGATTGTGGTAATCGTCACGTCACCCCTATGCATAATCTCGCTAAGAAGATGATACCACCTTTCAATATGTTTTCATCTTTTATGACTTCTTGGTTCTCTCAAATTAACCACTACTCCACTGGTGTCACAGTAGATAGTGATCTGCTTATTCGCAGTAGGAACCACTTCTAAGTCAATCAATAATCGGCGGAGCCAAACAGCCTCTTTGGCAGCTTCACATGCAGCAACATACTCAGCTTCCATGGTGGAGTCAGCAATACATGATTGCTTGATACTCCTCCATATGACTGCTGCTCCTCCAAGAGTAAACACAGATCCTGATATGGATTTTCTAGAGTCATAATCCGACTGGAAATCAGAATCTATATACCTTACGGGAATCAAATTCCCTCCAGAGTATACAAGCATATTGTCTCTCATTCTCATGAGATACTTGAAAATATGCTTGACTGCCGTCTAGTGATCAGGACCAGGTTTCGATTGAAACCCGCTAACTATGCCAACAGCAAAACAAATATCTAGTCTAGTGCAGAGCATTGCATACATGAGACTTCTAACTGTCGAGGCATATGGAACCCTACTCATGAATTGCTCTTCATGCTCATTCTTAGGAACTTGTTGCTTAGAAAGTTTGATTCCATGCCTGAAAGGTAACATACCTTTCTTGGAATCTTGCATGGAAAACTTAGACAATAATTTATCTATGTATGAAGCTTGGGATAGTGCAATCGTTCTATTCTTTCTATCCCTTATTACTTTGATACCAAGAATATAACTTGCTTCTCCTAAGTCCTTTATATCAAATTATTTTGATAACCATTCTTTTACTGATGGCAATACACCTACATCGTTTTCGATGAGTAATATATCATCAACATAAAGATTTAGGAAAACTAACTTTTCGTCTTTGATCCTTTTGTATACACCAGATTCGTCAAGGTTCTGAACAAATCCAAAACCTTTCACAACTTGATCGAACCTTATGTTCCAGGATCTAGATGCTTGCTTTAATCCATATATGGATTTTTGCAACTTGCATACCTTTTCCATTTGGCCATTTTCAATGAATCCTTTTGGTTGCATCATATAGATGCTTTCGTCAAGACTTCCGTTAAGGAAAGTTGTCTTGACGTCCATTTGCCAAATCTCTAAATCTAAAGATGCCACAATGGATAAGAGTATCCTAATGAATTTAAGCATGGCCACAAGAGAGAAGGTTTCCTCGTAATCGATATCTTCTTTCTATGTGTAACCTTTAGCTACCAATCTAACTTTAAAAGTTTCCACCTTTCTATCCATACCTCTTTTCCTCTTGTATACCCTCTTGCACCCAATGGGTTTTATCCCCTTAGGCAAGTCTACAAGGGACCAAACTTTGTTATTGAACATGGACTCAATCTCATATTGCGTTGCCTTTTGCCAATGGCGACTATCAACATCCTCTATTGCTTCCTTATATGTGTAGGGATCATCGTCGTCTGGGAGATTCTCCACTGATTCTCCCAGACCGATGTATCTCTCAGGTTGTCTAATAACCCTCCCATTATGAGAAGGAATGGTAGGTTGTTTATCTTGTGATAGTACAGAACTTACAATTGGGCTAGGTTGTGAAACCTCTTGTGGAATTATATTTCCTGACATCTCATTCAGGACAATTCTACTTTTAGGTACAAACTCATTCATATAGTCCTTTTCTAGAAATTTAGTATTTGCTGAAACAAATACTTTAAGATCTGAAGGACTATAGAAATAATAACTTTTAGTTCCTATTGGATACCCCACAAATATGCATGTTTTCGTACGGGACTCCATCTTTTCTGTCTTTCCTTTTAACACATGCGCAGGACAACTAAATATCCTTAAGTGTTGTAAACTAGGCTTTTACCCAGTCCACAACTCATGCAGTGTTTGAGGAACCGACTTAAATGGTACATCGTTTAGAATGTATATTGTAGTTTGTAAAGCATATCCCTAAAAGAAACAAAAAGCGTTGAATAACTCAACATCGACCTAACCATGTTCAAAAGAGTTCTATTTCTTCATTCTGCCACCCATTCTGTTGAGGTGTACCTGGTACAAAAAACTGAGAAATGATCCCATTATCAATAAGATATTGCTGAAACTCATCAGATAGATATTCTCCACCATGATCAGATCTCAAGATTTTTATATGTTTCTCTAGCTGATTTTCCACTTCAGCTTTAAATGCTTTGAACATGCCATAAGCATCCGACTTATGTCTCATGAGATACACATAGCCAAATCTCGAGTAATCATCTGTGAAAGTGATGAAGTACTCATATCTACCTCTAGCTTGAATGCTTATAGGACCATATACATAAGTATGCATTAATCCTAAACATTCAATGGCTCTTGTGCCTTTGGTCCTGAATGACCTTTTGGTCATTTTACCTTCCAAACAGGATTCACAAGTTGGTAGATCATCAACCTTTAAGTCACTTAAAAGGTCCATCACTAACCAATCTCTTAATCCTATTAAGGTTAATATGACCTAGTTGCAAATGGCATAGGTAGGTTTCATCTTTTGATAATTTTACTCTTTTATGATTAGGTTGCATTAATTTTGTGTTTAACAAGTGAGAGATATTTCTATGTAAATAGAATAGACCATTTTCCAATGTACCTTTGCAAACAAATTTGTCATCCTTACTAATAATAAATTTTTTATTAAAAGTAACTAAATATTCAAATTTATTTAAACAAGAAACTGAAATTAAATTTCTCTTGAATTGAGGTACATAATAAATGTCTATCAAATCTAAATGCCTACTAGAATCTAGATTAACTCTAATATCTCCCACTGCACTAGTAGACACTAATGCTCTGTTGCCTAAATGCAAGTTGATTTCATTCTTATTTAGCCTTCTCCTTTCTTGAAACCCCTGTAAGGAATAACAAACATGATTAGTGGCTCTAGAATCTACGATCCAAGAATCTATAGAATCTGCCAGAAAAACATGTTTCAAGATAATTCACATTACCTTGTTCTTTCTTATTCTGAGACTTTGGGCAATTACTTTTCCAATGTCTCTTTTCACCACAAAAGAAGCACCTCCTTTTAATCTTGGTTACTTTCTTAGTCTCCTTCTTGGTAGGCCCAAGTTGCTTTTTCTTCTGTTATTCCTTGACCTTCTGACGGGTCTTAACAGTAGCAACTTTACCAACCATATGAATCTCTTCTAGAGACATCATCATATTAGCAGCAGACCCCATTCCTTCATGCTGCTGTGCAACATGTTGGAGATGGTAGCCATTTGGCCATCTCATTAGAGGTTTTCCACTGCTCATACTCGTCTCTTTGCATCACATTAGATTCATTAGTAGGAGCAGGTGGTTTAGGAGTAGTTAGAATAAATTTATGTTTTTCAACTTGCAGCAACAACCCAATTTTCCTTTTCCATGTGACATAATTATTACCAGTTAAAGTTTTATCTTTTTGGATGATCATTAGGGATGGAATCATGATTTCTTAATAAAACAAAATTATATATGAGTAAATAATCATGATTTAGAACTTTCGAATATTTATCGTGAATTAAATATATAATTCAATCGTAAAATTCAACGTTTGATCCCACCTAATTGTTAACATAACAACCAACGTTTTCAATTTTGTTTTCAATTTTAGCCTTGTGATTTTATTAACAAGAACTCTTGGGAGGATATCAATAAAACCACATTGAGTGTATTACCAAGATTTCGAACCTCAATATTTTCCCTCACGAAAATCCCTCCTTTGGGAGTAGATCTCGTTTGAGTCAATTGTCCAGTCTATCCTTGTAAGGAAGTATCTTGCTAAATTCCATTCATGGACGCCCCTTGGGGGGATTACCAATAAATAATAAAAGCTCAACTAACCTTGGAGGCCATATGTGTTGCAAGACACCTTCTCCCACTCAATTATTTAAGGCGTGTGATTAAATCCTATAGAATGATTTACCAAGTTATCTAGATGCCAATTAGATACCTAAATCATTCAATGCATGTTCATACCAAAAGAGATATATATGAGTGTCACTCTTATTCTATATGACATGTCATCAAACAATAACAAATATTGTAATATTTACGCAAAGTAAATAGCCACAATTTTGATCCATCCAAGAAAAGCAAGTAAATTACATTTGTTTGGAATACAAAAAACTCCTTTCTTAGTGAACAAGTCTTCAAGCGGCCATCGATCACTTGAGCATATCCCACAGCTGCCCTTATGGGCGTGCACACTCCACAACCCAACAAGGGCTGCGTGCTATCTTGCACGCATGCATGTCGCTATGGTGCGCATGGTTTCAAAATTGTTCCGGTTGCTTTCAATTCTTCAAGTCTTCGAATCTTCGAAGCTTGAACGTATTACAACATTATTTAAACAATAAAATACTACAGGTTTTTTTTTAATCACTGCAGTTTTTTAATACAAAAAAAAAACTGCACTATATTTTAATACAATAAAAAAATTGCACTTAATTTTAATACAATGATAATAATAAAAAAACTTAGCAACTACTAAGAAGGAAATTGTGACGATAATAGGGCACCCTTCTTGTTACAATTCCGAAACAAAAATACATTGAAATTCTAGGATCAAAATTGAGCAATAACAATTCACTTTATAACAACATATAACATATATAAATCCATACATTCCAATATAATTATATATGAGAATACCTAGAGTGTCATCTCTTTCTAAACATGCATAATCACAATAAAAAGAAATAGATTCACATAAATATACGTTAATTAATTAAAGGGTAAAACCAGGGCTCTGATACCAATTGTAGGGAAAAATACAAGTGGCGGAAGCGTAAAAAATAGTTTAGTATAGTTTGAAATTTTTCCATATTTGAACCTTAACCCTCTAAATAATTAACATATAATACTGAAAATATCATACCTTTGTCGCATGATCCGATTGACATTGCGTCGATGGTAATCCGCAAGATCTTCCAATCTAATCACGAACGTGAAACACCTAGGAGCGTGGTCTTCCTTCTTATTGAATTGTGTACCTGAGGGTGGATAACAAAAACTTTTTCTTCTTCTTTATTAGTCACAATAAATTCCAAGAGACTACAAAGAATGTCCCGGTCACTTTTGAATTCACAATCGTTAGATTGAAACTCGCGTGAACCTTATTCGAAATTATGCACAAAAACTTTTGATGTAAAAGTTACTAGTGCACTATCGAAATAATAACAATCTCTTCTCTCAATTCCTCTTGGCCGAAAATCACACTAGTCTAAGAGATGGATTTTATTTTTCTCTAGCAAAAGAAAATAACTCTCAATTACAAGACCTAGGGTTTTACGAATACTGCACAAAGAATATATATCTATATCCCGCATGCTTTCATGCCTATATAAAACATATATATATCCATAATATATATATTTTGCATGCCTTCATGCATATACTTAATTTATATATATTCCGCATGACTTCATGCATATATTTAATTTATTTTTCCACGTGCATATATGTATATTTGATATATATATTCCGCATGCATATATGTATATTTAATCTATATATTCTACATGCATATATATTATATACAAACCCTAATCCAATTCTCTAGTGTATTTGTGACAATATAAAAGACTTCCTAATTTGAGAAGATAAATAAATCCCTTATTTATTTACTTATCAAATAAAGTATTTTATATTTAATATACTACTAACAATAGTATAATGCTAAGAAACATATTTCCTAGTCAGAAAAAGATTTTGATTTTTAATTAATAAATTAGTTAATATCCATTTAATCAAATAATAAAATAAAATAATATTTTACGCTATGTTAATAGCCTTGCCACCCATATACCTATACATGGGCCTAATATTATTTTTCTATTTTATTAAATCCATTTGGACTTTAATTAAAAGCCCACATGTGAACTAGACCCATTCTTACTAAATGAAACGAGCCCACATGCCTTTCATTAATATATTAATATAATTAAATAGTCCATTAAATAAATAATGTACAAATTATATTCTTAATATTTTAAATACAATTCTAGATGGACCCATAATTAGTCCGGTAGAATATATCAAGTGATTCATGCAAGTCCGTGTGGATTGGGGATCTTGGCAGGCCTATCTTAATTTATGCTCCAATAGACATAACCCAATCACAATCAACAAATGATTCACTTAGGTTCAATCTATTAATTTTAGTTCATTCCACTAAAGAACTAAAATTGCACTCTTAAATAAAGATAGAATAAGTAAATAATTCTCGTTCATACCCTAGACAATGTTATAGGAGATAGTGAATCCTCGTAAAGAATATCAGTAATTGCCAAGAGCTCATAAACTGCATATAGCTCTCCAAGTTACCATATTTACTCATATGACCACACTTTGAACTTGGATATAAATTATGACTTGTCTAGAAGTCATCTTTCAATAGTCACTATTGAAAACTCAACGTTAAGATTTAATATCCAAAACCTCAAAACATCCATATGATGATATTCTACTCACATTTAATAAATGGAGCCATGATGTCCATATCTATAAATGAAGTTCTGAATTGATTAGCAAATGTATACCACCAAACTATCGAGGATAGACTATGTTGTTAGGGTTATGCTCAATAGCAAGAGTGTAATGTTGTACTTGACAATCTTTTCATATTAATAAAGTGATTTCTGTTTGTTAACAAAATCTTATATAGCATTTATTATTATAATTGTCAAAGTAAATAATCATAAGGTCAAAAGACTATGAGAAAAGAAGAATTGTTCATACATCTGGATATATATGAGGTAGACACAATTCTTTAGTTAGTCTTGAATAATGTTCACAACTTAAGTTAAAGGTTGGGCACATTTATCTTGTTAAAGTTGTAGAATTCTTTTACTAGCATTTGAGTGGGATCAAATGTGTTGTGATGAGTCTAAAATCATCGAAGGGTCTTCGAGTAAAAGAATCTAGTGCACTGGGTGCATTGAACTGGATCAAAATGAAATACTTTTTCTAGAACCGTCAATAGTTAAAAGTCTTTTCATTATCAGGACAATCAGAGAGTCTATCTTAATCATGAGATAAATGATGGACTTATGATTGCAAGTGTTATCATTTGAGCTATCAATGAGTACGATTATATAGCATAGTCTATCCTCGATAGTTTAGTGGTATTCATTTGTTAATCGATAGAGAACTTCATTTATTGATATGGACATTGTGGCTCCATTTATTCAATGTGAGTAGAATATCGTCATATGGATGTTTTGCGATTTTGGATATTAAATCTTAACGTCGAGTTTTCAATAGTATTCATATAAGTAAATATGGTAACTTGGAGAGCTATAGGCTGTCTATGAGCTCTTGGCGATTACTGATATTCTTCACGAGGATTCACTATCTCCCACATGATTGTCTAAGGTATGAATGAGCATTGTTAACTTATTCCATCTTTATTTAAGAGTGCAATTTTAGTTCATTAGTGGAATGAACTAAAATTAATATATTGAACCTAAGTGAATCATTTGTTGATTGTGATTGGGTTATATCTATTGGAGCTTAAATTTAGATAGGCCCGCCAAGATCCTCAATCCGCACGGACTTGCATGAATCACTTGATATATTCTACCGGACTATTTGTGGGTCCATTTAGAATAGTATTTAATATATTAAGAATATAATTTGTACATTATTTATTTAATGGGTTGTTTAATTATATTAATATATTAATGAAAGACATGTGGGCTTGTTTCTTTTAGTAAGAATGGGTCTAGTTCACTTATGGGCTTTTTATTAAAGTCCAAATGGATTAAATAAAATAAGAAAACAATATGAAGGCCCAAGTTCTAGTCATGGGCAGCAATGGCTAATTTTAGCCCATTATATTGTTTTATTTTATTATTTAATTAATTAAAAATCAAATCTTTTTCTGATTATGAAATATGTTTCCTAGTAGTATACTACTATTAGTTTTATACTAAATATAAAAGATTTTATTTGTTTAGTCAAATTAGAAAGTCTTTTATATAGTCACAAATACACTAAAGAGTTGGATTAGGGTTTGAATTCTAAGAAGTCTTTGTATCCTATTTGGAAAAGGACTTTGGTGATCACCTTGTTGGACAAGGTAAGAATTTGGCCACCCTAAATTAACTAGGGTAAGATTTCAGCCACCCTAAAATAACTAAGGCAAAAATTTCGGTCACTATATATGTATAGTGAGAATTTTCGGCCAACCCTAGTAATTTTTGGCTTTTGAAGAGTTATTTTTCTTTTGCTAAAGTGAAAAATAAAATCCTACTCTAAGACTAGTGAGTGATTCGGCCAAGAGGGGTGTGATAAAAGAATTGTTCTTGTTTCGATAGTGTACTAGTGATCTAAACATCAAGAGATCTTGTACACACTTTCGAATTAGGTTCACGTGAATTTCAATCTTACGATTGTGAATTCAAAAGTGACCGAAACATTCTTAGCAACCTTTTGGAGATTGTAGTGACTAACAGAATCAGAAAAGTTTTTGTTGTCCATTCTCAGGTTCACAATTCAAAGAAGGGAGACCACGCTCCTAGGTGATTCACGTTCGTGATCGGTTTTGGAAGATCTTATGGATTACCATCGACGTTAGTCAATCGGATCATGTGACAAAGGTATTTCATCTTTTCGTATGTATGTTTGATTAATTAAAGGGCTAAGGTTCAATATGGAGAATTTTTTAAAATATACTAAACTCTCTTTTAGTCTCGCTTCCGCTGCGTGCACGTATTTTTCTCTACAATTGGTATCAAAGTCTGGTTGTACCCTTTAATTAATTAACGTATATATACGTGAATCTTTTTCTTTTTATTGTGATTAAGCATGTTTAGAAAGAGATGGCACTCTAGGTATTCTCATATATAATTACATTGGAATTTATGGATTTATATATGTTATATTTTGATATAAAGTGAATTGTTATTGCTCAATTTTGATCCTAGAATTTCAATGTATTTTTTTGTTTCGGAATTGTAACAAGAAGGGCGGCCTATTATCGTCACAATTTCCTTCTTGGTAGTTGCTAATTTTTTATTTTTATTTTTTTATATTAAAATAAATTGTAGTGTTTTTTTATCGTATTAAAAATCGTGCAGTATTTTTTTTATTAAATACTGCAGTGATTAAAAAAAAACTGTAGTATTTTATTGTTTAAATAAGTTTGTAATATGTTCAGGCATCGAAGATTCGAAGACTTGAAGAATGAATAGCAACCAGAACGAGTTTGGGACCATACGCACCATAGCAATGTGCACGCGAGCAAAATTGCACAGAGCTGTGCATGTTGGACTGTGGGTTGCGCATGGCAGCCCCATGGAGTCCATAGGCTGCACACGGTAGCCCTTGTTAGGGTTGTGGAGTGTGCAAACCAATGGGGCAGCCGTGGGTGCTCAAGTGATCAATGGCCGCTTGAAGTTTTGTTCGCTAAGAAAGGAGTTTTTTGTATTCCAAACAAATGTAATTTACTTGCTTTTCTAGGATAGATCAAAATTGTGGCTATTTACTTTGCATAAATATTACAATATTTGTTATTGTTTGATAACATGTCTTGTAGAATAGGAGTGCCACTCATATATCTCTTTTGGTATGAACATGCATTGAATGTTTTAAGTATCTAATTAGCATCTAGATAACTTGGTAAATCATTCCGTGGGATTTAATCACATGCCTTAAATAATTGAGTAGGAGAAGGTGTATCGCAAACACCTATGGCCTCCAAGGTTAGTTGAGCTATATTGTTTTTTTTGTAATCCCCCCAAGGGGCGTCTATGAATGGAATTTAGCAAGATACTTCCTTACAATGATAGACTAGACAATTGACTCAAACGAGATCTACTCCCCAAGGAGGGATTTTCGTGAGGGAATATATTGAGGGTCGAAATCTTGGTAGTACACTCAATGTGGTTTTGTTGATATCCCCCCAAGAGTTCTTGTTAATAAAATCACAAGGCTAAAATTGAAAACGTTGGTTGTTATGTTAACAATTAGGTGGGACCTAGTCCAACTAGTAAAGGGTGCGAACTCCCAAAGGAGGCGTAACATTTATAGGTGTTGGATCAAACGTTGAATTTTACGATTGAATTATATATATTAAATTCAAGATAAATATTCGAAAATGCTAAACCATGATTATTTACTTATATATTTTTTGTTAAGAAATCATGATCCTATCCCTAATGATCATCCTAAAAGATAAAACTTTAACTGGTAATAATTATGTCACATGCAAAAGGAAAATTGGGTTGTTGCTGTAAGCTGAAAAAATATCAATTTTGTTTTGACTATTCCTAAACCACCTGCTTCTACTAATGAATCTAATGTGATGCAAATAGACGAGTATAAGCAGTGGAAGACCTCTAATGAGATGGCCAAATGACTACCATCTCCGACGTGTTGCAACAGCAGCACGAAGGAATGAGGTTTGCTGCTAATATGATGATGTCTCTAGAAGAGAATCATATGGTTGGTAAAGTTACTACTGTTAAGACCCGTTAGAAGGTCAAGGAATAACAGAAGAAAAAGCAACTTAGGCCTACCAAGAAGGAGACTAATAAAGTAACCAAGATCAAAAGGAAGTGCTTTTTTTGTGGTGAAAAGAGACATTGGAAAAGTAATTGCCCAAAGTCTCAGAATAAGAAGGAACAAGGTAAAGTGAATTATCTTGAATCAAGTTTTTCTGGCAGACTTTACAAATTCTTGGATCATAGACTCTGGAGCCACTAATCATGTTTGTTATTCCTTATGGGGGTTTCAAGAAAGGAGAAGGTTTAATAAGAATGAAATCAACTTGCGTTTAGGCAATGGAGCGTTGGTGTTTGCTAGTGTAGTGGGAGAAATTAGAGTTAATCTAGATGCTAGTAGGCATTTAGATTTGATAGACATTTATTATGTACCTCAATTCAAGAGAAATTTAATTTCAGTTTCTTGTTTAAATAAATTTGAATATTCAATTACTTTTAATAAAATATTTATTATTAGTAAGGATGACAAATTTGTTTGCAAAGGTACATTGGAAAATGGTCTATTCTATTTACATAGAAATATCTCTCACATTATAGACACAGAATTAATGCAACCTAATCGTAAAAGAGTAAAATTATCATTAGATGAAAATTACCTATGCCATTTGCGCCTAGGTCATATTAACCTTAATAGGATTAAAAGGTTGGTTAGTGATGGACTTTTAAGTGACTTAAAGGTTGATGATCTACCGACTTGTGAATCCTGTTTGGATAGGTAAAATGACCAAAAGGTCGTTTAGGACCAAAGGCAAAAGAGCCACTGAATGTTTAGGATTAATGATGAGTGTCGTTTGTGTACTCAACAAAATGATATTTAGATGTGTTTGTTTAGAAAACCGATTTTCACCACTTAGATAGAAATTTAGTAAAGTGGCAAGTGGGATTCGTTCCACAGGGAATTAAGGTGATTAGTTGAATAAATTAATTAATCTATATGCAATAAAATAAATCATAAAAATATGGATGAGTGAATGGGTTGTCAAGCCATCAAACATACATGAAAAATAAACATAATAAACTAATAAAAGAATACTTAACAAATCTAGATAAGATAAATAGAATTAACAATTAAGAGAATAGCTAGAGAATTAATGGGATCACAAATGAATTACAGGAAATGCTTATCAAGCTACTTTAGTGAACAAATCTCACAAATGTTAACCAATTGATTTCTAAAATGTGTTTGGGCCATTATTATGAACCCTAAACAACTTCCCACCGCAATGCCTAACCGATTAAGGAAAGGGGGTCACGACGGGATCGATTTGTTACAATTAAAGGCTTAGATTATCATGGTTGATATACCCTCCGACAATCTATCCTATTCACTAAGTTCTCAATCCAATCAAGATTATATCACAAATTATCCAAAGCAAGATTATAATCAACTAGTGGGTATACATGTCAATTATATAATGCAAAGAATCTAATTATAAAATGAATAGAACACGAATAGAAATTAAAATATATTAAAGCTTAAGCAAATCCCAATCCAAATATTCTCACATCAAAACCCTAGAAAGGGGATTTAATTACACATATTACAATCAAAGGGAAGGCAAGTAAAAGATTAAGAAATCACCCATGGGCCTCATTTTGTAAGCTTGATCCTTTCCTTGCCTTTGATGCTCCTTGTGTAAAGAGTGGATGATGAGGATGTGTCTAGATAGGTGGAGTCAAATGGGAAGTGACTAAGGAGATTTGTGGAGAAGATGGGAAGAAAAGGAATGATTAGGGGAGGTAATCTAGATGTTAAGTTTAGGTAGGAGAGAAAATGGAGAGAAAAGGAATGGTGGAGAAATGAGGTTTCTTGGTGGTCAAGAGTTGTCTAAAAGAGGAAAAATGTGATGAATTAATAGAATTTTCAAATTAGGTCTCAGGTGGAAAATTACCAAAACACCCCCTGACCATGGCAAATTACCATATAGTCCAACAGAGGGGATCATTGTGTAATTTGCCTCACCTATCAGAATTGCACAACAAGGAGCTTGTTACTTTGCTCAAATGACGACCGTGGGGCAACCCTAAATGGCGACAAATCTGGAGCCAAAACAACTCCCTATCGCCATGGAGACCTCGGAATCCAAACTGTGACCTCGATTTACGCGGTTTCGTCGTGATTTGGGCTTGGGGGCAACAAAGGGCAATTTGGGCGTGATATGGGTGGTTGGATTCCGACCGAATGGAGGCCCGAAAGTTGAACGACCGGAGAGCCGGTCATTTGGCCGTAATTTTAGATCGGAAACCGACCGGCGGTAGCTCGGTTTCCGACGTCTTTGAGGTGGTGGCGGCGCTGATAGGGTTTATAGGGGCCATAGCTGACTGCACGCACTGGAGGAAGAAGAAGGTGAATAGTGGGTTGGGGTGCGTTCAGCAACGAGATGGGGTGCAAATAGGGTTGTTGTTATTTTGTCTTAAATGGGTGTAATCAGCAAATGAAACTGGTGCGTTTAGAGGCCCACACCCTCTAAACGCACTGTTTAACTTAAAGGGTGTGGGCTGCGCAAATTTGGGCCACTTAGGCTGCAGCAGAGATGGGCACGCGTTTGGGCTTTGCTTGGGCCAGCTGAGCCCAACTTCTCTTCTTAACAAAACGCACCGTTTGGTCTGTCCACGTGGCGCTTTATCTGCTACCCTTGGACAATTATGACCAGCACCCCTGCAGCCTTCTAAATTCACGATAAACTCCAAACTTCCCTCATATTTTACACATTTACCCCTGTTTCACCAAAATTACTCCAATGCCCCTGAACTCTATAAATTCCTGAAAACACTTAATTTACACCATTAAATCACAGAATAATGTCCAAGAATCAAGCAAAAGGAGAAGGATATGATGGCCAAAATCATACCAATTTTGGTTCGATCAAATACCCTCAAACCTATCTTTTGCTCGTCCTCGAGCAAAACAAACAATAAGCACCAATGGAAATGTGTTTAATTATCAAACAATCATTAAAGCACCAACTCTTTGTAAATGACTCAAAAGTCAATATTTCGACTTGCAAAACCAAAAGTGAAGAGATTAAACCAACGTTGTGCTCATTAGGAAATAATGCATGTAAGATATGCTAAATAAAGATTAAAGACATGCCACTGTAAGTACACATTGCACGCAACGCGATTCCACATTCAAAATGCTTAAGCTTCAAAACTAAAGTACCATTAGGAAAAGAATATAATTCGCCTCGACATCTAATCCTCACCGGATTCTCTCATTTTTGGATGGATTCCTAGGCTTTACTCACAATCCATATGCAATATGAGTTTATGCTCAAGATATCAAATATAATTGCACATGATTATTTAAAAACACAATTTCTAAAAATTTGTCTCATGAATGGAATTGAAAACCATGAACGGAAAGAACATGCATCAACCAAAATTTCCAAAGTGGACATCCCTAAAGATCAAATAGGTCTTTCATTTGGTTGTAATGGGGCCAAAGGTGAATGGTGAGTCAATAAATGGGAAAAATTGATTTCAAACATCCAAAGGTCACACTAAGGCATACAATCTAATTAAGCACAACTTATTCATTACAACTTGCATATTCAACATTTAAGCGTCTAGGCTTACAATTTATTTTGTGCATTTTTCTACTCTTAATTTTCATTGAGTAGCTCATTTAATTCCACAAAATTGATCTAGGCATTTTGTGCCTCATTCATCATTTTCTTTTTCTTTTTCTTTTTCTTTCTTTTGCTATGCTTTTCTTTTCTTTTCTTTGCTTGTCTTTTCTTTTTCTTTTCAAGCATTGCATTTCATCTTTTTTCATGTGTTTGTACATACATACTTGCCTAAGTACACGCCTTTCATTTTAATACTCTTCAAAGCTTACATTCAACCCCTAAGCCTTAGCAAACCATTTGGTACAAGGTAAGTTTAGTGTTTAGGCTATATGGTTTCATGTTGATGTGATTCATGAATGAAAAACTTAATTGTGTTTGGCTTCAAATGGGCTATGGAGCACACACATAAAGGGATAGGAAGTATTTAGGCCAATTTGGTGGTTTTTCACATGCATTGCCTAAAATCATTTCTAAAGGTTTGTCCACAAAGTCAATCAAGGCGTCCATATGTTCTATGACAAACAACATTTAAGTGCGAATGAGACATTTTAAATATGTATAGCAAGTGTTTGAATGAGTGCTTAAAGAGTGAAAACTTTCCCTCAAATACGCTTTTTAAGGCCGTGTTTGTGAACCTCACGGGAAGTCTCCACTATTAATTCCTAACCTTCAAGCACAATTGAATATTCACTCTAACATCAAGAGAAAAGAACTAGCGCGCTTTGAGCAATGCAACCCTAAATGGCATGAAGTTAATCTAAACTAAGCAAGGCAAAGATACACAATTCCTTACTTGCACACACAATGACACAATCTCAACAAGCAAAGTATGCTCAAGCATGGCATTATCACAAGATTTTGAAAAATTTTGAAAAATTTAAGCTCAAAATATTTGCACACAATTTGCAAACAAGAGACGATGTTGTGCACACATGATGACTCGCTTTTTGTGTCGTTACCAAATTGCGAATTACCAAAAGAATATTTATAAAGTGAATTTTACGCAATATATTTTAAGTTATGAAAATTAGTAAATGGTAAGCATAGAATTCGTTCCACAGGGAATTAGAGAAATATGTTGATTTAATTAGCTAATCTATAAACAATAAAATAAATCATAAATGATGAATGAGTGTATGGTTTGTCAAACCATCAAACATACATACAAAATTAACCTAACTAAAAATATGGTGATATGAAAAATAGAAGACTCACAATCTTGATAAGAAAAATGGATGTAAACAATTAATGTTGATGCTAGGGGATTGATTGATTAGCAAGTAGGTATGGGTAATGCTTTTTAAGCCACTTTAAGGACCAATCTCCACATGTTAACCAATTTAGGTTTAGATCAATGTGGTTGATATACCCTCCACTAATCCATCCTATTTATTGGGTTCTTAATCACTCAAGTGTGTCAATCCAAGAGTGATTATATAACATGTTATTCTAAACAAGATTGTAATTAACAAGTGGGTATACAAGTCAATCACATAATGAATAGAATCTAATGAATTAATAAATAGAACACATATAGAGATTCATTACAAAGCTTAAGCAAAAACCCACAACCAAATGTTCATCAAATCAATCCCCTAGATTAGGGGTTTAATTACACATAGTAGCAATCAAATAGAAACAAGTAAATGGTAAGGAAATCACCCTTAGGCCACCTTCTTTAGTGCTTGATCCTTGTTCTCCTTTGATGCTCCTAGATGCAAAGAATGGAAGATGAGGATGTGTCTAGATAGGTGGATGGCTTATGGTGAGTGACAAAGGATTTGTGATGGAGAAAATGGTGGGGAAGGAATGGTCTAGGGAAGTAATCAAGATTTGGTGTGAGGTTTTGGATGGAAAAGATAAGTCCAAGTATAGAAATGGAGGAATTTGGGAGATGATGAATGGAGAAAAGGGAGATTTGGTAGGAGAGAAATAGGCTTGAATGGCTTGGTAAGACTTGGTATTCAAATTGAAAAGAGGGATGAATTTATAGTATTTTTGAATTAGGTCACGGATGGCTAATTACCAAAACACCCCCTCTATTTGTCAAATTTCCTCTTTGGCCCCTCTAGGGGGCCTTTCTGTAATTAGCCAACCAAGAACAGCCAATCAACGTTGAACAGAGAGGCAGTCGCAATTTGATTCAAATGGCGACCTTGGAGCGACCATGTGGCGAAGCAATCAGGTGTGGGATTTCATCCCCTGTCGCCATGGCGACCTCGAACGACAAATGGCGACCAAAAGGGTGACGTGGCGTGACGTGGGCGTGACTTGCATGGCCGGTGAGGAGCGAGAAGATTCCAGCGTTTTGGGACGCCGAGAAGGTTGCGACGGGACTGCCGTTGATGTTGCCGTTGATTTGGACCGGTTATCGGTCGACGGTGGGTCACCGGAGATGGTCATTGGTGAAGCTAGGGTTTGGTTGAAGAAGGGCCATGGCTGCCGTGAGAAATGAGGAAGAAGATGAATAGTGCAGGGGGTGTCCTTAGCAAGTGGGCTGGGTGCACACAGCTGCATCTTGCTTGTCTCATGTGGGGGGCAATTAGCAAGCGAATGGGGTGTAATCAGGTGGTGATGCGTATCAAGTGGCGCGCGTTTGGGCCAAACATACGGCCCAAAATTCTGATTTCCTTCATTAATCAAAACGGCAGCGTTTTGAGCTATTGTCTTGGGCCTGCGTTTGGGCTTCTTCTCTTAAATGGAACGGCACCGTTTTAACCAAGGAGGTTGGGCTGCTTGCTTTGGGCTTGCACATGGGGTGCAATGAGGACACAGCTGGGGTGCAGTTAGAGGCCCATTTCTTAGGCAAAACGCACCGTGTAGCGATGATGTGGCGCTGTTTGCTGCGTTGAATGGCAAATTACACAATGCTCCCCCATACTCTTACATATTTGCGATAAATCCAACAATTCCTTCAATAATTACTCTTTTGCCCCCAAATGACCAACATTACTCCAATGCCCCTGAACTTTATAAATACCTGAAATTACTTAATAAACACCATTAAATCACAAAATAATGCCCAAGAATAAAGCAAAAGGAGAAGGATATGAGGGCCAAAATCACACCAATTTTGGTTCGATCAACACACCCCCAAACCTAAATTAGACATTGTCCTCAATGTCTTTGGGGCATATACTGGTAAGTTCGGCGCAACATACATCCACAATCAAAGAGTTTAACAACACATCAATGTCCATTTTAGAATTTATCCCAAAAATTAAATCAAGTGTCTCAAGAATATCCTATATGCTCATAATCAACTCAAGAGATATATCAATGCAAGTTCATCAAGAGTCATCATCACAATCCATGTGGATAAAATATATGATCAATCAAGCCTAACTCCACTATCACAAACAACTCACAACCTTATTCTAAGCAAAAATAAAATAAAGACAAAAACAAAATTTAAACTAGAAAAGAAATGTACCTAAGTGGGTTGCCTCCCACCAAGCGCACGATTTAACGTCTAGGCAAGACGTGGCATGGTGCTCCCACACATTGAACTCTCACAATGTTGCTTCCTTAGGATAAGGTCCTCGCCCTTTTTATGAGCACTCTTGGGTTGCTTGTCCCTCAAAGACTTGCAAGTTGACTTTGTTTCTTTCCAAGAGATAGAGAACCTTGCCTTGCCGCACAAGCAACACACATTTGCTTCCTCAAGAAGCAATAGAAAAATCTATACACTCACAAAACATATTAGAAAGTTCCGGCAAAATATAACCAATATAAGCAATTGCCAACAAGAGTTTGGAACACCATTTATTCAAAAGAAATAAACTAAACAAATAAAGCATAAAAAATAAAATGCACAAAAAGAATTTTCAAAATTATGTACATGTGCTAGGGGTGTCATCAACTAAAGGAGGTTTTATCAAGTTTGGAAATATGTTCTTTTTCACAACCCAAACAAGTTGAGTTGATTTCCCCTTTTCTTTTCTTTTCTTTTGGGTCTAACTTGTTCAACCAAGTCTTTTCTTACCCAAATTTGCTTGACTCTAGGTGGACTCTTCCTATTCCTAGACTTTTTCAATTTTTCATGCTTATGGAATTTAAAACAATGAGCTATGGAATGCCCTTTTTGAAAACAAAAATAGCAAATAGGAGGATGGTTAAGAAAACTCCCTCTTGGTTGGTGACTATGTGGCCTTTGATGTTGCTTCAATTGTAGCTCTTTGACCTCTTTTTCCACCTTGTCTACATAGACAATGTAGTCACACTCCTTCACTCTTGCTATCTTGAGGGCTTCATCCTTCCTACCAAGTGCCTCCTTCGTTTCCTCCAAAGCTTTTGCCTTCCGCTCCACTTCCATAAGCATCTTCCTAGTCTTCCTTGCACACTCCTCTTCGAATTCTTCAAATAGCCTTGCAAGGTCTTCGAATTCCTTTAATGTGGAATTCCTCTCAACTTCTAGTCTCCCAATTTGTATTTCCAACTCTTTGTTCTTGTTGGAGACTTCTCCTACCTTCCTCCATAAGGTAACTTTTTCTTCTTTGAGCATGTTTACTTCAAGAGTGAGCTTCTCATTTTTCCCTTCAAGCTCTTGATCAAGCCAAAATTGGTATGATTTTGGCCCTCATTTCCGATTCTTTTAGCTTGATTCTCAGGCATTTCCCCATGTTTAATGTTGTTAAATTGAGTGTTTCAGGTTTTATTAGGTTTCAGAAGCAATTGAGATGAAAGTGGAGGACTTGTGCGAAAATGTCTCACAAATGGGAAGAAACAGGGCATTTTCGCCACTTGGACTTGAGAGGTCGCTACAAGAGCGCCATGGCGACAGAGGATTCTCCAAAGACATCAAAAGGTCACCACTTGGGCGCCACTTGAGCGCCATGGCGACAGAAAGTGCTCAAATCAACCAGGTGGGGTCGCCATGGCGACCTCCCTTGCAAATGGCGACCTAGTGCACTCAAGGCATGGTCGCCACTTAGGGTCGCCATGGCGACCTTGATGTTGCAAGTGGCACCCTCCTCACATTTACAAGGTCGCCACTTATGGTCGCCATGGCGACCTAGAGGTGCAAGTGGCGACCTCTACACAAAATACTCATGGTCGCCACTTGCCAAATAGCGAGAAAGATGGTTTTCATGGCGACCTTCTCTTCTAACCGTTTTACGCACCAGGATCGCCATAGCGACCAAATAGCGACCAAGGCTCCACCTCAACGAATCAAGCAGTTATCAGTACATGTCCAAGAGTGCATATAAATAGATCGTCCCTCTATCTTCAAGAGCATCGCAAAATCAGAGAAGAAAACACAGAGAACAAAATCTGAGATCTAGCTCAACCATCCATGGCACACCATACCTCATCCTCCATTTCTCTCCTTGAACTCATCTAATCCATCCAACCCTCAACACACAACCTTGATTACTTCACTTCATCATTCCTCTTCCTACCATTTCTCCACCAAAATCCTTAGTCACTTTCCACCAAAACACCCACATTCCAAGACATATCCTCAACCTCCATTCCTTGCATCTAGGAGCATAGAGGAGAAGAAGGATCAAGCTTAAAGAAGGTGACCCAAGGGTTATTTCCTTATCATTTACTTCTTTTCATTTATTGCAAATATGTGTAACTAAACCCCTAATCTAGGGGATAAATTTGAGGATCAATTGGTTATGGGTTTAGCTTAGCTTGTAATGAATCTCTTATGTGTTCTATTCATTCAAATTAATTAGATTCCATTCATTATAATTGACTTGTATATCACTTGTTGATTGCTATCTTGAGTGGAGTAATTTGTTATATATTCATATGTGGATTGACAATCCTTGTGTGATTAAGAACCCATTGGATATGATAGATTAGTGGTGGGTATATCAACCCCACTAATCTAAGCCTCTAAGTGGTTAACATAATGAGATTGGTACATTAATGAAGCTAGTTAGCTTACCCACATTCAATTGTTAATCGATCTATTCCCTAGCTATCTCATTAATTGATTTTATCACAATTCTTATCAAGGTGTTGAGTATTCTATTTTTCATAACATATTTTGTGTATTTTCATTTGAGTAGTTAGCATTGGTGGTTTTAGAAACCACACATCTATCAAACAATATGATTTACTTTATTATTCAAAGATTAGTCAATTTATCTAATTAACACTCCTTTCCCTGTGGAACGAACTTGCTCACTATTTTGCTATCAAATGGCTTAAAAGAGTTTTCAAGAATTAACCAAAATCTATATTATTACTATTTTGTTGAGTACACAAACGACCTCATCAAAAATGGCGCCGCTGCCGGGGATCGAACCCGGGTCACCCTTCCAATTCATCCCCCACTAGAGGTGTTCAATCTATATTATTACTATTTTGTTGCTTCTAGAGGTGTTCATCCCCCACTGGAAGGCACTAGCCGTGTGAGAGAGTTCGAACCAATTCCAAGTCAAGCTATGAGTACCGAAGGACAACAACATGGTAGGGAAGATGATGCTCCTTTTAGAGAGGAGATGACGGAAGAAACTCAAACCAACAGTGGTCAAAGGATGACCATGGGGAAGTATGCCTTGCCGGATATCGGGAACCAACCATCGCCTATTGTGTTAGACCCGGTTGCTAGGGGTTATGAGTTGAGGACAATGCACGTCAACCTCTTGCCGTCATTTCATGGGAAGTTGAATGAAGACTGCCTCTAGTTCATGAAGGAGTACATTGTTATTATTGAGACCTTCCCCATCATGCGTCTCACGCGCGAACAGTTGCAAATGCGTTGCTTCCAGTATTGTATGAAGGATGCGGCTATGACATGGCTCATGGGGCTTAGGCCGGGATCATTGACAAGTTGGGGTCAAATTTGCAAGGTGTTTTTCAACAGATTCTTTCCGGCTAGGAAAGCAAAGGAGTTAAAGGTGAAGATAGCAGATTTTTATGAGAGTGAGGGGGAGCTATTTCATGAGTCATGGGAGAGGTATCAATGCCTTGTGGCCCAATGCCCTCCTCACATGTTCACTGAGGAATACAAGGTGTCTTGTTTCCAAGGAGGCTTAACTCGGTTCTCCCAAGTGTTGGTAGATAACGCTTGTGGAGGTTCATATGACACCAAGACCGCTTCGGAGATATATGACATCTATGAGATGTTGGCACAAAACTCTCAACAAAGGAATGCCAATAGTATTCGACGTGGGAAGTTTGATGTAAATGCTAGTACAGAAGCCGCCATCGAAATCTCGAGGATCAACAAGAAGGTGGAGACCTTGACTTCTCATATAGAGAGTATGGGATTTCCGAAAGCGGGAGTGAAGTTGCTAGGAAGGCAAGAAGGAGGCTCTAGCGGGCACTTCAATGAGAACGAAGGGTTTGAGGACACTTTTCAAGGTCAAGAGCAAGAGGAGGTTCAAGCTATGGGATTCCAAGGAAAAGGAAACAACTCCTATTTCAACAACCATGCTCAACTATGGAGGAATCACCCAAACCTCTCTTGGTCAAACAACAACAACGTTTTAAACCCACCACTAAGAAATCAACAACAAGGAAGTCAACAACAAGGGGTGTACAACCAATGAGGTAGCTCACAAGGGGGTTACCGTCAAAATCAACAAGGAGTGTACAACCAAGGAGGTAGCTCACAAGGGGGTTACCATCAAAATCAAACACAAGGAGGATTACCACAAGGAGGATTTCCTCAAGGAGGAAACCAATGGAGAGGAAACCAATGCTCAAGCTAGCTTGTATCAACCTCGCCGAAACATTGATGAAGAGATGAGAGGTATGATGCAAGGTTTCCAAAGAGCCGAGAATACCTTGACAAGTTTCATGCAAGCTAGTGGCCGAAGGTTTGGCAATCTCGAAGCATCTTTCAGGAAATTGGAGACCCAAATGGGGCAAATTGCCGAAGCCCTACAAAAGCAAGAAAAGGGGAAGTTTCCAAGCCACACCGAGCAAGCTAAGGATGGAAATTTTGTCAAGAAGGATGGAGCTAGGGATGAGGCTATGTTGTTTGAGGAAACATATGTTCGGAAATTGGAAGATCCGGGTAGTTTTGTAATTCCTATATCAATAGGAGAGAGTGGGGTGCTTAAAGGAGTACTAGATTTAGGAGCAAGTGTGAGTATGATGCCCCTATCTACTTATGTGAGGTTGGGTTTGGTAGGATTGAAGCCAACCGGGAAGAAGCTTATGTTAGCGGATCAATCCTCACTAACATCGAGTGGTGAAATAAAGGATGTCCCAATTGTCATTGAAGGAGTAGTGGTGTTAACGGATTTTTTAGTTCTTGACATTGGTGGCAAGTCAAAAGATGTTAGGGAGTGGCAAGTTCTCCTTGGTAGATCATTCATGGCTACCGCTTAAATGAAGATCGATGTTTGCAAGAGGAAAGTTTGTATGCATGCATTTGAGAAAGAACTTGAGATTGACATAACCATATGCAATGATGACCTAAAAAGCATTGAGAGTTGCTATGTGGTTGAGGTGCAACCACCAAGGTCAACGGGTGGAAAAGTATGTGAATTGGTGCAATTGTTTGAAAAGAGTAGCCAAGAGGACGAAGTTGAGAGCATTGGTGACTCTGAGATTGAAGGGCTCAAGAATTCTAACCAAGAGCTCATGCTTGAAGTGGAGGTTCTTAAGGCGGAGAAAGATGCCTTAGAGAGGAAACTTGATGATTTAGCAAGACGGAACCATAAACTCAAAAAGATCAATGTGGCTCTCACCATGGAGAATGAGGTGACGGTAAAAGAGCTTGGGGACTTGGCTAAACTCACCGAGGAATTTGAGGAAGAGTCATCAAGAAAGATGAGAAAGACCCTCATGAGTGTAGATGCCAAGAACAAGGCAATTGAGGAGTTGAAGGAGGAATTGAGCAAGAGGGAGATGTCTTTGAAGGTTGCTAAGGTGAAGGAGTGCGATTATTTGGTGGAGATAGATCGGATGGATCAAGCCATCAAGGAACTCACCAATAACGGTCCCTCAAGGCCTAAACCTCTAATGCAAAAGGGGAGATTTCCTTCATATCCTTTAACTTGTTATTTTTGTCATAAAAAGGGTCATGTAAAGTCTAGGTGCTTTGAATTTTTGAGGCATGTTAATCATGAGAAAACTAGACCTAGAATGAGATCTAACCATGTAAAGAAAATTTGGGTTAGGAAGGATTTGGTAGATCAAAGCCGGGATGAGTCTATGGGTCCAATTTGGGTAGTCAAGAAGAAAATGAGTTATAATGTGGTTGACTTGGATGATGAGCATCATGATTCCATTTCACATGATAGGATGCGGTAGTAGGTTTTACATTTGGTTTTTACATTTCATGCCAAGAATAAAAATATTTGTGTTTTAATTTTGCTTATGGTGTGTATTTCTTTTGGTTTGTTTTGTTTTTTTGAATAAGTGTCCTTCTATTCTTGATAGAGGTTTGAAATATGAGATTATTTGTGGATTTTGTTTCATTGCAGATGATGAAAATACATTCAGATGAGGATCTCAAGTAAGGGTCGCCATTTGGTCGCTATTTGCACACAAGTGGCGACCTCACTTCCATGAAGAATTCAGAGGTCGCCACATACATGGTCGCCATGGCGACCACATGTTGCAAATGGCAACCTTTGTACATCAGGTATGGTCGCCATTTGGTCGCCATGGCGACCACATGCAAACTTCAAAATTCCTCTTGGTCGCCATTTGGTCGCCATGGCGACCGAGAGTCACAAATGGCGACATAGGGCGTTCACTTATAAATTTTCTGCTCAAAACATAACGCCGCACAAACAAAAGCTCTCTCTTCTCAAATTCTCTCAATTCCAAAGTCGTGGCACACACGTAATCTTCAAATCCGGTAAGCAATCACTCTAGTTCTTCAATTCTTTTGATCAAATCCTTCCTACATTGCATCTAGAATCACTAAGGGTGGTTTTGAGTTTGATTTGAAGTGATTAGTGCTTAGGATTGGATTTTTGTGTGGTTTGATTCATATAGAAAGTGATTGTGATAGTGTTGAAGTAGTTTTGGTTGATTGTGGTGCACTTGGTGAGTGCTGGATTGTTATTGAAGTGCCGTTGTGCTGCCGGATTTCTGTCAGAAAGCTTAGTCCGAATTGAGTGCAAAAATGGCACCGAAGATGAAATTGCCAAGCAAGGGGGGCAAGGGTAGCAAGACCCCCACTCCTAAGAGGAGAGTAGTCCCCGAATGCAAACTAAATAGGAATTTTGATGAAAGATTGGAGACATTTGCTGAGAAGAAAATGTGGCCTGAGAGGGGCATTGATTTAGAGAATATGATGGATACCCCTGTCCCAACAACAGTGAATGACATGGGATGGGGAGGATTAGCAGCTACTCCGCCACATTACAGTGAGAGTTTGGTGAAAGAATTCTATGCGGGGATGAATCCCGGGGAGTATATGAGGGGTAGTCCCATTCTAGTGAGAGAGGTTCCCGTGTACTTGAATGCACCAGACATTAACATCTATTTTGGGATGACATTGTTGGAAATTGAGGGGTTACGTGAGAGGATAGTGGAAGGAATCACCACGAATCCTTTATATGTGAAGAATTTGGTGGAATTTGCTAACACTATGACCATCACTCCTATGACCATATGGATGGCGAAGAGGTTCCCTCTCAGGTAGTCAAACTTGAAGATTGAGCACACTTTTTGGCACATTTTCCTCACCTCTTCCCTTAGACCGGTTTCCCATAGGTCCACTGTTCCATTTGAGGCAGCCAGGTTTCTACACAGTATCAGTGAGAGGCAGCCTATTGATGTGGGAATTATCATGAAGATGGAGATTCAACGGATTGGGAGGAATGAATCAGAGACAGATATCCTCCCTTTCCCTTGTTTGATCATAGAGGCCTGCAAGTTGGCGGGTGTAGATATCTCCGGGGACATACTTAAGCCCCCCATGTCAGATATGGACTTGACCACCTGGCGACGTTTGATGATTAAGCGTGGGGAGATACCTACTGGTGGGAAACGTAGGAGAGTGCGGAGTTCAGAGGCTGGCACTAGTGTTAGGGAAGAATTTGAGAGAGTGATCCCTGAGGAGGACGATGATGAGGAGGAGGAGGAGATTCCTATTTGTGATTATCATAGGCAGCCGTTAGGTCTTCGGATTCTAGATGGTGTACAGCGCATTAGGAAGACTCAGACTGGTGATTTTGATATCCTTCATGCTGATAAACTTGATATTGAAGGAAGGCAGAAGGCCTTAGAGGACAGGCAGCTGAGGTTGGAAAACCTGATTCAAAATTTGAGTGAGACAGTGATCACAGGTTTTACAGACCTCCGCCATGATCTAAGGCTCACCCCATATGTCAGGAGGCCGAAGAAGCCTACCACAGTGATTCCACCTACCCCCACTGCACCTTCAGGACATAGCACAGAGGAGCCTGACTTCGTATTTTAGACTGCACAGTCTGCTGTTGAGGAGGCAGCACAGTTGGAGGAGGCCATGGCCCGTTCCTTGACTGATCAGGGGCCCCGTTATGTGGGAGGTCCTCCTATTGATGAGGCAGCCGCATAGAGGAAATGGAGAGAGGAGCAGTCCATGAGAGCAGCATTAGCTAGGGAGCAGAGAAGGAAGGACCCGAAAGGGAAGGGTATAGAGTAGAGCATGATGAGGAGGATGATTCAGAGTAGTTGGCCTACTAGCATTTCTAGGATTTATTTTGTCTTTCCATCATTTGCATTTTCTATCACTTTATTGGGACATTGCTAGTTTTATGTTTTTACTTTTGGATTATATTGTTGGATATTTTTGTTGATTTATGCTTATTCACATTTCTTTTCCTTTTGATCTATATTTTTCATTGTTGCCTTTATTTTGTTTCCGCATAGAATAAGGGTGTGAATTGGATTTTGGTAGTGGATTTAGGACATTTGTGCTTTCTTGATATATGTGTTGTTTGGATTTTGTGTATGGATGATTGAGAGGGCAATATGCTGGATTATTGAAATGTTTTGCTTTTGCCTTTGTTGGATTATTGCTTGAAACTTGTCGGGTTGCACTTGTTGTCATTATTTTTACCACCCATGAACATTGAGGACAATGTCAAATATAGGTTTGGGGGTACTTTTGCGCAACCCATGATGCTTAGTTTTCAAAATAATTGTGTCTTGGTCTTCAAAATAATTGTGTGCCAAATTTTTCGAAAATCTTTGCGATATTGCCATAGTTGAGCATGCTTTGCTTGTGGAGATTGTCCTTTACATGAGGTAGTGAGGAATTGTGCATGTTTGAGAGTGTTTGGTTTAGATTAACACCATGCCACTTAGGGTGTCATTGAACAAAGTGCGTTAATCTTTTTCTCTTAATGTTGAGTGAATGATCAAATTTGCTTGAAGGCTAAGAATTAATAGTGGAGATTCTCGTGAGGATCACAAACACAGCCTTTAAAAAGCATACGTTGAGTTGTAAACATTCACTCTTTAAACACTCATACTCAAACACTCATACAAGCATGTTTTGGTCTCATTTGCACTAAATGTTGTTTGCCATAGAATATTATGGTCTGCTTGTGGATGCCTTATTTTGCTTAGTGGACAAATCTTTAGAAATGATTTTAGGCGATGCATGTGAAAACCGCTTTGGCCTAAACACTTCCAACCAATTTGAATATGTGTGCTCCCAAGCCCCTTTGAAGCCAAACACATTTGAAGCTTTTCTTTCATGAACCACATCTACATGAACCTTATAGCCTTATAATAATTGACCTACCTTGACCAAATGATTCACTAAGGCTTAGGAAATCAATGTAAAATTTTGAATTTATAAATGTAAGGTGTGTACCTAGGCATGTAAATGTGTGTAAGAGTCTTGCAAAGCAAGAGATGTTTGAAAATTGAAAAGAAAACAAAAGCTTGAAAAGAATGAGAAAAGAAAAGAAAAAAAAAAGAGAATAAAAAAAAAATATGAAAAGCATGAAAAGAAAAGAATTGGCAAGCAAGGAAAAGCAAAGAAAAAGAGAATCAAGAAATTAGGCACGAATGGCCTAGCAAAGAAAGAGAAATAATTGAACTACTCAAGTTGAAAATAGTTGTAGCATACACATGTATAATTGTGAGCCTGGACACCTTGAAGTGTGAACAATATGTGTGAATCTTGTGGAACTTAAAGAATTAGAATGTATGCCTTAATGTAATCATTAGGTTCCTTGATATCCATTTTTCCATTCTTTGTTTCACCATAACCTTAAGGCCCCATTACAACCAAAGAAAAGACCTTCATGATCTTTAGGATTGTCCATTTTGTACAATTTGGTTGATGCATGTTCTTTCTAATTCATGGCTTGCAATTCCATTCATGAGACCACTTTTCAGGAAATTGCGTTTTACTGTTTAGCATGTGCAATCAATTTGTTGCCATAACATGAATTCATATTGCACATGTACAATATTGAGTGAACCTAGGAGTCTTGGAGAAAAGAAGAGAGAATCCGGTGAGGTTTAGTATCAAAGCGAATTACATTCTAAACTAATAGCACCTTTGCTTTGAAGCTTTGGCATTTTGAATGTAAGATCGCATTGCGTACAATTATGTCTAAAGTGGCACGTTTTTAATCCTAACTATACATGCTCTTTCATGTTTAAATCCTCACGATGGCATGACTGTTTTAATCTCTTCATTTTGGCTTCGCACATTGATCATTTGAAGTGATAACCTTTGAAATATCTCTATGCATGTTTTTGGGGGTTTTCTTGTGATTGTTTTGCTCGAGGACTAGCAAAAGATTGGTTTGGGGGTATTTGATCAAGCCAAAATTGGTATGATTTTGGCCCTCATTTCCGATTATTTTAGCTTGATTCTCGGGCATTTCCCCGTGTTTAATGTTGTTAAATTGAGTGTTTCAGGTTTTATTAGGTTTCAGAAGCAATTGAGATGAAAGTGGAGGACTTGTGCGAAAATGTCTCACAAATGGGAAGAAATAGGGCATTTTCGCCACTTGGACTTGAGAGGTTGCTACAAGAGCGCCATGGCGACAGAGGATTCTCCAAAGACATCAAAAGGTCGCCACTTGAGCACCATGGCGACAGAAAGTCCTCAAATCAACCAGGTGGGGTCGCCATGGCGACCTCCCTTGCAAATGGCGACCTAGTGCACTCAAGGCATGGTCGCCACTTAGGGTCGCCATGCAAGTGGCGACCTCCTCACATTTACAAGGTCGCCACTTATGGTCGCCATGGCGACCTAGAGGTGCAAGTGGCGACATCTACACAAAATACTCATGGTCGCCACTTGCCATATAGCGAGAAAGATGGTTTTCATGGCGACCTTCTCTTCTAACCATTTTACGCACCAGGGTCGCCATAGCGACCAAATAAGGACCAAGGCTCCACCTCAGCGAATCAAGCAGTTATCAGTACATGTCCAAGAGTGCATATAAATAGATCGTCCCTCCATCTTCAAGAGCATCGCAAAATCAGAGAAGAAAACACAGAGAACAAAATCTGAGATCTAGCTCAACCATCCATGGCATACCATACCTCATCCTCCATTTCTCTCCTTGAACTCATCTAATCCATCCAACCCTCAACACACAACCTTGATTACTTCACTTCATCATTCCTCTTCCTACCATTTCTCCACCAAAATCCTTAGTCACTTTCCACCAAAACACCCACATTCCAAGACATATCCTCAACCTCCATTCCTTGCATCTAAGAGCATAGAGGAGAAGAAGGATCAAGCTTAAAGAAGGTGACCTAAGGGTTATTTCCTTATCATTTACTTCTTTTCATTTATTGCAAATATGTGTAACTAAACCCCTAATCTAGGGGATAGATTTGAGGATCAATTGGTTGTGGGTTTAGCTTAGCTTGTAATGAATCTCTTATGTGTTCTATTCATTCAAATTAATTAGATTCCATTCATTATAATTGACTTGTATATCACTTGTTGATTGCTATCTTGAGTGGAGTAATTTGTTATATATTCATATGTGGATTGACAATCCTTGTGTGATTAAGAACCCATTGGATATGATAGATTAGTGGTGGGTATATCAACCCCACTAATCTAAGCCTCTAAGTGGTTAACATAATGAGATTGGTACATTAATGAAGCTAGTTAGCTTACCCACATTCAATTGTTAATCGATCTATTCCTTAGCTATCTCATTAATTGATTTTATCACAATTCTTATCAAGGTGTTGAGTATTCTATTTTTCATAACATATTTTGTGTATTTTCATTTGAGTAGTTAGCATTGGTGGTTTTAGAAACCACACATCTATCAAACAATATGATTTACTTTATTGTTCAAAGATTAGTCAATTTATCTAATTAACACTCCATTCCCTGTGGAATGAACTTGCTCACTATTTTGCTATCAAATCACATTTTAAAAGGATTAAGTGGCTTAAAAGAGTTTTCAAGAATTAACCAAAATCTATATTATTACTATTTTGTTGAGTACACAAACGACCTCATTAGCTCTTCAATCTTCACCTTCCCCAAGGCCTCCTTTTCTTCCAACTCCTTTACCATGAGTTGTATTTTTCTCTCTAATTCATCCTTCCCCTGGGAGGTTTTCACCAATCTCTCTTGAAGTAAAGCTAATCGTTCTTCCAATTCCGTGCCTTGCTCTTGGTTCCTTGGCGGTTCTTCCATAACTTCCGCTCCATTCTCATATACTTGTACAAGAGCGTGTACACGGCTCCTTGTCCTCCCTTTCTTGGGATACACCGATTCTATTGATTGATCCGGCCAACTAGGATCACATGGTTGGACATCCTCTCCTCATGTGCTCGTTGTGCGGATTGGAATAACTCTATGGTCTTTCGTTGAGAAGCATGGATGCTCTCAATCTCCCGAAAGTGATCCTCCATGAAATTTTTCCACTCATCATCTATGGCATTTGATTGGCATGATGAGAAGGAATCTTGGTTCATCCACCAATCTGCATTGAAGCCATCCCCATGAGTCTCATAGCTAGGCCCTTGATTTTGCATGAAGAAATCCATAGAATCCTGAAACAAAAGAAACAAAAACTACCAAAGAAGTAAAAAGAAACTAAAAGACTAAAAGTTAATAAAAACTAAACAAAGAAAAGTTAATTGATTCAACAACCGCTTTAATTCCCCGGTAGCGGCACCAATTTTGATGAGCGTCGTTTGTGTACTCAACAAAATGATATTTAGATGTGTTCGTTTAGAAAACCGATTTTCACCACTTAGATAGAAATTTAGTATAGTGGCAAGTGGGATTCGTTCCACGGGGAATTAAGGTGATTAGTTGAATAAATTAACTAATCTATATGCAATAAAATAAATCATAAAAATATGGATGAGTGAATGGGTTGTCAAGCCATCAAACATACATGAAAAATAAACCTAATAAACTAATAAAAGAATACTTAACAAATCTAGATAAGATAAATGAAATTAACAATTAAGAGAATAGCTAGGGAATTAATGGGATCACAAATGAATTACGGGAAATGCTTATCAAGCTACTTTAGTGAACAAATCTCACAAATGTTAACCAATTGATTTCTAAAATGTGTTTGGGCCATTATTATGAACCCTAAACAACTTCCCACCGCAATACCTAACCGATTAAGGAAAGGGGGTCACGGCGGGATCGATTTGTTACAATTAAAGGCTTAGATTATCGTGGTTGATATACCCTCCGATAATCTATCATATTCACTAAGTTTTCAATCCATCAAGGTTGTCAATCCAATCAAGATTATATAACAAATTATCCTAAGTAAGATTATAATCAACTAGTGGGTATACATGTCAATTATATAATGCAAAGAATCTAATTATAAAATGAATAGAACATAAATAGAAATTAAAATATATTAAAGCTTAAGCAAATCCCAATCCAAATATTCTCACATCAAAACCCTAGAAAGGGGATTTAATTACACATATTACAATCAAAGGGAAGGAAAGTAAAAGACTAGGAAATCACCCATGGGCCTCCTTTTGTAAGCTTGATCCTTTCCTTGCCTTTGATGCTCCTTGTGTAAAGAGTGGATGATAAGGATGTGTCTAGATAGGTGGAGTCAAATGGGAAGTGACTAAGGAGATTTGTGGAGAAGATGGGAAGAAAAGGAATGATTAGGGGAGGTAATCTAGACGTTAAGTTTAGGTAGGAGAGAAAATGGAGAGAAAAGGAATGGTGGAGAAAGGAGGTTTCTTGGTGGTCAAGAGTTGTCTAAAAGAGGAAAAAAGTGATGAATTAATAGGATTTTCAAATTAGGTCTTGGGTGGAAAATTACCAAAACACCCCCTGAACATGGCAAATTACCATTTAGTCCAACAGAGGGGGTCATTGTGTAATTTGCCTCACCAATCAGAATTGCACAGCAAGGAGCTCGCTACTTTGCTCAAATGGCGACCTTGGGGCGACCCTAAATGGTGACAAATCTGGAGCCAAAACAACTCCCTGTCGCCATGGAGACCTCGGAATCCAAACCGCGACCTCGATTTGGGCTTGGGGTGACAAAGGGCAATTTTGGCATGATATGGGTAGCCGAATTCCGACCGAATGGAGGCCCGAAAGTTGAACGACCGGAGAGCCGGTCGTGTGGCTGTAATTTTGAATCGGAAACCGACCGGCGGTAGCTCGGTTTCCTACGTCTTTGAGGTGGCGACACTGATAGGGTTTATAGGGGCCATAGCTGACTGCACGCGCTGGAGGAAGAAGAAGGTGAATAGTGGGTTGAGGTGCGTTCAGCAAGGAGATGAGGTGCAAATAGGGCTGTTGTTATTTTGTCTTAAATGGGTGTAATCAGCAAATGAAACTGGTGCGTTTAGAGGCCCACACCCTCTAAACGCACCATTTAACTTAAAGGGTGTGGGCTGCGCAAATTTGGGCCACTTGGGCTACAGTAGAGATGGGCACGCATTTGGGCTTTGCTTGGGCCAGCTGAGCCCAACTTCTCTCCTTAACAAAACGCACCGTTTGGTCTGTCCACGTGGCGCTTTCTCTGCTACTCTTGGACAATTATAACCAGCACCCCTGCAGCCTTCTAAATTCACGATAAGCTCCAAACTTCCCTCATATTTTACACATTTACCCCTGTTTCACCAAAATTACTCCAATGCCCCTGAACTCTATAAATTCCTGAAAACACTTAATTTACACCATTAAATCACAGAATAATGCCCAAGAATCAAGCAAAAGGAGAAGGATATGAGGGCCAAAATCATACCAATTTTGGTTCGATCAATTAATGCATACTGATGTATGTGATCCTATGAGCATTCAAGCAAGAGGTGGATATGAGTACTTCATCTCTTTCACAGATGATTATTCGAGATTTGGTTATGTTTATATCATGAGACAAAAGTTAGATGCTTTTGACATGTTTAAAGCATTTAAAGCTGAGGTGGAAAATCGGCTAGAGAAACACATAAAAATCTTGAGATCTGATCGTGGTAGAGAATATCTATCTGGTGAGTTTCAGCAATATCTTATTGATAATGGGATCATTTCTCAGATTTTTGCACCAGGTACACCTCAACATAATGGGGTGGCAAAAAGAAGAAATAAAACTCTTTTGAATATGGTTAGGTCAATGTTGAGTTATTCAACACTCCCTGTTTCTTTTTGGGGATATGCGCTATAAACTGCAATGCACATTCTAAACAATGTACCATCGAAGTCGGTTCCTCAAACACCGCATGAGTTGTGGACTAGGCGAAAGCCTAGTTTACAACACTTAAGGATATTTGGTTGTCCTGCGCATGTGTTAAAAGGAAAGACAGTACAGAAACACTCATTTTTGTGGGGAATCCAAAAGGAACTAAAGGGTATTATTTCTATAGTCCTTCAGATCTTAAAGTATTTGTTTCGACAAATGCTAAATTTCTGAAAAAGGACTATATGAAAGAGTTTATACCTAAAAGTAGAATTGTCCTAAATGAGATGTCAGGAGATATAATTCCACAAGAGGTTTCACAACCTGGCCCAATTGTAAGTTCCGAACCATCACAAGATCAACAACCTACCATTCCTCGTCGTAGTGGGAGGGTTGTAAGACAACCCGAGAGATACATCGGTCTGGGAGAATCAGTGAAGAATCTTCCGGACGACAATGATCCCTACACATATAAGGAAGCAATGGAGGATGTTGATAGTCGCCATTGGCAAAAGGCAATGCAATCTGAAATTGAGTCCATGTTCAATAACAAAGTCTGGTCCCTTATAGACTTACCTAAAGGTATAAAACCCATTGAGTGCAAATGGGTATTCAAGAGGAAAAGAGGTATGGATGGAAAGGTGGAAACCTTTAAAGCTAGATTAGTAGCTAAAGGTTACACAAAAAAAAAGAAGGTATCGATTACGAGGAAACCTTCTCTCCTGTGGCCATGCTTAAATCCATTAGGATACTCTTATCCATTGTGGCATCTTTAGATTTAGAGATTTGGCAAATGGAAGTCAAGACAGCTTTCCTTAACAGAAGTCTTGACGAAAGCATCTATATGATGCAACCAGAAGGATTCATTGAAAAAGGCTAAATGGAAAAGGTATGCAAGTTGCAAAAATCCATATATGGATTAAAGCAAGCATCCAGATCCTGGAACATAAGGTTCGATCAAGCTGTGAAAGGTTTTGGATTTGTTCAGAACCTTGACGAACCTTGTGTATGCAAAAGGATCAAAGGTGACATGTTGGTTTTCCTAATTCTTTATGTTGATGATATACTACTCATCGGAAACGATGTTGGTGTATTGACATCAGTAAAAGAATGGTTAGCAAAACAATTTGATATGAAGGACTTAGGAGAAGCAAGTTATATTCTTGGTATCCAAGTAATAAGGGATAGAAAGAATATAATGATTGCACTATCCCAAGCTTCATACATAGATAAAATCTTGTCTAGGTTTTCCATACAGGATTCCAAGAAAGGTATGTTACCTTTTAGGCATGGAATCAAACTTTCTAAGGAACAAGTTCATAAGAATGAGCATGAAGAGCAATTCATGAGTATGGTTCCATATGCCTCAGCATTTGGAAGTCTCATGTATGAAATGCTCTGCACTAGACCAGATATTTGTTTTACTGTTGGCATAGTTAGCAGGTTTCAATCGAAACCTGGTCCTGATCACTGGATGGCAATCAAGCATATTTTCAAGTATCTCAGGAGAACGAGAGACAATATGCTTGTATACTCTGGAGGGGATTTGATTTCCGTAGGGTATACAGATTCTGATTTCCAGTCGGATTCTAACTCTAGAAAATCCACGTCAGGATCTGTGTTTACTCTTGGAGGAGTATCAAGCAATCATGCATTACTGACTCCACCACGGAAGCTGAGTATGTTGTTGCATGCGAAGCTGCTAAAGAGGCTGTTTGGCTCCGCCAATTCTTGATTGACTTAGAAGTAGTTCCCAGTGTGAATAAGCAGATCACTGTTTACTGTGACAACATTGGAGCAGTGGCTAATTCGAAAGAACCAAGAAGTCATAAGAGAGGAAAACACATTGAAAGGAAGTATCATCTTCTTAGGGAGATTGTTCATAGGGGTGACGTGACGATTACCAAAATCGTGTCAGCAGAAAATCTAGTGGATCCCTTCACAAAGGCTCTACCACAGAAGAGTTTTGATGGGCACCTAGAGAACATGGGAATGAGAGATATGACACATTTGCTATAGCGCAAGTGGGAGATTGTTAGGGTTATGCTCAATAGCAAGAGTGTAATGTTGTACTTGACAATCTTTTCATATTAATAAAGTGATTTCTGTTTGTTAACAAAATCTTATATAGCATTTATTATTATAATTGTTAAAGTAAATAATCATAAGGTCAAAATACTATGAGAAAAGAAGAATTGTTCATACATCTGGATATGTATGAGGTAGACACAATTCTTTAGTTAGTCTTGAATAACGTTCACAACTTAAGTTAAAGGTTGGGCACCTTTATCTTGTTAAAGTTGTAGAATTCTTTTACTAGCATTTGAGTGGGATCAAATGTGTTGTGACGAGTCTAAAATCATCGAAGGGTCTTCGAGTAAAAGAATCTAGTGCACTGGGTGCATTGAATTGGATCACAATGAAATACTTTTTCTAGAACCATCAATAGATAAAAGTCTTTTCATTATCAGGACAATCGGAGAGTCTATCTTAATCCTGAGATAAATGATGGACTTATGGTTGCAAGTGTTATCATTTGAGCTATCAATGAGTACGATTATATAGCATATAGTCTATCCTCGATAGTTTGGTGGTATTCATTTGTTAATCGATAGAGGACTTCATTTATAGATTCTGACATTGTGGCTCCATTTATTAAATGTGAGTAGAATATCATCATATGGATGCTTTGTGGTTTTGGATATGAAATCTTAACGTTGAGTTTTCAATAGTGTCTATTGAAAGATGACTTCTGGACAAGTCATAATATATAGCCAAGTTCAAAGTGTGGTCATATGAGTAAATATGGTAACTTGGAGAGCTATAGGCGGTCTATGAGCTCTTGGCGATTACTGATATTCTTCACGAGGATTCACTATCTCCCATATGATTGTCTAGGGTATGAATGAGTATCGTTAACTTATTCCATCTTTATTTAAGAGTGTAATTTTAGTTCTTTAGTGGAATGAACTAAAATTAATAGATTGAACCTAAGTGAATCATTTGTTGATTGTGATTGGGTTATATCTATTGGAGCTTAAATTTAGATAGGCCCGCCAAGATCCCCAATCCGCACGGACTTGCATGAATCAATTGATATATTCTACCGGACTATTTGTTGGTCCATTTAGAATTGTATTTAATATATTAAGAATATAATTTGTACATTATTTATTTAATGGGTTGTTTAATTATATTAATATATTAATGAAAGACACGTGGGCTTGTTTCTTTTAGTAAGAATGGGTCTAGTTCACTTATGGGCTTTTTATTAAAGTCCAAATGGATTAAATAAAATATGAAAACAATATGAAGGCCCAAGTTCTAGTCATGGGCAGCAATGGCTAATTTTAGCCCATTATATTGTTTTATTTTATTATTTAATTAAATGGAAATTAATTAATATGTTAATTAATTATTTAATTAAAAATCAAATCTTTTTCTGATTAGGAAATATGTTTCCTAGTAGTATACTACTATTAGTATTATACTAAATATAAAATACTTTATTTGTTTAGTCAAAGTAGGAATTCTTTTATATAGCCAAAAATACAACAAAGAGTTGGATTAGGGTTTGAATTTTAAGAAGTCTTTGTATCCTATTTGGAAAAGGACTTTGGTGATCACCTTGTTGGACAAGGTATGAATTCGGCCACCCTAAATTAACTAGGGTAAGATTTCGGCCACCCTAAAATAACTAGGGCAAAGAATTCGATCACTATATATGTGTAGTGAGAATTTTCGGCCAACCCTAGTAATTTTTGGCTTTTGAAGAATTATTTTTCTTTTGCTAAAGTGAAAAATAAAATCCTACTCTAAGACTAGTGAGTGATTCGGCCAAGAGGGGTGTGAGAAAAGAATTGTTCTTGTTTCGATAGTGTACTAGTGATCTTAACATCAAGAGATCTTGTACACACTTTCGAATTAGGTTCACGCGAATTTCAATCTTACGATTGTGAATTCAAAAGTGACCGGAACATTCTTAGCAATCTTTTGGAGATTGTAGTGACTAATAGAATCAGAAAAGTTTTTGTTGTCCATTCTCAGGTTCACAATTTAAAGAAGGGAGACCACGCTCCTAGGTGATTCACGTTTGTGATTGGTTTTGGAAGATCTTGCGGATTACCATCGACGTTAGTCAATCGGATCACGCGACAAAGGTATTTCATCTTTTCATATGTATGTTTAATTACTTAAATGGCTAAGGTTCAATATGGAAATTTTTTTAAAATATACTAAACCCTCTTTTAGTCTCGCTTCCGCTGCGTGCACGTATTTTTCCCTACATATGCTATATAATTGTACTCATTCATAGCTCAAATGATAACACTTGTAACCATAAGTCTAACATTTATCTCAGGATTAAGATAAACTCTCCGATTATCCTGATAATTAAAAGACTTTTATCTATTGACGGTTCTAGATAAAGTATTTCATTGTGATCCAGTTCAATGCATCCAGTGCACTAGATTCTTTTATTCGAAGACCCTTCGATGATTTTAGACTCATCATAACACATTTGATCCCACTCAAATGCTAGTAAAAGAATTATACAACTTTAACAAGATATAGGTGGTCAACCTTTAACTTAAGCTGTGAACGTTATTCAAGACTAAGTAAAGAATTGTGTCTACCTCATACAAAGTAAAGAATTGTGTCTACCTCATACATATCTAGATGTACGAACAATTCTTCTTTTCTCATAGTCTTTTGACCTTATGATTATTTACTTTGACAATTATAATTATAAATGCTATAAGAATTTGTTAAAACAGAAATCACTTTATTAATATTATAAGATTGTCAAATACAATATTATACTCTTGCTATTGAACATAATCCTAACAAGCAATGGGTCCCGAGATTCATCTTGCTCTACCAGGATTATTTTCACAAAAAAAGATGTTTACAATACAGTTCAATCCCATGACGACCCCATGGTAATCTCGATACAAATCGCCAACTGTCGGGTACACCGCATCCTGATAGATATAGGAAGCAGTGTTGACATCTTATTCAAGGGAGCACATGAACAACTCAACTTGAAGAATTTCGTCTACAACAGCTACACCTCACCTCTATACGGGTTCACAGGGGACTCCGTCATGCCTATGGGATCAAAAATTCTACCCATTTGATGAGGTCGTTTGTGTACTCAACAAAATATTAATAATAGAGATTATGGTTGATTCTTGAAAACTCTTTTAAGGCCACTTAAATCCTTTTAAAATGTGATTTGATAACAAAATAGTGAGCAAGTTCGTTCCACAGGGAATGAAGTGTTAATTAGATAAATTGACTAATCTTAAGACAATAAAATAAATCATATTGTTTGATAGATGTGTGGTTTCTAAAACCACAAATGCTAACTACTCAAATGAAAATACACAAAATATGTTATGAAAAATAGAATACTCAACACCTTGATAAGAATTGTGATAGAAATCAATTAATGAGAGGACTAGGGAATAGATCGATTAACACTTGGATGTAGGTAAGCTAACTAGCATCATTAATGTACCAATCTCATTATGTTAACCACTTAGAGGCTTAGATTAGTGGGGTTGGTATACCCACCACTAATCTATCCTATCCGATGGGTTCTTAATCACACAAAGATTGTCAATCCATATGTGAATATATAACAAATTATTCCACTCAAGATAGCAATCAACAAGTGATATACAAGTCAATTATAATGAATGGAATCTAATTAATTTGAATGAATAGAACACATAAGAGATTCATTACAAGCTAAACTAAACCCACAACCAATTGTTCCTCAAATCTATCCCCTAGATTAGGGGTTTAGTTACACATATTTGCAATGAATGAAAAGAAGTAAATGATGAGGAAATAACCCTTGGGTCACCTTCTTTAAGCTTGATCCTTCTTCTCCTCTATGCTCCTAGATGCAAGGAATGGAGGTTGAGGAAATGTCTTGGAATGTGGGTGTTTTGGTGGAAAGTTACTAAGGATTTTGGTGGAGAAATGGTGGGATGAGGAATGATGTAGTGAAGTAATCAAGGTTTTGTGTTGAGGGTTGGATGGATTAGATGAGTTCAAGGAGAGAAATGGAGGAGGATGAATAATGTTCCATGGATGATGATCTAGATCTGAAATGAGTGTTCTCTGAATTTTTGCTCTGATTTTTGATGCTTGAAGATGGAGAGACGCTTCATATATATACTCACTCATGGACATGTACTGGTAACTGCTTGATTCGCTGATGTGGAGTCTAGGTCGCTATTTGGTCGCTATGGCGACCATGGAGCGTAAAACGGTTAGATGAAAAGGTCGCTCCGAAAACCATCTTTCTCGCTATTTGTCAAGTGGCGACCATGACCAAAATGTGTAGAGGTCGCCACTTGTATCCTCTAGGTCGCCATGGCGACCATAAGTGGCGACCCTGGAAATGTGAAGAGGTCGCCATTTGTACCATCAAGGTCGCCATGGCGACCCTAAGTGGCGACCATGCCTTGAGTGCACTAGGTCGCCACTTGCAAGGGAGGTCGCCATGGCGACCCCACCTGATTGTTTTTGTGACTTTCTGTCGCCATGGCGCTCAAGTGGCGCCCAAGTGGCGACCTTCTGATGCCTTTGGGGACTCCTCTGTCGCCATGGCGCTCAAGTGGCGCCCTCTTATGTCCAAGTGGCGAAAATGCCCTGTTTCTTCTCATTTGTGAGACATTTTCGCACAAGTCCTCCACCTTCATCTCAATTGCTTCTGAAACCTAATAAAACCTGAAACACTCAATTTAACAACATTAAACACGGGGAAATGCCCGAGAATCAAGTAAAAAGAAACAGAAATGAGGGCCAAAATCATACCAATTTTGGCCTGATCACCATTATAGTTAGGGATGCTCTTCTTCAACAAAACGTGATTACATAATTCATTGTGGTAGACACCCTGTCTGCATACAATGCAATTTTAGGTACCCTGTCTGCATACAATGCAATTTTAGGTAGACCATTCCTATCAGGGATTAGGGGGTACTATCCATCTATCACAATGTCTTGAAATTCCCAGTAGGTATAGGGAAAAATGTATGCACGCGGCGAAAGCGAGACTAAAAAGAGTTTAGTATATTTTTTAAAAAATTTCCTATATTGAACCTTAACCCTTTAATTAATTAAACATATATATGAAAAGATAAAATATCTTTGTCACGTGAT
Organism: Acer campestre; assembly: GCA_954870605.1. Classification (NCBI taxonomy): domain Eukaryota; kingdom Viridiplantae; phylum Streptophyta; class Magnoliopsida; order Sapindales; family Sapindaceae; genus Acer; species Acer campestre. The sequence continues at coordinate 27,091,671 of OX940801.1, forward strand.
CCGATTAACTAGTGTCAATGGTAATCCGCAAGATCTTCCAAAACCGATCACGAACGTGAATCACCAAGGAGCGTGGTCTCCCTTCTTTTGAATTGTGAACGTGAGAATGGACAACAAAAAACTTTTCTGATTCTGTTAGTGACAACATGATCGAACCAAAATTGGTATGATTTTGGTCCTCATTTCCTTCTCCTTTTGTTTTATTCTTAGGCATTATTCTTTGATTTAATGGTGTAAATTAAGTATTTTCAGGAATTTATAGAGTTCAGGGGCATTGGAGTAGTTTTGGTGAAATAGGGGCAAAAGTGTAAAATATGGAGGAAGAATTGAAGTTATTGAGATTATTGAAGAATACAGGGGGCTTTCTGTAATTTACCATGCAGATCAGGCAAGAAGGCGCCACATCATCATCGCTACACGGTGCGTTTTGCCTAAGAGATGGGCCTCTAAGTGCAGCCTAATCGGTTACTAACTGCACCCACATAAGGAGCAGCCTATGCTCATTTAGTGAAACGCTGTCGTTTGGAAGCAAGCCTAATGCGTGGCCCAAACGAAGCCCAACTCACAGCAACCCATCTCCTTTGTAAGTGAAACGGTGCGTTTCACCTAATATGCAGGCCCAAATCACGCCCAAATCCTTGACCCATCAGCGCCCAAATTACACCCCATTTCAATTCTAAACAGCCCCACCCTTTATGCCAATTTGCACCAGCTGTGTTCACCCAGCCCACTTGCTGATTGCACCCCCTTACTATTCATCATCTCCTCCATTTCTCAACATGCAGCAGCCACACAACTCCCTTCCATAAACCCTTGCACCGCCGGCCGGAAACCACTTTTCCCAGACCTACCGCCGGCCGGAAAGTGGTCAAAAATCACGGCCACATCACCGGTAGCTGCTTCGTTCCACTTCCGAGCCTCCATTTGGCCGGAATCTTCTTACCCAAATCACACCCAATTCACGCCTTAACTCCCCATTTTACCCCTAGGTCGCCATTTGGCCTTCCGATGTCGCTATGGCGATAGGGAGTTGATTCCCACACCTGATGAGGTCGCCATTTACATAGGATGGATTAGTGGAGGGTATATCAACCACATTAATCTAAACCTAAATTGGTTAACATGTAGAGATTGGTCCTTAAAGTGGCTTAAAAAGCAATACCCATACCTACTTGCTAATCAATCAATTCCCTAGCATCAACATTAATTGTTTACATCCATTTTTCTTATCAAGATTGTGAGTCTTCTATTTTTCATATCACCATATTTTTAGTTAGGTTAATTTTGTATGTATGTTTGATGGTTTGACAAACCATACACTCATTCATCATTTATGATTTATTTTATTGTTTATAGATTAGCTAATCAATTCAACATATTACTCTAATTCCCTATGGAACGAATTCTAAGCTTACCACAATACTCATTTGCAAAACTTAAAATATATTGTGTAAAGATTCATTTTATAAACATTCTTTTGGTAATTCGCAATTTGGTAACGACACAAAAAGCGAGTCATCACAACAAACTCCAAAAGGTTGCTAAGAATGTTCCAGTCACTTTTGAATTCACAATCATTAGATTGAAATTCGCATGAACCTTATTCGAAATTGTGCACAAGATCTCTTGATGTTAAGATCACTAGTGCACTATCGAAATACGAACAATTCTTTTCTCACCACCCCTCTTGGCTGAAATCTTTCACTATTCTAAGAGTAGGATTTTTAATTTTCCACTTTTACAAAAGAAAATTAATTCTTCAAGGAAAAAACTAGGTCTGGCCGAAAATCATCCCTAGTCCTATATAGGGACCGAATTTTTTGCCCTAGTTTATTTAGGGTGGCCGAATTCTTACCTTGTCCAACAAGGTGATCACCAAAGTCCTTTTCCAAATAGGATTTGTATTTTCACAAAAGACTTCTTAGAATTCAAACCCTAATCCAACTTTTTAGTGTATTTGTGACTAAATAAAAGACTTCCTAATTTGACTAAACAAATAAAGTCTTTTATATTTAATATAATACTAATAGTAGTATACTACTAGGAAACATATTTCCTAATCAGAAAAAGATTTGATTTTTAATTAAATAATTGATTAACATATTAATTAATTTCCATTTAATTAAATAATAAAATAAAACAATATAATGGGCTAAAAACTAGCCATTGCCGCCCATGACTAAAACTTGGGCCTACATATTGTTTTCATATTTTATTTAATCCATTTGGACTTTAATAAAAAGCCCACATGTGAACTAGACTCATTCTTACTAAAATAAACAAGCCCACATGCCATTCATTAATATATTAATATAATTAAACAGCCTATTAGATAAATAATGTGCAAATTATATTCTTAATATATTAAATACAATTCTAAATGGACCCATAAATAGTCTGGTAGAATATATCAAGTGATTCATGCAAGTCCGTGCGGATTGGGGATCTTGGCGGGCCTATCTAAATTTAAGCTCCAATAGATATAACCCAATCACAATCAACAAATGATTCACTTAGGTTTAATCTATTAATTCTAGTTCATTCCACTAAAGAACTAAAATTGCACTCTTAAATAAAGATGGAACAAGTTAACGATTCTCATTTGTACCCTAGACAATCATATAGGAGATAGTGAATCCTCATGAAGAATATCAGTAATTGCCAAGCGCTCATAGACCGCCTATAGCTCTCAAAGTTACCATGTTTACTCATATGACCACACTTTGAACTTGGATATATATTATGACTTGTCCAAAAGTCATCTTTCAATAGACACTATTGAAAACTCAACGTTAAGATTTAATATCCAAAACCACAAATTATCCATATGATGATATTCTACTTACATTTAATAAATGGAGCCACGATGTTCATATCTATAAATGAAGTCTTCTATCAATTAACAAATGAATACAACCAAACTATCGAGGATAGACTATGCTATATAATCGTACTCATTGATAGCTCAAATGATAGCACTTGCAACCATAAATCCATCATTTATCTCAGGATTAAGATAGACTCTCTCATTGTCCTGATAATGAAAAGACTTTTATCTATTGACGGTTCTAGAAAAAAGTATTTCATTGTGATCCAGTTCAATGCACTCAGTGCACTAGATTCTTTTACTCGAAGACCCTTTGATGGTTTTAGACTCATCACAACACATTTGATCCCACTCAAATGCTAGTAAAAGAATTCTACAACTTTAACAAGATAAAGGTGCCCAACCTTTAATTTAAGTTGTGAACGTTATTCAAGACTAACTAAAGAATTGTGTCTACCTCATACATATCTAGATGTACGAACAATTCTTCTTTTCTCATAGTCTTTTGACCTTATGATTATTTACTTTGACAATTATAATAATAAATGCTATAAAAATTTGTTAACAAATAGAAATCACTTTATTAATATGAAAATATTGTCATGTACAACATAACACTCTTGCTATTGAGCATAATCCTAACAATAGGAACCAACGTAGGAGAAGTTAGGGGTGATCAACAGGCAGCCCGTAATTGTTACGCGGTGTCTACCAACCATGCAGCACTTGCTAGACAATGTGCACATGTGTCTGATGGACCAAGTTAGAATATGCCGGAACAGGATTACTACGCCTTAGAAGATGGTGAGGTACCAGATGTAATTATAGAGGAACCGAACGAAGAAGAGCAGGGATGGGTCAGTGGACATCCCGTGGATCAATTAGAAAAAATTCCTATCAAGGGTGAAGACCTAACTAAGGTGGTGAAAGTTGGAGGAGGACTAAACCCCGAAGTCAGGAAGGACTTGGTAAAGCTCCTCAGGGAATACAGCGACATCTTCGCTTAGAGCCATGAAGAGATGCTTGGCATCCCCCTTAGTTTGGCTACTCATAGGTTGGCAGTAGACGCAACCTTCAAACCAATAAAACAGAAACAAAGACATTTCAATGCCGAACGGAACGTCGCAGTCCAGGAAGAAGTAGACAGGCTCCTGAAGGCCAGATTCATCGGGGAATCCCGGTACCCCGAATGGATTGCCAATGTGGTCTTGGTAACCAGTCTAACGGGAAATGGCAAATGTGTGTGGATTACACCGACCTCAATCGGGCTTGCCCCAAGGATAGCTTCCCTCTGCCTAAGATAGATCAGCTCATTGATTCCACCACAGGTAACAAGCTCTTAAGCTTCATGGATGCCTTCTCGGGGTACAATCAGATCATGATTCACCCCTCTAATCAAGACAAGACCAGCTTTATCACCGGCCAGGGCTTCTACTGCTATAAGGTGATGCCTTTCAGACTTAAAAATGTAGGTGCCACATACCAGCGTATGGTGAACAAATTGTTCAAAGAACAGATAGGAAGATCAATATAGGTGTATATAGATGATATGATCACAAAATCTCAGGAGGCTGAACAACATATAAGAGACTTGCGCCAAACTTTTCAGGTGATAAGATAGAACCAAATGAGATTAAACCTCGCAAAGTGTGCTTTCAGGGTAGCAGCAGGGAAGTTTCTATGATTCATGGTGCATGAAAGAGGGATCGAGGCCAATCCCGAGAAGATCAAAGCTATCTTAGATCTTAAGTCACCTAAAACTCTTAAGTAGGCACAAAGGTTGACTGGCCGGATAGCAACATTGAACCGGTTCATATCCCGCTCCACTGATAAGTGCCTTCCTTTTTTCAAGGTATTCAAGCAAGGAAAGAAGATGAAGTGGGACGAGCAAAGCAAACAGGCTTTCCAAGCTTTGAGGGAGTACTTAGCTAGCCCACCTTTGTTGGTGAAGCCTAACCCAGGGGAAGAACTCTTATTCTATTTGGCAGTTTTAGAGGCTGCTACAAGCAGAGGCTTAGTAAAGAAGTGCAATGACGAGGTACAGAGACTAGTTTACTACGTGAGCCGTGCTTTCACCAAATCTGAGAAAAACTACACCCTCCTAGAGAAGCTCGTTATGCCTTGGTAACTACAGCCAGAAAGCTTCGGCCTTACTTTCAAGCACACACCATCGTTGTAGTCACTGACCAGCCGTTGCGACAATTCCTCTAGAGGCCGAATGTGTCAGGCAGATTGGTCCTATAGGTCATAGAACTCACCCAGTTTGATATCAAATACAAGGTAAGAACCACGGTCAAAGCCCAAGCCCTAGCCAATTTTATAATGGAATTCAGTACGACTTCAGACCCTGATAAGTAAGCAGACCCGGGTTCGGATCCAACCAATCTGAACTGGCCTGAAGGTAGCAAGACCTGGGTCCTATACATGGATGGGGGCATAAAATTAGTCAGGATACGAGGTAGGAATCATCGTGATTGACCCAAAGGGGGTTGAATGCAACCATTGTTTCAGGTTTGAATTCAGAGCAACTAATAACGAAGCAGAATATGAAGCCTTACTAGCAAAAATGGGATTAGCAGAAGCCTTAAGGGTTGATTTCCTCCTAGTCAAAAGCGACTCTCAACTGATAGTAAATCAGGTGTCAGGGTTATACCAGGAAAAAGGTGACAACATGGCAGCATACTTGACTAAGGTCCGGCAAGCAATAAAGAAATTCAAAGGCGTGAGAATGAAGCTAGTGCCTAGAGAGAAGAACCATTGTGCAGACTTCCCAGCTAAGATTGCAACAGGTGAAGGGCATGCTTTACCCAGAGGAGTACCTCTCCAACTAATACCCTGTTCTAGTATAGCTAAGGAGGGAGAGAGGTCCAGCCAGTCGGCCGACTCCCCTGTTAGATGGATTTGATAGCGGATTACCTCCAAAGCGACATTCTCCCTACAGATCCAGATCAAGCATGCAAGCTTAAGAGAATTGCTACCCGATACTGCCTTATAGATGGATACCTCTACCGTAAAGAGAAGTCTCTTCCATTACTGAGATGTCTGTATCCGGACGATGCACATTGGGCACTTAACGAGGTACACTCAGGAGAATGTGGTAACCAAGCATCATGAGAGACACTAGCTTACCATATACTTAGAATGGGCTACTTCTGGTCGACTATACACCAGGATACAAAACTGTTTGTGTGATCCTGCGAGGCTTGTTACAAAATAGCAAACCTCCATCACCTCCCTCTAGAAAGACTCTCCTCGATCAGTACACCCTACCCCTTTGCTATCTAGGGACTAGATCTAATTAAGCCGCTCCCAACTGCACCAGGCCAGGCTAAACATATAGTAGTGGCAATAGATTACTTCACCGGGTGGGTAGAAGCTAAAGCTCTTACCTGGATAACTAAAGAAAAGACTACCAGCTTTATCAAAGAGAACATCGTATGCCGTATTGGTACCCTGATGGCCATTATAACCGATTTGGGAAAGCAATTCGATAACGCCAACTTCAGGGATTTTTGTGAAGACCGGAATATTGATATCCATTTTACATCGGTAGCCCATCCTCAGACTAACGGGCTAGTTGAGTCCATTAACAAGACCATCAAGAAGCTTCTGAAAAAAAAACTCCAATAGAAAAAAGGCTTGTGGGTAGAAGAATTACCTAATGTATGATGGGCATACAGGATAACCAGGAGAACTGCAACAGGTGAAACCCCTTACTCATTGGTATTTGGGACAGAGTCTGTTCTATCTATCAAGCACAAGCTTATGTCTTTCAGGGTCCAACATTTCGAGCCAGGAGATAAAGAGACCAAATTGAAGGCCAACCTGGATCTTCTGGAGGAAAAGCAATGCAGAATTGCTGAAAAGGTGGCAGTTTATCAGAGTAAAATAGCCCGACACTTCAACAGAAAGGTGAGAATCTGGAAATTTAAAGAAGGAGACTTGGTTCTCAGGAAAGTAACTCATAACACACGAAAAAGGTCCAACGGGGTACTAGCACCAAATTGGGAAGGTCCTTTCCTGGTGAAAGCAACTCTCCAGGGGGCGCTTACTAGCTGGAAGACATGGATGGCTATCTAGTTGACCACACATGGAATGCTGATCACCTCAGGAAGTTCTATCCTTAGAAATTTTTATGAAAGGCTTGTGTCGGGTGACATGCCTACCCCGAATTTACTTTGCATTTTTAGAACAATTCAATAAAGTCAGTTATTTCGCCTGCATGACTCGCTTATGTTTATCTTACAAGTTTTTTCGCCATAACTGAATCGCCTCCATATCAGGAAATAGTCTTATGGCGCTCATGCTGCCTTGGTTGGGGTATACCCTCCTCTAAGAAGGATTTGATTTATCAGACTAAGGATCCGGATTCGTGGCCTTAGTAGCCTGCCGTATCCTTAATATCAGGAAATAGTATTATGGCGCTCCTACTACTTTGGTCAGGTATACCCTCATCCAAGAAGATTTTGGGTTATTAGACTAAGGATTCGGACTCGTGGCCTTAGTTGCCTGTCATATCCTCAAGATCAAGAAATAGCCTTATAGCGATCTTGCTACTTTGGTCGGGGTATACCCTCCTCCAAGAAGGATCTGATTTATCAGACTAAGGATCTGGATTCGTGGCCTTAGTAGCCCGCCATATCCTTAATATCAGGAAATAGCCTTATGGCGCTCCTGCTGCCTTGGTCGGGGTATACCCTCCTCCAAGATGATTTTGGGTTATTAGACTAAGGATTCGGACTCGTGGCCTTAATTGCCTGCCATATCCTCAAGACCAGGAAATAGTCTTATGGCGCTCCTGCTGCCTTGGTCGGGGTATACCCTCCTCCAAGAAGGATCTGATTTATCAGACTAAGGATCCGGATTCGTGGTCCTAGTAGCCTGCCGTATCCTCAATATCAGGAAATAGCCTTATGACGCTTCTATTGCCTTGGTCGGGGTATACCCTCCTCAAGGAAGATTGTGGGTTATCAGACTAAGGATCCAAACTCATGGCCTTAGTTGCCGGTTGTATCCTCAAGACCAGGAAATAGCCTTATGGCGTTCCTGCTGCCTTGGTCGGGGTATACCCTCTGTTAGGATTATGCTCAATAGCAAGAGTGTAATATTGTAATAACAATCTTTTTCATATTAATAAAGTGATTTCTGGTTTAAACAAATCTTATAGCATTTATAGTTTAATATTATAATTGTTAAAGTAAATAATCATAAGGTCTAAAGACTATGAGAAAAGAAGAATAGTTCGTACATCTGGATATGTATGTGGTAGACACAATTCTTTAGTTAGTCTTGAATATTGTTCACAACTTAAGTTAAAGGTTGGGCACCTTTATCTTGTTGAAGTTGTAGAATTCTTTTGCTAGCATTTGAGTGGGATCAAATGAGATATGATGAGTCTAAAATCATCGGAGTGTCTTCGAGCAAAAGAATCTAGTGCACTGGGTGCATTGAACTGGATCACAATGAAATACTTTATCTATAACCGTCAGTAGATAAAAGTCATTTCATTATCAGGACAATCGGAGAGTCTATCTTAATCCTGAGATAAAGAATGGACTTATGGTTGCAAGTGATATCATTTGAGTTATCAATGAGTACGATTATATCGCATAGTCTATCCTCGATAGTTTGGTGAGGACTTCATTTATAGATATGGACATCGTGGCTCCATTTATCAAATGAGAGTATAATATCATCATATGGATGTTTTGAGGTAATTGGATATTAAATCTCAACGTTGAGTTTTCGATAGTGTCTATTGAAAACATGGCTTCTGGACAAGTCAAAATATCCAAGTTCAAAACGTGGTCATATAAGTAAATATGGTAACTTGGAGAGTTATAGGCGGTCTATGAACTCTTGGCGATTACTGATATTAATCATGAGGATACACTATCTCCAACATGATTGTCTAGGGTATGAATGAGGAAACATCTTCCTTTTCTGTCTTTATTTAAGAGTTCAATTTTAGCTCTTCAGTGGAATGAGTTAAAATTAATGGATCGGACCTAAGTGAATCATTTGTTGATTGTGATTAGGTTATGTCTATTGAAGCTTAAATTTAGATAGCCCGCCAAGATCCCCAATCCACATGGACTTGCATGGATCACTTGATATATTCTACCGGACCAATTTAGGGTCCATCTAGAATTGCATTTAATATATTAAGAATATAATTAGCACATTATTTAAGTAATTTGCTGCTCAATTATATTTATATATTAATGGATGACATGTGGGCTTGTTTCTTTTAGTAAGAATGGGTCTAGTTCACATGTGGGATTTTTATTTAAAGTCCTATGGATTAAATGAAATAAGAAAATAATATATGGCTCAATATGCTTATATGGGGCGGCAAGGTGATTAATTAACCTTATATATTATTTTGTTTTCATTGTTTAATTAAATAAGAATTAATTAATTTATTAATTAATTGTTTAATTAAGAATCAAATCTTTTATGATTAGGAAATATGATTCCTAAAGGTATACTATTGGTAGTAGTATACTTAAATTAAAAGACTTGTTTGACAAGGAAATAATTAATTAATTTTATTTATTTAATCAAATAAGAAGTCTTTTTATTTTAGTCAAATAAAAGAATAAAAGATTTATGAGTTGGATTAGGGTTAGGAAGTCTTAAACTAAATAGGAATTAGGGTGCAATACAAACTCCTTTTGGTTTGAGGATTGCAGCAACCCTAGTCCCTTTTTGGCTAGAGAATTCGGCCACCCTAGTAAAAAGGAAGAAAGAAAATTTTGCCACATATATAAGTGGACTTATAATTTTCGGCCACTTAGGGTTTTTGGTGTGCTTAATTCTATTTTCTTCTTCTTCTCAATTCATAGAAAGATAACTTTTATTCTACTAAAACAAAAAGAGACATAGATTATTCTTTGATGGTATACTATTTGCTTATACATAAATAAGCTTGTGTATACAACATCGATCGAGGTTCACGCGAGTTTCGATCATAAGATTGAGAACTCAAAAGTGACCGGAATAATCTGAGTGTTTTTTTTTTTTATTGTTTTTGTGACTAACAAAGAAGAGAAAAGTTTGTTTTATCCAATCACAGGCTTGCAATTCAAAGAAAAGGGAGACCACGCTCCTAGGTGATCCACGTTTGTGCTAGGATTGAAGATCTTGCGGATTACCATCGACGTAAGTCAATCGGATCACGCGACAAAAGGTATTCTTCTTTTGTTAGATAAAATATATCTTTAATTGATTAAAAGGGTTTAAGGTTCATAAAAGGAAAATTTTTTAAAAGCTACTAAACCTAATTTTTTTAGTCTCACTTCCGCTGCGTGTACTTTACAGTATATTTTTCCCTACAATTGGTATTAGAGCCTAGGTTGAACCCTTTTAATTAATTAACGTATATATATGTGGATTGATTTCCTTTTATTGTGATTATGCATGTTTAGAAAGAGATGGCACTCTAGGTATTCGCATATATAATTACATGTGATGTATGGATTTATATATGTTTTATGTGGATTGTTATTGCTCGATTTTGGTCCTAGATTTTCAATGCATTTTTGTTATGGAATTGTAACAAGAAGGGTGGTCTATCATCGCCGTAATTCCTTCTTGGTAGTTGCTAGGTTTTATTTTTTATATATATATAGGTGCAGTATTTTTTTTAATACTACTGCAGTTTTTTTTTATTTTATTTTTAAGTGCAGATTTTATGTATAAAAAAATACTGCAGTGAATAAAAAAAAAATTAATACTGCAGTATTTATTATTTTATATTGCTGTAATATATTTGGGTGTTGAAGATTTGAAGACACGAAGAAAAACGAAGCAACCGGAACCGAGAACGAGCACCGTGCGCACCCTAGGAGTGGATTGGGCTGCGCATGGCAAGCCCAAACCTTGGTGGGCTGCGCATGGCAGCCTTGTGTGGCCTTATGGGCTGCGCATGGCAGCCCCTTTGTGGGGTTGTGGGCTGTGCACGCCCATGGGAGAAGGCCGAAGGATGAGCTTATGGTTGATGGGAAACTTGAAGATCTTGTATTCCTATATCATTGTAATTTACTTGTTTTTCTAGGATGGGCCAAAATTGTTGCTATTTAATTTATGCTTAAATATTACAATATTTGTTATTGTATGATAACATGACATATAGAATAGGAGTGCCACTCATATATCTCTTTTGGTATGAACATGCATTGAATGATTTAGGTATCTAAATTGGCATCTAGATAACTTGGTAAATCATTCTATGGGATTTAATCACATGCCTTAAATAATTGAGTGGGAGAAGGTGTTTTTTGTAACACCTATGGCTTCCAAGATTAGTTGAGCTTAATTATTTATTGGTCATACCCCCAAGGGGCGTCCATGAATGGAATTTAGCAATATACTTCCTTACAAGGATAGACTAAACAATGGACTCAAACGAGATCTACTCCCCAAGGAGGGATTTTCGTGAGAGAAAGTTGAGGGTCGATTTCTTGGTAACACACTCAATGTAATTTTATTGATATCCTCCCAAGAGTTCTTGTCAGTAAAATTGCAAGGCTAAAATTGAAAACGCTAGTTGTTATGTTAACAATTAGGTGGGACCTAGTCTAACTAGTAAATGGTGCGAACTCCCAAATGAGGCGTAACATTTATGGGTGTTAGATCACCGGTGAATTTTTATGATTGAGTTATTTATTTAATTAAAGATAAATATTTAAAGTGCTTTATAATGATTATTTACTTATATATAATTTTATTTTATTAAGAAATCATGACCTCATCCCTAATGAACATCCTGAAAGATAACACTTTAACTGGAGATAATTATGTCACATGGAAAAGGAAAATTAGGTTGTTGCTGCAAGCTGAAAAACATAAATTTTGTTCTAACTACTCCTAAACCACCTGCTCCTACTAATGAATCTAATGTGATGCAATGAGACGAGTATGAGCAGTGGGAGACCTCTAATGAGATGGCCAAATTGCTACAATCTCATACGTGTTGCAATAGCAGCATGAAGGAATGGGGTCTGTTGCTGATATGATGATGTCTCTAGAAGAGATTCATATGGTTGGTAAAGTTGCTACTATTAAGACCCGTCGGAAGGTCAAGGAATAATAGAAGAAAAAGCAACTTGGGCTTACCAAGAAAGTAACCAAGATCAAAAGGAAGTGCTTCTTTTGTGGTGAAAAGAGACATTGGAAAAGTAATATTCCAAAGTCTCAAAATAAGAAGGAACAAGGTAATATGAATTATCTTGAAACATGTTTTTCTGGTAGATTCTACAGATTCTTAGATCGTAGACTCTGGAGCCACTAATCATGTTTGTTATTCCTTACGGGGGTTTCAAGAAGGGAGAAGGCTAAATAAGAATGAAATCAATTTGCGCTTGGGCAACGGATCGTTAGTGTCTGCAAGTGTAGTGGGAGATATTAGAGTTTGTTTGGATTCTAGAAGGCATTTAGATTTAATAGACGTTTGTTATGTACCTCAATTCAAGAGGAATTTAATTTCAGTTTCTTGTTTGAATAAATTTGGATATTCGGTTACTTTTAATAAAGTTTTTATTATTAATAAGAATGACAAAATTATTTGCAAAGGTACATTGGAAAACGGTCTATACTTTTTGCATAAAAATATCTCTCACTCGTTAGACACAGAAATAACGGAACCTAATCATAAAAGAGTTAAATTATCAAAAGATGAAACCTACCTATGGCATTTACGCCTAGGTCATATTAACCTTAATAGGATTAAAAGATTGGTATGTGACGGACTTTTGAGTGACTTAAAGGTTGATGATCTACCAACTTGTGAATCTTGTTTGGAAGGTAAAATGACCAAAAGGACGTTCTCTGCCAAAGGTGCCAGAGCCACTGAATGTTTAGGATTGATACACACTGATGTATGTGGACCTATAAGCATTCAAGCTAGAGGTGGATATGAGTACTTCATCACTTTCACAGATGATTACTCAAGATATGGCTATGTGTATCTCATGCGACATAAGTCGGATGCTTTTGACATGTTCAAAGCATTTAAAGCTGAAGTGGAAAATCAGCTTGAGAAACAAATAAAAATCTTGAGATCTGATCGTGGTGGAGAATATCTATTTGGTGAGTTTCAGTAATATCTTATTGATAATGGGATAGTTTCTCAGTTTTCTGCACCAGGTACACCTCAACAAAATGGGGTAGCAGAAAGGAGAAATAGAACTCTTTTGGATATGGTTAGGTCTATGTTGAGTTATTCAACACTTCCTATTTCTTTCTGGGGATATGCTTTACAAACTGCAATATACATTCTAAACGATGTACCATCTAAGTCTGTTCCTAAAACACCGCATGAGTTGTGGATTGGGCGCAAGCCTAGTTTACAACACTTAAGGATATTTGGTTGTCCTGCGCATGTGTTAAAAGGAAAGACAGAAAAGATGGAGTCCCGTTCGGAAACATGTATATTTGTAGGGTATCCAAAAGAAACTAAAGGATATTATTTTTATAGTCCTTCAGATCTTAAAGTATTTGTTTCGACAAATGCTAAATTTCTGGAAAAGGAATATATGAATGATTTTGTGCCTAGAAGTAGAATTGTCCTGAATGAGATGTCAGGAGATACAATTCCTCGAGAGGTTACACAACCCAACCCAATTGTAAGTTCCGATCCAACACAAGGTCAACAACCTACCATTCCTCGTCGTAATGGAAGGGTTAGAACACAACCCGAAAGATACATCGGTCTAGGAGAATCAGTGGAGAATCTCCCGGACGACGATGATCCCTACACGTACAAGGAAGCTATGGAGGATGTTGATAGTCGCCATTGGCAAAAGGCAATGCAATCTGAGATTGAATCTATGTTCGATAACAAAGTCTGGTCCCTTGTAGACTTGCCTAAAGGGATAAAACCCATTGGGTGCAAGTGGGTATACAAGAGGAAAAGAGGTATGGATGGAAAGGTGGAAACCTTTAAAGCTAGATTGGTAGCTAAAGGGTATACACAGAAAGAAGGTATCGATTACGAGGAAACCTTCTCTCCTGTGGCCATGCTTAAATCCATTAGGATGCTCTTATCCATTGCAGCATCTTTAGATCTAGAGATTTGGCAAATGGACGTCAAGACAGCTTTCCTTAATGGAAGTCTTGATGAGAGCATCTACATGATGCAACCAGAGGGATTCATTGAAAAGGGCCAAATGGAAAAGGTATGCAAGTTGCAGAAATCCATATATGGATTAAAGCAAGCATCCAGATCCTAGAACATAAGGTTCGATCAAGCTGTCAAAGGTTTTGGATTTATTCAGAATCTTGACGAACCTTGTGTATACAAAAGGATTAAGGGCGACAAGTTGGTTTTCCTGATTCTTTATGTTGATGATATACTACTCATCGGACACGATGTAGGTGTATTGACATCAGTAAAAGAATGGTTAGCAAAACAATTTGATATAAAGGACTTAGGAGAAGCAAGTTTTATTCTAGGTATCCAAGTTATAAGGGATAGAAAGAATAGAATGATTGCATTATCCCAAGCTTCATACATAGACAAGATCTTGTCTAGGTTTTCCATGCAGGATTCCAAGAAAGGTATGTTACCTTTCAGACATGGAATCAAGCTTTCTAAGGAACAAGTTCCTAAGAATGAGCATGAAGAGCAATTCATGAGTAGAGTTCCATATGCCTCGGCAGTTGGAAGTCTCATGTATGCAATGCTCTGTACTAGACCAGATATTTGTTTTGCTGTTGGCATAGTTAGCAGGTTTCAATCGAAACCTGGTCCTGATCACTGGACGGCAGTCAAGCATATTTTCAAGTATCTGAAGAGAATGAGAGATAATATGCTTGTATTCTCTGGAGGGGATTTAATTCCCGTTGGGTATACAGATTCTGATTTTCAATCAGATTCTGACTCCAGAAAATCCACATCAGGGGATGTGTTTACTATTGGAAGAGGAGCAGTTATATGGAGGAGTATCAAGCAATCTTGCATTGTTGATTCCACCATGGAAGCTGAGTATGTTGCTGCATGCGAGGCTGCCAAAGAGGCTGTTTGGCTCCGCCAATTCTTGATTGACTTGGAAGTGGTTCCTAGTACGAATAAGCAGATCACTATCTACTGTGACAACAGTGGAGCAGTGGCTAATTCGAAAGAACCAAGAAGTCACAAGAGAGGTAAACACATTGAAAGAAAGTATCATCTTTTAAGGGAGATTGTTCAAAGAGGTGACGTGACGATTACCAAAATTGCGTCAGCAGAAAATCTAGTAGATCCCTTCACAAAGGCTCTACCTCAAAAGAGTTTCGATAGGCACCTAGAGAACATGGGCTTGAGAGATATGACTCATTTGCTATAGCGCAAGTGGGAGATTGTTAGGATTATGCTCAATAGCAAGAGTGTAATATTGTAATTAACAATCTTTTTCACATTAATAAAGTGATTTCTGGTTTAAACAAATCTTATAGCATTTATAGTTTAATATTATAATTGTTAAAGTAAATAATCATAAGGTCTAAAGACTATGAGAAAAGAAGAATTGTTCGTACATCTGGATATGTATGTGGTAGACACAATTCTTTAGTTAGTCTTGAATATTGTTCACAACTTAAGTTAAAGGTTGGGCACCTTTATCTTGTTAAAGTTGTAGAATTCTTTTGCTAGCATTTGAGTGGGATCAAATGAGATATGATGAGTCTAAAATCATCGGAGTGTCTTCGAGCAAAAGAATCTAGTGCACTGGGTGCATTGAACTGGATCACAATGAAATACTTTATCTATAACCGTCAGTAGATAAAAGTCATTTCATTATCAGGACAATCGGAGAGTCTATCTTAATCCTGAGATAAATGATGGACTTATGGTTGCAAGTGATATCATTTGAGTTATCAATGAGTACGATTATATTGCATAGTCTATCCTCGATAGTTTGGTGATATTCATTTGTTAATCGATAGAGGACTTCATTTATAGATATGAACATCGTGGCTCCATTTATCAAATGAGAGTATAATATCATCATATGGATGTTTTGAGGTAATTGGATATTAAATCTCAACGTTGAGTTTTCGATAGTGTCTATTGAAAACATGGCTTCTGGACAAGTCAAAATATCCAAGTTCAAAACGTGGTCATATGAGTAAATATGGTAACTTGGAGAGTTATAGGCGGTCAATGAACTCTTGGCGATTACTGATATTAATCATGAGGATACACTATCTCCAACATGATTGTCTAGGGTATGAATGAGGAAACATCTTCCTTTTCTGTCTTTATTTAAGAGTTCAATTTTAGCTCTTTAGTGGAATGAGTTAAAATTAATGGATCGGACCTAAGAGAATCATTTGTTGATTGTGATTAGGTTATGTCTATTGAAGCTTAAATTTAGATAGCCCGCCAAGATCCTCAATCCACACGGACTTGCATGGATCACTTGATATCTTCTACCGGACCAATTTAGGGTCCATCTAGAATTGCATTTAATATATTAAGAATATAATTAGCACATTATTTAAGTAATTGGCTGCTCAATTATATTTATATATTAATGGATGACATGTGGGCTTGTTTCTTTTAGTAAGAATGGGTCTAGTTCACATGTGGGCTTTTTATTTAAAGTCCTATGGATTAAATGAAATAAGAAAATAATAGATGGCCCAATATGCTTATATGGGGCGGCAAGGTGATTAATTAACCTTATATATTATTTTGTTTTCATTGTTTAATTAAATAAGAATTAATTAATTTATTAATTAATTGTTTAATTAAGAATCAAATCTTTTCTGATTAGGAAATATGATTCCTAAAGGTATACTATTGGTAGTAGTATACTTAAATTAAAAGATTTGTTTGACAAGGAAATAAATAATTAATTTTATTTATTTAATCAAATAAGAAGTCTTTTTATTTTAGTCAAATAAAAGAATAAAAGATTTATGAGTTGGATTAGGGTTAGGAAGTCTTAAACTAAATAGGAATTAGGGTGCAATACAAACTCCTTTTGGTTTGAGGATTACGGCAACCCTAGTCCCTTTTTGGCTAGAGAATTCGGCCACCCTAGTAAAAAGGAAGAAAGAAAATTTTGCCACATATATAAGTGGACTTATAATTTTCGGCCACTTAGGGTTTTTGGTGTGCTTAATTCTATTTTCTTCTTCTTCTCAATTCATAGAAAGATAACTTTTATTCTACTAAAACAAAAAGAGACATAGATTATTCTTTGATGGTATACTATTTGCTTATACATAAATAAGCTTGTGTATACAACATCGATCGAGGTTCACGCGAGTTTCGATCATAAGATTGAGAACTCAAAAGTGACCGGAATAATCTGAGTGTTTTTTTTTTTTATTGTTTTTGTGACTAACAAAGAAGAGAAAAGTTTGTTTTATCCAATCACAGGCTTGCAATTCAAAGAAAAGGGAGACCACGCTCCTAGGTGATCCACGTTCGTGCTAGGATTGAAGATCTTGCGGATTACCATCGACGTAAGTCAATCGGATCACGCGACAAAAGGTATTCTTCTTTTGTTAGATAAAATATATCTTTAATTGATTAAAAGGGTTTAAGGTTCATAAAAGGAAAAATTTTTAAAAGCTACTAAACCTAATTTTTTTAGTCTCGCTTCCGCTGCGTGTACTACAGTATTTTTCCCTACACCCTTCTCTAGGAAGACCTGGTGCTAAAGTAGCCTAAGTTGCCTACTAGGACAGATCATCAAAAGGATCAGGATACCTTAACAGGATACCCCGATACCTTATCTCTCCATTTCTTGAAGAAGACCTGGTGCTAAAATGGCCCAAATTGACAATTGGGACAGTCAGCCTGAAAGAGCGGGATTCCATATCAAGATACCCAGAACTCTAAATTATTACATGTTCATAAAGGCCCGATTCTAGAAGGAGACGTGGTTACTTGAATAGATCCCACTGGTATTAGAAACAACAAAGCACAATGATGTTAAACATTTGATTACCAAGTATCTTGATTTATTTTATTAGGGTATATGCATCCAACTTGGGTTTAACTGTTCACAAGTGTGTAAAGATTCAAGATTTTTTCTAAATTAGAAGAGTAAGCAAGATACTGTGTAAATTAGAAAGCAGGGAAATTTATATTGATCAAATGGGGTGCCCAACCCCCCTTTCCAGGCTATAGGAATGCACAAGATTACAAAGAATAAGAGGTATACATAGAAATGCCATGTCCTGGTGTTCCTGTAGGGAAAAATATACCCGCAGCGGAAGCGAGACTAGAAAATAGTTTTGAGTAGCTTTTAAAATTTTTCCAATTTTATGAACCTTAAACCCTTTTGATTAATTAAAGATATATAATTAATAAACAAAAGATTAATACCTCTTGTCGCGTGATCCGATTGACTTGCGTCGATGGTAATCCGCAAGATCTTCAATCCTAGCACGAACGTGGATCACCTAGGAGCGTGGTCTCCCTTTCTTTGAATTGCAAACCTGAGAACGGATATAACAAACTTTTCTTGATTCGTTAGTCCCAAAAACAATCTAAAGAAACCTAAGATTATTCCGGTCACTTTTGAGTTCTCAATCTTATGATCGAAACTCGCGTGAACCTTGATCGATATAGTATTCACAAGCTTATTGATGAATAAGCAACTAGAATACAATCAAAGAATAATCTATGTTCCTTTTGTTTTTAGTAGAATAATAGATCTCTAACTATGAGTTTAGAAGAAGAAGAAGAAATAAATTCTGCACCTAAGCATTAGTGGTGGCCGAAAATATAAGTTGCCTTATATAGGTGGCCAAATTTTTCTCTTCCTTTTTGCCCTAGGGTGGCCGAAATCTCTACCAAAAAATAATTAGGGTTGCCGCAATTTTTACTCCTGAAATATTGGAGATTTAGTTGCACCCTAATTCCTATTTAGTTTAAGATTTCCAAACCCTAATCAAACTCATAAATCTTTTATTCCTTATTTGACTAAAATAAAAGACTTCTTATTTGATTTAATAAATAAAATTAATTATTTATTTCCTTGTCAAACAAGTCTTTTAATTTAAGTATACTACTACCAATAGTATACCAATAGGAATCATATTTCCTATTCAGAAAAGATTTGTTTCTTAATTAAACAATTAATTAATAAATTAATTAATTCTTATTTAATTAAACAATGAAAACAAAATAATATTTAAGGCTTTTAAATCACCTTGCCGCCCCATATGTTATATTGGGCCAAATATTATTTTTCTTATTTCATTAAATCCATAGGACTTTAAATAAAAAGCCCACATGTGAACTAGACCCATTCTTACTAAAAGAAACAAGCCCACATGTCATCCATTAATATATAAATATAATTGTGCAGCCCATTATATAAATAATGTGCAAATTATATTCTTAATATATTAAATTGCAATTCTAGATGGACCCTAAATTGGTCCGGTAGAATATATCAAGTGATCCATGCAAGTCCGTGTGGATTGGGGATCTTGGCGGGCTATCTAAATTTAAGCTCCAATAGACATAACCTAATCACAATCAACAAATGATTCACTTAGGTCCGATCCATTAATTTTAGCTCATTCCACTAAAGAGCTAAAATTGAACTCTTAAATAAAGACAGAAAAGGAAGATGCTTCCTCATTCATACCCTAGACAATCATATTGGAGATAGTGTATCCTCGTGATTAATATCAGTAATCGCCAAGAGTTCATAGACCGCCTATAACTCTCCAAGTTACCATATTTACTCATATGACCACATTTTGAACTTGGATATTTTGACTTGTCCAGAAGCCATGTTTTCAACAGACACTATTGAAAACTCAACGTTGAGATTTAATATCCAATTACCTCAAAACATCCATATGATGATATTATACTCTCATTTAATAAATGGAGCCAGGATGTCCATATCTATAAATGAAGTCCTCTATCGATTAACAAATGAATATCACCAAACTATCGAGAATAGACTATGCGATATAATCGTACTCATTGATAGCTCAAATGATATCACCTGCAACCATAAGTCCATCATTTATCTCAGGATTAAGATAGACTCTCCGATTGTCCTGATAATGAAATTACTTTTATCTACTGACGGTTATAGATAAAGTATTTCATTGTGATCCTGTTCAATGCACCCAGTGCACTAGATTCTTTTGCTTGAAAACACTCCGATGATTTTAGACTCATCATATCTCATTTGATCCCACTCAAATGCTAGCAAAAGAATTCTACAACTTTAACAAGATAAAGGTGCCCAACCTTTAACTTAAGTTGTGAACGATATTCAAGACTAACTAAAGAATTGTGTCTACCACATACATATCCAGATGTATGAACAATTCTTCTTTTCTCATAGTCTTTAGACCTTATGATTATTTACTTTAACAATTATTAAACTATAAATGCTATAAGATTTGTTTAAAACAGAAATCACTTTATTAATATGAAAAATATTGTTAATTACAATATTACACTCTTGCTATTGAGCATAATCCTAACAGTTCCTCTGGGTTAGCTACTTCTACCCCTGTGACATTAGCTGCAATGCTAGTTTAGGTCCCCTAAACTGTTGGAACCCGGGACCCAGCTAGAGCATCCTCCTTCTTCTCAACTACAGTACCAGTTTGGGTCCCCTCAACTGCTGGAACCCCGAATCCAGCTGTATCATCCTCCTCCTCCTCCTCCACCTCCACTAAGACAACCTCTGAAAGAGGCATGAGGTCTTACGTTTGTTTTTCTTGAGTAGAGGGAGGGTCCTGCACCGCCATTTCAATACCATCAGTTTGAACCCCGATAGGAAGATCAGACCCAAGATGCGGATGCGCAGCATCCTATGGAGGAACCTCATGTTCCTTATCCTCACCTGCTAACTGGGAAGCCTTTGCCATGATTTGATCCCAATCCTATTTCAAGGCCGGATGAAGATCGAAAGGAGGAGGCAGAGCCGTGACTACCTTATAACAGGCTGTGAAATAACCATATTCAAAAGTAGAACCCTCCAAGGCCTCTAGGCTTCTCACTGAATCTTGTAGAAGTTGGTTCTCATTTTGCAGCAATTTCTTCTCTCTCTTCAAGCACTCCCTCTCCTCCCGATGGTGTAGTGATCTGATTGTCTCAGTATCAAGGCAGTGCTCGTAACGCCTGGCTTCCACTAAAGTGGCCTACCTACCCTCCTCAGACTCTATAGCAGCCTGAATCAAAAGGGCTACACTCCGCTAGGCTTGAGATAGCTCCTGCCTTGCGTTCTCCAATTCAGCCTGAAGTCCAATGTAAGCCTCCTTAAAGGTTAACACTTGCTTCTCTATGGCCAAAGCGAATTTGAAACCCTATAAAAAGGAGAGAATTTAGCACCTGCAAAAAGAAAGAAGGAGAACAGTGAGAAGAAGGGTAGATTTCTACCTCAGCTAAGACAAAAGCACCCTTGGTGGCCAAAATCTCAGTAGGAAGTTTTGCCATGTTCATTAGGCTCCCTCCAGGATAACACCTCGTCGTGGGTGGCACCCCCCAACCTCGACCCCGAAGGAATGTCAGCAGCTGGGGAAGAAGTAAGAGCAGATTCCTCCTTTTTTGTAATCTCAATTTGGTTCTTGGAAGGCGCTGCTGAAGGAAGAGAGATATGAGGAATATTCGCAACAGGCGGAGCAGTAGCTTTATGAGTCTTCCTCTGAGTTTGTCTTAAAGAACCCTAAGCCTTAGCTGCCCGAGCTAGCATTGCCTTAATCGACGGGCTTGCTAGAGTGAGAGTAGAAAGACAGGTAGGAGTCTTGGTAGATGACCCCGCTGAAGCAGGAGGGGGTGTAGAAATCTTGGCAGGTGACTTTGCTGGAGTAGGAGGAAGACTAGGATCAGTTCCAGGCCGTGCAAACCCGTGCACAACTTTGGCAGTAGAAGAAGGAGAAGGGATAGAGGAAGTAGAAGGAGGTAAGACCAACTCTCATGTCCTAGAGGAAGATGGAGACCCAGTCACCAGCGGGGTAGCAGAAACTACCAAGAAGAAGAAAATATAGTAAGAAAAAAGAAATGGAAATGATGTGTACACATAAACAAGAAAGACAGATGAAGTTACATGCCTGAAAGCGCAAGAGAGATCCTCAAATACCTTTCCAACCGGTCACCCTCAAAGGGATCCAGAGTGGGTTATTGCATATTGGTGTAGCCCCTTTTCATAATTCTCCCAATGATGTCCCGGGATTCCAATAAGAGTACCCCCTTCGCCCATTTATCCTTCGCTGTGAACTGAGTTGGGACAGAGTACTCAAATCCCTCAATGAAGGCTGTATGCCCCCATTCACCTTCAACCATGAGCCACTCCTCCTTCTAGGGCGCATCATACTTCACTTTCACCCCAAGAATGCCGAACTTCATGTCATTAGATGCCCTCAGGTAGAACTGACCCTGAGGTACCATGTTCGCTATATTAAAAAGGAATCGTAGCTCATCGAAGCCTTGATGAGGTCGTTTGTGTACTCAACAAAATAGTAATAATATAGATTATGGTTGATTCTTGAAAACTCTTTTAAGGCCACTTAATCCTATTAAAATGTGATTTGATAGCAAAATAGTGAGCAAGTTCGTTCCACAGGGAATGGAGTGTTAATTAGATAAATTGACTAATCTTAGAGCAATAAAGTAAATCATATTGTTTGATAGATGTGTGGTTTCTAAAACCACAAATGCTAACTACTCAAATGAAAATACACAAAATATGTTATGAAAAATAGAATACTCAACACCTTGAAAAGAATTGTGAGAGAAATCAATTAATGAGATAGCTAGGGAATAGATCGATTAACAATTGAATGTGGGTAAGCTAACTAGCATCATTAATGTACCAATCTCATTATGTTAACCACTTAGAGGCTTAGATTAGTGGGGTTGGTATACCCACCACTAATCTATCCTATCCAATGGGTTCTTAATCACACAAGGATTGTCAATCCACATGTAAATATATAACAAATTACTCCACTCAAGATAGCAATCAACAAGTGATATACAAGTCAATTATAATGAATGGAATCTAATTAATTTGAATGAATAGAACACATAAGAGATTCATTACAAGCTAAACTAAACCCACAACCAATTGATCCTCAAATCTATCCCCTAGATTAGGGGTTTAGTTACACATATTTGCAATAAATGAAAAGAAGTAAATGATAAGGAAATAACCCTTGGGTCACCTTCTTTATGCTTGATCCTTCTTCTCCTCTATGCTCCTAGATGCAAGGAATGGAGGTTAAGGAAATGTCTTGGAATGTGGGTGTTTTGGTGGAAAGTTACTAAGGATTTTGGTGGAGAAATGGTGGGATGAGGAATGATGTAGTGAAGTAATCAAGGTTTTGTGTTAAGGGTTGGATGGATTAGATGAGTTCAAGGAGAGAAATGGAGGATGAGGTATAGTGTGCCATGGATGCTTGAGCTAGATCTCAGATTTGTTCTCTGTATTTTTCTTCTCTGATTTTTCAATCCTTTTGAAAAATGGAGAGACGATCTATTTATATGCACTCTTTGACATGTACTGATAACTGCTTGATTCACTGAGGTGGAGTCTTGGTCGCTATTTGGTCGCTATGGCGACCCTGGTGCGTAAAACGGTTAGAAGAGAAGGTCGCCATGAAAACCATCTTTCTCGCTATTTGGCAAGTGGCAACCATGAGCAATTTGTGTAGAGGTCGCCACTTGTACCTTTAGGTCGCCATGGCGACCATAAGTGGCGACCCTGCAAAAGTGAGGAGGTCGCCACTTGCAACATCAAGGTCGCCATGGCGACCCTAAGTGGCGACCATGCCTTGAGTGCACTAGGTCGCCATTTGCAAGGGAGGTCGCCATGGCGACCCCAAATGGCGACCTCACCTGGTTGATTTGTGGACTTTCTGTCGCCATGGCGCTCAAGTGGCGCCCAAGTGGCGACCTTCTGATGTCTTTGGAGAATCCTCTGTCGCCATGGCGCTCATGTAGCGACCTTTTATGTCCAAGTGGCGAAAATGCCCTGTTCCTTCCCATTTGTGAGATATTTTCGCACAAGTCCTCCACCTTCATCTCAATTGCTTCTGAAACCTAATAAAACCTGAAACACTCAATTTAACAACATTAAACACGGGGAAATGCCCGAGAATCAAGCAAAAAGAATCGGAAATGAGGGCCAAAATCATACCAATTTTGGCTTGATCAAGCCTGGCTCCCTATCTATCTTGTCCTTCTTGCACTGCTCCCTCCAAAACACCAAAAACCCGGTCAGGTGCTTCCAAAACCTCGGTAAGAGCTGGAAGGGGGCTAACTCCAAAGAGACAAGGGCTCGGCGAAGGGTAAGGTGAAGCAGGAGCCGAACTCTGCATTCAAAAGCATCCTTGTGGATAAGAAGGCGATCTCGAGGCGAGGTATATACATCATAACCCCGATGAGGAAGAGACAACATGATGTAATCTGAGATCATATACTCCTCTCTCAGCTTGGCGAGAGTATCCAGAGTACACATAGAGTTGGGCATTATCCTATCATCATGGAAGGAAGCGAAAGAGCCGGTCTAGACCCCGACTAAGGTGACATCTCGTTCGCAACCCTCCTCGTCACCGTCGACATTTGCAGCACCTTCCTTATCAACGATCTGGACCGGGTCCTCAAGCTTGTTGTTGAAACCCGACCCGATTCATGGGTTTCTTGTAAAACGATGGCGCAAGGTCCACGGGGTGTCACCAACCGCATCACCATCGTCTCGACCCCACTTCTTTCTTATCAACATTGGAGAACCCTCTCATGAGTCGACCTTCTCCGTATTGAATAAAGCATCAAGACTATCGGAGGGATTTGGAGAAGCTAGATTGGGGTGTAAGAGGGCGGGGGTCAGAGTGAGTTTGGTCGGCGGGAATTTCTTATGAAGTAGCATGGAGTTTCGAGGGAGATGTCATTAAGACGGTAGAAGAAGAAGGAAGAAGAAACTCGAGAGATGGCTGGTAAGAGGAAAAAAAAAAAAGAAGCTAGGGTTTCTTTTTCGTTCTTGAAATCTTAAAGTGGTGGAAAAGGTAACAAGAATGTCATTCTACTTATAGAGAAAAGTAGGCAGTTATCGAGACGCACAAGGAATCCAAAATTTATGACCAGAGACGACGTGCTAGGGGCGGTTTCGCATTAATCGTGCCAAAAACGACTCGTTTGAAATTAGCGGGGCAATCATCATCTAATACATGGACTATGTAATAAGTATCAGCGTACCCAAGGAAGATTTCCTCATTGACAATGGAAGCCAGCCAGACAAGGGGGATACAAACGGACAAGGTAGAAAATCCTTCGAGCATAGATCGAAATCTTAACTCCGACCCCGACTAGATATCGGTGTTTAAGTCAGAGAGGATTTCTGTTAACCGCCAAAATTGGTAAATGACCAAAGAAGAATTTTCCACCCAGATACACGGAGAAGATTAGAATCCAGATACCATCCAGCTACTCCAAGAGAGGAGGGATCCCGATCAATCTGGATACATACCCCCTCTAAGGGGATCAAGCCCAGCAAAATCCCTAGCTTCTCATGAACCTGTGGTATCCCGACATGGAGTGGTATCCCGACATGGAGTTCCACTCGGTATCCCAATACGAAGCCCTCCATATAGTATCCCGCTACTACATCATCCAGATATCCCACCACCAGGTCATCTGATACCAAGATACCCCACCGACCAAGGGACCGACAGAAAAGCTCGAAGCTAGCAGGAGGTGAGATAGCCAAGAACCCAGATATTCCCTGGGATCAGCCAGCCAAGTAGCAAAAAATCATATGAAGAATTTCAAGATTAAAGACTCATATGCCAAGAAGACAGATTTTTGAAGCTCCAAACAGGGGGATAAAACGCCTTCATTTAGACAAACAGAGGAAATAGAGTTCTTCCTGCCAATTGAAATCATTTGAACAAGGAGTCAACTCTACTAGACTAGAATCCTTCTATGAAGGAATGACTTGATTCTGACGATTAAAGCTCCTACAAGATTGTCTCCTTCTAGGAAGGTGATCGAGCCATTACATATATAAGAATACACCATATATTTCTTATGCTTATGTTTGAATTCCGATTAAACTCATGGATTTATGGCTCGATTTTGATTGTACAGGCACTTTTGGGATTCAGGGCTGATCAGTGAGGAGAACCGGTGATTTTGGGCTACACTCGACAAAAGGAGTGCTTTCGAGGGCAAAATGGTCATTCAACAAGAAAAGCAACATTCGGCGGTTCAATTCTGTGGCCTGACCACAGATGTAAACCATCATTTTCTTCCAGAGGCATCAAGTGCAATTCGACGGCCACACTTTAACCGTCAAACCAAACCGCCGACCCATTCCTACGAGGGCACACGCCATTCGGCGGTTCCATTCAGGGGCCTGATCGCCGTTTGAAACCGCCGATCAAGTGCCACATCATCATCTCGGGATTCCAACCCTAACTTTTGTCATCCCATATACATATGACTCTTTTCTCATCTTTAAAGATGACCACACACCCCACCATTCTTGAACCCTTAATCACTCTCTAACCTTCCATAAAACCAAAACCCTTACCTTAATCAAAGACACTTCACATCCATCCACATCTTGAGAAGTAATTGAAGAGAGAAGAGGAATCTCAAGTACAAAAAGAAAAGACAAAAAGGGACTCTTGAAGGCTTTTATGGGTCCTCTCTACAATCTTTCTCTCTTTTGTTATTTTTCTAGTCTGTGTAACTAAAGCCCACATATTGGGGAATTGATGAGTTGACTTATAAGATGATTCCATGTATTTGAATTAGTCATATATTTATTAAATCCTCTCTTGGTATATTCTATTTCATTGCCTTGAAGTTGCCATTTTACTTTATTAGTTAACATTGAGGTTCAATTTAGCTTATTGTAAAATGGTTCATATATGAAAGTTGTGGTCTAGAGTTTGAATGGTTTTCAACTCATTCCTCAACCATGAGCAAATATGAAATTGAATATCTATGTTTAAATGATTTACATGGTAATAGACCTTGAAATTGTTCTTGAGAATCTTGTTTGAGTAAATACTCAGTGGGGGTCACTTGGGTATGAGCTTGATATTACACCTACGAAGACTCGTGGTAGGGTTTACTCGAGTCAAAGTGGGATTTGCATGTTAAAAAGTAAATCAATTTCAGAACAAACCAAGAGTTGGATTAAGTACTTAATTGGACTAATTCATGACAATAGGAAAATCTTTTAGTTGGCAATTTAATTCCCCAACATCCATTCCTATACCTTCACACATATCACATTGAGTACTTGCTATTTAATCATAGCTTTGATTTAGTTAAGTTTTAAAACAATCTTTCAAACCAAAAATGAATTTTACTTTTCTGCACATAGTTATATTAGTGTACATATCTTAGATATAGCCAAATATCCTCCCTTTCCTTGAGGAACGATCCCGCTTGCCATTATACGATTCTAACCGACTTGTGTATTCCAAGTGTGGTTAATTTGGTACTTGAAAAAGTGCGATCAGAAGGAATGACTTGATTCTGACGATTAAAGGCTCCTACAAGATTGTCTACTATCAGGAAGGAAAGTCCCGTAAATTGCTGAAACCCTAGACCGAAAATATAGGAGTGCAAGGCAAGCAACGAGACCTATATATATGACGTTATACTCAACAAAACGGGGAGGGAAAAATCATCTCCACAAACCCTAACCTTTATTCAGTGCTACTTATCGACATGCACGAGTATGCCACCACCTTCTCCATCACCTTCTGAAGCTCAATGTACTACCCTAGTCTAGAGAACACATCCTTTGTATTCATAATATAGAAATACTATCAATAAAAATCTTACTCATTCACCCTATCTCTTATATTTGAGTCTGACTTGTTATGTAAGGAGCATCGTTGGTATCAAACCATATGATACCCCTCCGCTAGGATCTACCCTGATTTCGGTCTTTAAAGGTTGTTATTTGGAGATTCACCCTAACAACGATTTTCTGGTAACACTATCAAAAGGCAAAATACAAGACTTGTCTCTCAAAGTGAAGAGAAAAAACAACCTAAGGTGAATATGTGCAATATTCAAGATGCTAAAATGCAAGGTTAGACATTTAAGCTTATCTAGGTATGGATGAACATGTTAGACATTCCTAGATATCGTTTTGCAAAGTGACATGCATATAACATAGCTAAATATGCAACCAAAGTCCTATATGCAATATCTACCACAATCCACTCACAAAACACAATAAAAATGTAATCTTGAAACTAGTCAAGTCATAAATGAGCTATCTTGAAACTAGTCAAGTCATAAATGAGCTATCTTGAAACTAGTCAAGTCATAAAAGAGCAATCTTGAAAAGCAAGAACATGTGAAAGATGAATATGATGTTCTAGCTACAAGTCATGTAAGACATAATGAAAACCTATGAGAAATCATACCTAGAAGATGCTAGATGATGAATGAACCTTGAATGCAAGATGGGTTTTTGTGTTTTCAAAGATAAAAATCACTTCATTCTCTCTTATCTTGCAAGTCACTCTTTTTGCTTTCAAAAACACAAAATCTCAGCTCTCTTGAACGTTTTAGAAGACAAGGCAACATATATATAGAGCGATGCAATCAAAACGATGTTGTTTTTGGACAAACATCAGATGTCGCCATTTGCTGTTGCCATTTCTCTCAGGGCGACATCATGGCGACATAAAAAAATACTTCTCTGTCGCCATGGCGACACCACACAAATCTTCATTGTCGCCATTTGTCTTAGGGCGACACTTCATGGCGACATCACACCTGATTGATTTTTCAAGAATCAATCTTTCTGTAGCCATGGTGACACCATCAAATGGCGACACCACACAAATGGCGACAATGCCTTGTTTTCCACTTTGTGTACGATGTGCAAATGAAATGTGACATGTGAAGAAAATGCACACAAAGGCAAAGCATATTGTTAACCACCAAAATTGGCGGAGGACCAAAGAAGAATTTTTCCACCTTGATACAAAGAAGACATAGGGATCCAGACAGCATCCAGCAACCCAGTAAGAGGCGGGATCCTGCCAGATCCAAAAGAAAGAGGATCCTGATTGATCTGAGTACATACCCCTTCCAACGGGAACAAGCCCAGTCATTTCCCAGCTTCTCGAAGACCCTGCCAATACCTTGATTCACAAGCAATGCCCGGAGCCGGGCTACTCGTGGATTTCCTCCAACGAGGTCTAACCAACCATTCCCTAGCTTCATGTGGACCCTGCAGCACCCAGACATGGAGTCCCACCAAGTATCCCGCAGCAGTCTAGCCCTATGTCAACTTTCAAGAAGCAGTAGGATGCTCAATAGTTCACACCTCCTGGCATAAACAGCCCACCAAGCAGGAAGATACCAAGCAACATGACTCTCATACCAAAATTGAAAACTCCATAAAGACTAAATAAAACGCCGCCGTCCAAAACAAAACAGAGGAGACATCCTTTTTCTCGCCAACTAAGAGTTCTATTTTAAGCAGGTCAACTCAGTCAGAGTCCTCATAGGAAAGAAAGATTTGCTTACAAGATTGATTCCTCCTAGGAAGGAAAGACTAGATTTTTTACTTAAAAAGGTCCGAGATTATCTTCTAAGAGGAAAGGGGTCCTGCAATTTCCAAACCCTTGACCGAAATTATAGGAGTGCATGGACATCAATAGGACCTATATAAACAACATCTTACTAACCAGAAAGGGGGCGGGAAAAAAGAATCATCTCTAGAAACCCTACGATTAGTTCTACTTATCGACACACACGAGTTCACCATCACCACCATCTCCATTACTCACCGAGTCTCCATAATTCACTGTTAATCCTGAAAAACTTAGTTCATATATGTGTAACGTAAATTGATGAATAAAAAGCTCTTCTTGTTTATTTACTTGTGTTCCTAATTGTTTATGCATTATCGAGGACATAGTCGGTATCGAACTACTTGATACCTCTTCGACCAGGGTCATCTTTGATCTTGGTCCCCTTAAAGTCGTTATTTGGAATTTCATCCCTAGTGACGATTTTTCGGTAACACTTTTGGCGCCGTTTGTGGGAAATATCCCAACCATTACTCAAAACAGCCTAGTTCTGCCTAGAGATCTTCAGAATGAGACTCCGATCCTACTAAGGTCATCCCGAGCCATCAGGACCCCAGTCCCTTGCTTCCACTGAAAGAGCTCAGAGGTGGGGTAAAGGTGCCAGAAATGAGAATCCCCTACCAATGCCCCCACCAGCTGTAGACCCGGTGCCTCACGACCCCGCTAGGTAGGAAGTCAATCGGGATTTCTTATAACAGCATGTGGCAACATATGTAGAAGCCATTTGACTCCAGATGATAGCCCAAGGCATCCCCTTCGAAGCAGCCGGGTTCCCAGGGGACGCTGGCCCAAGTACCCGTGTACCAGTGTTTGACCGATAGGGTCCACCTCTCCCGGTCCGACAGGCGGATCTCAGACCCAGACTAGTGAAGTCCGCAATTGAAGTTCCCCCTAGGATAGTCCAATCTCCACCAAAACCAAGGGCAAAGGAGAAAGATCCACATCCCGATTCAGAAGGAAGCGCCAGATCCCGAAAGAGCTCCAAAGAAAGGCATCAGAGGGCAAAGCGAAAGGAAGTGGTCATTGATTCAAAAACTTTGAAAGAAGAGGGTTTAGTAGCTCGATCCGGAACCAAGAAATCCCAGGGCCTAGAGGATCAAATGACTAAGATGGCTAAGGAGTTAGAGCAGTTAAAGAAGGGAAAGCACCTAGGAATCTAGAAGAACCCCTTAGGCGAGATAAATGCACCTTTTCCAAAAGAGTCAGGGAGGCGGGGTTACCTCCTAAATTCAGGATGCTTTGTGAGAAGTATTCCAAGATAGAAGATCCCGTTAGCCACCTAGAAAGCTTTGTCCACCAGATGGAAGTCCAAAGCATTACCTGGCTAGCCATGTGCAGAATGTTTCCTTCAACCCTGACCGACTGTGCCAAGACATGGTTTAAAAAGTTACCACCAGGTAGTGTTGATTCCTTTTCTAAGCTCACCATGACTTTCTGTGCATAGTTTCAGGGAATCAAGCCTCGTCCCAAGGACCCTATCTTGCTGTAGTATGTGGTTCAAGAGCGGGGTGAGACTTTAAGATCTTATGTGGAAAAATTTCATAAAGAAGTCGTCTAGATGGGTGTCTTCGATGAAAGGGAGACCTTAGCCAGCTTCCAGAGAAACTTGTGGGTTGGCAGACTGTTTCACTCTTTTGCCAAGCATCCTCCAGAGACGTACCAGGAAGCTTACAATCGGGCTCTGGAATAGGTAGACATAGAGGAAAAGCTCTGGATTAAAATCGAGAATGATAAAGCCCGATTAGCGCCATGCCATAAGAAGGAAGCTCCGAAGCCTGCACCAGCTAGGAAGTTCCAGAATCAGCATCTGAACTGGTCTACCTACAGGCCGCCTCCTATTCCTTTGTACCAGGAAAGGTATCCGCCATGAGAACACCCCCCAGTGAGATTCCCCTGAAGGAATTATCTAGAGTAGCAAGAGAGGAAGAGGGATATAATCACTACACCCCTCTCAATGCTTCCCGAGAAACCATCTATCTCGCCATCCGGGATAAGGGCCTACTCAGAAAGCCAGGTCCCATGAAAGTCCTAGTTGATAGGAGAAATTAGTACAAATATTACGATTTCCACGAAGATATAGGCCATAACATCTCTGAGTGCTACAGCCTCCGTAATCAGATTGAAGGATTGGTAAGAGGAGGTCTTCTAACTGAATTTTTACAGCAGGTACGCGACAGCATCAAAGAAGGGAAACATGTACAGAGCGGAATGTATGAGGCAACAGAAAGAAGGAGAGATGGTGAGAAGGATTTGATACAGCAGATCTAGGTGATCCACACCATCAGTGGAGGCCCTACTCTAGCTGGAACCTCCAACAATTCAAGAAAGAACCATGTAAGGAAGATTCCCAAGCTCAATGGTGATCACGAGGTACTTAAAGTCAGTAGTGGATCCCAGGGTCTATCCCGCTCCACCAAAATCATCTTCACGGAGGAGGATATCTACAATACATTTCAGCCACATGATGATCCCATGGTAATCACAGTACAGATCGCCAACTGCCTAGTACACCGCGTCCTATTGATACGGGAAGCAATGTTGATATTCTGTTCAAGGGGCCTCATGAGCAACTTAATCTAAAGAACTCTTGCTACAACAGTTGCACCTCCATTTTGTATGGGTTCACAGGGAACTCTGTAATGCCAATGGGGACAAAGATTCTACCGGTGATAGTCGGAGAAGCTCATCTTCAACAGAACATAATGACGGAATTCATTATATTATATACCCCGTCTGCCTATAATGCAATTTTGGGTAGGCCATTCCTGTCAGGGATTAGGGGGGTGCTATCCATCTACCATAATGTGTTGAAGTTTTTGGTGGGAACAAGAGTAGGAGAAGTTAGAGGGGATCAACAAGCAGCCCGCAATTGTTATGCGGTGTCCACCAACCCCGCAGCATTAGCTAAGCAATGCGCACACGTGACTAGTGACCCAAGTCAGGGAGCGTCAGAGCAGGATCACTATGTCTTGGAAGAAGGAGAGATACTAGACATAATCGTGGAAGAGCCAGAGGAAGAAGAGCGGGGTTGGACTAGTGGGCACCCCGTAGATCAGTTAGAGGAGATCTTTATCAAAGGCAAAGATCCAACAAAGACAGTAAAAGTTGGAGAAGGTCTAGACCCCAAAATCAAGAAGGATTTGGTAGAACTCCTCAGAGAGTACAATGACATCTTCGCTTGGAGCCATCAAGAGATGTCTGGCATTCCTCTTGGCCTAGCTACCCATAGGTTGGCAATGGATGCAACCTTCAAACCAATAAAGTAGAAAAGAAGACACTTCAATGCTGAACCGAACGCCGCTGTCCAGGAAGAGGTTGACAAGCTCCTGAAGGCCAGGTTCATCAGGGAATCCCGATACCCTGAATGGATTGCCAACGTGGTCATGGTAACCAAGTCTAATGGGAAGTGGCGAATGTATGTAGATTACATCGATCTCAACCGGGCTTGCCCTAAGGACAACTTCCCCCTACCTAAGATAGATCAACTCATTGACTCCACTGTAGGAAACAAGCTCTTAAGCTTCATGGATGCTTTCTCAGGGTACAATCAAATCATGATGCATCCTTCTGATCAGGACAAGACTAGCTTCATCACCTGACAGGGCCTCTACTGCTATAAGGTAATGCCGTTCGGACTCAAAATGCAGGTGCCACATACCAGCGTATGGTGAACAGGTTGTTCAAATAGCAGATAGGAAGATCCATGGAGGTGTACATAGACGATATGATCACAAAATCTCAGGAAGCTGGACAGCATACGGGGGACTTACGCCAGACTTTTTAGGTGATAAAACAGAACCAGATGAGGTTGAACCTCGATAAATGTGCATTCGGGGTAGAAGCAGGCAAATTCCTGGGATTCATGGTGCATGAAAAGGGAATCGAGGCTAATCCTGAGAAGATCAAAGCTATCCTAGACCTCGAGTCCCCTACAACTCTCAAGCAGGCACAAGGATTAACCGGTCGAATAGCAACCTTGAACCGGTTCATATCTCGCTCTACAGATAAATGCCTTCCGTTCTTCAAGATCATCAAGCAGGGGAAGAAGATGAAATGGGACGAGTAAAGCGAGCAGGCTTTTCAAGCTTTAAGGGAGTACTTGTCAAGTTCGCCTCTATTGGTAAAACCAACCCTGGGGGAAGAACTCCTATTCTTTCTAGCAGTTTCAAGAGTTGCTACTAGTAGAGCCCTAATGAAAGAATGCAATGACAGGGTGTAAAGACCAGTTTACTATGTGAGCCGGGCTTTCACTAAGTCTGAGAAAAACTACACCCTCTTAGAGAAGCTCGCCTACGCCTTGGCAACTACATCTAGAAAGCTCCGGCCTTACTTTCAAGCTCACACCATCACGGTTGTTACTGATCAACCCCTGCGACAATTCCTCTAGAGGCTGGATATATCGGGTAGATTGGTTCTATGGGCCCTAGAGCTCACCCAGTTTGACATCAGATACAAGGCAAGAACCACGATCAAAGCTCAAGCCCTGGCTGATTTCATAGTGGAATTCAGCACAATTCCAAGTCCGGATAAATCAGTAGACCCGGATCCGGATCAAACCAATCCGGGATGGCCAGAAGACAGTAAGATTTGGGTCATTTACACGGATGGTGCTTCAAACCAGTCTGGATATAGAGCCAGGATCGTCATTATTGACCCCGAAGGAACCAAATGCAGTCATTGTTTCAGGTTTGAATTTAGAGCCACCAACAACGAAGCAGAGTATGAAGCTCTACTAGCAGGAATGAGAGTAGTAGGGGCTTTGGGGCCTGAGTACCTTCTGATCAAGAGTGACTCCCAATTAGTGGTCAATCAGGTGTCGGGATTGTACCAAGCAAAAGGTGACAACATGATCGCCTATCTGGCTAAACTTCAGGAAGCAATGAAGAAGTTCAAGGGTATAAGGATAGAACAAGTGCCTAGAGAGAAGAACCATCGCGCAGATGTTCTGGCCAAGATTGCCACAGGAGAAGGACATGCTTTACTAATAGGAGTACCCCCTCCAATTGGTTTCCCGTTCATGCATAGCTAAGGATGTAGAGGTCCTCCTAGTCAGCCACCCCCACGTTGGATGGATCCAACAGCAAATTATCTCCAAAATGACATTCTTCCTGTAGATCTGGATCAAGCCCGTCGGCTGAAGAGGATAGCTACTCGGTACTACCTGGTAGAAGGATGCCTCAATCATAAGGGGAAATCTCTCCCTCTACTCAGATGTCTCCATCTCGACAATGCTTGCTGGGTGCTAAATGAGGTACACTCGGGGGACTGTGAAAATCATGTATCGAGCGAGACACTAGCTTACCAGATAATCAGAATGGGTTACTACTGGCCAACTATACACCAGGATGCAAAGCAGTTTGCACGATCCTGCGAGGTTTGTCAGAAAATAACAAACCTCCATCACCTCCCACCAGAAAGACTTTCCTCAATCAGCACGCACTACCCTTTTGCAATTTGGGGACTGGACTTGATTGGGCTGCTCCCTACTACACCCGGCCAGGCCAAACATGTCGTGGTAGCAATAGATTACTTCACCCGATGGGTAGAAGCCAAGGCTCTCACCTAGATAACTGAAGAAAAAACCACCAACTTTGTCAAGGAAAACATTGTCTACCGTTTTGGTACCCCCGATGGCCATTATAACTGATTTGGGGAAGCAGTTTGACAATGCCAACTTCAAGGAATTCTGTGAAGGCCGGAACATCTATCTCTGCTTTGCATCGGTGGCTCATCCTTAGACCAATGGGCTGGTTGAAGCTACCAATAAGACCATTAAGAAGCTCCTGAAGAAAAAGTTCCAACAGAAGAATGGGTTATGGTTGGCAGGGTTACCCAATGTCCTGTGGGCTTACAGAACAACCAGGCGGACTGCAACATGAGAGACCCCCTACTCGCTAGTGTTTGGAACTAAAGCAATCTTACCCATTGAGCATAAACTCATATCTTTCCAGGTCTAAAATTATGAACCGGAAGACAATGAGGCTAAGTTAAGAGATAATCTGGACCTATTGAGGAAAGACAGAGCAGGGTCACTGAAAAAGTAGCAGTGTATCAGAGTAAGATGGCCCGACATTCAAATAAAAGGGTGAGGATCCGAAATTTCAAAGAAAGAGACTTGGTTCTCAGGAAAGTAACTCATAACACACGAAGGAGGTCTAACGGGATGCTAGCTCCTAATTGGGAAGGCCCTTACCTAATTAAAGCACTACTCTAGGGTAGCGCTTACAAACTGGAAGACATGGAGGGATGCCCAATGAATCATACATGAAACGCCGATCACCTCAGGAAATTCTACCCATAGAAATTTAATTTGCATCGGGTGGTAAACACACCCCGATTTCATATTGTATTGCTTGGGGAAAATCAATAAAATCAGTTTCTTCTCCTATGTGATTCTCTTGGGTCCATTGTGTAATATCTCCTACTTGATTCTCCAAACATACTGTCCGAAATACAGATTCTCGCCAATACTGGGTCGCCATTTCAAGACCAGGAAATAGCCTTATGGTGCTTCTGCTGCCTTGGTCGGGGAACACCCTCCTCCAAGAAGCCTAGTGCTAAAGTGGCCTTAGTTACCTACCAGAACAGACTTACAGTAGGATCGGGATGCCTCATCAAGGTACTTGATTCCTTACTTCGCCATTTCAAGATCAGGAAATAGCCTTATGGCGCTCCTGCTGCCTTGGTCGGGGAATACCCTCCTCCAAGAAGCCTGGTGCTAAAGTGGCCTAAGTTGCCTACCAGGATAGACTTATAGTAGGATCGGGATGCCTCATCAAGGTACCTGATTCCTTACTTCGCCATTTCAAGACCAAGAAATAGCCTTATGGCGATCATGTTGCCTTGGTCGGGGAATACCCTCCTATAAGAAGCATGTGCTAAAGTGGCCTTAGTTTCCTACTTTGACAGACTTATAGTAGGATCGGGATGCCTCATCAAGGTACCTGATTCCTTACTTCGCCATTTCAAGACCAGGAAATAGCCTTATGGCACTTCTGCTACCTTGGTCGAGGAATAACCTCCTCCAAGAAGCCTGGTGCTAAAGTGGCCTTAATTGCCTACCATGACAGACTTACAGTAGGATCAAGATACCTTGTCAGGGTACCTGACTCCCTACTCCACTTTCTCTCCTCGAAGGTCGACAGTCAGAGGGGATTGAGAGGACCATCAAGTCAAGTTATCACAAGTATCAGGTCACCTCGACAAGATATTCAATACCTTATATTATTATATGTTTATGGGAGTCCGGTTAAGGAGGACATGATAAGTATCAGATCTCGCCATTTTTTATGACTACGAGATATAAGAATTTCTCATCGTCTGGCAATCAAGCATCCTATAATCTATGTTGTTATGGCACAGTAACTCATTCGGGGTCCAACTACTTGCAAGTTTATATGCCTCGAAGTTTTTTCTAAGTAGGGAAGCAAGCAAGATATTGTATGAGCCAGAAAGATGAAGCTATTATATTAGTAAAATGGGGTGCCCAACTCCCATTTCGGGCTACCAAAAAAAAATGTACAGTAAAAAAAAAAGGGAGAGCAAAATCAGTCTTCCTTCTCCTCCTCCTCTGGATGCTCTCCTTGACCAGCTACTTCCACCTCTGTAACATCAGCTTCAACATCAGTTTGGGCCCCCTCAGCTGCCAGAACTTGAGGTCTAGCTTGGTCGTCTTCCTGGGTAGCATTGTCCTCCTACGCAGTAGTAGACTAATTCTGGATCCCTCCTGCTTTCAGGATCCCGGATCCAGTCAGATCTTCCTCATCCTCCACCTGGTCTGTGCTTGAGGTAAGCATGGGGTCGACCACATTTTCTCCTTAGATAAGAGGATCCTGGATTTCTCCTTCAGCGCCATCAAGCTGGACCCCCTCAGCTATACCAGCCTCTTGACCCAGATGAGTAGCATCCTATGGGGGAACTTCTGCTTCTTGGTCTTCATCTGCTAGTTGGGCAGCCTTCGCCAGAATCTAATCCCGGTCCCAGTTCAAAGTGGCCTGAAGGTCAAAGGGAAGAGGCAAGGTAGTGGCCACTTCATAGCAGGCTGTAAAATAACCATATTCAAATGTTGGACCCTCCTAAGCCTCTAGGCTTACAACAGTATCCCACAAGAGTTGGTTCTCACTTTGCAATAGCTTCTTCTCTCTCTTCAAACACTCTCTCTCCTCCTGTCGGTGCAGGGACCTAACGGTTTTGATCAAACCAAAATTGGTATGATTTTGATGTAGGGAAAAATATACCCGCAGCGGAAGCGAGACTAAAAAAAATAGTTTGAGTAGCTTTTAAAATTTTTCCAATTTTATGAACCTTAAACCCTTTTGATTAATTAAAGATATATAATAAATAAACAAAAGATTAATACCTCTTATCGCGTGATCCGATTGACTATGCGTCGATGGTAATCCGCAAGATCTTCCAATCCAATCACGAACGTGAATCACCTAGGAGCGTGGTCTCCCTTTTCTTTGAATTGTATACCTGAGAATGGACAACAAAACTTTTCTGTTTTCTGTTAGTCACAAAAATTCCAATAGATTGTTAAGAATGTCCCGGTCACTTTTGAATTCACAATCGTTAGATTGAAACTCGCGTGAACCTTATTCGAAATTGTGCACAAGACCTCTTGAT
This sequence comes from Acer campestre, assembly GCA_954870605.1. Lineage (NCBI taxonomy): Eukaryota > Viridiplantae > Streptophyta > Magnoliopsida > Sapindales > Sapindaceae > Acer > Acer campestre. The sequence continues at coordinate 27,129,673 of OX940801.1, forward strand.
GTAAAGATCACTAGTGCACTATCGAAATAATAACAATTCTTCTCACAATCTCTCTTGGCCGAATTTCACACTAGTCTAAGAGTTGGATTTTATTTTTCTCTAGCAAAAGAAAAATCTATCAATTGCAAAAACTAGGGTTTTATAAAATCTATAAAGAATATATATATGTGTCTATTGCTGCAAAATATATATAAAGAATATATATATAACTATTGCCGCAAAAAAAAAAATATATGAATCTATATCACGCCTAATATATACCAATATATATATATATGTTACTGCACCGCCTAATTTATACCAATATATCTATATAGCAGGTGAAGACTCTTTACATATTATATGTACTTTCTTTTACTTGTATTTTGCTTATATATATATATTATATATCATGGCCATCATTAAGTTGCCATATATATTATATATATTTTATAGCAATCTAAATACAACTTGTCATGTATATAATATTCAAACCCTAATCCAACTCTTTAATGTGTTTGTGACTATATAAAAGACTTCCTAATTTGACTAAACAAATAAAGTCTTTTATATTTAGTATAATACTAATAGTAGTATACTACTAGGAAACATATTTCCTAATCAGAAAAAGATTTGATTTTTAATTAAATAATTAATTAACATATTAATTAATTTCCATTTAATTAAATAATAAAATAAAACAATATAATGGGCTAAAAATTTAGCCATTGCTGCCCATGACTAGAACTTGGGCCTACATATTGTTTTCTTATTTTATTTAATCCATTTGGACTTTAATAAAAAGCCCACATGTGAACTAAACCCATTCTTACTAAAAGAAACAAGCCCACATGCCTTTCATTAATATATTAATATAATTAAACAGTCCATTAAATAAATAATGTGCAAATTATATTCTTAATATATTAAATACAATTCTAAATGGACCCATAAATTGGTCCGGTAGAATATATCAAGTGATCCATGCAAGTCCGTGTGGATTGGGGATCTTGGCGGGCTATCTAAATTTAAGCTTCAATAGACATAACCTAATCACAATCAACAAATGATTCACTTAGGTCCGATCCATTAATTTTAACTCATTCCACTAAAGAGCTAAAATTGAACTCTTAAATAAAGACAGAAAAGGAAGATGTTCCTCATTCATACCCTAGACAATCATGTTGGAGATAGTGTATCCTCGTGATTAATATCAGTAATCGCCAAGAGTTCATAGACCGCCTATAACTCTCCAAGTTACCATATTTACTCATATGACCACGTTTTGAACTTGGATATTTTGACTTGTCTAGAAGCCATGTTTTCAATAGACACTATCGAAAACTCAACGTTGAGATTTAATATCCAATTACCTCAAAACATCCATATGATGATATTATACTCTCATTTAATAAATGGAGCCACGATGTCCATATCTATAAATGAAGTCCTCTATCGATTAACAAATGAATATCACCAAACTATTGAGGATAGACTATGCGATATAATCGTACTCATTGATAACTCAAATGATATCACTTGCAACCATAAGTCCATCATTTATCTCAGGATTAAGATAGACTCTCCGATTGTCCTGATAATGAAAAGACTTTTATCTACTGACGGTTATAGATAAAGTATTTCATTGTGATCCAGTTCAATGCACCCAGTGCACTAGATTCTTTTGCTCGAAGACACTCCGATGATTTTAGACTCATCATATCTCATTTGATCCCACTCAAATGCTAGCAAAAGAATTCTACAACTTTAACAAGATAAAGGTGCCCAGCCTTTAACTTAAGTTGTGAACAATATTCAAGACTAACTAAAGAATTGTGTCTACCACATACATATCCAGATGTACGAACAATTCTTCTTTTCTCATAGTCATTAGACCTTATGATTATTTACTTTGACAATTATAATATCAAACTATAAATGCTATAAGATTTGTTTAAACTAGAAATCACTTTATTAATATGAAAAAGATTGTTAATTACAATATTACACTCTTGCTATTGAGCATAATCCTAACATTTGACCCTCACTTCCTTCTCTTTTTACTTGATTCTTGTGCAATATCCCATGATTTAATGGTGTGAATTAAGTGTTTTTAGGTTATTATAAAGTTCAGAGGCATTGGAGTAATATTGGTGGCAAAGGGGCTAAAATTGTAAAAAGTGTGTGTAGATCATTCATCTTCAAAGGGGCATATCTATCTCCTCAGATTAAACCACATTTCCAATTAAATATATTTAGAAAGCCTCGGAAGTCTAATTTCCAACAGTTTTTATAGATTGTGATTCTGATTCTTCTACAGAAAGTTATGCTCATTTTAGTAACTACTGCGCATTCCCTGTCACCACGGCGACCCTAGAGCGACTCCATGGCGAACTCCACTTTCTAGAAGCAACAAATGGATGTTTTTCAAGATATTTTTGAGGGGTATTCTTGTCCTTTCATGCCCATTTCATACCCTAGCTTTTCTAACATATAAATGTAGGGAAAAATTGTACCCGCAGCGGAAGCGAGACTAAAAAAATAGTTGGGTAGCTTTTAAAATTTTTCCAATTATGAACCTTAAACCCTTTTGATTAATCAAACATATATATATAAGGAAGTAATAAAATATATTAATACCTCTTGTAGCGTGATCCGATTGACTTGCGTCGATGGTAATCCGCAAGATCTTCAATCCTAGCACGAACGTGGATCACCTAGGAGCGTGGTCTCCCTTTCTTTGAATTGCAAACCTGTGATTGGATTTAACAAACTTTTCTTAAACCGTTAGTCCCAAAAACAATCTAAAAGAACCTAAGATTATTCCGGTCACTTTTGAGTTCTCAATCTAATGATCGAAACTCGCGTGAACCTTAATCGATATAGTATTCACAAGCTCATCGATGAATAAGCAATTAGAATACAATCAAAGAATAATCTATGTTCTTTTTGTTCTTAGTGGAATAAAATATTTCTTGCTATGAGTTTAGAAGAAGAAGAAGAAGAAAAATTCTGCACTTTTTTACTAGGGGGTGGCCGAAATCTATATGTTGTCTTATATAGGTGGCCGAATTTTTCTCTTCTTTCTTACCCTAGGGTGACCGAAATCCTTGACCAAAACTAATTAGGGTTGCCGCAATTTTACTCCTTAAATATTGGAGATTTAGTTGCACCCTAATTCCTATTTTGTTTAAGATTTCCAAACCCTAATCAAACTCAATAATCTTTTATTCCTTATTTGACTAAAATAAAAAGACTTCCTATTTGATTAAATAAATAAAATTAATTATTTATTTCCTTGTCAAACAAGTCTTTCTATTTAATTATACTACTACCAATAGTATACAAATAGGAATCATATTTCCTATTTAGAAAAGATTTGTTACTTTAATTAAACAATTAATTAATTCTTATTTAATTAAATAATGAAACAAAATAATATTAAATGCTAATATAGCATCTTGCCGCCCCACAGATGTATTGGGCCAAATATTATTTTTCCTATTTCATTTAATCCATAGGACTTTAAATAAAAAGCCCACATGTGGACTAGACCCAATCTTACTAAAAGAAACAAGCCCACATGTCATCTATTAATATATAAATATAATTGTGTAGCCCATTACATAAATAATGTGCAAATTATATTCTTAATATATTAAATTGCAATTCTAGATGGACCCTAAATTGGTCCGGTAGAATATTTCAAGTGATCCATGCAAGTCCGTGTGGATTGAGGATCTTGGCGGGCTATCTAAATTTAAGCTCCAATAGACATAATCTAATCACAATCAACAAATGATTCACTTAGGTCCGATCCATTAATTTTAGCTCATTCCACTAAAGAGCTAAAATTGAACTCTTAAATAAAGACAGAAAAGGAAGATGCTTCCTCATTCATACCCTAGACAATCATATTGGAGATAGTGTATCCTTGTGATTAATATCAGTAATCGCCAAGAGTTCATAGACCGCCTATAACTCTCCAAGTTACCATATTTACTCATATGACCACATTTTGAACTTGGATATTTTGACTTGTCCAGAAGCCATGTTTTCAATAGACACTATTGAAAACTCAACGTTGAGATTTAATATCCAATTACCTCAAAACATCCATATAATGATATTATACTCTCATTTAATAAATGGAGCCACGATGTCCATATCTATAAATGAAGTCCTCTATCGATTAACAAATGAATATCACCAAACTATCGAGGATAGACTATGCGATATAATCGTACTCATTGATAGCTCAAATGATATCACCCCTAACCATAAGTCCATCATTTATCTCAGGATTAAGATAGACTCTCCGATTGTCCTGATAATGAAATTACTTTTATCTACTGACGGTTATAGATAAAGTATTTCATTGTGATCCTGTTCAATGCACCCAGTGCACTAGATCCTTTTGCTCGAAGACACTCCGATGATTTTAGACTCATCATATCTCATTTGATCCCACTCAAATGCTAGCAAAAGAATTCTACAACTTTAACAAGATAAAGGTGCCCAACCTTTAACTTAAGTTGTGAACGATATTCAAGACTAACTAAAGAATTGTATCTACCACATATATATCCAGATGTATGAACAATTCTTCTTTTCTCATAGTCTTTAGACCTTATGATTATTTACTTTAACAATTATTAAACTATAAATGCTATAAGATTTGTTTAAACCAGAAATCACTTTATTAATATGAAACAGATTGTTAAATACAATATTACACTCTTGCTATTGAGCATAATCCTAACAATCTCCCACTTGCGCTATAGCAAATGAGTCATATCACTCAAGCCCATATTCTCTAGGTGCCCATCGAAACTCTTCTGAGGTAGAGCCTTTGTGAAGGGATCTGCTAGATTTTCCACTGACGCGATTTTGGTAATCGTCACGTCACCTCTTTGAACAATCTCCCTTAAAAGATGATATTTCCTTTCTATGTGTTTACCTCTCTTGTGACTTCTAGGTTCTTTCGAATTAGCCACTGCTCCACTGTTGTCACAGTAGATAGTGATCTGCTTATTCGCACTAGGAACCACTTCCAAGTCAATCAAGAATTGACGGAGCCAAACAGCCTCTTTGGCAGCCTCGCATGCAGCAACATACTCAGCTTCCATGGTGGAATCAGCAATACAAGATTGCTTGATACTCCTCCATATAACTGCTCCTCCTCCAATAGTAAACACAGCCCCTGATGTGGATTTTCTGGAGTCAGAATCTGATTGAAAATCATAATCTGTATACCCAACGGGAATCAAATCCCCTCCAGAGTATACAAGCATATTATCTCTCGTTCTCTTGAGATACTTGAAAATATGCTTGACTGCCGTCCAGTGATCAGGACCAGGCTTCGATTGAAACCTGCTAACTATGCCAACAGCAAAACAAATATCTGGTCTAGTGCAGAGCATTGCATACATGAGACTTACAACTGCCGAGGCATATGGAACTCTACTCATGAACTGCTCTTCATGCTCATTCTTAGGAACTTGTTCCTTAGAAAGCTTGATTCCATGTCTGAAAGGTAACATACCTTTCTTGGAATCCTGCATGGAAAACCTAGACAAGATTTTGTCTATGTATGAAGCTTGGGATAACGCAATCGTTCTATTCTTTCTATCCCTTATAACTTGGATACCTAGAATAAAACTTGCTTCTCCTAAGTCCTTCATATCAAATTGTTTTGCTAACCATTCTTTTACTAATGTCAATACACCTACATCGTTTTCGATGAGTAGTATATCATCAACATAAAGAATCAGGAAAACCAACTTGTCGCCCTTAATCCTCTTGTATACACAAGGTTCGTCAAGATTCTGAATAAATCCAAAACCTTTGACTGCTTGATCGAACCTTATGTTCCAGGATCTGGATGCTTGCTTTAATCCATATATGGATTTCTGCAACTTGCATACCTTTTCCATTTGGCCATTTTCAATGAATCCCTCTGGTTGCATCATGTAGATGCTTTCGTCAAGACTTCCATTAAGGAAAGCTGTCTTGACGTCCATTTGCCAAATCTCTAGATCTAAAGATGATGCAATGGATAAAAGTATCCTTATGGATTTAAGCATGGCCACAGGAGAGAAGGTTTCCTTGTAATCGATACCTTCTTTCTGTGTATACCCTTTAGCTACCAGTCTAGCTTTAAAGGTTTCCACTTTTCCATCCATACCTCTTTTCCTCTTGTATACCCACTTGCACCCAATGGGTTTTATCCCTTTAGGCAAGTCTACAAGGGACCAGACTTTGTTATTGAACATAGATTCAATCTCAGATTGCATTGCCTTTTGCCAATGGCGACTATCAACATCCTCCATAGCTTCCTTGTACGTATAGGGATCATCGTCGTCCGGGAGATTCTCTACAGATTCTCCCAGACCGATGTATCTTTCGGGTTGTGTTCTAACCCTCCCACTACGACGAGGAATGGTAGGTTGTTGACCTTGTGTTGGATCAGAATTTACAATTGGGTTAGGTTGTGTAACCTCTCGTGGAATTGTATCTCCTGACATCTCATTCAGGACAATTCTACTTTTAGGCACAAAATCATTCATATAGTCCTTATCCAGAAATTTAGCATTTTTCGAAACAAATACTTTAAGATCTGAAGGACTATAAAAATAATATCCTTTAGTTTCTTTCGGATACCCTACAAATATACATGTTTCTGAACGGGACTCCATCTTTTCTGTCTTTCCTTTTAACACGTGCGCAGGACATCCAAATATCCTTAAGTGTTGTAAACTAGGCTTGCGCCCAGTCCACAACTCATGCGGTGTTTTAGGAACAGACTTAGATGGTACACGGTTTAGAATGTATATTGTAGTTTGTAAAGCATATCCCCAGAAAGAAATAGGAAGTGTTGAATAACTCAACATAGACCTAACCATATCCAAAAGAGTTCTATTTCTCCTTTCTGCTACCCCATTTTGTTGAGGTGTACCAGGTGCAGAAAACTGAGAAACTATCCCATTATCAATAAGATATTGCTGAAACTCACCAGATAGATATTCTCCACCACGATCAGATCTCAAGATTTTTATGTGTTTCTCAAGCTGATTTTCCACTTCAGCTTTAAATGCTTTGAACATGTCAAAAGCATCCGACTTATGTCGCATGAGATACACATATCCAAATCTTGAGTAATCATCTGTGAAAGTGATGAAGTACTCATATCCACCTCTAGCTTGAATGCTCATAGGTCCACATACATCAGTGTGTATCAATCCTAAACATTCAGTGGCTCTGGCACCTTTGGCAGAGAACGTCCTTTTGGTCATTTTACCTTCCAAACAAGATTCACAAGTTGGTAGATCATCAACCTTTAAGTCACTCAAAGGTCCGTCACTTACCAATCTTTTAATCCTATTAAGGTTAATATGACCTAAGCGTAAATGCCAAAGGTAGGTTTCATCTTTTGATAATTTAACTCTTTTATGATCAGGTTCCGTTATTTCTGTGTCTAACGAGTGAGAGATATTTCTATGCAAGAAGTATAGACCGTTTTCCAATGTACCTTTGCAAATAACTTTGTCATTCTTACTAATAATAAAAACTTTATTAAAAGTAACCGAATATCCAAATTTATTCAAACAAGAAACTGAAATTAAATTCCTCTTGAATTGAGGTACATAATAAACGTCTATTAAATCTAAATGCCTTCTAGAATCCAAACAAACTCTAATATCTCCCACTGCACTTGCAGACACTAACGTTCCGTTGCCCAAGCGCAAATTGATCTCATTCTTATTCAGCCTTCTCCTTTCCTGGAACCCCTGCAAGGAATAACAAACATGATTAGTGGCTCCTGAGTCTATGATCCAAGAATCTGTAGAATCAGCCAAAAAACATGTTTCAAGATAATTCAAATTACCTTCTTCCTTCTTGTTCTGGGACTTTGGGCAATTTCTCTTCCAATGTCCCTTTTCACCACAAAGGAAGCATTTCCCTTTGATCTTGGTTACTTTCTTGGTGTCCTTCTTGGTAGGCCCAAGTTGCTTTTTCTTCTGTTGTTTCTTGACCTTTTGACGGGCCTTAACAGTAGCAACTTTACCAACCACATGAATCTCTTGACCTTTGCCTTTCACAAGGATCTTTTCAGCACTTTGAACATCTTGCATCAGGCTCTGTAAGGTGTATTCCTTTTTGTTCAAAGTGTAGTCCAATTTGAACTGATCAAAGGAATCTGACAATGAATTGACAACCATATCAATCTTTGTCTCACCATCTATCTCAGCGCCATGCAGTTCAGCAATGTTGAGATGTGCTATGACTTTCATCATGTGATCTTTCACAGCCTGTCCAGGTTTCATCCTAAGATTCATAAAAGCAGTCACTGCCTCTCTCTTAGTCGTCCTGGACTTCATAGCAAACATCTCCTCTAGAGACATCATTATATCAGCAGCAGACTCCATTCCTTCATGCTGCTGTTGCAACACGTCGGAGATAGTGGCCATAATATAACATTTGGCCATATCATCTGAAGTCTTCCACTGCTCATACTCATCTCTTTGCACAATGCTTGATTCAATTGTAGGAGCAGGTGGTTTAGGAGTGGTTAGAACAAACTTATGTTTTTCACTTTGCAGCAACAACCCAATTTTCCTTTTCCATGTTACATAGTTATCTCCAGTTAAGGTGTTATCTTTCAGGATGTTCATAAGTGATGGGGTCATGATTTCTGAATGAAAACAAAACATATATAAGTAAATAATCATTAAAAAGCACTTTTAAATATTTATCTTGAATTAAATGAATAACTCAATCATAAAATTCAACGGTGATCTAACACCCATAAATGTTACGCCTCCTTTGGGAGTTCGCACCATTTACTAGTTAGACTAGGTCCCACCTAATTGTTAACATAACAACCAGCGTTTTCAATTTTAGCCTTGCAATTTTACTGACAAGAACTCTTTGGAGGATATCAATAAAATTACATTGAGTGTGTCACCAAGATATCGACCCTCAATTTTCTCTAACGAAAATCCCTCCTTTGGGAGTAGATCTCGTTGAGTCCATTGTCTAGTCTATCCTTGTAAGGAAGTATATTGCTTAATTCCATTTATGGATGTCCCTTTGGGGAATTACCATAAAATAATTAAGCTCAACTAATCTTGGAAGCCATAGGTGTTACAAAAACACCTTCTCCCACTCAATTATTTAAGGCGTGTGATTAAATCCCATAGAATGATTTACCAAGTTATCTAGATGCCAATTTAGATACCTAAATCATTCAATGCATGTTCATACCAAAAGAGATATATGAGTGGCACTCCTATTCTATATGTCATGTTATCATACAACAACAAATATTGTAATATTTAAGCATAAATTAAATAGCAACAATTTTGGCCCATCCTAGAAAAACAAATAAATTACATTGATATAGGAATACAAGATCTTCGAGTGGCCCATCACCATAAGCCCATCCTCCAGCCTCCCTCCACGGGATTGCACGGCCCACAACCCCACGTAAGGGGCTGCCATGCGCAGCCCATGGGCCTTGCATGGCTGCCGTGCGCAGCCCTCTTGGTTGCAAGGCTGCCGTGCGCAGCCCACTGTATTTCGGGCATGCCATGCACAGCCCAATCCACTCCTAGGGTGCGCACGGTGCTCGTTCTCGGTTCCGGTTGCTTCGTTTCTTCGATACTTCGATGTAGAACGTGTTACAATTTAATTTAATCAAATAAAATTACTGCAGAAATTTTTTTTTTTTTTTATTCATGACAGTAAAAAAATACTGCACATTATAATAAATAATACATTAAAAACTGCAGCAATTTTTTAATACATAAAAAAAATCCTAGCAACTACCAAGAAGGAATTATGGCGATGATAGACCACCCTTCTTGTTACAATTCCGAAACCAAAAAATACATTGAAAATCTAGAGCCAAAATCGAGCAATAACAATCCACATAAAAACATATATTAATCCATACATCACATGTAATAATATATGCGAATACCTAGAGTGCCATCTCTTTCTAAAACATGCATAATCACAATAAAAAGAAATCGATCCACGTATATATATACGTTAATTAATTAAAAGGGTTCAACCAGGCTCTGATACCAATTGTAGGGAAAAATTGTACCCGCAGCGGAAGCGAGACTAAAAAAATAGTTGGGTAGCTTTTAAAATTTTTCCAATTATGAACCTTAAACCCTTTTGATTAATCAAACATATATATATAAGGAAGTAATAAAATATATTAATACCTCTTGTAGCGTGATCCGATTGACTTGCGTCGATGGTAATCCGCAAGATCTTCAATCCTAGCACGAACGTGGATCACCTAGGAGCGTGGTCTCCCTTTCTTTGAATTGCAAACCTGTGATTGGATTTAACAAACTTTTCTTAAACCGTTAGTCCCAAAAACAATCTAAAAGAACCTAAGATTATTCCGGTCACTTTTGAGTTCTCAATCTAATGATCGAAACTCGCGTGAACCTTAATCGATATAGTATTCACAAGCTCATCGATGAATAAGCAATTAGAATACAATCAAAGAATAATCTATGTTCTTTTTGTTCTTAGTGGAATAAAATATTTCTTGCTATGAGTTTAGAAGAAGAAGAAGAAGAAAAATTCTGCACTTTTTTACTAGGGGGTGGCCGAAATCTATATGTTGTCTTATATAGGTGGCCGAATTTTTCTCTTCTTTCTTACCCTAGGGTGACCGAAATCCTTGACCAAAACTAATTAGGGTTGCCGCAATTTTACTCCTTAAATATTGGAGATTTAGTTGCACCCTAATTCCTATTTTGTTTAAGATTTCCAAACCCTAATCAAACTCAATAATCTTTTATTCCTTATTTGACTAAAATAAAAAGACTTCCTATTTGATTAAATAAATAAAATTAATTATTTATTTCCTTGTCAAACAAGTCTTTCTATTTAATTATACTACTACCAATAGTATACAAATAGGAATCATATTTCCTATTTAGAAAAGATTTGTTACTTTAATTAAACAATTAATTAAACAATTAATTAATTCTTATTTAATTAAATAATGAAACAAAATAATATTAAATGCTAATATAGCATCTTGCCGCCCCACAGATGTATTGGGCCAAATATTATTTTTCCTATTTCATTTAATCCATAGGACTTTAAATAAAAAGCCCACATGTGGACTAGACCCAATCTTACTAAAAGAAACAAGCCCACATGTCATCTATTAATATATAAATATAATTGTGCAGCCCATTACATAAATAATGTGCAAATTATATTCTTAATATATTAAATTGCAATTCTAGATGGACCCTAAATTGGTCCGGTAGAATATTTCAAGTGATCCATGCAAGTCCGTGTGGATTGGGGATCTTGGCGGGCTATCTAAATTTAAGCTCCAATAGACATAATCTAATCACAATCAACAAATGATTCACTTAGGTCCGATCCATTAATTTTAGCTCATTCCACTAAAGAGCTAAAATTGAACTCTTAAATAAAGACAGAAAAGGAAGATGCTTCCTCATTCATACCCTAGACAATCATATTGGAGATAGTGTATCCTCGTGATTAATATCAGTAATCGCCAAGAGTTCATAGACCGCCTATAACTCTCCAAGTTACCATATTTACTCATATGACCACATTTTGAACTTGGATATTTTGACTTGTCCAGAAGCCATGTTTTCAATAGACACTATTGAAAACTCAACGTTGAGATTTAATATCCAATTACCTCAAAACATCCATATAATGATATTATACTCTCATTTAATAAATGGAGCCACGATGTCCATATCTATAAATGAAGTCCTCTATCGATTAACAAATGAATATCACCAAACTATCGAGGATAGACTATGCGATATAATCGTACTCATTGATAGCTCAAATGATATCACCTGCAACCATAAGTCCATCATTTATCTCAGGATTAAGATAGACTCCCCGATTGTCCTGATAATGAAATTACTTTTATCTACTGACGGTTATAGATAAAGTATTTCATTGTGATCCTGTTCAATGCACCCAGTGCACTAGATCCTTTTGCTCGAAGACACTCCGATGATTTTAGACTCATCATATCTCATTTGATCCCACTCAAATGCTAGCAAAAGAATTCTACAACTTTAACAAGATAAAGGTGCCCAACCTTTAACTTAAGTTGTGAACGATATTCAAGACTAACTAAAGAATTGTGTCTACCACATACATATCCAGATGTATGAACAATTCTTCTTTTCTCATAGTCTTTAGACCTTATGATTATTTACTTTAACAATTATTAAACTATAAATGCTATAAGATTTGTTTAAACCAGAAATCACTTTATTAATATGAAACAGATTGTTAAATACAATATTACACTCTTGCTATTGAGCATAATCCTAACAATAAATACACCATTTTATGCTAAGAATTGACAACTATTGAAATCTCTTGACAACCAAGAAACCTCCTTTCTCTACCACTCCTAATCCCACCATTCCCCTCTCCAATAAACACCTAGATTACTCCACATAAATCATTCCTCTCTTTCCATTTTCTCCACCCATTTCCCTTGTCACTTTCTATTTGACTCCACCTATCTAGACACCTCCTCAACACCCAATCTTTGTACAAGACTCAAGCAAGAAAGCTTAAGGAAGGATCAAGCTTACAAGAGAGACCCAAGGGTGATTTCTCTCTATTTTACTTCCTTTCTTTGTTTGTGATTATGTGTAATTAATCCCCTTTTCTAGGGGGATGATTTGAGACACTTTTGGACAATGATTATTTATTAAGGCTTTCAATATTTTGTTTGCATAATTAGAGTTTTATTTACTTTTTAATTAGATCTTGCACTTATGTGATTAAATGAGTATTGACACACTTATTGATTACAATATGTTGTAGGATAATTTGTGATAAAATTAATTAAGTTATTGACACACTTGATTGATTATAGCACATAGTGAATAGGATAGGCTTTTGGAGGGTAGGCCTACCACAATTGCCTAGGCCATTCGATCGTCACTAACTGATCCCGCTGTGACCCCCTCTCCTTAATCGGTTAGGCATTGCGGTGGGAAGTTATTTAGGATTCGTAGTGACAATCTAAACAATACTTTTGAATGAGATCGATCCTTGATTGTGTGAATAATGCATCAATGAAGCCATTGATGAATTGCTTAAAGTCCATTAGCTACTCTATCATTTCCCTAGACTCCCAATTAATTGTTTAATCCATTTTCTTATCTAGGTTGTTGTTATTGGATTCCTTTCTATTCATATTCTATTTACATTTTATTGCTTTTATTTTTCCATGTATGTTTGATGGTTTCTTAAACCATACACCATTCAAACTACCATGATTTACTTTATTTGCATTTTTAGATTAGTTAAATAATTCAATTAATTACTCTAATTCCCTGTGGAATGAATCCTACTTACCACTTTACTAATTTTCTATCTGAGTGGATTTTTAAGTGGTGAAATTGGTTTTCAAAACGATCATATTTTAAAACATTATTTTGTTGTCCAAAACGACCGCATCAGGTTTCGGTATCCAGGCAACGCTCAAGGCGTCTCATATTCACCAAGGCTGCTTGACTGCCTTCTTCATATTCTTTGGCAGTTTGAAGTAAATGAGCCACGCTCTACTGAGTTTGAGCCAATTCCTATTGGGTGTCCTCTAATTTGGCTTGAACCCCGATGTAAGCCTCTCTCAAGGTCAGCAGTTGTCTCTCCATGGCTAGAGCGAACTTGAAGCCCTAGAAAAAGAATAGAAAGTAAGTGCTTGTCAGAAGGAAGAAAGAATAATAAGAGAGAAAGTAGAAATTTACCTCAGCAAAAACAGATGCTCCCTTGGTGACAAGGATGTCAGTAGGAAGCTTCGCCATCTTCATCAAGCCCCCCCCCCCCCCCCCTAAAGGGCAGGAGGCCGCGAATCGGGATACCACCTCATCAAAGGTGGCACCCTTTGACCCCGATCCGAAGGGAACATCAACGGCTGGGGCCAAATTAAAGGTAACTTCTTCCTTCTTTGTATGTCCGACACGGTCTATGGAGGGTGCTACTGAAGGAGTAGAGGTAGGAGAAATCTTTACAGTAGGAGGAACAACATCATGGCTTTTCTTCTGTGCCTGCTTTCCAGAGCCCCGGGCCTTAGCTGCTCGAGCTAGCATGTCATTGATCTTCAAGCGCGATGGGGGAGAAATGGAAAGGCTAGCAGAAGTCTTGGCCCCAGGCCCCGCTGGAGCAAGAGAAGAAGCGGTAACACCAGCAGACGTCTTTGATGGAGCCGGAGGAGGAATGGGATCCGTTCCAGTTTGTGTGGACCCCGAAGCGACTCTGGCAGTAGTACAAGGAGAAGGAACAGGAGAAGTATGAGCCGACAGAATCATATCCCCCATTCTAGAGGAAGATGGAGACCCCGCTATCATCGGGGCTACAGATACTACAAAGGAAAGGAAGGATCAATAAGAAAAAGAAGAAAGAAAGCAAGACAGTTAGGGAATTCTTTTTCTCTGCTGTAATTTTTTAAGCTTGATTGAAAGTAGTAAAGACAGCACCAACAAAGCCAGTCTATTTATAAAAGAGGGTAGGTAGTTGCACACCAGGAAACCAGGACTGGTGACCTGTGGAATGGGTTAGAGGCATTTTCCGCATTAATCGCGCCAAAACGGCTCTTTTTGAAAACGAAGAAACCAATTATTGATTGATGATCGGGCATTTATTGTATATATTTTTGATCCCCATTCCTCCAATCAATTGCTTGCTTCTTGAGCCTTTTAGTGCTTTAATGGGTGTGTTTGAGTGTTTTCAGGTTATTGGACCAGATTGAGTTATTTGAAGAATTCCATATAAAAAGTGCTTTTTGGAAGAAGTCTAGGGTCTTTTCTGAAATTGAGCAAAAAGCGCTCTCACACCGCTGCTATTTTCTGAGAGAGGCGTCACAGCGTTTATCGGGCAGAGGAGACCGCTGTGCAAAGCGCTCCCTAACCACTGCCAAAGTGGCAATGTTTCCAAATTGTGGAAAACTGCTGCCACACCGCTGCCAAAGTGGGAGCGGTCTGGCAGCGGTCCGGCCAAAACTCCGCGATTTAATAGGTTTTTCAACTGAAGCCCGAGCAGATATAAATAAAGGAGTTTTCTATTCATAAGGGGGTTCGTCTGGAGACAGTTCGACAACCATAATTCATAGCCTAAATCACTCAACAAACTTTCTTTCATCTTACATATAGAAGATTTGAAGACGAAGGAGAAGATTTTCAGCATCAGAGATTGGAAGAGTGTCTATTATTTCCATGGGTTCTATCAATTCCTTCTCTCTTCTTTTTATTTCATCTATGTGTAACTAAATCCATACTAGGGATTCAATGTGAACCTCTATGAATACTCTTTGTTAGAATTGACTATATTTTCGTAATTCAAGTTTCGATTCATTCAATTTGTGATTTCTTCTTGTCTATGCATGGTTAGTGCTAGTCTTGAATCTAGGGTTTATATGTTAAGGTTGAGATATGTGTGGGTTTCACCATTCTTAACCAATATTCAATTGAATGAATGAATTTATCGTAGTAGGGTATTGCACGTTATCTTTGGTTCTCTTGTTCTTGTGCTTAATGGGTTCTCAATCGTAGTTTTTATGCAGGTTTTGCTAATGACTGTGATTGAGAATACTTGATG
This sequence comes from Acer campestre, assembly GCA_954870605.1. Classification (NCBI taxonomy): domain Eukaryota; kingdom Viridiplantae; phylum Streptophyta; class Magnoliopsida; order Sapindales; family Sapindaceae; genus Acer; species Acer campestre. The sequence goes on from OX940801.1 coordinate 27,145,303, forward strand.
GTGTGCTTTGTGGGTTTTAGGTTATAGTTTATATGCAGGGTTTGCTATTGACTCAACTGAGAACGCTTGGTGTATGGTTGATGTATTTTCTGTTATAGTTTTTATGCAGGTTTTGCTAATGATTGTAGTAGCGAGTACTTGATTTATTCTAGGACCACATAGCACTAATTATACATAATTTAAGAACGAACCCTTAACTTGATTAACATTCTTTGTGAAAGTCAATTCGAAGCATTGAGTAAACATAGTTGGGGAGCATTGATGACCTAGTTCTCTCACCTCTTGATCACATTCACATATTCTTGTTAATTGTTTTTTTAGTTTAATATAGTTTTAATCTTAAATCAATCAAATCAATCTCAATTCTCTTGGCTACTGTTACTTGCTTAGCTTTAATTAGAATTAGTTTTAGTCCATAAATCACTTTTCCTCGTGGGAACGATCCCTACTTGTCGCTGTACTTATCTCACGATTCGTTCACTTGCGAGTTAGGTTTTTATAACACGATAATATATATCAAGTTTTTGGCGTCGTTGCCGGGGACTAGTGAATTTATTGGTTATTTCTAATTTTAGTTTTAGTTAATAGATTTATTAGTTCAGGTAGTTGAGTCATTAATTTTTAGCTTTTTAGATTTTTCTTTTTATTTATTCTTTCTCCTTTTCTTTTTCAGAGTTTACTAGTGATTTGTTTGTCTCATTGCAGGTATTGACAACAGATGCAAGGTAGAAGATCTCAACAGGGAGAATTATTACCTTTGAACGATAACATAGACCGTATCAGAAATTTAGCAATGGAAGACGAGCAAAATCAGGGACAGAATCAAGAAAGGGTGCGCCAGGCTCCTAACCTTGTTCCTAATCCAGTATTTGAACCAGAACCCATCAGAACTATGAACGATTACAGTACACCAGTTGTGAGCTATGATCCTTTGTGCATTGTGCTAGAACCTGCAGCAAGGAATTATGAGCTGAAGAGTAGCCATTACAATCAGTTGCCTAGTTTTCATGGTTTACCAGATGAAGATATACTCTTGTTCTTCAGAGAGTTTAACGGAGCAATACAATCCCTACCTAACTACAGGATAACTGAAGATCAGCTGCGTATGAGATGCATTCCGCATGCATTGAAAGGAGAGGCGAAAGCTTGGCTATTAACTTTGCCTCCTGCATCTTTGAGAACATGGGATGAAGTGCGAGAAAAGCTTACTGATCAGTATTATGCACCTCAGAAAACCAGTGAAATCCGAGCCAAAATTTCGAGTTTCATTCAGCAAGACAACGAAACTTTTTATGAGGCATGAGAGCGTTTCAAGAAATATACCAGGGACTGTCCTCAGCATGGGTTTCTGACTAATCAGTTGTGTCAATGGTTTTATGATGGTCTGACTGAAGTATCAGGACTTCTAGTGAACAATGCCTGTGGTGGATCTATGTATGACAAGCAGCCTGATAAGATGTATGAGATCTTTGAGAAGTTGGCCCAGAATTCTCGTCATAAGAATTCCAGAAGGAAGAAGGGAATCTATACCGTGGATGCTAGCACAGAGAGTTCCATTCAGATGACACAGTTAATGAAAAAGATAGATTCTTTTGCTACTGAGATTGGTCAATTGAAACAAAAGGTGTTTATGGGAGAGCACCAGGCAGCAGGTCCTGGACCTGAAGAAGAAGAAGTTAATGCCATGAACAACTTTAACCCCAGACCTAGGAATGACCCATATTCTAACACCTACAATCCAAGGTGGAGGAATCATCCCAATTTTTCATGGTCAAACAATCAGAACACCGGTAACCAATGGGGAAACAACAATAGCAATCAGAGGCAGATTAACACCGGTGCTCAGCAAAACTTCGAATCTCAACCAAAGAAGCCATCAATAGAAGAATTACTGCAGCAAATGCAGCAGCAACTGCAGCAGCAAATGCAGCAACAATCACAGCAATTGCAGCAGCAAATGCAGCAATTAGAACAGCGTATGAACCAAAGGTATGATGTACAATTTCAGAATATTAATGCTTCAATAAAGAAGACAGAGATTCAAGTTGGGCAATTGGCTGAGGCTCAACAAAGAATGGAACAAGGAAAATTTCCAAGTTACACTGAGCAAGCTAAAGCTATGACAATTCACCGAAATGGTAAGGTGCTAACTAATAATCAACCTGCTGAACTTTTTGATAAGCCTATTACTGTTTCAGGTTCTTCAAAAGACAAGCTCAAGTCCAAGGAGGATGAGATAGTGGTGGAAAAGTCCAAGGATTCACCACTCCTTCACAAGTCAGCAAATCCATATGTGCCACCCGTCCCATTCCCAGGAAGACTGCAAAAGAGCAAGTTGGAGAAGTCGTACAAGGACATATATGACATCCTTTCAAAGGTCAATGTCAACTTGCCCCTGTTGGAGATGATTCAGAAGATGCCTGCATATGCTAAGTTTTTCAAGAGCCTTCACACATACAAAACAAGATTTGTGGAGAATCATCAAGAATTTATGACCGGAAGTGCTAATGCAGTCCTTCAGAAATCTTTACCACCAAAACTTCAAGATCCAGGTAGTTTCTGCATCAACATTACTATTGGTGGTACAACTCTGGAGAGGGCTATGCTAGACTTAGGAGCCAGCATCAACTTAATGCCGACAATTATCTATGAGCAATTGGGTTTGAATGATCTGAAAAAGACAACCATGTCGCTTCTGTTGGCCGATGGTTCTGTAAGGTACCCTAAGGGTTATGTGGAAGATGTGCTTGTACAGGTAGAAAATCTTATTATTCCTGCTGACTTTGTGGTGTTAGATATGGATGAAGGTGCCAAAGATAGGAACTGCAAGCCAATTCTTTTAGGGAGACCCTTTATGGCAACTGCAAAGACTTTTATAGATGTCCAAAATGGGAAGCTAACGATGACTGTGTTAGATGAGACTGTAGAGTTTAAAGTTTTTGAGTCCCTAAAGTTCCCTGAAGCTGCCGACGATTGTTACTCTGTTGAGTGTAATGCAATTGAAGTGGTAAAGTCGGCAGTACAAGATGAGTTGTTAGAAGATATATCTGAGGAATTGTTAGATTGAGTTTGTGATGTGTTTGAAGATGATGAAGAACTTCAGCAGATAGGAGTTACAAAAGAGCATTCTGATATGGAGAAAATATGTATTGAAGGGGTATATGAGATCAACAAATCATTAATCCTATCTATTAGTTCTCCCCCTGCATTGGAGCTGAAACAACTTCCCTCTAACCTTAAATATGCCTTTTTATGGGAGAATGAGACTCTTCCAGTGATTATAGCTTCAGACTTAGAGTCAGAAAAAGAAGAAAGACTCTTGGCGGTGCTTCAAGAACACAAAGCCGCCATTGGATGGACCATAGCAGATATTAAGGGAATAAGCCCTACCATTTGCATGCATCACAATCTTTTAGAGGAGGGTATGAAGCCATCTAGAGAAGCTCAGTGAAGACTTAACCCGAACCTGAAAGAGGTGGTCAAAGAAGAGGTCTTAAAGCTACTCAAAGTGGGTATTATATACCCTATATCTGACAGCAATTGGGTAAGTCCGGTTCATGTTGTGCCAAAGAAATCTGGAATCACAGTGGTAGCTAATGAAAACAATGAACTGATTCCTACAAGGAAGACCACGGGATTGAGGGTGTGCATAGACTACCGCAAGCTCAACACGGCAACAAAAAAAGATCACTTTCCTTTGCCGTTCATCGATCAGATGCTTAAGCGTTTGGACGGACATGCTTATTACTGTTTCCTGGATGGTTTTTCAGGTTATAATCAGATTGCCATTGCCCCAGAAGATCAAGAGAAGACAACATGCACTTGTCCTTTCGGTACCTTTGCTTACAGAAGAATACCGTTTGGATTGTGCAATGCCCCTGCCACTTTCCAAAGATGCATGATGTCAATTTTTTCCGACATGCTAGAGAAATATATCGAGGTATTCATGGATGATTTTTCTGTTTTTGGTAATTCTTTTGACCACTGCCTTGATAATTTAACTAGTGTTTTGAAAAGATGCACTGAGACTCATTTAACTCTCAGTTGGGAGAAAAGTCACTTTATGGTGAAATCTGGAATAGTGCTAGGACATATGATATCTGATAAAGGCATAGAAGTAGATAGAGCTAAAATTGAAGTAATTGCTAAACTTCCACCTCCTACTTCAGTAAAGGGTGTGAGGAGTTTTCTTGGTCATGCAGGTTTTTACAGGCGTTTTATAAAAGATTTTTCGAAAATTAGTCATTCCCTGTGTAATCTGTTGACCAAGGAATCTACATTTGATTTCAATGATGAATGTATGCTTGCTTTTACAACTCTGAAAGATAAACTGACATCTACTCCTGTTATAATGCCTCATGATTGGTCCCTTCCATTTGAACTAATGTGTGATGCATCAGACTATGCTGTAGGTGTTGTTTTAGGACAGCGAGTAGATAAATTGCCACATGTTATTTACTACACTAGTCGCACTTTGAATGATGCACAATTGAATTACTCCACTACAGAAAAAGAATTACTTGCTGTTGTTAGTGCCCTGGAAAAATTTCGTCAATATTTGATTGGGTCTAAAGTAATTGTTTATTCTGATCATGCTGCTTTGAAATATTTACTAACAAAAAAGGAAGCGAAACCGAGATTACTCCGGTGGATCCTTTTATTGCAATAATTTGATTTGGAAATCAGGGATAAGAAAGGCAGCGAGAATGCACATTTCTCGACTAGTGGAAGAGGAAACTGGAGAAGGAAGTACCAAGCTTATACCAATAAATGAGACCTTTCCAGATGAACAGCTGATGAATGTGGGAACCAAAGATCCATGGTACGCAGATATAGTGAACTATCTTGCCAATGGCATCGTACCAGCCGACCTGAACTCTCAAGCAAGACGTAGATTCAATTCCCTCACCAGGCAATACTTTTGGGATGAGCCATACCTTTTCAAATATGGTGCTAATCAGATTATTCGGCGATGTGTCCCTGAAGAGGAGCAGCAAGATGTTCTGAAATTCTGCCACAACCTTAGCTGTGGAGGGCACTTTCGTGCTAAGAAGACTGCTCTGAAAGTTCTCCAATCAGGTTTCTTCTGGACCTCTTTATTTAAAGATGCTTATACTTTTTGTATTTCTTGTGACAGGTGCCAGAGAACGGGGAACATTGGTAAGAGAGATGAGATGCCCATTTCAAGTCAGTTGGTGATAGAAATATTTGACGTATGTGGAATTGACTTTATGGGTCCCTTCCCATCCTCACATGGGTTTACTTTCATCTTAGTAGCTGTGGACTATGTTTCAAAGTGGATTGAAGCAATTGCAACCAAGACAAATGATAGCAATGTGGTGGTAAAATTCGTGAAAGAGCACATATTTGCCAGATTTGGGACACCGCGTGCTATCATAAGTGATGGTGGGAGCCATTTTTGTAACAAGGTTTTTGCCTCTTTAATGAAGAAATATGGTGTCAAACACAAAGTGGCAACCCCATATCATCCTCAGACTTCAGGATAAGTGGAGGTGAGCAATATGCAGATTAAGCAGATATTGGAGAAGACAGTGCAACCAAATTGAAAGGATTGGTCAACTAAGTTTAATGATGCATTGTGGGCGTATAGGACTGCCTACAAAACCCTAATTGGTATGAGTCCTTATAGGATAGTATATGGAAAAGCTTGTCATCTACCTGTGGAGTTGGAACACAATGCCTATTGGGCACTGAAGAAGTTGAACTTCGATTTAGATAAGGCATGAGAGGAACGAAAATTGCAGATGAGTGAGCTTAAGGAGCTTCGGGACAATGCTTATGAGAATGCCAAGATATACAAAGAAAGGACGAAGAAACTGCATGACAGCAAAATCTTTCGGAAGGAATTCCAACCGGGGATGCTTGTCCTTTTGTATCAGTCAAGGTTACGGTTGTTTCCAGGGAAGCTAAAGTCACGTTGGCTGGGTCCATATAGGGTTACTCAGGTTTTCCCGCACGGAGCTGTGGAAATTGAAGGTCTTGTCGGTCAGCAGAGATTTAAGGTTAATGGGCACCGACTCAAGCCATACCTGTGTGCATCCAAGCTAAGGATTGATGAGTTTTCCCACCTCAATGAGCCGTAAGGCTCTTTTGCGACTTGCCCAGACGTTAAATAAAGCGCTCGGTGAGAGGCAACCCACCCAGGTATTTTTATTTTTTGCATAAAAAAAAAAATTGGCACCTAATGCACTCCACTGTACATGTCAAAGCGGTGTGGCAGCGTTTTGGGAAGTGGTCCTCTCTGCCCCAAAACCGCTGCCCGACCGCTTCTATTTTTGGTTTGGACCTCACAGCGGTATGGCAGCGGTCACACCTGACGTGAACCACTGCCGGACCGCTGTGTCTGACGGATGCTTTCGTCAAGACTTCCGTTAAGGAAAGCTATCTTCACGTCCATTTGCCAAATCTCTAAATCTAAAGATGTAGCAATGGATAAAAGTATCCTAATGGATTTAAGCATGGCCACAAGAGAGAAGGTTTCCTCGTAATGGATACCTTCTTTCTGTGCGAAACCTTTACCAATCTAGCTTTAAAGGTTTCCACATTTCCATCCATACCTCTTTTCCTCTTGTATACCCACTTGCACCCAATGGGTTTTATCCCTTTAGATAAGTCTATAAGGGACCAGACTTTGTTATTGAACATGGACTCAATCTGAGATTGCATTGCCTTTTGCCAATGGCGACTATCAACATCCTCCATTGCTTCCTTATATGTGTAGGGATCATCGTCGTTCGGGAGATTCTCCACTGATTTTCCCAGACCGATGTATATCTCAGGTTGTCTTATAACCCTCCCACTACGACAAGGAATGGTAGGTTGTTAATCTTGTGATGGTTCGTAACTCACAATTGGGCTAGGTTGTGAAACCTCTCGTGGAATTGTATCTCCTGACATCTCATTCAGGACAATTCTACTTTTAGGTATAAACTCATTCATATAGTCCTTTTTCAGAAATTTGGCATTTGTCGAAACAAATACTTTAAGATCTGAAGAACTATAGAAATAATACCCTTTAGTTCCTTCTGGATACCCCACAAATATGCATGTTTCTATACGGGACTCCATCTTTTCTGTCTTTCCTTTTAACACATGCGTAGGACAACCAAATATCCTTAAGTGTTTGTAAACTAGGCTTTCACTCAGTCCACAACTCATGCGGTATTTGAGGAACCGACTTCGATGGTACATCATTTAGAATGTACATTGCAGTTTGTAGAGCATATCCCCAAAAAGAAATAGGGAGCGTTAAATAACTCAACATTGACCTAACCATATTCAAAAGAGTTATATTTCTTCTTTCTGCCTTCTTATTCTGTTGAGGTGTACCTGGTGTAGAAAATTGAGAAATGATCCCATTATCAATAAGATATTGCTGAAACTTACCAGATAGATATTCTCCACCACGATCATATCTCAAGATTTTTATGTGTTTCTTAAGCTAATTTTCCGCTTCAGCTTAAATGCTTTGAACATGTCAAAAGCATCCGACTTATGTCTCATGAGATACACATAACCAAATCTTGAATGATCATCTATGAAAGTGATGAAGTACTCATATCCACCTCTAGCTTGAATGCTCATAGGACCACATACATCAGAGTGTATTAATCCTAAACATTCAGTAGCTCTTGTGCCTTTGGTCGTGAACGACCTTTTAGTCATTTTACCTTCCAAACAGGATTCACAAGTTGGTAGATCATCAACCTTTAAGTCACTTAAAGGTCCATCACTAACCAATCTTTTAATCATATTAAGGTTAATATGACCTAAGCGCAAATGCCATAGGTAGGTTTTATCGTTTGATAATTTTACTCTTTTATGATTAGGTTCCATTGTTTCCATGCCTAACAAGTGAGAAATATTCCTATGCAAAAAGAATAGACCATTTTCCAATGTACCTTTGCAAATAAATTTGTTATTCTTACTAATAATAAAATATTTATTAAAAGTAACCGAATATCCAAAATTATTTAAACAAGAAACTGAAATCAAATTCCACTTGAATTGAGGTACATAATAAACGTCTATTAAATCTAAATGTATATTAGAATTTAAAATAACTCTAACATCTCCCACTGCACTGGCAGACACTAACGCTCCATTGCCTAAACGCAAGTTGATTTCATCTTTATTCAGCCTTTTCTTTTCCTGAAAATCCTGTAAGGAATAACAAACATCATTAGTGGCTCCTGAGTCTATGATCCAAGAATCGGTAGAGTCTGCCAAAAAACATGTTTCAAGATAATTAATATTACCTTGTTCCTTCTTTTTCTGAGACTTTGGGCAATTACTTTTTCAATGTCCCTTTTCACCACAAAGGAAACACTTCCCTTTGATCTTGGTTACTTTCTTGGTCTCCTTCTTGGTAGTCCTAAGTTGCTTTTTCTTCTGTTGTTTATTGACCTTCTGACGGGTCTTAACAGTAGCAACTTTACCAACCATATGAATCTCTTGACCTTTGCCTTTCACAAGGATCTTTTTAGCGCTTTGAACATCTTGCATCAGGCCTTGCAAGGTGTATTCCTTATTGTTCAAGGTGTAGTCCAACTTGAACTGATCAAAGGAATATGATAGTGAGTTGACAATCATGTCAATTTTGGTCTCACCATCTATCTCAGCACCATTAAGTTCTGCAATATTTAGATGTGCTATGACTTTCATCATGCGATCTTTCACAGCCTGTCCAGGTTTCATCCTGAGATTCATAAAAGCCTTCACTGCTTCTCTCTTAGTCGACCTAGATCTCATAGAAAACATCTCCTCTAGAGACATCATTATATCAGCAACAGACTCTATTCCTTCATGCTACTATTGTAACACGTCGAAGATAGTGGCCATAATATAACATTTAGCCATATCATCTGAAGTCTTCCATTGCTCATACTCATCTCTTTGCAAAACCTAGATTCAATAGTAGGAGCAGGTGGTTTAGGAGTAAACAGAACAAATTTATGTTTTTTCAGCTTGCAGCAACAACCCAATTTTCCTTTTTCATGTAACATAATTATTATCAGTTAAAGTTTTATCTTTTAGGATGATCATTAGGGATCATGATTTCTTAACAAAAAATATATATAAGTAAATAATCATTGTTTAGCATTTTCGAATATTTATCTTGAATTAAATATATATAATTCAATCATAAAATTCAACATTTGATCCAACACCCATAAATGTTACGCCTCCTTTGGGAGTTCGCACCACTTACTAGTTGGACTAGGTCTCACTTAATTGTTAACATAACAACCAACGTTTTCAATTTTAGCCTTGTGATTTTATTAACAAGAACTCTTTGGAGGATATTAATAAAACCACATTGAATGTACTACCAAGATTTCGACCCTCAATATATTTCCTAACGAAAATCCCTCGTTGGGGAGTAGATCGTTTGAGTCAATTGTCTAGTCTATCATTGTAAGGAAGTATCTTTTTAAATTCCATTCATGGATGCCCCTTGGGGGGATTACCAATAAATAATAAAGCTCAACTAACCTTGGAGGCTATAGGTGTTTGCAATACACCTTCTCCCACTCAATTATTTAAGGAGTGTGATTAAATTCCATAGAATGATTTACCAAGTTATCTAGATGCCAATTAGATACCTAAATCATTCAATGCATGTTCATACCAAAAGAGATATATGAGTGACACTCCTATTCTATATGACATGTTATCAAACAATAACAAATATTGTAATATTTACTCAAAGTAAACAGCCACGATTTTGATCCATCCTAGAAAAGTAAATAAATTACATTTGTTTAGAATACAAAAAACTTCTTTCTTGGCGAACAAGTCTTCAAGCGGCCATCGATCACTTGAGCATCCCACGCCTGCCCCAATGGGCGTGCGCACTCCACAACCCCAACAAGGGCTGCCATGCGCAGCCCACAGTCCAACATGCACAGACGCGTGCAATCTTACGCACGTGCATGTTGCTATGGTGTGCACGGTCCCAAACTCGTTCCGGTTGCTTTCAATTCTTCAAGTCTTCGAATCTTCGATGCTTGAACATATTACAGCTTTACTTAAACAATAAAATACTGCAGTTTTTTTTTTTTTTTTTTGTCACTGCAGTATTCAATAAAAAAAATACTGCACTATTTTTAAATACAATAAATAAATAAATAAAACTATAGCTCATTTTAATACAATAAAAAAAATTAAACAACTACCAAGAAGGAAATTGTGATGATAATAGGCCACCCTTCTTGTTACAATTCCGAAACAAAAAATACATTGAAATTCTAGGATCAAAATCAAGCAATAACAATTCACTTTATATCAACATATAACATATATAAATCCATACATTCCAATGTAATTATATATGAGAATACCTAGAGTGCCATCTATTTCTAAATATGCATAATCACAATGAAAAGAAAAAGATTCACATATATATACATTAATTAATTAAAGGGTACAACCAGGCTCTGATACCAACTGTAGAGAAAAACGTTTGCAGGCGGCGGAAGCGAGACTAAAAGAAGTTTAGTATATTTTAAAATTGTATATTTTAAAATTTTTCCAAGTTTGAACCTTAACCCTTTAATTAATTAAACATATACACCAAAAGATAACATATCTTTGTCGCGTGATCCGATTGACTTTGCGTCGTGATCGGTCATTTATTGTAAATATTTTTGATCCCCATTCCTCCAATCAATTGCTTGCTACTTGAGCCTTTTAGCACTTTAATGGGTGTGTTTGAGTGTTTTCAGGTTATTGGATCAGATTGAGTTATTTGAAGAATTTCATATAAAAAGTGCCATTTTGAAGAAGTCTAGGGTCTTTTCGGAAATTGAGCAAAAAGCGCTCTCACACCGCTGCTATTTTCAGAGAGAGGCGTCGCAGCGTTTATCGGACAGAGGAGACTGCTGTGCAAAACACTCCCTAACCGCTGCCAAAGTGGCAGCGTTCCCAAATTGTGGAAAACCGCTGCCACACCGCTGCCAAAGTGGCAGCGGTCAGGCAGCGGTCCGGCCAAGACTCCGCGTTTTAATAGGTTTCTCCACTGAAGCCCGAGCAGATATAAATAGAGGGGTTTTTCTATTCAGAGGGGTTCGTCTGGAGACAGTTCAACAGCCATAATTCATAGCCTAAATCACTCAACAAACTTTCTTTCATCTTACGTATAGGAGATTTGAAGACGAAGAAGAAGATTTTCAGCATCAGAGATTGGAAGAGTGTCTACTACTTCCATGGGTTCTATCAATTACTTCTCTCTTCTTTTTATTTCATCTATGTGTAACTAAATCCATACTAGGGATTCAATGTGAACCTCTATGAATACTCTTTGTTAGAATTGACTATATTTTCGTAATTCAAGTTTCGATTCATTCAATTTGTGATTTCTTCTTGTCTATGCATGGTTAGTGCTAGTCTTGAATCTAGGGTTTATATGTTAAGGTTGAGATATGTGTGGGTTTCACCAGTCTTAGCCAATATTCAATTGAATGAATGAATTTATCGTAGCAGGATATTGCACGTTATCTTTGGTTCTCTTGTTCTTGTGCTTAATGGGTTCTCAATCGTAGTTTTTATGCAGGTTTTGCTAATGACTGTGATTGAGAATACTTGATGGTGTACTTTATGGGTTTTAGGTTATAGTTTATATGCAGGGTTTGCTATTGACTCAACTGAGAACGCTTGGTGTATGGTTGATGTATTTTCTGTTATAGTTTTTATGCAGGTTTTGCTAATGATTGCAGTAGAGAGTACTTGATTTATTCCATGACCACATAGCACTAATTATACATAATTTAAGAACGAACCCTTAACTTGATTAGCATTCTTTGTAAAAGTCAATTCGAAGCATTGAGTAAACGTAGTTGGGGATCATTGATTACCTAGTCCTCTCACCTCTTGATCACATTTACATATTCTTGTTAATTGCTGTCTTAGTTTAATCTAGTTTTTAATCAAATCTATCAATCAATCTCAAATCTCTTGGTTACTGTTACTTGCTTAGCTTTAATTATAATTAGTTTTAGTCGATAAATCACTTTTCCTCGTGGGAACGATCCCTACTTGCCGCTGTACTTATCTCACGATTCGTGCACTTGCGAGTTAGGTTTTTATAACACGATTTTACACATCACGTCGATGGTAATCCGCAAGATCTTCTAATCCGATCACGAACGTGAATCACCTTGGAGCGTGGTCTCCCTTCTCTTTGAATTGTGTACTTGAGAATGGACAACAAAACTTTTCTGATTTCTGTTAATCACAATAAACTCCAAAAGATTGCTAAGAATGTTCCGGTCACTTTTCAATTTACAATCGTTAGATTGAAACTCGCATAAACCTTATTCGAATTTATGCATAAAACCTTTTGATGTAAAGATTATTAGTGCACTATCGAAATAAGAACAATTCTCCTCTTATAACCCCTCTTGGCCGAATTTTCTCACTAGTCTTAGAGTAGGATTTTATTTTTTCTCTCTAGCAAAAGAAAATTAATTCTCAAAGGCAAAAGCTAGGGTGGCCAAAATCTATCCCTTGTATTTTATATAGGGACCAAATTTTAGCCTAAAAAATTTTGAGCTGCCGAATTCTTGCCTTGTTAAACAAGGTGGTCACCCAAAATCCTTTTCTAAATAGGATTTGTGTTTCCACAAAAGACTTCTTAGAATTCAAACCCTAATCCAACTCTTTAGTGAATTTGTGACTATATAAAAGACTTCCTAATTTGACTAAACAAATAAAATCTTTTATATTTAATATACTACTAATAGTAGTATACTACTAGGAAACATATTTCCTAATCAGAAAAAGATTTGATTCTTAATTAAAATAAAACAATATAATGGGCTAATAAATATAGCCTTGCCGCCCATGACTATAACTTAGGCCATATATTGTTTTTCTTATTTAATTAAATTCATTTGGACTTTAATAAAAAACCCACATGTAAACTAGACCCATTCTTACTAAAAGAAACAAGCCCACATACCTTTCATTAATATATTAATATAATTAAACAGCTCATTAAATAAATAATGTGCAAATTATATTCTTAATATATTAAATACAATTCTAGATGGACTCATAAATAGTTCGGTAGAATATATCAAGTGATTCATGTAAGTTCGTGCGGATTGGAGATCTTAGCGGGCCTATATAAATTTAAGCTCCAATAGATATAACCCAATCACAATCAACAAATGATTCACTTAGGTTCGATCTATTAATTTTAGTTCATTCCACTAAAGAACTAAACTTGCACTCTTAAGTAAAGATGGAATAAGTTAAGATTCTCATTCATACCCTAGACAATCTTATAGGAGATAGCGAATCCTCGTGAAGAATATCAGTAATCACCAAGAGCTCATAGATCGCCTATAGTTTTCCAAGTTACCATATTTACTCATATGACCACACTTTGAACTTGGATATATATTATGACTTGTCCAGAAGTCATCTTTCAATAGACACTATTGAAAACTCAACGTTAATATTTAATATCCAAAACCACAAAGCATCCATATGATGATATTCTACTCACATTTAATAAATGGAGCCACGATATCCATATCTATAAATGAAGTCCTTTATCGATTAGCAAATGAATACCACCAAACTATCGAGGATAGACTATGCTATATAATCATACTTATTGATAGCTCAAATGATAACACTTGTAACCATAAGTCCATCATTTATCTCAGGATTAAGATAGACTCTCCGATTGTCCTGATAATGTAAACACTTTTATCTATTGACGGTTCTAGATAAAGTATTTCATTGTGATCCAGTTCAATGAACCCAGTGCACTAGATTCTTTTACTTGAAGACCCTTCAATGATTTTAGACTCATCATAACACATTTGATCCCACTCAAATGCTAGTAAAAGAATTCTACAACTTTAACAAGATAAAGGTGCCCAACCTTTAACTTAAGTTGTGAACATTATTCAAGACTAACTAAAGAATTGTGTCTACCTCATACATATCCAAATGTACGAACAATTCTTCTTTTCTCATAGTCTTTTGACCTTATGATTATTTGCTTTGACAATTATAATAATAAATGCTATAAGATTTTGTTAAAAACAGAAATCACTTTATTAATATGAAAAGATTGTCAAGTACAATATTACACTCTTACTATTGAGCATAATCCTAACAACTCATGGGCCTGTCGTGCGCAGCCCACGGCCCGACATGTATAGCTGCGTGCTATCTTGCGCACATGCATGTCGCTATGGTGCGCACGGTCCCAAACTTGTTTCGGTTGCTTTCAGTTCTTCAAGTCTTCGAATCTTCGATGCTTGAACGTATTACAACATTATTTAAACACTAAAATACTATAGTTTTTTTCTGCATTATTATAATACATTAAAAAAATTGCACTAAATTTTAATACAATAAAAACTGCACTTATTTTTAATAAACTAAAAAAAAAAAAACTTAGAACTACCAAGAAGGAAATTGTGATGATAATAGGCCACCCTTCTTGTTACAACTCCGAAACAAAAATACATTGAAATTCTAGGATCAAAATCGAGCAATAACAATTCACTTTATATCAACATATAACATATATAAATCCATACATTCCAATGTAATTATATATGAGAATACCTAGAGTGCCATCTCTTTATAAATATGCATAATCACAATAAAAAGAAATAGATTCACATATATATACGTTAATTAATTAAAGGGTACAACCAAGGCTCTGATACCAATTGTAGGGAAAAATACACGCGGCGGAAGCGAAAAAATAGTTTAGTATAGTTTAAAATTTTTCCATATTTGAACCTTAACCCTCTAATTAATTAACATATAATACTAAAGATATCATACCTTTGTCAAGTGATCCGATTGACGTTGCGTCGATGGTAATCAAATCCAATCACGAACGTGAATCACCTAGGAGCATAATTTCCCTTCTCTTTGAATTGTGTACCTGAGAATGAATTAACAAAACTTTTTCTTTTCCGTTAGTCACAAGAAGTTCCAAGAGACAACAAAAAATGTTCCGGTCACTTTTGAATTCACAATCGTTAGATCGAAACTCGCGTGAACCTTATTTGAAATTGTGCACAAAACCTTTTGATATAAAAGTTACTAGTGCACTATCAAAATAAGAACAATATCTTCTCTCAATTCCTCTTGGCCGAAAATCACACTAGTCTAAGAGATGAATTTTATTTTTTTATAGCAAAAGAAGAAATAATAATTCAAGTGCAAGACCTAGGGTTCCAAAATATACAAAGAATATATATGTATTTTTGAGCATCCGAAAACATATAAAGTATATATATATTTTAGGCGAATTCAACTTGCCCAAGAAAGTATTAGTCCTAGACCAATACTTCTTGCGAAAATAATATATATATATATATATATTGGACTTCTTCTTGCCATATAAAATAATATATATATCCGGCGAAGTGCCATATAAATAATATCTTTATATATCTCAATTCTACTTGCCATATATATCAGTGCACGAATTCAAGTGCCATATATTGTGGCTGAAATCTTCTACCAAATAGGATTTATGCCTTTTGACCTAAATCCTAACCTTAGGTAGATTTCCTTATAATTCCAAACTCTAATCCAACTCTTTAGTGTATTTGTGACTATATAAAAGACTTCCTAATTTGACTAGATAAATAAATCCCTTATTTATCTACTTATCAAATAAAGTTTTTTATATTTAATATACTACTAACAATAGTATAATGCTAAGAAACATATTTCCTAGTCAGAAAAAGATTTTGATTTTTAATTAAATAATTAATCAATCAATTAATTAATTTCTATTAAATCAAATAATAAAATAAAATAATATATTAGACTATTATTTAAGCCTTGCCACCCATACACAAAGATAGGCCCATATATTATTTTTCCATTTTATTAAATACATTGGACCTTTAATAAAAAGCTCATATATGAACTAGACCCATTCTTACTAAAAGAAATAAGCCCACATGTCTTTCATTAATATATTAATATAATTTAACATCTCATTAAATAAATAATGTGCAAATTATATTCTTAATATATTAAATACAATTCTAAATGGACACATAATCAGTCCGGTAGAATATATCAAGTGATCCATGCAAGTCCATGTGGATTGGGGATCTTAGCAGGCCTATCTAAATTTAAGCTCCAATAGACATAACCCAATCACAATCAACAAATGATTCACTTAGGTTCAATCTATTAATTTTAGTTCATTCCACTAAAGAACTAAAATTGCACTCTTAAATAAATATGGAAGAAGTAAATGATTCTCATTCATACCCTAGACAATCTTATAGGAGATAGTGAATTCTCGTGAAGAATATCAGTAATCACCAAGAGCTCATAGACCGTTTATAGCTCTCCAAGTTATCATATTTACTCATATGACCACATTTTGAACTTGGATATATATTATGACTTGTCTAGAAGTCATCTTTCAATAGTCACTATTGAAAACTCCACATTAAAATTTAATATTCAAAATCTCAAAACATTCATATGATGATATTCTAGTCACATTTAATAAATGGAGCCACGATGTCCATATCTATAAATGAAGTCCTCTATCGATTAGCAAATGAATACCACTAAACTATCGATGATAGACTATGCTATATAATCGTTACTCATTGATAGCTCAAATTATAACACTTGTAACCATAAATCTATCATTTATCTCAAGATTAAGATAGACTCTCCAATTGTCCTGATAATGAAAAGACTTTTATCTATTTACGGTTTTAGATAAAGTATTTCATTGTGATCTAGTTCAATGCACCCAGTGCACTAGATTCTTTTACTCGAAGACCCTTCGATGATTTTAGATTCATCATAACACATTTGATCCCACTCAAATGCTAGCAAAAGAATTTTACAACTTTAACAAGATAAAGGTGCCCAACCTTTAACTTAAGCTGTGAACGTTATTCAAGACTAACTAAAGAATTGTGTCTATCTCATACATATCCAGATGTATGAACAATTCTTCTTTTCTCATAGTCTTTTGACCTTATGATTATTTACTTTGACAATTATAATTATAAATGCTATAAGATTTTGTTAAAATGGAAATCACTTTATTAATATGATTAGATTGTCAAATACAATATTATACTCTTGCTATTGAGCATAATCCTAACAGTCGTCGTCTTGTTTCCTCTTCGTAGGGAGCCGTCGCACGGCACCGTTACCAGATCAGCATCATGCAGCTCATATTCGGATCATTTCAGTAGATCACGCCAATTTCCATCTCGTTGACTGTCGCCTCGTCCCAGCCGCGACACCACCCCGAATATTGCCTTGCATTTGTTGTGGATCAACCTTTTACGTCGCCACGACTCTAAATCCAAAGAGTGGATTTTGCACCTGACATTGTCGCCCCCAAAAGTTGCCTGAATGCTCACTGTGAAACCTCACTGTGTTAATTCTGATTGGCCAGGACAATTATGGAATGGCCCATTTGAGGGGCAAAATGGCAATTTGCCAAGTCAGGGGTGTTTTGGTAATTGGCCACCCATGACCTAATTTGAAAAACCTATAAATTCATCATGGTTTTCATTTTGAAAAATCATCCTTTGTTCAACCTAGGATCACCATAAATCCTCTCTCAACATCCTTCGTTTCTCTACTTGAACTAATCTTTTTCATCCCAAACTCGACACCTAATCTAGATTACTTTCCCCCAATCATTCCTTTCTTCTCATATTCTCCATATATCTACTTAGTCAATTTCCATTTGACTCCACTTATCTAGACACATCCTCATCTACTACTCTTTGCATAAGGAGCATCAAAGGCAAGGAATGATCGAGCTCTACAAAAGGAGGCCTAAGGGTGATTTTCTATTCTTTTACTTGTCTTCCCTTTGATTATAATATGTGTAACTAAACCCCTTTTCTAGGGGATTGATGTGAGAACATTTGGATTGGGTTTTGCTTAAACTTTAATATATTTGAATCTCTATTTGTGTTCTATTCATTTTATAATTAGATTCTATTCATTCTATAATTGACATGTATACCCAATAGTTGATTATACTTTTGTTTAGGATAACTTGTTATAGAATCTACATAGGATTGACATCCTTGATGGATTAAGAACATAATGATTAGGATACATTGTCAGAGGGTATATCAACCGCGATAATCTAAACCTTTAATTGTAATAAATCGATCCCACCTTGATCCCCTCTCCTTAATCGGTTAGGCATTTCGGTTTGTTTAGGGTTCATAGTGATGGTCTAAACACATTTAAGAATACAATTGGTTAACATTTGTGAGATTGGTTCTCTAAGGTAGCTTGATAAGCATTGCCCATAATCCCCTTGCGACTCCATCAATTCCCTAGCAATTCTCTTAATTGATAAAATCCATTTTCTTATCTATGATTGTTGAGTATTCTGTTCTTCATGTCACCCTTTTAGTTACATTTACTTTTTATGCATGTTTGGTGGTTTCTCAAACCACACACTATCCACCTACTATGATTTGCTTAATTACAATTAGGAATTGTTAATTTATTAAACTAATTACTCTAATTTCCTATGGAACGAATCTTAGCTTACCACTTTACTAAGTTTACATCCTAAGTGGATTTCTAGTGGTAAAAATTGGTTTTCAAAACAAATACATGAAAACGTATTTTGTTGAGTACAAAACTAACGCTCTGTAAAGATAATGAACAAATTTCAATAAGTGTTTTACACACCTGAAACAAATATGACGAGATTTGATGGTTTTTTCCTTGAAAGGAGAAATTCTTAAACACTTGAGCAATAATTCACTAACAACTTAGATTTTGGATTTATTTTTTTGTGTCTAAATCAAATTAAATTTTTATTTCACACATATCTTGTGAGAAATTAGTGTAAGGATCCGTTTGGTAGGGAGGAAAGGGGAGAGGAAAGAAAGGGGTGGAGGGAAAAAGGAGAGGAAAATGGAGAAGTGTGTGTTTGGTATGTAGAGAAAAATGGAGGGAAGGGAAAAGTAGAAGGAAAAATATGTGTGTGGGACACACCATTTTGTTTCCTCCCAAAAGTGGGAGGAAAAGGGAGGGAAAGAAAAACTTGTTTTTTTTTTTTGGGACTTAAAATTACAATTTTATCCAAAAAAATTTAATATA
Organism: Acer campestre; assembly: GCA_954870605.1. NCBI lineage: Eukaryota > Viridiplantae > Streptophyta > Magnoliopsida > Sapindales > Sapindaceae > Acer > Acer campestre. The sequence goes on from OX940801.1 coordinate 27,164,437, forward strand.
TAAAATATAATATAAGGGTAAAATAGTAAAATTGATAAAATGATATTTTCTTTCCTTCCTGTTTACCAAACAATATGAGGGAAAATCATTTTCCTTTCTTTCCCTTATTTTTTTCTATCCCTCCAAATCTTTCCATCCTTCCTATTTTCTTTTCCTCCCTACCAAACGGACCCTAAGATGAGGGAGAAAGAAAATGTTGAAAATGTTGAAGAAGATGTTATTTTTTGCCAGAGATTGTTTTGTAATTTTATGTCAACAGAGTGAAAATAAAATTTAAAATTGATTAGTAACAATCAAATGAGTAAATGTTGTTAAGAACAAAATTTCACAATATTTATTTTTGAAATATAATATCGGATGAGTGTCTACCAGAAATCTCCTACAACCGAGAAACGATTACTTTCACAGTATAAAGTGAAAACTTCTCATACATGCTAGTAAATATAGATGTGCCAAATTTTCACAAACCTTTTTTTTTTTTCTGTTTGAAAATAAATTTTTAAAAAAAAAAAATTGAATTTTTTAACTATTACAAAAATTAAATTTTCACAAATTTAATAGGCAAAATTTGACAATAAGAATAATACTTAAAAAACCGTTTCCATCTTGTTCGTAAGAGCAAATTGCAACCAACCTCCCTGAGGTTTGGCCTTTGATAACCAGAAAGAACTTTATACTTAATTGACAATGATCTAATGACCTCCTCTATTGTTAATTAAAGTAAAGTTAAACTTAACAAATGTAAGGGTATTTTTGTCCTTTTAAACCTTTTTTTATTAAAAAAAACAGATCTCAAGTTTTCTAAAAAAAAATTTCTTTTCTTTTCTTTTCTTTTCTATTTTCTTCTCAAGTTTTACTAACATGGAAAAAAAAAAAAAAAAAAAAAAAAAAAAAAAAAAAAAAAAAAAAAAAACAGAAGAAAATGTTGTTGGATTGGATTTAGGTGAGCCGCACTTTTTATTATTTTTGAAAAATCTGAAAAATCTGAAAAACTTGAATCTAAAGAAAAATCTGGAGATACATCAATGGAAGAAAAAAAATATTGATAGATTAGATTTGGATGATCTACACTTTTTATTTTTATTTTTGAAAAATTTTAAAAACTTGAATCTGAAGAAAAATCTAGAGATACATCAATGGAAGAAGAAAATATTAGATTAGATTTAGATGAGTCAAATATTTATTTTTAGTTTTCATATATTTGTATATTTTTAAAATCAATTTTTTTTTTATTCAGGGATATTTTGGTATTTGTAGTGCCCAGATCCGATTAATGGTTAAATTTGACCAACTTTAACTAATATTATGGGAGGTCATTATTAATTAATGATATACTTGCTTTTAGTTGTTCAAGGCTAAAATCTATAGAGATTGGTTGCAATTTACTCATTATCGTAAGCATAACTGGGGAATTGCTAGAATGCAGTGAAAAAAAATCGCTGCATGATACAGTGAAAAAAAATCGCTGCATGATGCAGTGATTTTATTGGAAAAATTTGAGCCATTGGATGAAACATAATTCATATCTTATGGTTGAGATTAAACATAGAGCAAATAAACAATTTATCAATTAAAATTTAAAAAAAAAACGAAAACCGATTACAGTCGGTTGCACTGAAACAAAAACAAGGATCACTGCCCTCGTCTCTCTCCATCACTCGAAAACCAAATCCCTAATCATCTATTTCTCTGCCATATCCACCACATTGCACATCGACCCAGCCTCCCACCGCGTCGAGTAGATCGACAGTTGCTCCGGCAAGTCGATTTCAACACCGTCGGGTAGTGGCCTATAAAAATCAAACAAATTCGAACCCCACTTTCCGTCCTCTCTGTCCAGCACTCCAAATCCCTAATCCTCTGCTTCTCTGCAACATCTACTGCCTCCTCCAAGGTCCAGCCTCCCACCGCGTCGAGGAGATCGACGACTGGCTTGCCAAGTGCGAGGCTAACATCGCCGACAATTATAAAAAGATCTACAATCAAAATCGAAATGGAAACGTAAAAGAAGAACTTTAACAGATAGAGAGAGGAGATGCTGCCTACATCAATGTCGAAAGGGCGTTCTTCATCCTCAAATTCTTGAGCAAACCCTATGTTCCCTCGGTACCTCCGTTGAATCATTAAGGTTCCCTCCAAACTTCTCTTTCTTGATGGATCTAAATCCTGTTTTGTTTCACAACTAATTCATGATTTGGATCAATTTTACATTTCAATTTTGGAATTTAATTATTTGCTGCAATTATCATGAATCGTGTATGTTAATTTCTTCATTTTCGGAGAAATGTTCATGCTATGAAGATTCAATTGTCTTCCTATTTGATTGGTTGAGGTGACGAGTGAACAAATTTGTATCAGTTATCAATAATGTGATCTATGAGTCTTGACTTTGAAAATTTTCTGATATTCTAGAGCTTCATACTAGTTCATAGTTCAATGTTTGATTTGGCATATTACATATATTTTTTTTAAATTTAAATTTTGCGTGATGCATACTGTGTTGGTGCCTAAGTTTACAGATTGCGCAGCGGAAGGGTTTTAAGAAAAAAATTTAAATGCAATCATCAAATAAACCTATTTGTACAGTAATAATCGAAAACAATTAGAAGGAGAAGAAACTATTTCATACCTACGTAAGAGGCTCCTTCACTTTAATACGATCTACTCCTGATTTGTACCACTTGATCTTTCTCGCTATCTCCCGGAACTGGCAACGGCGTGTGGGCGCGTCACGGTATTCAGGAACATGTATGGAGGTAAAAGAAACAACACAAAACAACTCTTGCTTTGTGTATGGAGAATTCGGCCAACCTTGGATGAAAATAAAATCATAAAATAAAAAAAAAAACTTTTTTTTTTCTTTGGCCGCACCACTTGCTTTTTCTTCTTTGGTGTTTCACGCAACTCACTTGCGTTTTCTTCTCTAGTGTTTTTCACACCACTCACTTGCAAAAACCACTTCAATATATTAATCAAAAAAAAACTTGATGCCTTTTTGTTTTTAATATATTGTATAAGTTGATAACCAATCATTCGGTTGTTAATTTTTAATTTTTTTTTAAATTAAAAATATATCTCATATATCTTTAAAAACAACCAAATCTATTTGATTCAAAAAGAAAATCTTTATAAAGATATCTCATATCTTTTAAAAGATAATTAAACATTTATTTTTGAATTTAAACATTTTAAATTCAATTTCAAATATTTAATTTAATAAAATAAAACAATCATATTATCTTATTTTATTCAAAATCAAATATCAACTAGTACCCTCCATTTAGTGATTAACAACATAATTAAATAATCTTATTATTTAATTTATTTAATCACCATTATTCATTAATTAAATAATCTCATTATTCAATTAATTCCCGAATAGATACGTGTCACTTTTGTAACACAATTAATTGGACAATCCAATTAATTAACCGTGACCCTTGTTACCTAAATCGATCGGGCTAGCAAGGGGACCTAATGGACCCACAGTATTTTGAGCTCCAATAATCCTTATAAATAATTAATTAAACTCTTTAATTAATATTTCATGATTATTAACTTCGGTGTTATTCCACTAAAAACCCGAAGTTGCACTCTCTCAACTGTAGACGTTTTTACACAAACCAACAATTCTTGGTGTCCATCGATATAGCTATTACATATGGTATAATCCTCCACAGGTAGTTCATAATTAGAGCTGGGTCATAATGTCCGTTATACCCCTCTAATTATATCTTTCCATTAAGTACCATTGATTCTCTAATGAACAATAAATCCTACATTCCTTACGGAATTAGGAGAGCGCTCATATTGTTCAAGCCCCGAATCAACCCTTAAGGGAACTACTATCTACTTCTCACAAGAAGGAGTGGATTCCACTATTGTGTGCAGACCTTCCCAGCCACAAGCCAAACCGTGATCCCAACATACGGAGCATATTGATCAGGAATACAACTCCGACCTCACCCATGGTATATCAAAGACCACGATCTAACCTGAAGGAGTCGATAAGACACTCAGGATTAAGATCACCCACATATAGCCATCATTTGTTGATATATATGAATCTCATCATGTAACGGATATTGGTGAGAGATTTATATAGATCATGGCCCAGTCCTATATGATCACATCATACAAGGTGCCTCCATTCTCATATCTCCATATGAATGATCTAGGATAAGATCACCGTACATTACGGAATGGACCGCAGCTATAGATTGACCACAAATAAAGTACCCAGCTTTATTTGCTATCTACGGACTCTTTAGATTGCTCGTTTCAAACTGAATCCATCTTTATATGACATTCATATACTCGGTTTGAAATTACATCCGGCAATCTTGGATGTTAAGTACACATGTTATTATAAATGTATGAGATAATTTTAATGAATAAAACTACTTCTTTTATTTATATTCAATTCACATTTACAAATTACAAGCTTTATGGCAAAAACCCCAACAATCTCCCACTTGCACTTAAAGCATGTGAGACATGTCTTGTAAACCTAGACTCTCTAGGTGACCCGTAAACACTTTAGCCGGTAAGGTCTTCGTAAATGGATCAGCATGATTATCCTGTGATGCTACCTTGGTCACGGTCACATCTCCTCTCTGCACTATCTCTCTGATGAGATGATATTTCCTCTCTATATGCTTACCTCTCTTGTGGCTTCTTGGTTCTTTGGAATTAGCCACAGCACCACTATTATCACAATAAAGTGTGATGGGCTTATCCATATTCGGAACAACTTCCAGATCACTCAAGAACTTGCGGAGCCAAACAGCCTCTTTAGCAGCTTCACAAGCGGCTACATATTCGGCTTCCATGGTGGAATCAGCAATACAAGATTGCTTAACACTCCTCCACACAATGGCTCCACCACCAAGGGTGAATACTGATCCAGACGTGGATTTCCTAGAATCCTTGTCTGTCTGAAAATCAGAATCTGTATATCCTAACGGGATCAAATCCTGTCCAGAATACACTAGCATATTGTTTCTCGTTCTCCGAAGATACTTGAGAATAGTCTTAACAGCAACCCAATGATCTAATCCTGGGTTAGACTGGTATCTGCTGGCTACTCCCACTGCGAAGCAGATGTCCGGTCTCGTGCATAACATAGCATACATGAGACTACCTACTGCTGACGCATAGGGAACTCGTCTCATATCCTCAACTTCTTGAGGTGTCTTAGGACACTGTTCCTTAAACAAGTGAACTCCATGCCTAGAAGGTAAATTACCTTTCTTGGAGTTCTGCATCGAAAATCGCATAAGAATTTTGTCGATATACGATGCTTGAGACAGTGCTATAATTTTGTTCTTGCGATCCCTTATAAGTTGGATCCCTAGAACATAACTTGCCTCTCCCAAATCTTTCATTTGGAATTGGCTGGCCAGCCAGCCCTTTACATCAGACAATAATCCCACATCATTCCCAATGAGTAGGATGTCATCTACGTATAGGACCAAGAAAACTACTTTCTTGTCAATGATGTGCTTGTAGACACAAGGCTCATCAACGTTTTGCTCAAACCCATAGGTTTTGATCACATCATCAAACCTTATGTTCCAAGATCTAGATGCTTGCTTAAGTCCATAAATGGATCTTTGCAACTTGCAAACTTTTTGCTCTTGATCTGGAGACACGAATCCCTCTAGATGCATCATGTAGATGCTCTCATCAAGATTGTCATTCAAGAATGCAGTCTTGACATCCATTTGCCAAATTTCGTAATCAAAATAGGCAGCAATGGATAAGAGAATCCGAATAGACTTAAACATAGCTACTAGCGAGAAGGTCTCCTCATAATCGACCCCCTCCTTTTGGGTATAACCCTTGGCCACTAGCCTTGCCTTGAAGGTCTCTACCTTCCCGTCTACTCCTCTCTTTCTCTTGTAGATCCACTTACACCCTATGGGTTTCACCCCATCCGGTAAGTCTACAAGTTCCCAAACTGAGTTAGAGTACATGGACTCCATCTCGAGATTCATGGCTTTAAGCCATTCCTCTTTATCAGGATCTTCCATTGCATTCTTAAATGTCAATGGATCATCCATACTATCAGCAGAGACAACATCTTGTCCCTCACTTACACCCAAATAGCGTTCAGGCTGTCTCACAACCCTCTCACTACGTCTAAGTGGTAGTTTATCCTGACAAGGAATCATCTGACTCTCAGATGTTAATGGATCAACAACTCTTGTTGACTGAGAACTGGTCTCACCAGGCTCCAACTCATTCAATACAATTTTAGAACGAGGCTTATGGTCACTAATATAGTTATCCTCAAGAAATGTTGCATTTGTCGATACAAACACTTTGTTATCTTCAGGACTATAAAAGTATCCACCTCTGGTCTCCTTGGAGTATCCTACAAACAGGCAGACCACAGACTTGGGTTCTAGCTTTCCACTTCTGTTCTTCAGCACGTGTGCTGGACAACCCCATATGCGAAAATGTCGCAAACTAACTTTACGACCATTCCACAACTCTAGAGGAGTCTTAGGAACAGATTTGGATGGCACTACATTCAAAATGTATGCCGCTGTTTGTAATGCATATCCCCAAAAGGAATTTGGTAACGATGAGAAACTAATCATAGATCTCACCATTTCCATTAGGGTTCTATTTCTCCTCTCCGCGACACCATTCTGATGAGGTGTACCAGGAGCTGTGAGTTGGGACACTATCCCATACTCGACCATGAAGTCTTCAAACTCTTGGTCAAGGTACTCACCTCCACGATTTGATCGTAAAGTCTTAATAGTCTTTCCTAACTGATTTTCAACTTTAGCTCGGAATTCTTTGAACTTTTCAAAAGTTTCCGACTTTCGTTGCATTAGGTAGACATATCCGTATCTTGAGTAGTCATCTATAAAGGTGACATAATACTCATAACCACCCCTTGCTTTAACATTCATCGGTCCACAGACGTCTGAATGTATAAGGTCTAGTGGTTCTTTAGCTCTCAGCCCTTTTCCAGTAAAAGGTCTCTTGGTCATTTTACCTTCTAAACAGGATTCACAGACAGATAAGGTGCCAACCTTTAACTCACTTAAAGGTCCGTTTTTCACTAGTCTATCTATCCGGTCAAGGTTGATATGGCCAAGTCTTAGATGTCATAGATACGTTTCGTTTTCTGGAGAAATCTTTTGTCGTTTTGTTTTAGGTTTTTCAACTTTAAACAATTCAGCGTTGAGCAGTGTAGTATGTATTAACGGCCTTAAAACATACAAGTTGTTTTCGTTTAATCCTGAACATATATTCAAACCATTCTTTGCAATAATAACAGACTTATTATTGAAAAAAACAGAATATAATTGTTCCAACAACTTTGAAATTGAAATCAAATTTCGAGTAAATCCAAGAATTAAATATACATTATCCAATATAATGAAACAACTTCCAAAATGTAGTCTAACTACACCCATTGCTTGGGCTGACACGACATCCCTTGACCCAACACGCATAGAAAAGGATCCCTCCTCAAGCTGTGTCCAAGATTCAGTCCATTGCATAAAAGAACAAACATGGTTAGTGGCCCCCGAATCAACTATCCAGGGTGAAGAATCATCTTCTACTATACATGCTTCAAGAACAAGTAAATCACATTTACTTTTTGCCTTTTTCTTCTTGCTTTGGGCTTTCTTGGGTTTGGGCTTACGCTTAGCCTTCCCAGCAGACCTCTTCCTCTTTTTGTTATTGGAGGAAGATGGTTCGGCAACATTTGCCTTACCGGTCTTGCCCTTGCTATCCTTAGTCAAGGACTCAAAGGTAGTGAGCTCATTGAGCAACTGTGTGAGACTGAACCTAAGCTTGTTCATCCCATAGTTGCTCTTGAACTGATCGAAACTCTTTGGAAGAGTCGTCAGTATGATGCTCACCTGACTGGGTTCATCAATGGCCCCGCCATTGATTTCTGCCGTGTTGAAGTAGGACATCATGTTCAGGACATGTTCCAGAACTGATGTTCCATCCTTCATACGAACGAGCATAGCGGAACGAACAGTTTCGTGCCTCTTTTGCTCAGAGGGTTGCCCGAACATAGCCTGCAATGACTCCATTATTTCAAATGCAGTACTCATTGCTTCGTGCTTTGTGACAAGCATGTCTGTCATACTTGCTAACAGATATGTTCGGGCTTTCTCATCTGATGAGACCCATTTCTCATATGCCTCACGAATAGTTCATGCGGCATTAGTAGTAGGCATTGGAGGACATTCCTCCGTAAGCACAAACTTAAGGTCCTTGGTGACCAAAATTGCATTGATATTGTGTTTCCATTTAGTGTAGTTATCACCAGTTAATTTGTCATTGGCTATGATTTGTAATAGTGCAGTTGACATGGCTGATAAAACATAAATAAAAAATTCATTCATTCATACATTCAAAACATGTGTGAATGTTCGGCATAAAATTAAACATGATGCATGAAAATGTTTAATGAACAAGAACAACCCTAAAAATTGTTTCTACGCCACGACTCTCCAACATACCACAAGCAAGTGCCGCCTTAGGGTCAGTCAAATTCTTTCATGTTGGATCGAGACATTCTCAATCAAATGTTATACCGGAATAACTCTTATTCCTCTAACATTCAACCATCGTATATTTCAGTCAGGTTTCTAATTAACCAATTTAATTAAAACCTTATGAGCGTAACCCATCATTTCAGATCTCATGAGCTTAACTCGAGAATTGCCGCCTTAGGGTCGGTCAATCCTGAAATCCCCTCAGAAATCCTATCCATTAGGAAGTCAACATTGATATTGATTCTTATGGAAACCCTCCTTAGGGAGGACGAAAACAATGCCGTCACGAGGCCCCGCTCGAATCTTACGGTGTTGAACTAATGATGGAGACCGCGGGATATAATGTCATATATCCCTCTCCCACTCACTATTTTATAATTAGGGTTTTCTATTAATATTAATGCACCTAGATTAAACTAGATTAAACGGCTAATTTCAATCTAAGTGTCAAGTGCATTAATCACAATTTATTAGAATCCTATTCCAATAGCTAATAAACTGATTTGATTTTTAACTCTTAAAAATCTAGTTCATAAGTGATAATTCTAATCTATGTAAACTATTTACTAAGACTAGAATTATTAAAAATGTATTTACCAAGTTTTAACTATTAAAACTAAACACATTATTAGGTCCAATTATTATTAGGGGCTTAATCAAATTAATCCTAATAAAAATAAAGGACCCTACTAATCTAAGTAATTAAACTCTTTAATAATTAGATTAGTGATTAATGAGAATTACCAAGTTTTTACTCCTAAAAACTAATCCCATTAATTTATAGCCAATTATGTGAATTATCCATTTTAATCAAATTAAAAAAAATAAACACATAATATAAATGGCTATAGTGCATGTATGACATATCAACATATATATGTGTAGGCACACCTAATCTAAATGATATGTATATGCATGGCAATGCTTTAATTATAACATAATAAAAGCATACATGAGTTGACTGAGTACAATGGGTTATCTAACTTAAAAATTTCTAATTACAAAAAATTTAATCCAAGGCATTCCTTGGTCTTCTTGTAATTCCAAAAATCTTCAAGTCCATTTGTAATATCTTCTGCGTCTTTCGGGCCCAAAAATCAAGTCCAACTTGATTTATTTTATTGGATCCATCTCATGGATTAAATCCCATAAAAACCCAAATGTTACTCTAACATTTTTCAGAGACCTGGGATTTCCAAAATAAATTTTGGCCCAAACTTGTGCTCAGTCACGCAGAACAACAATCTTGCACAAGTGCTGCTCGCATGTGCTTTGCACATCTGATGTGCGCACACTGCACAAATATATATATAACATTTGCACAATAATTGTGCATGGCGTGCATGTGGTGTTGCTTAATTTTTTTTTTATTTTTTTTTAATAGTAAAATGTGCAACTGATTGCACTGGCAACAGTTTGCATAAAACAAAAAAAAATTTAAGTGACATGCACTTGCGCCGTCTATTTGTGTGTCCAACACACGTCCGATTTCATCGTCTTCTTCGACTGATATCTTCGTACATATTTGTAAGATCCTTTATTTGTATTGGCTTGATTCCATTGCAAAACTCTCTTTATTTGTATTAGTAGTTGCTTAAGTGTTTCTTGGAAGAAAAGAGCCTCAAAGGTGAAGAAGCAACATCTTGTGCAAATATCGTCTTCAAGGGGAACATCGCTTACTTGGATGCTAAGGTATCAAGATTCTTCTTCCTCTTGCAAGGCATTAGCGCACACACACACAATTCATACATGTGTGTCCCTGCATCGTATTTCAAACATTTGGTATAACACTTTCACACACATTTAGCATGCACATGCATTTATCTCATTGTTGACAATCTTGTAGAATTGCATGTTTTCTCACTATCGCTTAGATATGGCATGCTTGTGTTGAATAGTGTTTATTTGTTTGTGTTTCTTGTGTTTTGGACTTGAACATGATCTTATTTGATTCCTTATTGAGTTCCGGTCATTTCGGTTACTCATTCGTTAAGTTTCGAGTCCATACGACGTAGTTATGCTACTTTGCATTCTCATTCGTTGAGTTGTGTTCGTCGTCATTTTCCGAGATGAATATGTGTAGATAATGGATGCATCTAGAAGCCTATTGCTTAGTACATGATAAATGACCTATGATATGTATCCATTTTGCTTCGGCACTACATAGTATTCAACGAGCACCCTCTTGGAAAGGGCTACACGCATTGGTTGTGAAGCCGCCTAATGTTGGAAAGGGCTACGCCTTTGTGTTGAGTGAAAGCCGCCAAGAGGTGTATATGTTTTTGTTAGAAAAATCAAAGAAGAGTTGAAAAGAATCATTAAAAAAAAAAAAAAAAATCTTTGATTCTAAGCCTAAAAGAAATAAAAAATTAAAAAAAAAAAAAAGGCTTAATGGTGTATAGTTGAGAATTGTGAAAAGCTCGGGTTGACAAACAGAAACGGGAAAACGAGCCACATGCACACACACGCTCACATGTTGATAACTATTCTTTTAAAGCGAAAATACGGATGAATATCGGTTTGACTTATTTTTGGAAAAGCTTTAGTTGGATAGGTGTGGAAATTGTTTGCATGTTGATATCACAATTACTCCTTCTATATATGTGAGAAGCATTCACACACACACACACACATATTTTGCTTATGTGCTTGATTCATTAGCAATGTGAGAATATTTTTGAGAGATTAATGAAAATCTATGATTCTCTCTTGGTCTTTGAAAAGTGATGAAATATTTTCTCTTATTGCTTGAATGTGTGAATGTATGAGTCCCTTGTGAACAAATCTACTTGGTGATAATATGTGGAGCATATGTTAAGGGGGAGCTTTAGTTTATTCAACTACGCTTTCTATACGATTTGTTTGCTTAATATCTTGTTCTTTATCTCTTGTGTCCTTTGTCTATTCCTTGACAAAAAGGGGGAGAAACCTCACCATCTTTATAAGGGGAGAAATCTCACCTTGGGGATCATATAAGGGGAGAAATCTCACCATGTTCAATATGGAGAGTGAGTTTTGTATCTCTTTGTGCTTATTGGAGACTTTGTCTTAAGGGGGAGAATTCTTGTCCTAAGGGGGAGAAAAGAATTATTGCCTTATTTGTGTTAAGGTTTTTAAGGGAGAGCTTTTAATGTGATAACATTTATTCACTTGAGATAATGTATTTTTGTATGAGATAAGAGAAGTTTTGTTATTTTGTTTATGTGATAATTTCTCACCATTCTTCTTTGGAAGAAGATCTCTTGTTGGTTGTTTCTTTTCTCATAGGTACTTTGAAGTTCAAAGAAGGGATTCTTGAAGACTCAAGAAGACTTGAAAACCTTTTAGTCTAGGGATCTCTTTGTAATGTGAGGTGAGAGAATGCTATCACCATTGAGTTTATTGGAGTGATCAATGTATGGTGAGGATGAGGTTTTGCCATGGAATAGCCAAAGGGGGAGATTGTAAGATCCTTTATTTGTATTGGCTTGATTCCATTGCAAAACTCTCTTTATTTGTATTAGTAGTTACTTAAGTGTTTCTTGGAAGAAAAGAGCCTCAAAGGTGAAGAAGCAACATCTTGTGCAAATATCGTCTTCAAGGGGAACATCGCTTACTTGGATGCTAAGGTATCAAGATTCTTCTTCCTCTTGCAAGGCATTAGCGCACACACACACAATTCATACATGTGTGTCCCTGCATCATAGTTCAAACATTTGGTATAACACTTTCACACACATTTAGCATGCACATGCATTTATCTCATTGTTGACAATCTTGTAGAATTGCATGTTTTCTCACTATCGCTTAGATATGGCATGCTTGTGTTGAATAGTGTTTATTTGTTTGTGTTTCTTGTGTTTTGGACTTGAACATGATCTTATTTGATTCCTTATTGAGTTCCGGTCATTTCGGTTACTCATTCGTTAAGTTTCGAGTCCATACGACGTAGTTATGCTACTTTGCATTCTCATTCGTTGAGTTGTGTTCGTCGTCATTTTCCGAGATGAATTCTCAACCATTTGTCAAAGTTTCATATTCTTTGTCGTGCGTGAGGGAGTCACGGTTCGTAATCTGAAAACGGATTCGAATTCGGAGTTCGGATGATCGAATACGGTCGAAGAACGTGCGAGGTGCGCGAGAGGAGCAAGCTGGCCAAAGGCCAAGCAAGGAGGCCACGTGTGGACCACGTGTGCCACACGGCCAGAGCCCCTCTCTGGCCACGTGTGGCACACGCTGACCACACGTGGGCATGACTGAAATGCCTATTTTGTTGGACAAAATTGCCCCTCTTCCCTTTCCTTTAAATGACCTCTCTTCCCTCCATTTTCCATGAACTTGAACAACACCAAATCGGAAAATCTGCAGAATTGTTCTTGATTTTTGATTTCTTATTTTGATCATAACTCTCTCATACGAACTCGAAATTGAGTGATTCAAAAACCAAAATTGTTGGTCTTGAAGAGAGCTACAAATCCCAAGCATTTTCAGAGTCATTTGAATTCGTGATTGGTCGCAGCATGCTGTTCTTCAGTCCGAGGTTCATTGTTGTATGTTAAACTTTTTCTTCTCACTTCATCTTTTGATCTGCACTTTAATCTTTCTATTTGATAGATGATTTGTGTTTAGAATGATGTTAGAACATATTCTAGGGGTGGTTGATCATTTGATAATTGAGTTTTAGCTTTGTGATTTTACTTGAACATATATTTGCTAAACTTGATTAATCTTGAAATTGATTCTAGAAATGATATATGTGATGTGCTTTATGATATTTTCTAGGTTTAATTTCATGATCTAAGAACTAGGTTTTTTAGTGTGATATATTGAATATTCATACCTTGTTCTTATTGATATACATGCTTTAATTTCTAGGTATTTTTGTGATTGATTGTTGAAAGTATATCCTAGAATGTATGTAAGCATGTTCATAGAGCTTGATTGATTATCTAGCTTTATTTGTTTGTAAGTGATTCATCTTCTTCTTACTTTCATTATTGATCATCTCTTTAAGTTTCTTATTTGATTGATGAAAAGTAATATGAATGATGTTAATTCACATGCTTAGGTTTCTAGATACATTTTGTGATTGAGTTGTGATAGCTTTATTCTAGATTCTCTAATTGCATGTTCATGGAGTGTGTTTGATCAACTTGCTCTATTTGTTTGTGATTGCATCATATTGCTTGTGTGCACTTCACTTAGATCATTGCCTTGTGAAAGGTTGAAGTCTCTTGCAAAGTGAGTGAAGCTTTGTCTTGAGCAAGAAGACTTGGCTAGGAAAGGATTCAGGATAGCCAAGCAAGAAGTCTTAGTTAGGATCAAGAGGATCCGGATAACTAAGCAAAAGTCTTAGCAAGGAGTTGCGTACTCCGGATGGTTGAGCTTGGGTAGCTTGACTAGGATCCTAGTGATCTAGATTGCTAAGCAAGGAAATCTTCCTAGAGGCTTTTTAGTCTTGGATAGGAAGTTGCTCTCTAGAGGTGTAGGACACATCTTGGATAGAGAGTAGGCTTTGTGAATCACTAGCCCGAGGGTTGATTAGGTTTTGATAGCTTGAAGTGGATATCATAGTGTTGATAGCTTTGAGTGTGTAAGGCCTTTTCGTATAGTGGATTTGCTTTGCCGGTGGTTGTGGATTCAACCCGTGGATGTTTCCTCTTTGAGGTTTTACCACGTAAAAATATTGTGTCTCATTTTCGCTTTATATTTCCTTATCTTCCATATGTTCACTTGTATTGATTCTATTGTATATTGATGCTTACATGAATTGATTCATATTATACAATTGTTATATCATTTCAAGTATTCATTTCATTCTTATATTCCGCATTTTTGAATATTGGAAGAATTTGGGACTATACCTATTCCCCCCCCCCCCCCCCCCCCCCCCTCTAGGTATAAAACACTATCACTTTAAAGGGAATTTCAATATTTTACAATAAAATACATGACAGAAAATTTACAACAAAGAAAATACAGCAGAAAATAAAAATATTAAAATTACATCCCGGGATTAATAATACATTAATATTACAACCTTTGAAAAGAAAACTAAAACCCATTGTACCATATAATTAACGATCAACCATGTTTAAAATAAATAAAAATTATAAACACCTTACAATCATTAGAAAAGTGCCTACACATTCATACATGCAATCAGGAGCAATCGAATTCGATTATACTGTACAAAAATTGGCTCTGATACCAATTGTTGGTGCCTAAGTTTACAGATTGCGCAGTTGAAGGGTTTTAAAAAAAAAAATTAAATGCAATCATCAAATAAACCTATTTGTACAGTAATAATCGAAAACAATTAGAAGGAGAAGAAACTATTTCATACCTACGTAAGAGGCTCCTTCACTTTAATACGATATACTCCTGATTTGTACCACTTGATCTTCCTCGCTATCTCCCGGAACTGGCAACGGCGTGTGGGCGCGTCACGGTATTCAGGAACATGTATGGAGGTAAAAGAAACAACTTGGCTTATATTTTTGAATCTGATTGCTTGCCTTTAATGTAGAGGATGGTAAATTGATGGCTGATTGGAGAATTTTGGGGTCTCTTTGGTGGGTTTGCTCCACTGCCAAGGAAAACAGCTACTGAGGAGGACAAGACCATTGATTCTCAACCTACTAAGCTATACCGGTAATTTATCATTTTAGTTTTCCTTCTTCTCTTTTATTGCAAATTTAAGTTGATTGTTGCTGCAAATGTATCATGGTATTTCTAATTGGACTAATAGGCTGTCATTTTATAGAAATTGGAATTTGTATTATGCATGTACATGTGCATGTTCCTTCTCCATGTGGTTTTCTGTTAACTTTGTTTTGAGATGATTCAGTTAAAAACCTAAAAAAGAAAAAAAAAATTTAGATTCTTTGTATCGGTTTATAGAATCTATGGAGTTGTTTATTTAGACTTTCAGGGAGGAATTTAATAATTTTTAATGAAGCTAAAGAGGCTGGCAACAATATTTTTAGCCTCTCTATGGACATATAGTTCTGGAGAATTCAAAGACATATCTTTATTTTTAATTTTTAATGATGTAGGTTTTGACTTGTGGAATAAGAATCTAGGTAATTAAAGAATATTATGATCAATTGTCTTGATAGTTGCAGACTTGAAAATGAAACCTCACCATTAAATCCTGTTATTGCATAATAAAATCAGCTTTTCTCTGTCTCTGGATTCGTTCAAGGTTTCTCTTATTTTTTGCTCTGTTTTTCGTGATTGTAGAATTAAAAAAATTGTTTGAAAACCGAAGCTCTGTTTTTATAAATCTGCGTTTTTTGTTTGTTGTGGTTCAGGTGTTCGTTGATGGTCATCTAAACTTCGTTTTGCAACCGAGAGAGCCTTTCGAATTTTGCTTCAGGTAATATATATATATTGTCTCTTTGGATTTCATTTTCTGTTTGGCTGCCGCGAAATGGAAGGAAAAAGAATTGTAATGAGATTTTAAATCTTATACATGTATTTGCTGTTGTTAAACTCTTTGCTTTCTCGAGATTTCTCGCGAACCAAACAGACTAGCGCTGGAAATTTCATTTGATGCCAGCGTATTGCTGTCTGTTTTTAAATCTCTGAATTCCAGTACATAAGTATAATTGTTGTGTCACGGATAACCTTTTTTTTAATAAAGAAAATAATCTTTCCCATAGTATATAAAAATTGTGGTTGACGACTAGAGATTTACTAGTTTTGTTGGGATTATGTTTGACGGTATATATATATATATATGGAAGTGTATGAGTGTTTGCACAGCTTTTGAATGTAAAAGAGAATATTTATCTATCACTACTCATTCCTCTGTTGGAATAAAAGCAGGAAAGATTACTCACTAAGCTCTATAAGTTATTGAATAGACAAACTAGTTTACGTCAATACTTGTATTCTGTTGCGGTGCATATGTGAGTAGTATTTGTAATTGCTGTTTGTTTTATTATGCTGCTGCTTATCAGCCCTAAGCTTTAATGTTTTGCGATGAGATGTTGATGTTCCACTGATGTTAACCTAGACTAAAGAGTAGTATCTCATGACATGTTAGGTCTTATAGGCAACAAGAAATATTGTGAAACTTATATAAACAACAAATTCTGTTTTAGAGATTCACACTCTAAATATGTCAACATAAAACAAGAATAACACAGGACAGAACCTAAACCACCATACATTTATAGCTTGACCTGCAAAACAATTGTGCAACTGTAATGGATTATCAGATTAAATTTAGTACAATCGACTTACATATTAATTGCTATATGATGTTTGTAAATAGTTGATGTTTTTTTCCAATAAGTTATCTTGTCTATATCTTCAAAAAGTGGATATATCAGATGCCTTGAAGCATTTTATTATGTTAATTTCTTATGCCTTGCAGACTCTTGTGGAGTTCGTTAGTTTTAGATTGAAGAGTCCTAAATTTGTAGGTTGTTGGCGTTATGATTTCTCCATGCAAGATATGGATCAATCTTGAACCTGCTTTTTATGAATAATTAAATAAATAAGCCAATAAGGTTTGAGTATACAAAGATTTAAGGTATTCCCTTCTTCAATAATGATCATCCATAGAGATAAACTGGCAAAGATGGCATTTGAGTATAGGAACATGAGACTAGTTCTATCAAACGGTGTCACACAAAAATCATAAAGTAACTCTGGGAACATTATAGAGACTAGGAACATGTGACTAGTTCTATCAAATGGTTTTGGGGTAGCTTTTTATTTAATTCTAGTGGGGCTAAGTTCATAAAAGTCTCTATACTTGTTTTTTTGTAGACCACAAAAGGTGAATTTCAAAGTTGGATGGAGAAAATTTGTTTTTCAAAGAATCGTTGCTTAACATCAAGAGACCTGGCAAGCTTAACTAGTCACTAGTCACTATTCACAAAGACTTGAGCATAGACAATTAGTATTAGATGCAAAGAATTATAGAGCTTCTGCAGGAAAGTGTAGTAGCTGACCCATTGTTTTTTAGATGTGAACAATTTTGAAGTGTGAAATTAAAAGTGCTTTTATAAAAGTAATTTTATTGTTAGGTGTAGGAAAGCATTTCAAATGTTGTCAAACTCAAAAAAAACCACCTTGTACAAAGTATCCACATTCAGTTTTCTAGTTTTAGCACTATTTAGAAAAGTGAGAAACAAAAGGCCCTTCAATTCAACCACTGAATTGTTTTATCTAATACCAAAACACTACTTGGGTTATTTTATATGCTTTTTAACTTTGTCATAAGTCACACAACACAATCACTTTAGAGTTGTTCTTTTACTGATTCTATTTGAATGGTGAAAACGTATAGAACAAGATGTTTTGTGGAGTAGTTACTAGATGATGATTACGATAATGATAATGAGAGTTTGAGGTATCCGAGTTAATGAACATTTGAATTTTTCTGATATGTGAATCCAACCACAGCAAGTAGTTTGAGGTGGGTGGGGTGAAGGTAACTTAGTTAGACAAGTTTTGTTTTGTAATGATTATGTGGTTTGTCATTGTCTTCTGTTTTTCGTTTGGGTAAAAAAAATACCCCATCAAAATAAAATGGGCTTCTTGCCTGGATGGTTGGAGAGTTCACAATCTCGATCAATCCACTGAGGTTCAAACCTTGACACCTTGTATATATTGTACAATCATCCAGTATTTTCATCTTTTTATCTGTAATTGGAGATTTCTTGTGATTTTTATTATCTTCCATAACATACTTTGAAGATTATATTCTCTGATTTCCTGTAACTTTAGTTACATAACTAAAGTAGGGCGGTATTACACACACTGACAGAGCATAACACTCTATCATGTACATGCGATTTAAGAAATTTGTTTTTTTACATCTTATACATAATTGTCATAAAATTGTTTAATGCAGATTGAAATGGTGAATTCAATTCGCAAGAGGAGAAAGATTGCTTATGAGCAAACTACCCTCGATGAAGGTGGTACTGAATCCACAATTTCTGTCAATCCAAAGCTTGATAGAATGGCTTGGATAAATTTCCAGTAAGTTAGCATCACTTTAATCCTATATTTGTATTTGTCATTTATGAACATATCTGTATTGACCTGTAGTTTTATGGTTATTGTAATTATAAATTACCTTCTCTCTTACCCGTTAAGATATGAAATCATTGTCAAACCATTACTACTTTGCAAGACAAATGAAAGAAAAATTATATCATAATTTGAATTTATTGAAACTTAGTTTGATAATCAAATCCCAATCTCTTTAGCATCCTCCATGTATGATAAATCTGCAAGTGTGTTTTTCTTGAATTAGAATCTTTTATTCAAAGCAATTGCAGTTGCTATTGTAATGTCTCCAATATAGATCCATTCCTTGATTAGCATAACTAGAATAAGAGATTATTAGCCAATTTCATATATATAGCTTCCTATTTACCACATATAGCAGTAACACTGCATTTGCCTTTGTTAGTAATTGTCTTCCAAGAAATAATGATTTCTTAGAATGAAATGGTTTTTGGTTATTCAACACTTTGATTTAGCCGTTAACACCTTGTGCTTTGTAATATTTGCAGCAGAGAAGAGTGCCAAAAAAAAAAAATGCACAAGGGAAAAAAAAGGTAATTTAATAAGTACCTATATTACTAGTTTTCAATATTAATATCTCACATGAACTTCAGTTGTTAGTTTCTACTTAATAACCTTATTTTCATCCTTGTTTTCAGTCTATGAAAGAGATACGTGATTCATGGAATAGTCTCTCCATCGACGAGAAATGTAAATATACAATGCCGAAGGAAGGCATTGTGGAGGAAAAGGGTCATCTCGAGAAAGCATCTGAGGATAACAAGGTTCCTCCATTCGACACTCGGTGTACTCCGGTGTGGTTATCTGAAATTGTCTCAACATTGTCCGATTTGCAAAAAGATGCAGTCCGAGACTTAGGTTTTGCAAACCTACTGGTGTCAAAATGCGGACGTCTTCGACGGGACCTTTGTGGATGGCTAGTGAGCAAGTTCGACACAACGAACTTCTCAATTGAATTGCATGGCAAGAAGTTCAACTTAGACCCTTCAGTTTTTGCACATGTCATGGGAATTTCTGACGGAGGGGAGATAGTGCAACTTGAAGGAGATCTGAATCATCTTTGGAGAAGTAAGTTCTCTATCAGTAATCGTGGCATCAAACTCCCCCACCTGGAGTAGAAACTGAAGAATATGAAGACAGCAGATGATGATTTCAAGATCACGTGGTGTTTGTATCTGTTGGGTACTCTACTTGCACCGGCTGCTGGCGAGTACGTTGATGCAAGGTACTTGAATGTCCTTTGTGATGTGAATAATATCAGAGGGAAAAATTGGGCAACGTGGTGCTTCGATCAATTCGTTAGTGGAGTACAGAAGTTTAACTCAAAAAGGTCGAAATACATCACCGGTTGTCTTCTTTTTCTTCAGGTGTGTATTATTCTTGTTATATAATGTGTTATTTCAATTGTTAGTATGTATATTACTAGTTTTTGGTTGATTTGTTACAGTTTTCTGTTTTATTTATTAATTTGTTTTCTTTTTACAGCTGTTTTACTTCCATATCATAGACTGGCAACCACCAATTGTGGATAAAAAATCCATACAACTTGTCAGTTGGACAGCCCTCAACATAACCAAATGTATGAAACAGTTACATCAGCAAGGGTGTTATGGTACTGCCAAGGTATGTAGTGTAATATACATTTATTTTATCTATGCTACTATACTATACAGAATGTATTCATATATTATTGTTAATTTAACATGCTTAACCTTTGTAGGTGTTGATCGTTGAATATGTCCGACCTGGTATACCAACCTCTAATGTGGACAATGCTCAACAGAACATTTATGATTATGCCACACTTAAAAAGGTCCTGACCGAAATTCAAAACTTTAGAAAGGACATTCAGCTGTGGCGTTCGGAGCATACTGAGTTGGCAGAAAAGGTTGACCGCATGGAAGAGAAAGTGAACATTATAGAAGGGAAGCTCAATGTTCATGAAGGTAAAAAAGGGAATGAAGGTTTTGTCTCTACCAAACAACAGCCAACTCCAACACCAACACCAACACCAACACCGATCTCTGATGATGATCATGGTGGTCTTCCAAAAGATGTCGCTTTCATAGTCGATGATGATGATGATGCAGCTGACCATACTTCCATACCGAGTCTTCTGGATGAGGTTTGATATTAATACCAAAATTACATCATTATATATTGTATGAGGTATATTCCATACGTTTTTCACCCTTATAATATTCTTATGCTTGTGCAGAAAAAGAAAAATGTCATTCTGAAGACCCTCGCCGAGCAATCTTCCACCTCCATCAATGTTGTCAAAACCACCCGCACATCAAAGCAACGAAAGCCCAGCCGGTATAAATCGTCACTGTTTGAGTATGACGATGTAAAGGGCAAGCCAACCAAGTATCGGTATGGGCCCTTTCGAATACCTTGCTCTCTGAAGACACTCGATGCACAAATCATCGAGTATGTGTTTTCTAAAGATTTACCCATGAGGTACATAAACTTTAAAATTTCATAGTAGTTTGGCTGTTTTAAATTGTGGCTGGTTAAATTATAATTTTTTGTGGCAATCAGTGCAAGGAAAAAGCCTAACCATGTGTTTCGACCACGGCATTGTGTCCGTTATATATATTACACTTTTTAAACCTATAAACATTCAATTATAACTCTGAATTTATTTACATTACACATGCACACTTACGAACATCAACTACATTAACAACTCTACTAGTTAAAGTCCAGTAAATATAAAGTATAACTAGGTTTGTACATCAGTAATTTATAAAATTTATTATACCCGATAAATTTATTTTATAATACTTATAATTAGGCTCCGGTTATCCATTTGAATTAAGTATTCATAATTAAGTACCACATGAGGCTTGAAGTAGATGAGACTTGTGCATCGTTCTAAGTATTATGTGAAAGACAACTAGATTTCGCCAAACCCACATCCTCTGTAAGAGTATCTCTTCATATATTTTTAGTGTAGTATGGGCTGTAGAAAAACAAAGCCGGTATGGTATAACATTATTGGTGTAATGCTGCATAGAAGCACAAACAATCGATCCAGTATCACATGTTAAACCAAAGTGTTCATAATATTAGATTTTACCTTGAAAACCTTAGCCTTTAGATTATGAGATAGCTAATTCATATTTTCATATCATACATATCACTAACATGTAAAGTAGTTACTTCAATTATTCACATTTTTACATAAATTAAACTTTATTTTGAAGAGCATTGTTTGGACTATGCATACCTAAAGTTGGTGTAATTATACAAAATTACAACAAATTCACAAACACTGCATCTAAAATAGGCCCATTATGCCCGTGGTTGATATCCCGTAATGAAAAAGCCATTTTCTTGTACTGCATATTGCCACCCATTTCTGATATGTATGTGCAATATGAATTAAGATTACTTGCTGTATGCCGTACCAGTAATATGGGTATTGTTCATTTATGTAGTGAAACTATTATGGCAACTAATTGGATGATTGTGAACCGCAAAAGTTTTTGGACCCTTACGCCAACAGCATGGGTTGACAGTGAGGTTGTACCCTTCATTTGTGTTTTATCCTTATACTGAAAAAACTTTATTGCCTTGTCGAGCATTATTTAATTATGAAGTATTGAAATTTTCCTTTTACACTATACTGATTTATGTTCTTAATATGTGTAGATCATTAGTTTGGTTGCTGATAATAACACACGCATTGCCAGATGAAAACGATCATCTCTGAATTGGGATTTGCCCACACAATTTGCGGTAAAATCTTTTTTCCTTCATTAGAACTTATGATTTATACATATACATCGTTAACTAAAACCTACCCCACCACTTCTATTTATCCCATTGTCCCATTGTATTTTCTACACTAATTTCCTTTCATCCATGCCAACAGTACATTTCCCTAACCAGTCAAGATAGTAGAATGGGCCGGTTGGCCGAGATACAAAGTTCCTTCAAAGAAGACTACATGTACGATCTGGAACGATGTGAACTGGTGCGTACCTTTATCATAATCATTGAAGCAATTAGTATGCGTTTCAACCTAACTGTTGACATCTATGTTTTTTATTATCATGTATGCATTTCATCCATATGCATACATAGGTAGATCTTGCATGTAAATAACCTTATTATAATAGTAAATAATATCATGTATCTTCATCTACAATTATGTTTTTCAGATTTATATTCCTATTAACAATCTCAAGGGTCATTAGTTCACTGCACTTGTCAAAATTAAAGAACGTAAAGTTCAGATTTGGGACTCCCTACCAAGTCGTAGGAAAAACGACCGAAGTAGGGTGAAGCAAGTTGAAAGATTGGTAAAACAAATATAAAATATGTTCCAAATTATTTTTAACTATATAAATGGTCCCAAATTCATTTATAGTACTCGTTTATGAATGTCTTTTGTTTTGTTGAACCTTTGATTGTGTTTCAGTTGACGTCATTGGATTATGTGTTTGAGACTGAAAGAGAAACTGTCTTCGGTCCGTCTTTTTCATTTCAAACCTTCTTGATAGAGTCTCCGGTTGGTCCTAGACAACCAAATGAGTATGACTGTGGGATGTTTGTCTGCATGTTACTGAATGACGAGGCTTTGGCTACTAACACTGAAATCACTGCAGCTGTAAGTGCTTTAACAATATATCGTCATAATTTTCCTATTCACATCATGTTAATTACTTTAATATTCTACCTTTGTTGTAGTATAACTCGGAAAATCAACGGCTCATGTTGGCGCGTAAACTAGCAACTTTTTATTCAAATACCCGTCTTCAGCAATTAAAAGAAAATGTCATAGAATATGCACAGTTGAATACCATCGGAGGTAAGAGACCTCTTCCCCCAGTAAGGTTCAGCCGGCGGGTGAAAGTGGCCAAGACTTTGTCCTAGTCACCAAAAGTAAGTATTCCACATCAATATCATTTACTTGTAACATTGTCTATGTCATTAATATCAATTCTGCACTTATTTTTTTGCTTGGTCATTTTCTGTGTGTTATCCACTATCGAATGTCTATTTTCCCTAAATAAATTACATTGGGTGTGCAGGTCAGGATGTGAAGGGTGGGAGACCAGGTCGACCAGATACGTCAGGGGTGGTAATGGTAAGAAACATAGGCTTAAATTTGTTCTCATTCTTTTCCGAGTTTTTTGCACAGGTAGTTCCAGTTGGTAATTATTTGCAAAACAAATTGGGATTTTGTAGCTTTTGTTAATGTATATGAGTCTATGAATTGTGACTTGATGTGTTGTGTCATGTGTGTGATCAGGTGTTGATCCAAAGTCTATATTGTGTGAGTTTTATAAGGCGGGGCAGTGTGCGAAAGGTTTCAAATGCAAATTCTCACATGATTTAAATATTCAAAGGAAAGGCGAAAAGATTGATATTTATAGCGATAAGCGTGACCAAGGTTGTATTGTGTTTAAATTTCATTGTTTGATGGATTGCAACCTTCAATTTTTTGTTTTAATGTAAGTTGTGATTCTCATTTGCTTTAGAAACTATGGAGGATTGGGATCAAGAAACTTTGGAGAAGGTTGTCAAATCAAAGGTGAACGAGTATTATATTGAACAAAATTATGTCACAAGGATTATGCATATAGTGATTATGTACAAAATTATGTCACCCAGATTATGCATGTAGTGATCATGCATAGGCAACAGATGGTAACTTCGTCATTTTGATCATCATCAGTTTATTACATTTCATCATTCCTAGCACAAATCATGTAATGGTGAAATGGCTTGATAATATATATTACTTATTCATTTTATTCATCGATTTTTTCAAATTTAATAATTGGTGCAGCTGGTGAATTTCTAACTACTGTGAACATGAAATTTATAATGCACATCATTTTTATTCAATTGAAACCAGCCAACATGATAAGATAAATTGGAAATTTGTTAAAAATAGACCAACTTCTATTCTTGCTCTAGCTTGGACACAATTGTAAAGAAGTTGATGTGATCTGATACATGAGAAATACTCGAGTATTCAGTCACTTCACTGTTTCTCATTATATTCTCAATTATAAAATAAATGCTTGAAGCGTTAAAGAGAATGTTTTATGTGTTGTGTTTTCATTCTGTTTTCAACAAAATTAAAACCTTGCTTTCCGTATTCTCTACCCCCTTTGTATTGCTATTGGAGCTTGAAAATTATTTAGTTATTATTGATTGATGGATTCTAGTCGTGGTTTGAAATCCAAATGGACTAGTTGTATCCTGACTAGTGGTTGTTTTTTTTCCCATTCAACTTCAGGCCAATGACAATTCTGTTGGAGATGGTCCGAGTTCTGCAGCAACATATGTTCGTGATGATGAAGTTATTCCCGGAGATGATGATGATGAATTGGACATGGACGAACTTAATGAACTAGAAGCTAGTTTAGCAAAGACATCGATCGAAATTAAGGAGCCAAGCAACATCACTTAATTTGGCTTCTGCGTTGATTGGGAAAATGATTGTGAAGTTATATATGCTCTGAGCTATTACGTACATTACCTAAATTATTCAAAATTCATCAACTATACGTTATCGTTACTGTAATATCAAAAGTAAAAAAAAAAAAAAAAAAAAAAAAAACAAATTCTTATATCTATCCTATCGGAATTGGTTTGTTTTTAACCGTATTCTGAACTATGTTGTCTCATAATAATGTCAACTTGCCCATCGCGGCGTTTAATTACTTACTAGCTTAAGTTTTACATTCTGGTTCTTAGATTATAATTGTCATTGCCAGAACTCGTGTTCTCCAATATTCAGGGTTCCGCGGTGGGTTCTTTTATCTTCTTTTGATTGAATTTGATGCTTCAGACTTCAGTCTAGCAGAACATTTCACCAACTTTGAAATAACTGAGATATCTCAAAACCAACAGTTTTTCGATGATAATGTAATGTGAAAGCTTGGTGTAACACGCCAACACCGACTTTTATGAATATTAGAAGTTTAAATATTCGAACATAGATAGAATAATAGATTACTCAACAAAGTCTAAGACAGAAGCAATTGCACTTGCAAGTCCCGACAGAGTTTGGTAAATTTGCAAAAACTGGCTCTATAAGCCTAGAGAAAAAAACAATTTGTCAATGGTATAATAATACAAGCGAACGTAAGTGTCGGCAGCTAGGCTAACATTTCATGTCCAGATTCGACAATTGAATTGGTCATGTTCGTGTAGTCGTGGGTATAGTATCGTGATTAATTTTG
Source organism: Acer campestre (assembly GCA_954870605.1). NCBI lineage: Eukaryota > Viridiplantae > Streptophyta > Magnoliopsida > Sapindales > Sapindaceae > Acer > Acer campestre. The sequence goes on from OX940801.1 coordinate 27,190,223, forward strand.
TAGATGACAGGACTCGGTTCTCCAATATTCAGGGCTCCGTGGTGGGTTCTTTAATTATCAACTTTCCGATAATTGAGATATATCAAAACTCAATGGTCATATCATACTGATATAATACAATACAATATTGACTTCAATTGAAGTTGAACTATGAATTTTAGAAGTTTAAACACCAAACATTATTGCTTGTGAGTATAATTGTTTGAATATACAATCCACACGTGTGTGTATTGTTACGTTGCAATCATCTATACGGACGTCACCAATGCACGTGCGTATGATGGAAATTGAAGGCCCTCTCCTTGCGACCTTGGAGCAAGCTCATTGAGATCACCCCAAGGTCACCTTTTCACCATTGACCACCAGTCAGACCCGAGAAGATTGCGACCTTGGGGCAAGCTCATTAAGATCACCCCAAGGTCACCTTTGCACCCTTGATCAGACCCGAGAAGATTGCAACCTTGGGGCAAGCTCATTGAGATCACCCCAAGGTCACCTTTGCACACTTGATCAGCAGTCAGACCCGAGAAGATTGCGACCTTGGGGCAAGCTCATTGAGATCACCCCAAGGTCACCTTTGCACACTTGATCAGCAGCCAGACCCGAGAAGATTACGACCTTGGGGCAAGCTCATTGAGATCACCCCAAGGTCACCTTTGCACACTTGATCAGCAATCAGACCCGAGAAGATTGCGACCTTGGGGCAAGCTCATTGAGATCACCCCAAGGTCACCTTTGCACACTTGATCAGCAGCCAAACTCGAGAAGATTGCGACCTTGGGGCAAGCTCATTGAGATCACCCCAAGGTCACCTTTGCACACTTGATCAGCCGTTAGACCTGAGAAGATTGCGACCTTGGGGCAAGCTCGTTGAGATCACCCAAAGCTCACCTTTTCACCATTGAACATCTGTCAGACCTGAGACAATTGCGACATTATAGCGATCACCTTCAGATCGCCTCAGGCTCACCTTTTCAGCATTGAATGTGATTTAGACCCGTAAATATTGCGACCTCAAGGCGATCACGGTGTGGTCACCTCAAGGTCACCTTTTCACCATTGAACATCAGGCAGACACGTAAACATTGCGATCGTGGGGCGATCTCCTTGAGTTCAGTACAAGCTCGCCTGTTCATCTGGGCATAAAGTTGCACAATGTCATTTAGGGTTAGGCGAGGTGGAAAAGCGATCCCACCAAGGTTGCCGTAAAATCCCCTACTGGGATAAAAATTATAAAATAGCTTCATTTATGGTTATATAGACATTAGTATTTTAGTATACATACTTAATATTATTGGTATTGTTGATTATAATTTTATTCTATTTTTATTATTAACAAGGTGAAATAAATGGTTAGACTACAGTAAAATGATTTCCACCATTTCGGATATTGAATGTTCACCTGATATTGATGGAAAGAAGATGTTTTCATTCTTCGTAATGGATCAAAATGCAACACCTATATTTACAATATATTATCCATAACATTCATGTATATTACAACTGACACTTCAGCTGATACATTAGTGAACAAAACAAAAATACCCCCACAACACGCTATAGATTTGGTTGGTTACCACATGATACAGATGATCCAAAAGTGATGGGATTACTAGGATGTTCAGGTCAAGTAATATGAAACAAAATTAAAACACCTCATAGCAGTGGCCTACAAATACACGATATCAACGTTCTGTTGTCCCCCACCAACGAGATCCTTGCATGTCGAATGTTGATGACGAAGGATTTAAAGATATATTACCACATTCGATATGGGGGTTTGTGGCTCATTCACATTGAGCATGAAATGGGAATGTGAATGAAGACGTTGGACCAGTGGAAGGGCTACCATAACTCGTGGCATTGCTTTCTGTCAAATTTGTTGCGAACATGTCTACAGCATTGCTTGATACTGTACTATTGTAGGTTTTCACGTTGGCATGACATGTCTTTGCAGTGTGCCCAGGTTGCCCACATTTGCCACATTTCCGTTGCTTGACAACGGCATTTTTCTTGTGTCGAACGGAACCTTTTGTTGCTGCTACAGAAGGATCTTTGACATTATGCACTTATGGCAGACCCCCATTACGTTGTGCATTAGTAGGAGAAGACGGCAGTAAATTTTGCATGTGTAATGTCAATTTGTCAATCTCTCCATTGGCCTATTTGAATCCATCATTAGACTTCGATGCAAAATAACACATTTTGTTGCATTTTGAAGTCAATGATCCATACCTGGCCTTTTCCATGACTGGTGTTGGCGTTGCCTCAGAACGTTGATCGATGTTTGAATATTCTTTTGCACGGGTGGTCCATCGATCCAGTATAAGTGATGATGGTATCTGTTGCATGTCCATGGCTTTCATTACACTGAAAGAGTGGCTACATGGAAGACCGGCTACCTCGAACAGTTTGCATGAGCAATGAATATGATTTACCGATGGTATGAATCGAGCTGTCCAAATTCGATTTGCATTCCCAAATTTCTTGAAGGTATAAGTGTAGTTATCCACGTATTGCACACAATTGACTATGCTAAGTGATGTCTCTTCTCGGATTTCATCTCGCACGAGAAAAAATACATTTCTTCTGTATCTGTCGGCAGCATGTTTCTCTAGTCCCAACAAATGAGTACTATATACCGGTGCAGTGGTAATACTTTGATAATCATTAAATGTTTCTATATTCCGAATGTGGTCCAATGCCCTATCAATGTTTTTCATTAACTCATACATCTTCAACCTACAATTAACAAATCGATTAAGAAACGCGTTCATACTCTCACAACGTTGCGTGCTTCGCATTCCACCAAAAAAACAATCTCGAAGAAAAGTTTCTGCCCACTGCCTTCGTTTGGAATACAGTGCACTCACCCACTCATTGTTCTTCAATCCAAATTTGTCAACGATGCTGAACCATTGCACATCAAACTCATCTTCTGTCATAAAATTGAACATGACATTGGAAAATAATCGAGTGAAGTTGCCATCCTGCACGTTTGTTTGAACATTTTGCTCTAGATGCCAACAACACAATCGCCGAACGGTTTCAGGCATCACTGTCTTTATTGCTTTGTGCATAGCCTTGTCACCATCTGTAACCACCGATTTTGGTTTCTTACCATGCATTGCTACCAAAAATGTACGCAACAACCAAGTGTATGTCTACACGGTTTCATCGCTTAGCAACCCAAAACCAAAAACCGTGGTATTATGGTGGTGATTGATGCCGACAAGCATTACAAGGGGCCTCCGATACACATTTGTTCTGTACGTTGCATCAAATCCCATCACATCACCGAAAAAGGCATAGTCTGACCGTGACGTCGAATCAGCCCAAAACAAGTTGCCGAATTGGTCATCTTCTCCCAAAGTGTAATCAAAAAAGAATTCTAGATCCATTGTTGATTTTGCAGTCAAGTAAGAAATAAAGGAATCAGCATCAGATGTTTGAATCTCAGACCTACGAACTTCTTCAAATCGGTTCTGCAAGTCTTTCTTCGTGTGTCCGACATTTGAATAGCTACCAGATTGGTCCACAAGATGGTCTATCACTTGGGAAGTTCTGACACCAACCGATCGCCATGACTGTAATTGTGCAATCTCTGAATCATTTACACTACGATCTGATCGTAGGAACTGACTGTGCTATGGTGGTGACAATTGGTGACTATGTTCTGTAACAAACTCTCTGACAACCCACATCATACTATGTCGTTCGATTTTTATTTTCAACGCTGCATGACATTCTTCTCTAGTTTGACCTCTGGGTTCACGTTTTTTGTCTGGATTATCAATCCACTTTTGTTCTCTGTACCCTTGCTTTGAGCAAACCCACCTACGTATAGTAATCATACCGTGCTTATCACACCTCATTTCATCCATCCTGATGCTAAACCCAACAAACAGTGCGTAATTCTTGTAAAATACTTCAGCATCTTGTACAGAAGCAAACTCCTTGTCAATTACATCACTCGGTTGCAAACTAGTAAGTTTAGTGGGGTCATCTAATTCTGACAAGGTTGGGTCAACTTCGACAGTAGTCGTATTGTCTGGAGTACCCACGTGTTCGTTTGAAGGAGTATGATCAGTCGGAAACGCAGGATGCAATGTAGGTTCTTGGTCATTGGTGTTGAACGAATAACCACACCAAGTGTCCTTATCATGGCTTGTGTTGGTGTAATCCCATTGAGAAGAGCTGTTGTGTTCATATCCATGGCATACTTGGAGGTGCTACCAAACTTTGAATCAGTATTCATTTTCCTGTGTGAATGCCAGCCAAAACTTGGTGTGAATTATATATATATATATAATATGCAATGTTGTTCATTTCATATAGAAGCAGTTCCCAAAACCAGCTACTTTATAATGTCATTAAAAATTCATCTTCCATGGTTATTGGCACCTATGTATTGGTGAGGTCAAAGCCTAGCACAGCTGATTTTGGCATTATTAAAACATCAAAATGGCAAGGTTTGTTTAATATTATGATGTCATTAAAAATTGGAGCCTAGAAGTATTCCTAATAGATGGGTGGATCTGATTGATAAATGGGTTATTACTACAAAAACACAATGTACAACATACCTGTCAACATAATTCAGCTGATGTTTGCTTCCTAGGTTGTCTTTCAGTAGGCCATGAATTAGTCAAATTTTAAAAAATTTGAGCAGCCAAATGCTGTCCACCAACAACAACATTGAGGCAAGGGAGGGAGTTTGGTCGTTTGAATGTAGGGGTATTCGTATGTTCAGTGAATGTGAATGTGGTTGGTAAAAGTAAACAAAAGTGGATGTAATGGTTGGTCAAAAAATTGCCAACTGTCAGAGTAGGGCGACCCTAGGGCGAGTTGAATAAGCTCACCTCGAGATCGCCTTAGACAGGCCAAATTCATCAGTCACACCAACACGATTACGATCTTGGGGCGACCTACTTAAGATCACCCCAAGCTCACCTAACCACGGTTGAAGATCAATCACAACCGAGACGATTGCGAGCTTTAGGCGACTTGCTTCAGCTCACCCCAAGGTCACCTTTGCACCATTGAAGATCAGTCACCCCCGAGAGGATTGTGAGCTGGGGGCGATTTGGTTGAGATCATCCAAAGCTCACCTTTGGTCCCTTGAAGCTTCGTATACAGCCGAGAGGCTTGCGAGCAAGTGGCGAACTTCTTGAGCTCACCCCAAGATCACAATGTAGGTTCTTGAATATCACTCATACCCGAGAGGTTTGCGAGCTTGGGGCGATCTCCTTCAGATCACCCTAAGGTCGCCTTTTCACCCTTCATGATGAGGCAAATCCGACACGTCTGCGAGGCCAGGGCGATCTTATTCAGATCACCCTAAGATCGCATTCTCAGTAGGGCATAAAGTGGAACGGTGTCGTTTACAGTAAGGCTGATCAGGCCAAAATTGGTATGATTTTGGCCCTCATTTCCGTTTCTTTTTGCTTGATTCTCGGGCATTTCCCCGTGTTTAATATTGTTAAATTGAGTGTTTCAGGTTTTATTAGGTTTCAGAAGCAATTGAGATGAAGGTGAAGGACTTGTGCGAAAATGTCTCACAAATGAGAAGAAACAGGGCATTTTCGCCACTTGAACATAAGAGGGCGCCACTTGAGCGCCATGGCGACAGAAGAGTTCCCAAAGGCATCAGAAGGTCGCCACTTGGGCGCCACTTGAGCGCCATGGCGACAGAAGGTCACAAAAACAATCAGGTGGGGTCGCCACTTGGGGTCGCTCTGGCGACCTCCCTTGCAAGTGGCGACCTAGTGCACTCAAGGCATGGTCGCCACTTAGGGTCGCCATGGCGACCTTGATGGTACAAATGTCGACCTCTTCACATTTCCAAGGTCACCACTTATGGTCGCCATGGCGACCTAGAGGATACAAGTGGCGACCTCTACACATTTTGGTCATGGTCGCCACTTGACAAATAGCGAGAAAGATGGTTTTCAGAGCGACCTTTTCATCTAACCGTTTTACGCTCCATGGTCGCCATAGCGACCAAATAGCGACCAAGGCTCCACATCAGCGAATCAAGTCGTTACCAGTACATGTCCATGAGTGAGTATATATATGGAGCGTCTCTTCATTTTCAATCATCGAAAATCAGAGCAAAAATTCAGAGAGTTTTCATTTCAGATCTAGATCATCATCCATGGAACATTATTCATCATCCTCCATTTCTCTCCTTGAACTCATCTAATCCATCCAACCCTCAACACAAAACCTTGATTACTTCACTACATCATTCCTCATCCCACCATTTCTCCACCAAAATCCTTAGTAACTTTCCACCAAAACACCCACATTCCAAGACATTTCCTCAACCTCCATTCCTTGCATCTAGGAGCATAGAGGAGAAGAAGGATTAAGCTTAAAGAAGGTGACCCAAGGGTTATTTCCTTATCATTTACTTCTTTTCATTTATTGCAATTATGTGTAACTAAACCCCTAATCTAGGGGATAGATTTGAGGAACAATTGGTTGTGGGTTTAGTCTAGCTTGTAATGAATCTCTTATGTGTTCTATTCATTCAATTTAATTAGATTCCATTCATTATAATTGACTTGTATATCACTTGTTGATTGCTATCTTGAGTGGAATAATTTGTTATATATTCACATGTGGATTGACAATCTTTGTGTGATTAAGAACCCATTGGATAGGATAGATTAGTGGTGGGTATATCAACCCCACTAATCTAAGCCTCTAAGTGGTTAACATAATGAGATTGGTACAATAATGATGCTAGTAGCTTACCCACATCCAAGTGTTAATCGATCTATTCCCTAGTTCTCTCATTAATTGATTTTATCACTATTCTTATCAAGGTGTTGAGTATTCTATTTTTCATAACATTTTTGTGTATTTTCATTTGAGTAGTTTAGCATTGGTGGCTTTAGAAACCACACATTTATCAAATACTATGATTTGTTTTATTGTTTTAAGATTAGTCAATTTATCTAATTAACACTCCATTCCCTGTGGAACGAACTTGCTCACTATTTTGCTATCAAATCACATTTCAAAACGATTTAAGTGGCTTTAAAAGAGTTTTCAAGAATCAACCAAAAACTATTATTATTACTATTTTGTTGAGTACACAAACGACCTCATCAAAAAATGGCGCCGCTGCCGGGGAATGGTAGCGTTGATTACATATATTGACTTTTCTTCACATTTTATTGGTATTTTGTATATTGTTAGTTTAATATTTTGTTTTGTGATTATTGATTTGTTCATAGTGCTGTTTTTACTTTTTTTCTTTCCTTGTATCTCTTTATTTATTCCTCTTTCAGGTGCTCAGTTTTATGCACGGTAGGAGATCTCTAGGTAGAGGTGTTCATCCCCCACTAGAAGGCACTAGCCGTGTGAGAGAGTTCGAACCAATTCCAAGTCAAGATATGAGTACCGAAGGACAACAACATGGTAGGGAAGACGAATCTCCTTTGAGAGAGGAGATGACGGAAGAAACTCAAACCAACCGTGGTCAAAGGATGACCACGGGTGAGTATGCCTTGCCGGATATCGGGAACCAACCATCACCGATTGTGCTAGACCCGGTGGCTAGGGGTTATGAGTTGAAGACAATGCACGTCAACTTATTGCCGTCATTTCATGGGAAGCTGAATGAAGACTGCCTCCAGTTCATGAAGGAGTATAGTGCTATTATTGAGACCTTCCCCATCATGCGGCTCACACGCGAACAATTGCAAATGCGTTGCTTCCAGTACTATATGAAGGATGCGGCTATGACATGGCTCATGGGGCTTAGGCCGGGATCATTGACAAGTTGGGGCCAAATTTGCAAGGTGTTTTTCAACAGATTCTTTCCGGCTAGGAAAGCAAAGGAGTTAAAGGTGAAGATAGCCGATTTTTATGAGAGTGATGGGGAGCTATTTCATGAGTCATGGGAGAGGTATCAACGCCTTGTGGCCCAATGTCCTCCTCACAAGTTCACTGAGGAATACAAGGTGTCTTGTTTCCAAGGAGGTCTAACTCGGTTCTCCCAAGTGTTGGTGGATAACGCTTGTGGAGGTTCTTATGATACCAAGACCGCTTCGGAGATCTACGACATCTATGAGATGTTGGCACAAAACTCTCAACAAAGGAATGCCAACAGTATTCGAGGTGGGAAGTTTGATGTGAATGCTAGTACGGAAGCCGCCATCGAAATCTCAAGGATAAACAAGAAGGTGGAGACCTTAACTTCTCATATTGAAAGTATGGGATTTCCTAAGGCGGGAGTTAAGTTGTTAGGAAGGCATGAAGGAGGCTCTAGCGGGCAATTCAACGAGAATGAAGGGTTTGAGGACACTTTTCAAGGTCAAGAGCAAGAGGAGGTTCAAGCTATGGGATTTCAAGGACAAGGCAACAACTCATATCCCAACAACTATGCTCAACCGTGGAGGAACCACCCAAACCTTTCTTGGTCAAATAACAACAACATTCTAAACCCACCACCAAGAAATCAACAACAAGGAAACCAACAACAAGGGGTGTACAATCAAGGAGGTAGCTCACAAGGGGGTTACCGTCAAAATCCACAGCAAGGGTTGAACACTCAAGGAAGTAGCTCACAAGGAAGCTATCGTCAATATCAATCACAAGGAGGATTCCCCCAAGGAGGAAATCAATGGGGAGGAAACCAATGGAACAACAACAACAATGCTCAACCAAGCTCGTACCAACCTCGCTGAAATATTGATGAAGAAATTAGAGGTATGATGCAAGGCTTCCAACGAGCTGAGAATACCTTGACAAGCTTCATGCAAGCTAGTGGTCAAAGGTTTGGCAACCTAGAGGCATCTTTTGGGAAATTGGAGACCCAAATGGGGCAAATTGCCGAGGCCCTTCAAAAGCAAGAAAAGGGGAAGTTTCCAAGCCACACAGAGCAAGCTAAAGAAGGTAGTTTTGTCAAGAAGGATGGAGCTAGAGATGAGGCATTGTTGTTTGAAGAAGCATACGTCCAGAAAGTGGAAGATCCGGGAAGCTTTGTGATTCCCATTTCAATAGGAAATAGTGGAGTGCTTAAAGGAGTACTAGATTTAGGGGCAAGTGTGAGCATGATGCCCCTATCTACTTATGAAAAGTTGGGGTTGGTAGGATTGAAGCCATCAGGAAAGAAGCTTATGCTAGCGGATCAAACCTCACTTTCATCAAGTGGTGAAATAAAGGATGTCCCAATTGTCATTGAAGGAGTAGTGGTGCTAACGGATTTCGTAGTTCTCGACATTGGTGACAAGTCAAAAGATGTTAGGGAGTGGCAAGTTCTCCTTGGTAGACCATTCATGGCTACCGCTCAAATGAAGATCGATGTTTGCAAGAAGAAAGTTTGTATGCATGCATTTGAGAAAGAACTTGAGATCGATATAACCATATGCAATGATGACCTAAAAAGCATTGAGAGTTGCTATGTGGTTGAGTTGCAACCACCAAGGTCAACGGGTGGAAAAGTGTGTGATTTGGTGCAATTGTTTGAAAAAAATAGCCAAGAGGACGAAGTGGAGAGTATAGGTGACTCTGAAATTGAAGAGCTCAAGAATTCTAACCAAGAGCTCATGCTTGAGGTAGAGGTTCTTAAGGCGGAGAAGTATGCCTTGGAAAAGAAGCTTGATGACCTAGCAAGGAAAAATCATAAGCTTAAGAAGGTCAACGTGGCTCTCACAATGGAGAATGAGGTGACGGTGAAAGAACTTGAAGATTTGGCTAGGCTCACCGAAGAATTTGAGGAAGAATCCTTAAGAAAGATGAGGAAGGCCCTCATGAATGTAGATGCCAAGAACAAGGCACTTGAGGAGTTGAAGGAGGAATTGAGCAAGAAGGAGATGTCCTTGAAGGTTGCTAAGGTAAAGGAGTGCGACTTTTTGGTGGAGATGGATCGGATGGATCAAGCCATCAAGGAACTCACCAATAACGGTCCCTCAAGGCCTAAATCTCCAATTAAAAAGGGAAGATTTCCTTCATATCCTTTAACTTGTTATTTTTGTCATAGAAAGGGTCATGTAAAGTCTAAATGTTTTGAATTTTTGAGGCATGCCAATAATGATAAAAATAGACCTATAAGGAGATCTAACCGTGTTAAGCAAATTTGGGTTAGGAAGGATTTGGTCAATCAAGTCCGGGATGAGTCTAGAGGTCCAATTTGGGTAGTCAAGAAAAAATTGAGTTCTAATGTGATTGACTTGGATGATGAGCATCATGATTCCATTTCGCATAGTATGATGCGGTAGTTGGATTTACATTCGGTTTTTACATTTCATGCCATGAATAAATATGTTTGTGTTTAATTTTGCTTGTTGTGTGTTTTTCTTTTGTTTTTCTGAATAAATGTCCATCAATTCTTGATAGAGGTTTGAAGTATGAGCTTATTATGGATTTTGTTCATTGCAGGTGATGAAATACACTCAGAAGAGGATTTTAAGTCAGGGTCGCCATTTGGTCGCTCTTTGCACGCAAATGGCGACCTCACTTACATGAAGGATTCAGAGGTCGCCACTTACATGGTCGCCATGGCGACCCACATGTTGCAAATGGCGACCTTTGTTATCAGGTATGGTCGCCATTTGGTCGCCAGAGCGACCTTACTTGTGCAAATGGCGACCACATGCAAACATGAAATTTCTTCTTGGTAGCCATTTGGTCGCCAGAGCGACCGAGTGACACAAGTGGCGACATAGGGCGTTCACTTATAAGGACTGCTGCTCAAACATAACGCCGCACACACAAAAGTTCTCTCTTCTCAAATTCTCTCAATTCCAAAGCCGTGGCACGCACGTAATCTCCAAACTTGGTAAGAAATCACTCTAGTTCTTCAATTCTTTTGATCAAATCCTTCCTACATTGCATCTAGAATTACTAAGGGTGGTTTTGAGTTTGATTTGAAGTGATTAGTGCTTAGGATTGGATTTTTGTGTGATTTGATTCATATAGAAGTGATTGTGATAGTGTTGGAGTGGTTTGGTTGATTGTGGTGCACATTGGTGAATGCCAGAGTGTTATTATAGTGCCGTTGTGCTGCCGGATTTCTGTCAGAAAGTTAGTCCGAATTTGGGGGTGAAAAATGGCTCCGAAGATGAAGTTGCCGAACAAGGGGGGCAAGGGTAGCAAGACCCCCACTCCTAGGAAGAGAGTAGTTCCCGAATGCAAACTGAATAGGAATTTTGATGAACGTTTGGAGACATTTGCTGAGAAGAAAATGTGGCCTGAGAGGGGCATTGATTTGGAGAACTTGAGGGATACCCCTGTCCCAACAACAGTGAATGACATGGGATGGGGAGGTTTAGCAGCTACTCCGCCACATTACAGCGAAGGTTTGGTGAAAGAGTTCTATGCGGGAATGAATCCTGGGGAGTATATGAGGGGTGGTCCCATTCTAGTGAGAGGGGTTCCCGTGTACTTGAACGCACCGGACATTAACATCTATTTTGGGACGACTTTGTTAGAAATTGAAGGATTACGTGAGAGGATGGTGGAAGGGATCACCACGAATCCTTTGTACGTGAAGAATTTGGTGGAATTTGCAAACACGATGACCATCACTCCTATGACCATATGGATGGCGAAGCGGTTCCCTCTCAGGCAGTCAAACTTGAAGATTGAGCACGCCTTTTGGCACATTTTCCTCCATTCTTCCCTTAGACCGGTTTCCCATAGGTCCACTGTTCCATTTGAGGCAGCCAGGATTCTACATAGTATTAGTGAGAGGCAGCCTATTGATGTGGGAATTATCATAAAGATGGAGATTCAGCAGATTGGGAGGAATGAATCAGAGACAGATATCCTCCCTTTCCCGTGTTTGATCACAGAGGCCTGCAAGTTGGCGGGTATAGATATCTCCGGGGACATACTTAAGCCCCCATGTCAGATATGGACTTGACCACCTGGAGACGTTTGATGATTAAGCGTGGAGAGATACCTACTGGGGGAAAACGTAGGAGAGTGCGGAGTTCAGAGGCCGGCACCAGTGTTAGGGAAGAATTTGAGAGAATAGTCCCTGAGGAGGACGATGATGATGAGGAGGAGGAGATTCCTATTTGTGATGATCACGGGCAGCCGTTGGGGGTTCGGATTCTAAATGGTGTACAGCGCATTAAGAGGACTCAGACTGGTGATTTTGATATCCTTCATGCTGATAAACTTGATATTGAGGGAAGGCAGAAGGCCTTGGAGGACAGGCAGCTGAAGTTGGAAAGCCTTATTCAGGATTTGAGTGAGACAGTGATCACAGGCTTTACAGACCTCCGCCATGATCTTAAGCTCACTCCTTATGTCAGGAGACCGAAGAAGCCTGCCACAGTGATTCCACCTACCCCCACTGCACCTTCAGGACATAGCACAGAGGAGCCTGACTTTGTATTTCAGACTGCACAGTCTGCTGTTGAGGAGGCAGCACAGTTGGAGGAGGCCATGGCCCGTTCCTTGACTGATCAGGGATCCCGTTATGTGGGAGGTCCTCCTATTGATGAGGCAGCCGCACAGAGGAAATGGAGAGAGGAGCAGTCTAGGAGAGCAGCATTAGCTAGGGAGCAGAGAAGGAAGGACCCAAAAGGGAAGGGTATAGTAGTGCAGGATGAGGAGGATGATTCAGAGTAGTTGGCCTACTAGCATTCCTAGGATTTGTTTTATCTTTTCATCATTTGCATTTTCTATCATTTTTATTGGGACTTTGCTAGTTTTATGTTCTTACTTTTGGATAATTTTGTTGGATATTTTTGTTGATTTATGTTTATTCGCATTTCTTTTCCTTTTATTCTTTATTTCTCATTTTTGCCTTTATTTTGTTTCCGCATAGAATAAGGGTGTGAATTGGATTTTGGTAGTGGATTTAGGACACTTGTGCTTAATTATTATATGTGTTGTTGGGATTTTGTGTATGAATATTTAGAGGGCAATATGCCGGATGATGGGATATTTTGTTCTTGCTCTTGCTTGTTGGATTATTGCTTGAAACTTAGTGGGTTGCGCTTGTTGTTTTTATTTTTTCCACCTTTGAACATTGAGGACAATGTCAAATTTAGGTTTGGGGGTGCTTTTGCGCAACACCATAATACTTGGTTTTCAAAAGAATTGGTTTTCAAAAGAATTGTGTGCCAAAATTTCTAAAATTTTTGCGATATTGCCATACTTGAGCATGCTTTGCTTGTGGAGATTGTTCTTTACATGATGTAGTAAGGAATTGTGCATGTTTGTGAGTGTTTGGTTTAGATTAACACCATGCCACTTAGGGTGTCATTGAACAAAATGCGTTAATCTTTTTCTCTTAATGTTGAGTGAATGATCAAATTTGCTTGAAGGCTAAGAATTAATAGTGGAGATTCCCGTGAGGATCACAAACACAGCCTTTAAAAAGCATACGTTGAGTTGTAAACATTCACTCTTTAAACACTCACTCTAAACACTCATACAAGCATGTTTTGGTCTCATTTGCACTAAATGTTGTTTGCCATAGAATATTATGGTCTGCTTGTGGATGCCTTATTTTGCTTAATGGACGAATCTTTAGAAATGATTTTAGGCGATGCATGTGAAAACCTCTTTGGCCTAAACACTTCCAACCAACTTGAATATGTGTGCTCCCAAGCCCCTTTGAAGCCAAACACATTTGAAGCATTTCTTTCATGAACCACATCTACATGAACCTTATAGCCTTAAAATACTTGACCTACCTTGACCAAACGATTCGCTAAGGCTTAGGACCTCAATGTAAAATTTTGAATTTAGAAATATAAGGTGTGTACCAAGGCATGTGAATGTGTGTAAGAGTCTTGCAAAGCAAGAGATGTTTGAAAATGGAAAAGAAAACAAAAGCTTGTAAAGAATGAGAAAAGAAAAAAAAAAGATGAAGAGCATGAAAAGAAAAGAATTGGCAAGCAAAGAAAAGCAAAGAAAAAAGAATCAAGAAATTAGGCACAAAGGGCCTAAAAAAGGAAGAGAAGTAATTGAGCTACTCAAGTTGAAAATAGGAGTAGCATACAAATGTGTAATTGTGAGCCTGGATACCTTGAAGTGTGAACATATGTGGGAATCTTGTGGAACTTAAAGAATTAGAATGTATGCCTTAATGAAATCATTAGGTCCCTTGATATCCATTTCTTCCATTCTTTGTTTCACCATAACCTTAGGCCCCATTACAACCAAAGAAAAGACCTTCATGATCTTTAAGATTGTCCATTTTGTACAATTTGGTTGATGCATGTTCTCTCTAATTCATGGCTTGCAATTCCATTCATGAGATCACTTTTCAGGAAATTGCATTTTAATGTTTAGCATGTGCAATCAATTTGTTGCCATAACATGAACTCATATTGCACATGCATAAATTTGAGTGAACCTAGGAGTCTTGGAGAAAAGAAGAGAGAATCCGGTGAGATTTAGTATCAAAGCGAATTACATTCTAAACTAATAGCACCTTTGCTTTGAAGCTTTGGCATTTTGAATGTAAGATCGCATTGCGTACAATTATGTCTAAGGTGGCACGTTTTTGATCATAACTATACACGCTCTTGCATGTTTAAATCCTCACCATGGCATAACTGTTTTAATCTCTTCATTTTGGCTTCGCACATTGATCATTTGAAGTAAAAACCTTTGAAATATCTCTATGCATGTTTTTGGGGGTGTGCTTGTTATTATGTTTGCTCGAGGACTAGCAAAAGATTGGTTTGGGGGTATTTGATCAGGCCAAAATTGGTATGATTTTGGCCCTCATTTCCGTTTCTTTTTGCTTGATTCTCGGGCATTTCCCCGTGTTTAATGTTGTTAAATTGAGTGTTTCAGGTTTTATTAGGTTTCAGAAGCAATTGAGATGAAGGTGGAGGACTTGTGCGAAAATGTCTCACAAATGAGAAGAAACAGGGCATTTTCGCCACTTGGACATAAGAGGGCGCCACTTGAGCGCCATTGCGACAGAAGAGTTCCCAAAGGCATCAGAAGGTCGCCACTTGGGCGCCACTTGAGCGCCATGGCGACAGAAGGTCACAAAAACAATCAGGTGGGGTCGCCACTTGGGGTCGCTCTGGCGACCTCCCTTGCAAGTGGCGACCTAGTGCACTCAAGGCATGGTCGCCACTTAGGGTCGCCATGGCGACCTTGATGGTACAAATGGCGACCTCTTCACATTTCCAAGGTCGCCACTTATGGTCGCCATGGCGACCTAGAGGATACAAGTGGCGACCTCTACACATTTTGGTCATGGTCGCCACTTGACAAATAGCGAGAAAGATGGTTTTCAGAGCGACCTTTTCATCTAACCGTTTTACGCTCCATGGTCGCCATAGCGACCAAATAGCGACCAAGGCTCCACATCAGCGAATCAAGTCGTTACCAGTACATGTCCATGAGTGAGTATATATATGGAGCGTCTCTTCATTTTCAATCATCGAAAATCAGAGCAAAAATTCAGAGAGTTTTCATTTCAGATCTAGATCATCATCCATGGAACATTATTCATCATCCTCCATTTCTCTCCTTGAACTCATCTAATCCATCCAACCCTCAACACAAAACCTTGATTACTTCACTACATCATTCCTCATCCCACCATTTCTCCACCAAAATCCTTAGTAACTTTCCACCAAAACACCCACATTCCAAGACATTTCCTCAACCTCCATTCCTTGCATCTAGGAGCATAGAGGAGAAGAAGGATTAAGCTTAAAGAAGGTGACCCAAGGGTTATTTCCTTATCATTTACTTCTTTTCATTTATTGCAATTATGTGTAACTAAACCCCTAATCTAGGGGATATATTTGAGGAACAATTGGTTGTGGGTTTAGTCTAGCTTGTAATGAATCTCTTATGTGTTCTATTCATTCAATTTAATTAGATTCCATTCATTATAATTGACTTGTATATCACTTGTTGATTGCTATCTTGAGTGGAATAATTTGTTATATATTCACATGTGGATTGACAATCTTTGTGTGATTAAGAACCCATTGGATAGGATAGATTAGTGGTGGGTATATCAACCCCACTAATCTAAGCCTCTAAGTGGTTAACATAATGAGATTGGTACATTAATGATGCTAGTAGCTTACCTACATCCAAGTGTTAATCGATCTATTCCCTAGTTCTCTCATTAATTGATTTTATCACTATTCTTATCAAGGTGTTGAGTATTCTATTTTTCATAACATTTTTGTGTATTTTCATTTGAGTAGTTTAGCATTTGTGGCTTTAGAAACCACACATTTATCAAATACTATGATTTGTTTTATTGTTTTAAGATTAGTCAATTTATCTAATTAACACTCCATTCCCTGTGGAACGAACTTGCTCACTATTTTGCTATCAAATCACATTTCAAAACGATTTAAGTGGCTTTAAAAGAGTTTTCAAGAATCAACCAAAAACTATTATTATTACTATTTTGTTGAGTACACAAACGACCTCATCAAAGGCGAGCTGAAAAAGCGATCCCACCAAGCTTGCCTTAAGCTCGCCTACGCGCGATTTGTGGAATATAAACTCTAGGTCATGGGAGATCAGCAGGAAGACAACATTTCTCTCAAAATCATTTCTGTACAAGGGCTGCAGCGACTTTGTCATTTCTGTCCAAGGTAAGCCTAAGCTTATTCCTTTCCATTTATGTTAAAATGAAGTGTATAAAGCATCAAACCTATCTACATTCTATCTTGCTTCACTTGAGGAGGTGTACAATTGTTCATTGGGATTATTTTGTTTCAACTGCATTTGAAGACAAATACCAGTAATATGGGATTATTTTGTTTCAAGTGCATTTGAAGACAAAATGTTGGTTTGGGATAATTTTATTTCAAGTGCATTTTAAGATGAATTGTAGGTTAGGGTTTGAGTAGATGATCATTGCAAGGTTGATTTGGGTTGTTTTCAAGAATAGTAATGTTAGTTGAAGTTTGTTGTGACATATACCATTAGATGATCATGTTGTTACTTCAACTTCAACGTGACATATTTTCTTATGGTTTTATTGTGCATGTAACTTCGGTGTGACATTGAATGTATGGGTGATATTGTTAGTCTGCACTTGGTGTGACAAGAAATGTTAGAGATTAGTAGGTTGGTAGGTAATTACCGATTTGGTGCTACATTTATTCTTGCAGGCTGATTTGTGGTGTGGAATGTTGGTTAGTATCTAAATGTGGTGTCATTATTGGTGTAATTGTGACAGGGAAATAATGGTGGGTGGTAAGAAAAAGAACAAGCGAGTACTGAAAAAGGGGGAATCATCCAGAACTTCAGATCCGTTCGCGTTGCCTCCTCCATCAGGGAAAGGTAAGGGTGAAATAACGTCACCTCCCCCAGACCGGGACAACCCATCAAGGTGGGCATTGTATGGAAATAGGAAGGTTTGACCGGAAAGGGGCATCGATTTGAGGGTATTTGGCTCCACCTTCATTCCACATGCTGTGCAAGCAATGGATTGGTTTGGTTATGTTAGGACCCCAAACGTGGCGGTATTAGATTTAGTTAGAGAATTTTACTATGCTATGGTCCCTCACAAATTCACTCAAGGGAGGCCGGTGATAGTTCGGGGTAGGGAGGTCCTCATTACAGCCAGTAGGATCAACGAGTGGTTTGGGGCTTCTCATGACCTAAGCAACTATGTTGACGGTGTTCCTAACCATGAGTTCTTCGAGCCATACAACGGATATTTGGCTACTGACTTGCGGACAGATGAAAGCCCACATTGGAACGAATACCGCGAACCTTTGTTGCTCAACCAACTGAAGCTAGATGCGGGTTTTTGGATTATGTTCTTCGACTACTCATTGACCCCAAAGACTCACCGGTTCGAGATAAGTTTTGAGACCGCATGCCATTTGTTTTGTGCGAGGAACATGCTTAAAATGGACATCGGCCAGATCATTGTGCAACACATACATAAGGGTGCGAAGACAAAAGGGCCACTGCCTTTCCCCTACCTTATCACTCATTTTTGTGAGGAGGCTGGCATTGAATGGAATAAGGAAGGAGCCAACGTGATTACTCCTACATCTAACATAGGGAAAAAAACCTACAATGAACTTGCTAGGCGTAGAAGGGTGAGGCCAATTGGGGGTCATGTGATAGATGATGATGATGACATGGCCTTTAATGACGAAGACCTTCTCGAGGATAATCCGGATGATGAAGATTATGATGGGGAGAACGTCAGGGTTGAACAAGATACGAGGACAGGTAATCAGAACCCGACGATGGCTGAGATGATGAAAAGAATGAGTCAACAGATGGAAACCAACAACCAGTACCTTCAGGCAATGAGCCAGCAAATGACCTCCAACCACCAGGCCTACATGACTGAATTCTCAAACGTAGATAAGAGGTTGGATGATTTCCAAATGGGTTTGGTCAACCATGGCGTGAACATCCCATTCACGTACCGAAGGGAAAATAGGCGTCCTCCCAGAGGGCTACAGCATGCAGCAACGGACCCGAACATGCCAGCTTCAGACCCCGCAAATTAGTAAATCGGACTCATAGTTGTCACTCAACCGCACTTGCTTTCTTTTAATTTGTTTGTTTTGTTTTGTTGGATATGGGTTAAGATGGTCTGTGAATTTTAAGGGTTTTGCTACCAATATATGCTTTATAAGCTACCATCTCTCGGTTAGTTTGTTTTAGCTAGTTTTAGGAACCATATCTTGTGAAATAATAATAATCTTTTAACTTGCCCAATTCATAGACAAATAATACGTAAGGTGCTTTTTTGAAACCAATTTAACAAAAGAAATCCATAATCATTTCACTCGAAGGTCAAAATGGAAAAATTTGACAAAGATAAAGTCATGAAAATTGGTCAATAAGCAAGCCATCCAAAAGAAGTGAGGTTACCCCAAGGTGAACTTAGAACCATTTGAAATCAGTCAGACCCATGAAGATTGCGACCTTGGGGTGATCTCCTTGAGGTCACTCCAAGGTCGCTCTTTTTAACGGTGTAGTTACCAAAACGTGAAAGTAGTTACCAAAGCCGTCAAACTAGTTACTAAATGATTTTTGTGCAAAAAACCCTGAACTAGTTACCACACCGTAAAGTAGTTACCAGAACTTAGAACCATTTGAAATCAGTCAGACCCGTGAAGATTGCGACCTTGGGGTGATCTCCTTGAGGTCACTCCAAGGTCGCTCATTTGAACGGTGTAGTTACCAAACACGTGAAGTAGTTACCAGACCCGAAAATGTAATTACCATAGCCGTAAAAGTAGTTACAATGAAGAAACCCTTAAGTAGTTACCAATCCAAAAATATAGTTACCACACCCGTAAAAGTAGTTACTAGATATTTTTGTGAAAGGAAACCCTTAAGTAGTTACCAAACACGTAAAGTAGTTACCAGGGCCGTAAGAGTAGTTACAATGAAGAAACCCTTAAGTAGTTACCAACCCGTAGAATTAGTTACTAACTCCGTAAATACAGTTACCACACCCGTAAAAGTAGTTACTGGATATTTTTGTGGAAGGAAACCCTTAAGTAGTTACCAACCCGTGAAAGTAGTTACCAGGGCCGTAAAAGTAGTTACAATGAAAAAACCCTTAAGTAGTTACCAACCCGTGAAAGTAATTACCAAGGCCGTAAAAGTAGTTACAATGAAAAAACCCTTAAGTAGTTACCAACCCGTATAACTAGTTACTGGACCTGTAAATCTAGTTACCAGGGCCGTAAAAGTAGTTACCATGAAAAAACCCTTAAGTAGTTACCAACCCGTATAACTAGTTACTTACTAGACCCGTAAATCTAGTTACCAGGTCCGTAAAAGTAGTTACAATGAAAAAACCGTTAAGTAGTTACCAACCCGTGAAAGTAGTTACCAAGGCCGTAAAAGTAGTTACAATGAAAAAACCCTTAAGCAGTTACCAACCGTAAATCTAGTTACTAGGGCCGTAAAAGTAGTTACAATGAAAAAACCCTTAAGTAGTTACCAAACCGTGAAAGTAGTTACCAGGGCCGTAAAAGTAGTTACAATGAAAAAACCCTTAAGTAGTTACCAACCCGTATAACTAGTTACTAGACCCGTAAATCTAGTTACCAGGGCCGTAAAAGTAGTTACAATGAAAAAACCCTTAAGTAGTTACCAACCCGTGAAAGTAGTTAC
This sequence comes from Acer campestre, assembly GCA_954870605.1. Classification (NCBI taxonomy): domain Eukaryota; kingdom Viridiplantae; phylum Streptophyta; class Magnoliopsida; order Sapindales; family Sapindaceae; genus Acer; species Acer campestre. Next base: position 27,210,299 of record OX940801.1, read on the forward strand.
AATGAAAAAACCCTTAAGTAGTTTCCAACCCGTATAACTAGTTACTAGACCCGTAAAGCTAGTTACCAGGGCCGTAAATGTAGTTACAATGAAAAAACCGTTAAGTAGTTACCAACCCGTGAAAGTAGTTACCAAGGCCGTAAAAGTAGTTACAATGAAAAAACCCTTAAGTAGTTACCAACCCGTATAACTAGTTACTAGATCCGTAAATCTAGTTACCAGTGCCGTAAAAGTAGTTACAATGAAAAACCCCTTAAGTAGTTACCAACCCGTGAAAGTAGTTACCAAGGCCGTAAAAGTAGTTACAATGAAAAAACCCTTAAGTAGTTACCAACCCGTGAAAGTAGTTACCAAGACCGTAAAAGTAGTTACAATGAAAAAACCCTTAAGTAGTTACCAACCCGTATAACTAGTTACTAGACCCGTAAATCTAGTTACCAGGGCCGTAAAAGTAGTTACAATGAAAAAACCCTTAAGTAGTTACCAATCCGTAAAAGTAGTTACCAGGGCCGTAAAAGTAGTTACAATGAAAAAACCCTTAAGTAGTTTCCAACCCGTATAACTAGTTACTAGACCCGTAAAGCTAGTTACCAGGGCCGTAAATGTAGTTACAATGAAAAAACAGTTAAGTAGTTACCAACCCGTGAAAGTAGTTACCAAGGCCGTAAAAGTAGTTACCAGGGCCGTAAAAGTAGTTACAATGAAAAAACCCTTAAGTAGTTACCAATCCGTAAAAGTAGTTACCAGGGCTGTAAAAGTAGTTACAATGAAAAAACCCTTAAGTAGTTTCCAACCCGTATAACTAGTTACTAGACCCGTAAAGCTAGTTACCAGGGCCGTAAATGTAGTTACAATGAAAAAACCGTTAAGTAGTTACCAACCCGTGAAAGTAGTTACCAAGGCCGTAAAAGTAGTTACAATGAAAAAACCCTTAAGTAGTTACCAACCCGTATAACTAGTTACTAGATCCGTAAATCTAGTTACCAGTGCCGTAAAAGTAGTTACAATGAAAAAACCCTTAAGTAGTTACCAACCCGTGAAAGTAGTTACCAAGACCGTAAAAGTAGTTACAATGAAAAAACCCTTAAGTAGTTACCAACCCGTATAACTAGTTACTAGACCCGTAAATCTAGTTACCAGGGCCGTAAAAGTAGTTACAATGAAAAAACCCTTAAGTAGTTACCAACCCGTATAACTAGTTACTAGACCCGAAAAAATAGTTACCACGCCCGTAAAAATAGTTACCAGATAATTTTGTGAGAGAAACCCTTAAGTAGTTACCAATTCCGAAAAAGTAGTTACCAAATCCCTCAAAATAGTTACCGTCAAAAATATTATAAAATAACTTCATTTATTTTAATATAAACATTAATATTTTTATATTAATTATTTAAAATTAATTTTTTTTATCTGATTTATATTATTATTAAAGTCAAATCAATGGATATATATTATTATTTTAATCAAAAAGGACAAAAAAAAAAGGGTAATTGCCGGTTGGAAACCTTTGCTTTTTCTTCAATGTACAGTGAAAATCACTGTTTTTTTTGCTTGTATGGTGCAGTGATTAAAAATCACTGCATTGTAGCCGGCCCCGAATAACTGACGTCGCACATCAAATAAGTGCTACAGTAAAGTGCCTTGCGTAGAAAACTTGAAAAATACTTGATTAGAAATTAGAATACATAAAGACACTTAAAAGTTTTTAATATGAATTGAAAATCAATATTTTACAAATTTCCTCTTCCACCGATGATTCTTTCACAAATTCCAGGCAGATTTGAATCCAAATAGATGGAGTTAAGCAATTGATTTTGCATTTTGACTGCTACTCTGAAATTCTCGGAGTCCTTATAGGACGATTGTCACGTTTCGAGGAAGCTTTGTTTTCTTGAATATTATTGAGCACCCTAACCCTAGCTTCGTCCAAGATCTCGTTCATTTTCTCTCTCTATACAGTAAGTTTCTCAGTTCATGCGATTGATTTTCGTTTGATATTCGATCTTGTATCTCCATCTATGTCTTGTAGTTGTGATTGTTTTTGTACACGAATCAGTCAATTGTAACTTAAACTTTGTATTTTCAACTAATTATCATTGACAGAATTGTAGGATTTTTCTTTATCCCGAAAAATGGGCAGCAGCAACAACAACAACAACAACAACAACAAGAATCAAGATCTTGGCTTGTACTTTCTACAAATGGCTCGGGCTTCCAGCTCGATGGGCGTTGAGGATGAAAAAGAGGAGTCACCTATGGAGCTGAACACGATTAACAGCTCCGGAGGGTTCCTCGTCGTTTCACCGGACAAGTTGTCGTTGAAGTACACAAGCGTCAACTTGCACGGCCATGACGTCGGGGTGGTTCAAGCCAATAAGCCAGCTCCGGTGAAGCGGCTGGTCTACTATTTTGAGATTTACGTTAAGGACGCTGGTGCCAAGGGCCAGATTGCCATTGGGTTTACCTGTGAGACTTTCAAGATGAGGAGACAACCTGGGTAATTCTTTATCATTTGAATTTCTTGTAACATTATTGTTTGTGCTTGTTGAACTAATGAACAGCGGAAAATAGAAATAAACAAATGACTTGCTCAAGTCCAACCCAACTTGTCAAGAATGAAATGCTTTATTAGAATGAGACTTAATAATTAGAATGAAACCCAACTTGTGTTTGTGTCTTGGAAGATCAAGAAAAATTGGCTTTTATTGGTAGAGCATGTTTTAATTTCATGAAAAGAAAGTAGATGATTATGGGCATCCATGAACTGATATACTGAATTCTAAATTTGCAATTTTATATTATATTTGGACAAAAGTGACCATATGAATGAAATTTTACACAACCTTTACAAATTGTAGGGAAACACTGAAAAAGGATATTGCAACTTACAGCTTAACTGAGAGAAGAAAATAAATTATATAGCTTTTGGATGCCTAAAATCTGTTATTTGATTTGTTGGCTTTTTACATATTCTGTAGAACCTGGATAAGATTTTGTTTGCTTCATGGTTTGATATAATTTCTGCTTATGCTATACCTGTAGTTTGAAGTTGATTTTCATTTTATTCTTTTTTTTGTTTCAATTCTTTTTATAGTCCTTTAGTTACTTAAAGCTTGAGAACAATCAACAATGTAATGTTCCCTTTGATGTTTCACATTATTTTGATTTTTCAAAATGATCATAATTAGCCTAGTCTGAGGGATTCTGAGGGGGGTTGGCTATAAGCTCCTGATTCCCTCTTAAGGGATTTTAAGATAGTTCTCCGGGTGTTTTGTTCTGCCAACTGGCTGGAGATGGATCTTCTAAATGTGTTTATGAAGATAAGTACCCCGAAGTTAAAGAAATCCTATATTGCTATAGTGCGCCTATCTTTATCTTCTTGCTTCATGTGCAAAAGAAGCAATGAGACTATTAGTCACCTTATAATTCTTTGTGGTACTCTTTCTAATTGTTAGACAAGACTAATAAAGGAAGCTAAGATTTATGGGTAGCTCTAGCTTCTTCAATCATTGAATGAAAATACTCTTGCTTTTAGCTTTGTTGATAAAACAAAGGTCATGTGGAGGTGTATTGTCAAGGATTTGTTATTAGTGATGCAGAGATAAAGAAATGGTAGAATCTTTGATTAAGGGAAAGAAGAAGATATCTATTGTTTCTGGGAATGAGGTGTGTTGCTCCTAGGCCACTGTTGTTGGACAGTCCCTCCTCAAGGAGATGACATCGGTCCTTTTAGCTTTTTTCCAACATTTTGATTTTTTTTTTATGCTTTTACAACAAATTTTCAGCTAATTACATATTAGCCCATATTTTGATTTTATAAATAATACCAACCATTTCTTTTTATTTTCAAAAGTGCCATTGGGTTCTCTCCACTTCACTTTAGACGTGTACTTTTTATTTCACACTATTTATCATTAAGTCTTTCATTATTTGCAATACCACAACATTATACAAAAACACAAAAATGCCCATGAAGTTGCTAGAGTGCATACAAGGTGTTTGTAAAATTGCCTATTAGAAGAACATTAACAAGGCATTTGATTTTTGTGTTTTTATAGTGCTGTGGCCTTGCAAACAATGAAAGACTTGATGAAAAAGAAAAAAAAAAAATTAGTGTGAAAGAAAAAATACACCAAGTACACGTGTCAAAAGTGTGAAGTGGAGAGAATCTAATTGCAATTTTGAAAATAAAAAGGAAGGGTTGACTTTATTTATAAAATAAAAATATAGGTTTTATGTAATTAGCTGAAAATTTGTTACAAAAGCGTAAAAAAAATAAATCCATAAGCTGGAAAATAGCTAAAAGGACATATGTTATCTCCATATGAAGAGACTGTCCAACAACAGTACTCCTCTTCTAGGAATTGGGAAAAGAATAAAACTCCCAACTTTTTTATTAGCTTTAGTCACAATGAGTTCCAACATAGTTCTTTTCTTTGTTCACTATACAAAAACACAAAAAAAAAACCCATGAAATTACTAGAGTGCATACAAGGTGTTTGTAAAATTGCCTATTAGAAGAACATTAACAAGGCATTTGATTTTTGTGTTTTTAAAGTGATGTGGCCTTGCAAACAATGAAAGACTTGATGAAAAAGAAAAAGAAATAGTGTGATAGAAAAAGTACACTATGTACACGTGTACTAAGTACACGTGTCAAAAGTGTGAAGTGGAGAGAATCAAATTACAATTTTGAAAATAAAAAGGAAGGGTTGACTTTATTTATAAAATCAAAATATATGCTATATGTAGCTGAAAATTTGTTACAAAGGCGTAAAAAAAAAAAAAAATCAAAAAGCTGGAAAATAGCTAAAGGACATATGTCATCTCCATATGGAGAGACTATCCAACAACAGTACGCCTCTTTTGGGAATTGGGAAAAGAATAAAACTCCCAACTTTTTTATTAGCTTTAGTCACAATGAGTTCCAAGATAGTTCTTTTCTTTGTTCACTATACAAAAACACAAAAAAAAACCATGAAGTTACTAGAGTGCATACAAGGTGTTTGTAAAATTGCCTATTAGAAGAACATTAACTAGGCATTTGATTTTTGTGTTTTTATAGTGTTGTGGCTTGCAAACAATGAAAGACTTGATGAAAAAAAATTGTGTGAAAGAAAAAGTACACTAAGTACATGTGTCAAAAGTGTGAAGCGGAGAGAATCAAGTTGCAATTTTGAAAATAAAAAGGAAGGGTTGACTTTATTTATAAAATAAAAATATAGGCTGTATGTAATTAGCTGAAAATTTGTTACAAAAGCGTAAAAAAAAATAAAATCAAAAAGCTGGAAAGTAGCTGAAAGGACATATGTCATCTCCATATGGAGAGATTGTCCAACAACAGTATGCCTCTTTTGGGAATTAGGAAAAGAATAAAACTCCCAATTTTTTTTATTAGCTTTAGTCACAATGAGTTCCAAGATAGTTCTTTTCATTGTTCACTATACAAAAACACAAAAAAACCCATGAAGTTACTAGAGTGCATACAAGGTGTTTGTAAAATTGCCTATTAGAAGAACATTAACAAGGCATTTGATTTTTGTGTTTTTATAGTGTTGTGGCCTTGCAACCAATGAAAGACTTGATGAAAAAGAAAAAAAAAATAGTGTGAAAGAAAAAGTACAGTTAGTACACGTGTCAAAAGTGTGAAGCGGAGAGAACGCAATGACAATTTTGAAAATAAAAAGGAAGGGTTGACTTTATTTATAAAATCAAAAAATAGGCTATATGTAATTAGCTGAAAATTTGTTACAAAAGCATAAAAATAAATTAATCAAAAGCTGGAAAATAGCTGAAAGGACATATGTCATCTCCTTATGGAGAGACTTACGCCTCTTTTGGAAATTGGGAAAAGATAAAACTCCCAACTTTGTTATTAGCTTTAGTCACAATGAGTTCCAAGATAGTTCTTTTTTTTTTCACTTAAATTGAGAAGAGGTATAATTTGAGAATAAATAATAAATTTAATTAATGTGACAAGGTGAACAAGCTGTCTAAAAGACTAGGAACTCCTAAACAACTAATCTATGAAGGTTTTAGACAGTTGCCAAAAAAGAAGATAAAGTATCTAATGCTGTATGGTTTTAAGTATGACCTCAAAAATCCACTTGTTCACCTTTGCTTTGATCATTTGAGCTAATCCAAACGGCACACGCAAAATCCTGGTAGAGAAAGTACTATATATATAAAATAAAAGCAACAAAAATTTATTTAATTTCAAATCTAAGTACAAAGAGTGGACCAGTAATTTATAAAAAAGTTAGCCAAACTGTGAAGAACAAATAAAAATAAAAATGCAATCAGTTAACAACACCCTCCCAATTTTATAAGATGGAAATAATCTTGAGAAAATACTCAAATCGAACATTAATGACTCTAAACTAAACAAGACTTTGATTGACTTCCGAAGACTAATGGTTAATAGAATTCCCTATAATCTCTAAACGATATTGGACTTGACTTCTAAGACTTTTCCAGACATCATCACATGCTTCTTTTAGTCATTGGGCTTAGAGTACAATTCATAATTAAATCACATAAGATCTCAAGTAGGTCAATTATGATCAAAATCATACCAAATTAAATTTTTTGCCCTGATATTTTCTCATAGGGTTTCTAGGTTTTTGGAAAAGATGGGTATGAGCTGTTGCTTTCATAGAATGGGTAAGCCTAGCACAAAGGACAAAGTTCTATTACTCTCTTTTTCTTTTCTTGAAATTTAACTTCCTTCTCTTTTTGCTTTGAATCTTTAGAGAATTTGTGTTTCGTATTCTTTTGTTTGGTTTAGTGATTGACTGTAACAGTGTAACTGCTGGTTGAGTATCACTATGTTGCATGGAAATTATTGAGTTGGGTTGCATGCTGGATTATATAGTCACAACAATGATATCTAACAAAATTTAACATAATTTTTAAATCATTGGATCAATGCAGTCTCATTGGCTGAAAATTTATCTTTCATGCATAATTAATGAACATGGGAGATGACACATGTAAGATGCTATCTTAACCATTAAAAGTACTTTGATTTAATGATCCATAATCTGTCTAAAGATAGAGGGCCTTTGATCCTTCCATAATATGTATGATTTTATAGATGTTTGCATGTACTATGCACACACACATGGACATACACATTCACACACATCACACGTGCATATATGTATGTATGTATGTGTGAATGCCTGTATGCATGTCTTCATGTGTGTATACATGTGTGTATTTATGATTCTTTAATGCCTGCTCCGTAGACAAAAAATAATATGGTGTTGGGATTTATTTTAATGCTTTTATGTAGTTGTTTATTTATTTTTAATGTTGAGAAGAAAATTCCTAGTAGATTGTTGACAAATTAGTTATATTTTCTTAAATTTTGTTTGAGCTGTTTGTTTGTGATTTTTTCCCAATATGAGCAAACTAAAAGAATAACAGATTGGCATCCTCTATGAAATAGGTAGTTAAGTATGATTCTTGCTTTATGAATTTGTGTGAAGGAAATATTTCAGGTATTTTGACGATTTCTGACATTGTGATTATCAAAGTGTTCTTCATATACAAGGGAAAAGACCTTGTCTGACATGCAGATCTATGTTATTCACTATTATTGCCATTTTTTAGAAAGAAAAATTAACTCTTTTTTACTTTTTATATATATAGTGTGATATAGGCGGATTAGATATATCTTTTGTTGATATAGAGCTAGTAATATCTAATATCACATACATGTCTTTCTTCCATAATGTTAACCAACTATTCATATCTTAGATTCAACAATTCATATTTTAGATTCAAACTATTAGGGCCTGTCCTGTTTTCAGCCTGTTTTCGTTTTTATTTTCCAAAAATGATTTCGAATTCGCGTCCTATAACCGTTTTTCATTTTATTTTCAAAATTCAAAAACAAAATGAAAAACAAAACCGGTGTTAAAATTGGAAATTTTGAAAAACAAAAAAAAACTTGTTTTTCATGAATTTGTTTTTGTTTTTCATATGTAGTGGGTCCCATATCATTAATATATATTTCATTTTAATAAAAAATATTTTTTTTTCTTTTTTTTTTCTCTTGAACCAGACCCCATCAGCCATTTTCATCTTCTCTCTCCTCCTTCTTCTTTCTCTTCTTCTTCTTCTTCTTCTTCCTCTTCTTCTTCTTCTGTTGTCGCTCGCCGCTGCTGCTGCCACCGGTCGTCGCTCGCCGCTGCTGCTGCAGCCGGTCGTCACTCACCGTTGCTGCTGCCGCCGGTCGTCGCTCGCCGCAGGTGCTGCCGTCTTCTTCTTCTTCTTCTTCTTCCTCTTCTTCTTCCTCTTCCTCCTCCTCCGCTCGCCGCCGTCTTCTTCTTCTTCTTCCTCTTCCTCCTCCACTTGCCGCCGATCTGGTCTTCCTCTTCAGCTGGTCTTCTTCTTCTTCTTCTTCTTCTTCTTCCTCTTCTTCTTCCTCTTTCTTCAACCGGTAAGTTTTGTTTAAATTATTAATTACATTAAAAAAAAAAATTGGTTAATTATTTAATCAATTTGTATATAATTGTTATAATATTAAACAAATGGTAAAAATTGATATTTCAATTTTTGAAAGTTTTCGGCTATCCTACAGACGCGTTTTTTCCGTTTTTATTTTCAAAATACGGAATCCAGTAAATGCTACTAGACGCGTATTCGGAATTCAAAAATGAAACCAAAAACACTGTTTTCATTTTTATTTTTCTTTTCGAAAAACAAAAACAGAAAACGGTTTGCAGGACGGCCCCTTAGCATCTTAAAGTCAATCGTATTCTAGAATCATTCTTGGAAACAAAAACAAGAGTTGGCTTAGAGTCAATAGATCACATATACCTGTACCCCTCTCCTAATCACCATCACCCCATTTTTTATGAATCTCGTTTGTTGAATCATGGCATAGAAATAAATATCTGTATTTGATTGCAGTAAGGTCATTCTTCAACTTCATTTCTTCATTTTTCCCTTTTCCTTTTGCAGGTGGGAAGCAAACAGTTGTGGATATCATGGCGATGATGGATTGCTTTATCATGGACAAGGGAAGGGAGAGACATTTGGCCCAACTTTTACATCTAATGATACTGTTGGTGGCGGTATTAACTATGCTTCACAGGAATTTTTTTTCACGTAAGGCAGTCGTATAATCTGTTCAATATACATGGTTTAATTATGTATTTAATTTTGTTTATGTATAGCTTTAATTTATTCTATTGTCTTCCATTTCTTCTGAAGCTTCTGATGTTTCATTAATTTACACTGATGCCAGGAAAAATGGTGCCATTGTTGGAACTTTGTTCAAGGATATTAAGGGCCCCTTGTTTCCTACCATTGCAGTTCACAGTCAAAATGAGGAGTATGTTTTGCTCTCTTTAATATATTCGTATCACTGCTACTCTCTAACACATTCTAGTAGATTTTAGTGGAAGATTATGTACTGCAGACACATAATCTGTAAATTTGTTCTACTAATTTTGATATATTTATTATGTTATGGTTTTATTATTTGAAATACTCACTTCATTAGCATTGATATTGTTGTAATTTGGTCTTTCATGAAACCCTATTTTGATGCTTAGCTGTTTTGGCATCATCACTTTTAAGATGGTATTGCAAGCACTTAGTTTGTTGCATACATTTTAGTAATAGGTTGCTGTCTGGTGATCACGGTTCAGTTAGAACTAACTTTTGTGAATGGGGACCTCTCTTGCAGGAGAGAGTCATCATCAGAGTTATGCTTAGCTTAGATAGGTCTTTGTGAATGGTTTGTCCACTTTTTGTATCTTCTGCTTCTCTATGATTAATAATATTTCTGCCTGACTTAGAATATAAAAAAATCAATAACTTTTGTGAATGTGCGATTGAATTATGATTTTGTGAACAAATGGATTCAATCATTTGAATTGTAATGGGATTACTTCTATTGATGTCAAAATAAATTATGAGAGCAAAATCTCAAACATTACTCATTACTTTATTTATTTTTAAATTTTATGATTATTTTATTATGTTTTCTGTATGTTTGTCCTTTATATTATTATCCAAGGATTGGTTTTATCATTTTTTTTTTTGGCTTCCAAAGCTCAATTTTCCTTTATATTGCTTGTTGACGAGTACTTCAGTTTAGAAGATTTGTCTTCACTATTGGTGCTCAATTGATTTTAATGGACTTTTGTATTGTGCTACTTTACTTTGATATGCTCGTGGTTCCGGTATTGTTTACCGCTTTACTTCTTTGGGTAGTTCCATAAAAGCTCACTCTACATTACATGTTCTAGGAGATCTGACAGGCTGCGTAGTTAGACTGCATTTGGTGTGCGGGATTGGATTGGATTATTATGAGACTTGATAGGATTGAGATGGGATTGGGATTAGATAAAGATTGGATTGGATTAGACAAAATTAATACTATGTTGTGGTTGGTGAAACCTGTGACTAGAGTACATTAATGCTATGCTTTGTTTGGTGAAACATGGGATTGAACTATATATAATAATATTTTAAATTTGATACTATTTTGAAATTGAATAACAAATGTTTGAAATAAATGTTTGGGATGAAATAAATAGTTAAATATTTTAATTTATATATTATTAAATTAATTATGACAAAAAATATTTTAAAATAAATTATCGTTTTCTATTATTTTTAAATATATTTAAATACTTTTCAATTTTATAATTTATTTATTAGTAAAATAAAAAATATATATAATTCCAGTGGGATTATGATGACTAACCCACCTTTATGGTGGGTGCAACAGGATTGAAATAACCCCAGTCCCTTGTAGCTTGGTGCACCTAACACATTTCATGGGTATGTAAACAGTGAATTAGTGCTGGTCTTCTTGTATCTCCTTAACCAAGGAATTTTGATGACTTGCGAAAACTTGTTCTACTAATAGAATCTCGTGATGTTGCTGATGTTGCTGCTGTTTTGTTTCCATTCTCTGCTTTTGCTTCTGAAGAAAATGCAACAAGATCTGAGAGATGATAGGTGATGGGTGTGTGCTCTCATAATTTTCGTTATTTATTAAGATTAATAGGACTATAGGAGTGATTACTGGGCTAAGTGAGTTTATGATCTCTTGATGCAAGAAAGCTTACTAGCTAGATAAGGGTTGTATTAGTGACTTAACTAAGTTCCTATGCGGCTGTGCTTGCTTCTGTCAATGTTCTCCAGAAAACTACCATCAATCCTCTCTTCTATTCTTAATGAGAAACTCATCAATTAGTTTTAACAGATCTTATCTCGCTGTAATTTATTTGATTCTTTGGCAGAAATAGTTACACCATGAGGCAATAGAAAGTAAGTTGGTAGCAAAGTAAAACTAATGCATAGGGAAGATAATTGAAGAACTATAATTATGTCTATCTGGTGCTTATGAGAAGTTTACAAGTATTAGCACCATGCTAACTATGAGAGGTTCAAATCAACAAATCTGTAAAACTATAATTTCAACCTATCAGATAATTGAAGAACTATAATTATGTCTATCTGGTGCTTATCTCTGGGCATAGGGAAGATAAATTAACTATTAATGGAAAACATTGATCATGGTAAACCATTGAATTTCTTTTACCTTTGTAAATTTAGGTTTATGAGAAAATGTTGTGATTTTTCAGAAGACTTTTAATCCCCGCAAATGGGGCTGTGAGTTATAGACAATTTTATTTTCTTCTTTAAGAGGACTGGGCATAAGAATCAATACTTGTAAACTTCTGTTTTTCATGTTCCGTTTGTCATGCTCTCTGCTCTCTCTCTCTCTCAGATTTTAGTGATTCTTTCTACTGACTTCTGCATAATCTCCACTTTCAATTTTTTTTTGGCACTTATTAATGGTGCTAATACTTGTAAACTTCTGTTTTTCATGTTCAGTTTGTCATGCTCTCAGCTCTCTCTCTCTCTCTCTCTCTCTCAGATTTTAGTGATTCTTTTTTACTGACTTCTTCATAGTTGCTGTGACTTCTGCATAGTCTCCACTTTCATTTTTTTTTCTTTGCACTTATTCATGGTGCTAATACTTGTTACATAGTTATCACTTTACATGTATTCTTTCATATTGACACAGGTCCTGACTTTTCTTTTGTGAATTTGATTTTAATCTTGCAGGGTTCAAGTCAACTTTGGACAGAAAAAATTTGCTTTTGATCTTAAGGCAAGATAGGCTTCTCTCTCTCTCTCTCTCTCTCTCTCAGCCTTATTGTATTTGGTATTTGGTTAACCTTATCCATTTTTTTTCTCCCTTTTCTTCAAAATGTTCGTGTTTCTTGATCTGATGCATTGATGGATAAGGAATTAATATCATAAACACATTGGGTTGGCATACAATGGTTTTCTTTCCCATAACATTCTGAGCTGTTTTGTTAATCCAATTCTTCTTTCTTTTAAAACATGATATGCTTCTATTTATTTTTAATTGTTCAGGTTTATTATTATAATATTAGATGCTTGCTGAATCATGACTCATTGGAGTTATATGCTTATTTCAACTTGTGCAGCTTATATACTTTACAAAATCCTTAAATCATTGAGCATGTACTGTTTCAGTATCATTTAGCATTTCCTTGTTCTTGATTTTTTTGCTTGTTTCCATAAAACTGTGTGTAATCATGTTTTGTGGTTTGACTTGTACTAGTTCTTTGGAGGCATTTATACCTTTTGGAATTTGAGAGCCTAGAAACTCTCTGCAAATTGGTTCACCGTCTTGTTTTGCAGCTTGACTCGTACTAGTTCTTGGAATTTGAGAGCCTAGAAACTCTCTGCAAATCGGGATAGGGTAAAGTTTCATCTAGAACTCCCAAGGTTATTGTTAAAATTATGTAGAACCCCTTAGTATTTTCGGAATTTGTCATCTACACCCTACTATTAATATTGATTGTAAATTGCATAATTTGACTTTCAAAAAACCCTATATGATTGCAAATAGCAAATAGATTATTATCCCCAAGGTTTGATAAAAATCCAAAACAACGTTGTAATTTCAGATTAGATAACTTGGGTGGGTTTTTGGAATTCTCCCAAAAAGGAAAATGAGTCTTGAACAAGACCGTTTCAGGTTCTAGAAAGATGCCTCTTAAATAGTCCAAAAACAATTGCAAGTAGAGCCCATAATGAAGCACTATAAGTGTACAAAGTCTTTTGAAATTTTTATTTTTTTTACAAAATATTTGCTTTGTTTTTTTTTTCTCACTTCAACAACCTATAGCAAACTGCATATCCGTCTTCATCATCTCAAATTCTTCAAAATCTGTGCTTAACAAAATAATTAGCTGGGTGAGGTAAAATATGAACAACATACCCAACTTACTAAAAAAATAAAAGATGTGTTGACTTCCCCAATCCAGTTTTACAAAGTATGCATCCTTAGGAGATGAAGAGATGTTTTTGATATATTTTTCCTTGTAATTAAGGAAAAGAGGAGATAAAGAAAGGTTGGCTGCCTCCTTTGAAGCAAATCATTAGATCCAATTTCCCATAAGCCATTTTCTTAGCTTAGAATATAACTTTTGAGGGATTCAAAATATCCTAATAAAAACTTTCAAATGAAAGCCAATATTACAGAATAAACTCCAATTAACATCCTTAAGAAAGTAAGAAACACTTAGGAGGAAAAATATTTAAAGGGTATTTTTCTTTTAAGTGGGGAAAACAAGATTGTTGATTTCAATCAAAGAAGAGAGTCCTTTCATCCATCTAGCATAACGGTTTTACAAAAAGTGAAAATCGTAATCAATAGAATTTCAAGTGAAAGAGAGAACAAGACTATATAGACCCATAGAATCAGCATGGGATAATTTATTATTTCTAGGGCCATGAAATATGAGATGAACATATTCCTTATGTTATTTGGAATTAAGTTGTTATGAGGAATTCAGTCTTGATCTCCTCTTGAAATAACCTTCCAATGACACATGAGGGTTTAAGTAGCCCATGTTTTTTGCATTATGTCACACAGAATTCTGCCTTTAGGAAATCTTGAAACTATTTTCCTAGAGAAGAAATATTCAAAACTGTTTAGTACCCTTGGTGGAATACTGGTTCATCTTTGTTTTCTCCCTTCTGTCTTTTAGTATAATATCCAGTTTCCTATTAAGAAAAGACGGTCTAAGGCCATAACCCTTTTTGACTTTAGATTGAGAAACAAACCAACTTTACCAAGAGATTAATTTTGCCTTAATTGAGATTCCTAATTCTCTTAATTATATGTTTTCAGTCACATTTTAAGATAACTAAAGAAGTTCATAATGCAATTTTAGTATTTTCTTTGGATTTTATTCATTTAAAGAATATTTTGATTTGGTTAAGTGTTTTTTAGTCACAGAATAGTTAGAGAAAAGCATAGGACAAAAAGAAAATGACAGGAGTATCAGTTTGTGATTCTTGCTTGACACTCATTTGGCCATTATTCATTGTTTTATGGTATTGAATACTGAATAGAACTTAATGATGAGGAATTAGAGAAGGTCAAAAATCATTTTTCTGTACTCTGTGCTTTGTTCAAGTTGAATGAACACGTGCACAATTATTAGACACAACTCGATGAGTCCTCTCAACTCATTTGTCCACCATGCCCAATGCTGCATCATGTTTAAATATATCCTCGTCATACTCTGACCCTCAGCTTGGCAACTCTGGAGCAAACTGTTTTTGATCGGTAATCTGTACTGTGCAGTATCTTCTTCAGATTGCAAGGTTATAACTGAAAAATTAGCAGTTTTCCTTGCGCCGGGGGGGCGGGCGGGGTTGGGTGTGGGGAAGTGTTACAGTAGTGTGCCTGGTTATGGCTACCTTTTTGGTGATTCGAAATGGAGAGAAATAAATGAACCTATGAGAGAATTCTTTTAATGAGAGAAAACCCTTTTTCGGCATCTCTTTAGACTTCAGTGACATTTAAATAAGTTTCACTCTTCTTCATTAATGTGATAAGATACCTTTTGAGTTCTTTGATTCTTTTGTGGTTGTTTGTTTTGGTTATTACCTTAGTCCCTTTTTATTTTATTTTATTTTATTTATAAATAATTTATAATTATTATTATTATTATGTTTTTCTATCCAGCCCCTACACTGTATTTTCGGGAGCAGTTTGTAGACAGCTTGTTCACATTCATGTACTTACCTTTTCTCTGTTTCAATAAAGAAGAACATCTTTCCTTGTATTTGAACTAGTGAAACACTAAAATGATGCAAATGAAGTGAAATGCAGTTGGTGTTATATATGTAGGAGGGATGGTGAGGCGGTGGATCATTTGTTGCTTCAGGGTTAGTTTCCAATGAAGTGAAATCCTTATCACTTTTTGGATTTTGCTGGGTTATGCCTAAGACTGCTAGAAATATTGCCAAGTCGGAGAGTGTTGTATGGTAAGGGTGGAATTGTCTTGCCTGGAAACTATTTTACTTTTCCATATTGGAGTATTGGCTGGAGACTGATTTATGGCCTAAAATTGTTGTAAAGTCAAATGAGCTAAGATACTTCCTAAACCTAAGGATAGCAAACTCCATTACTTTTCTAAATTTTAAATTCTATTATTAGTGAAAGTTCCTTATTTAGTTTTTGTTATTGTTGTTTTTTGGTTTTTCTTTAACCTATTTGTAATATTATTTGTTAGGAATATGAAGCCCAAGAGAGGATGAAGCAACAAATGACGATTGAAAAAATATCATTACCGCCAAATGTCAGTTATGGGTAAGTTCATCTTGTATTTAATTCTGCAAGACAGTACTTTTCTTTTCTTAGTGTATGTAAACTCATAGAATCGCACGTCATGAAATGAAGTTTCTATGCTTTTTAACAATTTTTTTTTTTTTTTTCTTTAGTAGCTCTTTCTACTTATTTACTGAAAACTTGCATCATTGAGATGAGAAGAAGAAAGATAGTGGGTCTCCTTGCCTTCTAGACTTTAGTAGTTAAATTGGGCTATAGGGTTCATTTACTCCATATACTCTTTACTCTTAAGTCCCTTTGCATCAAAAATATTATCCAAGAACCCTGATTAAACATAATCATGAGAATTCTCCACATCAAATTTAATACTTTATTTGCCAGTCCACCAAACCAGCATAAATCGTTTGCCTCCTTCATAAATGCTGTATAAATTGTTTGCCTCCCTCTCTGTAAGTGCTGTTTGAGTCAAATGCTGCATAAATTGTTTGCCTCCCTCTTCGCAAGTGCTGTTTGAGAACCTACTTATTGATACCCAGAACACTTGTGGAATACACATGGCCTAAAAAATTTCTATGGCCTAAAAAATTTCTATCTGTTGAAGGGATATTACATTTGCAATAAGTTTTATAGACTCGATACCACCAGGCTAATTGGTCCGAAATCTCATTTTTTTACTGATCTGTTGAATGAAACTAACATAAGTGGTACTGGTGATTTTGTTGATTTACCCATGATCTGTAAATCTTCCCTCAAAATCCCTCAGCAATTTTAAAAAAGCCAGAGAATCCATTAGGACTTGCTACATTATCTTCAAATGAGCTTTGAATTTACTAGATTGTATCTTTTACCCGTAGAGCTGTTAACAAAACCTTGTATGTTGTTTGGTATTAAATTAAAAAAAAAAAAAAAGAGCTTTGAATTTATTAGATTGTTTGACAATATATCTTTAAAAGAGCTTTTGTTGTTATAAATTACAAAAAAAAACATGGACAAAGTATTTGTAATGAAATGGGTATATGGTGAAATATTTAAAGTTGATCAAGGGTAATTGAGAGAGAATTTATTTGTTTTAAAAAAGGTCAAAATGTAGAGAGAAGCCCAAATTTTGAGCTTCTCCCAGTAGACATAAAATAGGATTTTAATATTAAAAAATCTTGAGTTTTTCCAAACAACCAAAAAATATATCAAAAGAGCTTTTAACATTAAAAAAGTTCTTTTGGCCTGTTGAAAATCAATACCAAACACACTCGATGACTAAAATGAACGTTGTAAAGACATTCTCAGGTATTTTTATAAATGTAGTTGCAATTCATTGTTGGTACTTGTAGGAATAGAATTTGTTAAAGGTAAATAATAAGAATTCAGACTTTGACAGAAAAGGACTTTGCAAATGGTCACCATAAAGGACTACTAAGATGCTAAAATTTAAATGATGCCCCTGGATCACTTTTACATCCCATTCTGGGAAATCTTTCTTTTGTACATGAAATTGAATGAGCTAGCATACTTTTTTAAAGGTGAACAAGCAGACCTTGCATCAACCGGAAAAACCCAAACTTCATAGCAGACAACTTATGAAAGAATAACTTGCCAATTGGAATGCATAAAGAAGAGCAATATCTCCCTAAATTCACTTGAATGAAAGCCCATAATAATGCCTAACCTCTATTACAGTTAATCTTGAATTACTGAACTGCCTTTGACTCAAAAATAAAGAAAACAATAATAGAAGCCGTTTAACCAGCATTGTGAAACCCTAAAACATCTAATGGAAAAAGAACTGTGACTTTTAAACCTTGTTAAGCAACTAGTGAACAGATAAATCAGGTCAATATTGAAAATTAAACCATTTTTCTGAATTCATCTGGCCTTTGGGTCTTCGAAGATTTTGTACTGTTTTTCATTTAGAATTGATGTTTTGTTTGTGTTTAATTTAATGAATATTTGGTTTCAGCTCTTTCATTAATGTTATCAAATTTTTGTATCAGCATTTCGATATTAAGATTTACCTGAAAATTATGGTGTCTTCATTTATTTGTTGATCAAAGTATCAGGATTTGTTATCTGTAGAACATTTATTTCTAATTGCTAATCCATTTGTATCACCAAGCAGACTTGTTCGCTCCTACTTATTACATTATGGCTATGAAGATACACTTAATTCATTTGACTTGGCCGGCAAAAGTACCGTACCACCTATTTCTTTTGCTCAAGAAAATGGCTTTGATGAGCAAGACATTGTATATGCATTAAATCAGAGAAAGACTCTTCGTCAGGTATGGTTTATTTTATTTTTTATTTTGGATAATAACATTTGATAGGTATTTGCTGTTGACTCACACATTTTCTTTGTGATTGAAGCTAATCAGGAATGGTGAGATTGATGCTGCATTTGCTAAACTTCATAACTGGTACCCCTGGATTGTTCAGGTGTAGTGACTGCAGTTACAGATTTTTTTTCTGTTATCAACATGCTATAGTTTGATCTACATTAATAAGGAAAATAATTGTCGTATTTCCATTTTTTTTAATCTTGTTTTGCATTTTGTATGGCACCGTAACTGTTTGTAAAAACAATGAGGATAATATTTCCCACTGCCTTAACACTCTTTTCATTTTCACTGTTGTTATATTGGTTTGCCAAAGATCCTATACTGGTGCATCGTTATTTTCATAACAGGGTTTGGAGACATTGTCACCTGTAATTTTATGGTTATACTTTTAGTTGATTAGTCCAAAATGATGTCTACTTTGAGACACCAACAGATATTAAGTCACCTATATAATCGTAGTTGCCATACTCTACTCATTAGCATACTGTGCCAGTCTATCCCATGAATTTGCTTCATTTGTGCCATGATATGTGCATAGCTCAATGGTTAGCTCATGTCCATATTCTTCATGACAATTGACCTAGAGTTGCTGGTGAATTTTAATGCTTAGTATTTTTTTTGGAAAACAGGCAGAGAAAGATTTTTTTTTTTTTTCTTTTTTCATTTTGCTTTATGTAACTATTATTATGTTGGGAAGTTCTGAACTTCAGTATGTCCCTTGCTTCCAAAGTTTGTCACTTGTTATGTGAAGTCTTTGAGCCTTGATTATGAATTGTGTATTGTCTCATCTCATGTTCTAATAAAAAAAATGGTAGTTTTTCTGTACTAAAAATACCGTGGTACTTTTAATGGTTGAAGTTTATAATGTAGTTATCCATAAATTTGTGCTTCTTGTAACCATTATTAGCAAGAAATAATGATCATTGACTTCCTTGAACAATACATAATTTTGGCAAGTTTGACCTTCGGTTTTGCTTTCTGCAGGATGATAAATCGTCTACTTGCTTTCTGCTTCACTGTCAAAAGTTTATTGAGTTGGTTCGGGTAAAAATGTCTTCCCTAGTTAATTTATTACTAGTAGATGCAGAAAAAAGAGTAGTTTCACGTTCGAATATGGACAATGATGTATGAATTGCCTTTAAAATGCTCCTATACGGTATCTGGCAACTTGATTTTGAATAGTTATTCAGATTTATGAATTATAATTATGATACTGCACATGTATATTAACAATTATTTTGTCTTGCCTTTTTTGGTTAATTAATCTCTTGCATGTCCTTTTCTTTTTACTTTTGGTTAGAAAGCCATGATTTTTTGTAATAGTACATACATATTGATAACAAATTATATTCAATCATTTGGTCTTCAGCTCAGATGGTACATGAGTGTTGCAAAATAGAAATAGGTCTTGTTTTCTAGTCTTTTTAAGTTTAAAATAAATAAAAATATATATATTTTTGATCTTAAATAAATAAAAATATTAATCTGCTGTTTGATACATCTGTATTGAGATATGATGTAGGTAGGAGCACTGGAGGAGGCTGTGAAGTATGGCAGGGTTGAATTAGCAAAGTTCTTTGGCTTGGATGAATTTGAGAATTTGGTTCAGGTACTTTTTGAAAAAAAAAAAAAAAAAAACTCTTGTAACAAGCAATGCAAAGTTATTTACATCTGTATTTATTTACATGTAATGATGTTTGAAGGTCAGAGGCCAAAAAAATCATTACTTAGTGTTTATCCTTGTGAAAGCATGGTTTTTTTATTGTGAACTCTATATTATCCTAAGCTTCAACTGTCAAAATATTAAACTATCATTTGGGATGATGGGGTCAAATGCTAAAATGTGATCGCATTAGCTAGTTTGTTTTTTTATTTTTATAAAGTGCATGTTATACAGACTTGTTTAAGTGAATTGTCTTAATGTGTTAAGAGATAGAAGCTCATCTCTCTCTTTTCCTCCACATAAACTATTCAACAATTTGAAAGGAAAATTACTCCTTGTCAATCTTGGACAGGGGCTGAGTTAACTGTTTTCATCCAAAGTCAAGCTAGTAACTTTTCTGCATGTGTGCTTGCTATGTTTGTGAGAATTGTTTGTAGTTTCTCAGAAACATTTGTTGCCTTTTCAATCTAATGACTTTGACAACATTTCATGTGTTCGATGGAGAAAAAAATTGGAGAATGATGGTAGATGGTTGAAACAGTAATAATATTTTATCTCAGTGCAGTTTGATTGTCAACCTCCAAAAACGGCATGTTCTTTATTTTTTTTTGTGATCAGCCATGCTAGGGCTGAGATGAGAATGAAAATAATTCTTATTTCAACTTAAAAGAGGGGTAGGGAGAATTGCATGCCAGGAGAATAGTTGTTGCAATGGAATGAATGCACAAACTGATGTTTTGTCTTCTTGTTTATTATATGGGTTTGCTTGCTTTGGCCAGTGGAGTTCATTTTGAGTTGCTTTTGTTCTTCGATACTCCTTTGGCTTTAAAAAGGTGATAGTAGACTTTTTTACTACTTGGAAGTAATTTGTCTTACAAAAACTTTTTGTAGGATTGTGTTGCTTTGCTGGCATACGAAAAACCACAGGAGTCCTCTGTAGGATATCTTCTTGAAGATTCACAACGTGAGATAGTGGCTGACATGGTTAACGCAATGATTTTGTCAACGAATCCCAATGCGAAAGATTTGCATGGATGCTTGCATTCATATCTGGAGAGATTACTAAGGCAGTTGACTGCTTGCTGCTTGGAGAGAAGATCTATGAATGGAGATCAGGGTGAAGCTTTCCGTCTGCATCGGGTACTAAACAGTGGAAAGAAGGGTAAGTGGTAGTTGATATTCATTGCCCTTTCAATCCTCACCGGTCTATATATGATGATTAATCGTCTTTAAGCTGCTTTACAATCAAACCGTATACCGAGTAGAATCCCCCTTAATGTTTACCTGATTCATGCTAAATACTGGCAAAGATTGGGTTGTTATCTCATATCTGTATTGTAATTGCACAATCTTATTATTTAATGAAAAGGGTTTAATCAGGAAGATACTAGTGGAGGGACTTTGTTTTGTATAATTTGTTCTAGGAAGTAAAATCATATGCTTGTACAGATTGGCTTTCGAATTGGAGGATGGACTCACCAATTGAACATATAGCCAAAAATTATGTAGATATTTCGAATTTTATGAAATCTTTTTATATAAGAATTTGGGTTGGTCTGATTATTATTCTTTACGAGTCAATTCTTCTCTTTTGACACTGTAATATAAGCTGACCATTAGTAGTAGAGCTAATTGGAATGCTCCAGAGACAATAGACAATATGTAAGAAGTAGTCCAATTTCTGAGTCCGGAATGTTTTTTATTTTCGTATTTTTAGGATCTGAAAAACTCAAGCATCAGGTAGCAATATACAGAACCAGAAACACATTTGTAAAAAGATAACAACTTGTTACTGATGGTGAGTACATAGAAAATGACTTGATAATACACGGATATTTGAAGTAGCTTAGAGATGAGTTGATAGAGGAGCATCATATTTGGTGAATAGTTTATAAGAAGAGATGATTGAAATGAGTGCATAGCAAAGCACTGCAATGAAGGTTATAACAACCGATGCTGTGGCTTTATGACAGAATCCACCAAATGAGTCGCAAGCAGAACTCCATGTTATGGTTGTATCTCCCTTGTCTGCAAGGTACAACACTTGCGTTGCCACCGCTCCCGCACCCAGAATCAAGTATGTTAGAACCTGCACTTGAGAATGATACAACAAACTTGAGAATGATAGAGGTATAGCCGTATAGGCATAGAGGTGAGGTAGGTTAGAAATTGACCTGATCAAAGAAGAAGAAAGTCCAGGCTTGAGACATGGTGATGGGCCGAGGCATGGCTGCTATGATTGCTGCAAGAAGGGAATACCCAGCACAAATCCCATTTGCATGCACTAAATACCTGAAAGCGCCTAGGTTGGAATAAGAAAGAGAGGCAAATTCATTAGTTTCAGAGTCCTTGAGCATCAGAACCAAAGCAGCAACGCATAGAATGACTGGTAACAAACGAAGTATGGCCTCTGCTGACCGCATCCCACTCTTATTATCACTGTGACTCTCATCTTCTTGCCTTAAGCTAGTTTCTCCTCCTCCGCTGTGAATCTTAGTGTCGGTGTTGTCCATGGCCATCAAATGTCTGGAATCTGGATATGCTCTACTAGACTACTAGTTATAGCTTGCTAGCTTGCTTAGGTGAGGTGGGTGGTGTGGCATTTATTGTAGACATTAACAATGCAGTAAGGCACAAGCCAGTAGGCCACAAGTGTCTTTGTTATATGGATGGACACCCATCTGCCATCTCCCACGATTAATAACTTCATTTAATATCGGATCGACCATTGTATCATCATCATATCATATGTATGTATATATGCAATGGCCAAATTTCAAAGTCAGCCGAAACCGGTCTTGGGTTGAAACATGATGGATGTAACTTGGACATTTTAAAATTCATCAAAAATTATATACTTCTATTTTCGAAACAAAACAAACTTCTTAGAAATCCTTACGACTTGTAATTTAAATTATAGAAAATTGATTTTGAAATCAAGGTTTACATATTTTTAAGAGCAATTCACACCAAATGTTTTTTTAGATGTTGAAGTCGATCTCTGGAAGATCTAGTCAACTGTAACATGTATACAGATCGACACTTGATGTACAGCTTGTGAGATGTGACCAGATCACCTCACTGATAACTATGAATTGATGAATAAATAATAAATAAAAAATAAGTGTGGAAATAGTAAAAACATCAAGATTTTTACGTGGAAAACCCTTAAGACGGAAAAACCACGGTCGTTGTTACGATAGAAAAAAGATCTTTCACTATGTAAAAATGATTACAATTTTTACAAGTGATGTATCACTTGTAGCGGTATGCAATCCACTTTTGCATTGGAGATGCTCTAAGCTAAAATGAAAATGAAAAAGAAAGTGTTTCTAAAAAAAAAGTGGGGTCCTCCTTCAGATGGAGATCTTGAAAAGGAAGAAAAGAAAAAAAAAATTAAAAAATAAATAATAAATAATAAATAATAAATAAAAAATCGAAAAAGAACATGGAGATGAATAGATGATCATCTTTATTCTTTATGGAGATGGAGATCTAGATGAAAAAGATCATCTCCATCTCTATGAAAAAGAACATTTGATTTCTTTATCTCTCTCTTTAATTGTGCAATTTTCTTATATCGGCATATTGCCCACATATATATTTGCACATTTTATACATATTTTCATATTATATATTATAACTAGGAAATGTTTTAAATTTGATATAAAAAAAAAATAAAAAAAATTCACACCACCACCATCCCCCTCCTTGTCACCCCTTAAAATATATGGTTCAGTTCAATACATTTATCTCGAAATGTACACGTTGAATCCAGAGCTACTTCATGGTATAATAGTCTAGACAATTTAGTCTACCGATTTGTGAATTTAATGTATTACACTATACACTACAATGAAACGCTCAATTTCACCTTTAATCCCTAATTGTGAACCATTTAATGTTTTGTAAGGAACTCTTGATTTTGATTTTACCAAAATCAAGTACAATGTCACACGATAAATTATGAATAATTTAATGCTTAAAATTAATAGATAATTTCTTATTGCTTCCAAGATATCAAATCTAACAAAATAAATGTTGATGGGTAATAAGATATTATGTACCTACTTGATCATGAATTCTACTGAAGACTACTTTAGAATCCATGGGTAGCAACAGCCTTGTTTGATAATTCTCGAGTCTCAAACTTAACATACCTATATAAATAGGTCTTAGAGATTTACCCTAATCCCCACAATCATTTTTTTTTCTTCGTTTCCTTGTGTAGGCAATTTTCCTTAAAAGTCTCATTAATTTCTAATTCATCCTTCCGTCTTCAAAAATCTGGATGTTACATGCAATATTGTTCGGACAAGAAATCAAAACCTTCACTTTAAAAATGTGATCAATTTTAAAAAATTGAAACTGGTTCATATATGTAGCAGGGACAACATGATTTGTTGAGTTAATTTTCTAGTCAAAATTCACAAAATGGCAAGTGATACAAGTGTATATATATAAATGTCAATTTGCATCACAGCATATCAATCTGGATTAATAACAGCACCATCAGTAGAGTGATGCAATAGTCTGGATAATAATAATATCTAATCAATCTGCAGCACACACATTCTATTCATCACAGTAAGAGGAACTGACGAGCAGCTGCATACTGATGAAACAACGATCACGTATAAAGCTTTTCGGTATGCATACTTACTTGGGTTTCAACTTTAGGGAGGCACTGCAAAAACAGCATATGAAATGGTTATCACAAAAATGCATATCAGGTAAAAGGAGCCCACTTGGAAGCAAGTATTTACCTATTGATACAATAACGCTTTCCTGTGGGGCGTGGACCGTCATCAAAGACATGGCCAAGATGAGCATCACATACACCACAAAGAACTTCCTGTCGTGGCATGAAAAAAATTGACAAATCTAACTTTGACTTCACATTGTTTCCTATGGGTTGATAATATGATGGCCAGCCAGTACCACTGTCAAATTTAGTTGACGATCTAGAGAAAGAATGTCGGTTCATCAGGTTTGCTGAAATATGTACAACGATGATTTCTTTATGGAAAATGCCTAATACAAGTAACCATACTTACTCAAATAGCGGTGTGTCACAACATATGCAATGGTAAGTTCCAGGGGTTTTTGTGTTCCAGTATTCCCTAAGAAAAGATGTTGCAGATCAATCACATACATCAGTGCATAAACAAAACTAGCATTCAATATCAACACTACACACTTAACAAACTTAGGCCATCAGCCTTCGCCCAACTATAAAGATTAGGCTGCAACCTCCTCCAGCAGTAGGTCTTGTTAGCACCTCCAACACAGAGGAGGAAGCTAGCAGCTTTTTCAAGAAATATCCATCTAAGTTCCAAGTGCTTTTAAATAACCAATTTGAACATGATCATTTCAAATTAGTAGGTTTTCTCAACGTTTTTCTACATCATGATCATGTCAACCAGCATCAATATTTATGAGAAACGGCTTGGAAAATTTCTCATATAATAGTACTCAAACTAGGATCTATATCTTACCCGGTGAATGCCCTTTCAGTTCCTTTTTGTCGAGTTATGTAAAATTGCTCCCCTGTGAGCTGCTTTTTCCATTCTTCATCACTTAAAGACGCATAGTCCACCCCACCTACCGCTACTCATGACAACAAATGAATTTCTTAATATTGTACTGAAATGAAGCATGATTTATCCTTCATCAAGTACCAGAAAATGCAACTACAGAAGAAAAAAAATGATTATTCAATTCCTGAAGTTCATCAAGACCTCCATATATATAACACCACTGGTCTACTATTTCGTTTCGTAATCCTAATTCTCCAACTGAACAAAGAAACTGTTCTTCAGGAAACTTCTCTAGCTAATCTCTTTTCTCTATACTGATCGAAAATAGATCTTGCAATAACTTAAAACCAGCTCAAATAACTTGGAAGGCTAAAGTTTCCCTAAAGGTTCAAATTATTGTCTGAGCAGCAGCTCATAGAGCTCAAATGCTCAATACTGCTGACTTTATTGAGAAAAAAAAATCCTTACGTAATGTGCAAGAGAAGTGAGGAGAATGTTGATCATTTGTTTTTACACTGCCACATAGCAGTTAATTCAAACAGAAAAAATATAATGGGCATGTTCTGCCTTCTTGTTGATCTTTGTTGGAGGTAAGGGGAAAAATGCCTAAATTGTTTGAACTTAAGAGAAAGAATTCGAAGACACCTCTTTATTCTACACTTCCTTTCAAATTGGTTAATACAATAATAGCAGATGGTTAGATAATCAAGAGAAAGAAAGCAATATTCCAACCCATTAATTGATAAAAAAAGAAGTAGAGAAATGAAATTAAGAGAAAGAGAGAGACCTCGAGTAGTGTCTGGTTTTTGAGAAGAAGAAGAAGAGGATCCCATAGCGCGAACCGACAAGGAGATTGTTTTGGGTTGTCGATAAGCACCAAACACAAAAAGAAGCTTGGATTTGAATTGACTATTTGAAGATACGTATGCTAATGTTGTAGTACCAGTACTGGGTATTGTTAAACTATAAGAGACCGCCATTGCCAACTGCTGGCTCTGTGCTGCTTTGTAAAATGAAAATAATAAACGAGATGGGACACGTGGCTTTCTCTAAAGAGGAGAGCAGAAAGAGGCTCTCTTTTGGCCACGTATTGAACATGCGGTGTTTTCTAACAATTATCTTCATTCTAGATGCTGTCAAATTATGTATCCTGGCAAGTTGGCAACTATGCTCTCATACATCAACTGTTGACCATTAATTGAAGGAGTCTGACTGTAACTTAACTAATTTGTTGCATATTTTGTTTTATCTCATAGATACAGGGTCCGTTTGTGCAATTTACCCTAATATATTTCTAGTTGCATGCTCTGTAATCATCGAAACTCAAAAGTCCACCCACGCCGCAGGTTAAAACAGTTCCCTTTCGTCCCTGATCGGCAGAAAACTTGATTGATATTGCTGTGTGTAGTAGAAAAGGTGAATAATGAGAGAAATGTCACTGTCACCATCAAACAATTATCAACCCAATTTTCAAAACATACCCAGTAAACAGCTTAACAAAATCATCACCACGAGGAGTCCAATTCAATTCAATAAACGACACTCGTTTCGCTCTTTTTCCATAAAAAACCAGTCTCAGAGCACCCAAAGCCCAGTATCCAAAGAACCCATTAACGTACCACCACTAGTAGTAATTGGGTCAGCCAACGCTGATATTTATGTAGAAATTGACAGACTGCCAGAAGAAGGTGAAACAATCTCAGCCAAGAATGGTCAGACTCTTGCAGGAGGCAAGGGTGCAAATCAGGCTGCGTGTGGGGCCAAGCTTTCTCATCCAACATACTTTGTGGGTCAAGTGGGTGAGGATGCAAATGGGAATCTGATCACTCAGGCTTTGAATGATTGTGGGGTTCACTTGGATTATGTTAATGTCTTGAAGAATGGTGCTCCCACTGGACATGCCGTTGTGATGTTGCAGTCTGATGGCCAGAACTCTATCATAATTGTTGGTGGGGCTAACATGAGTGGCTGGCCTCTGAGCTTAGAAGATGATTTGCAGGTTCTCAAGAATGCTGGTATTCTTTTACTTCAAAGGGAAATCCCTGATTCTGTCAACATTCAAGTTGCAAAGGTCAGGCCTTTGTTTAATTCTCGTTTATCTAGTGAAATGCACTTTTTTAGCTAGTTATAATCATTTTGAATTTATTTTTTTGTATTCGTTGATTTGTGCTGAAAATATTTTTATGCTTGAGTAGATTAGTGAAAGATTGGATTGTTGTAAAAGAGAAAATTTTCCAAAAGGCATAGCATAACTTAGGAAAAAAGCTGTTCTTGAAAGCACCATTATTGCTTTGGTGGGGGGATTTTTTTCAGAGTAGAACTCTGTGGCAATGTGGCAGAATGTAACAAAAAGTATATAGCGACTGTGTGAAAATGGCTGAGAATTCTAGGGACTAATAGGGTGACCTTCAAATTCTCTTAGAAGACTATTTATCAATGAGTATATTTTATCTGGCATACCAATTATGGTGAATGTCATGGTGGTATATGTTCTGTTTGATGTTTGAATTTCAGAGACTTATCTTGTGTTTGCTACTAAGGGCTATTCTATCTGTGATCTTGCAGTGGCTTCATTTGGACATTCTATTGATTGGGTTTTTACGTCTTTTGAAATTCAACTTACTCTTGTTTTCCTCTCTTATTTGGAAACTGGTAAATAATTTTGGTCTCTTAATTCTTAGGTACTTTATTCTAGTAAGTATGTTTTTGCAATGTAGATTGATGGTCATCTGTCATCCATCAGTTTTTCATCCTAAACCTTATATGAGATCTTCAGTTTCACAAAAAGTTAATCCTTGGTTTCGATTTCGATTCATGGGAAGCTGAACACTAACAATTTACTTTAAATGAGGTGACCAAACCTTTCTTTATCTCATCAATGGTGCATACTTTATGAAAGATGTTGATTTAAAACTACCTTATTGATCATGTTTTTTTGATAGACTACGATGATAAACTTATAGAATAATGATATGCGAATAAACGGAATAAAATATGAACAATAAAGAAAACATGCACGCACACAACACAAGAATTTACTGAGGTTCGGCTAACTTTGCCTATGTCCTCGTGTGATCTCTCTTGAGAAATCACTAGCACTGTGATGAAAAACGCTTGGTTACAAGATACTTATTGAAACCCCTTAACTAATTCCCCAAAACCTTGCTAGAACCTATCACTCTTGCCCTCTACCCCTTGTATGCTTGTTGTTTTTCTGTGTTAAAAATAAGCTCCCAGAAGCCCTATTTATAGGTATAGGACTTGGGTTACATTCCTTGTTAGAATAGGTTTCCTAAAACCTCTTAGAATAAGAAAAGCTAACTTATTTCCTAATCCTAGTTGATTTGGGATTCTTGAGAAAATATAATTTCCTAATCCCAATATAAAATTATGTGCACACTTTATTTTCTCCTAATCCAAATAGGATTCCTTCTTAACCCTTGACTTGGGTTTTGATGAGCCAAAAAATACAACAAAAGAAAGGAGAGTCAATGCATAATTTATCTTTCGTATCTTTTTCTTGAGTTGTCCTCCAAAAATTATGCTACATATCTGATAAATTCAATAAGGAAAAACCTTACCTTGCCTCTTGCTATGTCTAGGCATATATGGTGCATACTTTCCCTTGCATACCACATAACTACTACTAAGTTAAGTAAACAGATTATTCTTCCTTGAATGGCTTAAGCTTACTTCCTCACAAAACAAGCCCTATTTACAAGACACAAAACAACCCAAAAGCTTAACAGGCCTGACAGTCAAATAGACTAAGGTTTGGAACCCTAAGATTTTTTAGAGGTATGAGATGACAGAAGTGGTTGACTTTGAGAAAGAAGAGTATGGAATAATTAGAAGAGAAAAATGTATTTCACTTTTTTTTTTTTTTGGTAGTTGATGTTTTGTATTGTTTTCTTTTATTAGTTAGAAGGATAGGATGAAGAAAATGCTACCAGTCCTCTTTCTTTTCCTTTTACTCTATTTATAATAAAATATCTTATCTCGAAAATGGAATACAAAATTTCTAGGTAATGCATAATAAGGAGAGAAAGATTAAGGGAGTTGAGATGTTTATAAGGGTTCTAGGTATATTAATTTTTGAAAGATACTCAGGCTATATATAAAACTCAACTTCTGTTATCTTGTTATATATAATGTGCGAAATTACTCAATCAAGGTCAGGTTCTGTTTTTCTTTTTTTTGAAAATATATATATATATATATAACCTCACCTTGGTCGAGTAATTTTGCACATGACCTTGGTTGAGTAATTACTGTAATTTCACACATTTTTGATAAGATAGATGACAAAAACATGACCTCATGTGGCAAGGAAGAAAACTCACAAACACAAACACAAACTGATGCAGTATGAAGCTAGATAAAAGCCAAATCCATGGCAAACAAGGGGAAACCCCAAATGGAGAGAAAACTCTCTGTATTTTAGTTCTCAATATTAATAGTCTGCCTATTACAATAACAAATAGGGGTATTTATAGCCCACTGATAAAATGACAGTGCAAATAAGGAAACAATTACTAATATTCTAAATCCTCCTACATCATTTCATCCCTTCTTTGAGAAGAACTCAACCTCGAGTTCAGCTAAAGCACGTGGAAATGAACTAGTAGAACGACAATGGAGCGAAGTCCCCTATTTGGCTTGTGGGAGTGGTAGACCCCAACGGAAAAGTCCCTTCGAAGTGCATCCTAATGCCATAATGGTACCAAAGTAATAGCCCAATGAAATGCCAATAAAGTCCAAGCTATCCACCATTGGCATCTCCTTGTCCCTTTGATCTCGAAGCCATCCATGTCAACTATCATCGATCTAGGGAGCTTGCCTACAAAATAAGTATGGAATGGATCAAGAGTGCTAATGAAACCGGCAAGATCTTTATTCACCTCAAATTCATCCCAAGCAAAGTCAACATTAGCCAATTCCTACTCCACTTTAGCATACTCAAACCCAACGAGAGTCGGTGACTTTGTTACCAAATCTTCAAAAATATTGCTTTCAAATTGTCGACTTCACAAATTGTGTTGTAATTTTGTTAATTTCTTCAACAACTTGATTTGTTGCTTCAATGTGAGCTTCGTCAACCACTTCAAGATCAATTGCCTCCATCATTTGTTTGGTAAAATTCCCAAGAATTGAAGACTCAATTTGATCGTCCTTGTCTTTAATTTTTAACCGCAACACAATCAAAAAGTTTCTCGTGTGGTGAAGATGGGTTTTGGTGGATTGGGTTTCACTTATAGGATTGCTTGAGTTTTGGTGTTCATGAAATTGATTTTGATGGTGGGTTTCAAGGCTGAAGCGGGAATGGGTCTTAGTGATTTCAACCTGTTTTTCTTGGGTGTTGGCGAATCGAGACTATATATGGTGGTTTTTAGACAAATCGATTTGGGTGTTGGTGAATCGATGGTTTAGGGGTTTGTATTTGGGTCTCTATTTGTTGCAAAGAAGGTTGGTCATGGATATTTGGTTGGTGGTGTGAGTGTGGTGCCGTGAAGAAGATGGTTAAGATGGGGTTTGTATTTGGTTGTCTGTTTGTTGCAAAGAAGAGAGGTCAATGGGCATTTGTTGGTAGTGTGAATGTGGGGTTTGTTGGGTATTTGGTCATTGTCATGATGTGGGTTACAGAGATGATGGTAGTGGTGCGGTGAAGAAGATGAAGATGTAGGTGGATGAAGGCAAAACCTATGAAGTAATGGTGGAGAACGGGACTGTTGGTGGGCACTCCACCTTCGAGATCTGCATTCTCCATCGCTTGGGCCACTAAACAGCAGTGTTGAAGGAAAGCTCCGGCCACCATCAATTGTTGCCGAGGTCTGATCACAACCCCTCTTAAAGCACCTTTCGCGATTGCTGCTACTTTTCCGATAGCACCCTTGATCTTCGTCAACGGGTGTTTGCCTTCTTCTATTGCCGGTGACAACCATCAGAACACAATCGTGGCTCTAATACCACTTGACGTAGTATGAAGCTAGATAAAAACCAAATCCATGGCAAACAAGGGGAAACCCCAAAATGGAGAGAAAACTATCTGTATTTTAATTCTCAATATTAATAGTCTACCTATTACAATAACAAATAGGGGTATTTATAGCCCACCGATAAAATGACAGTGCAAATAAGGAAACAATTACTAATATTCTAAATCCTCCTTCATCACAAACACACACATATATCAATTATCAAGTGCGGGAGCTTGACTTTGCAACGTTGCTTTAGAATATTATTTTCGGGCACTAGACGAAACCCGTTCTTACCCCAAGCTTTCAATAATATTGTTGTGATTTGTCATTACTTGGGACTATCTTTACGTTAGAAAGAAAAAAGAGAGAGAAGAAAGAGTACATACACTAATAAATATTACAAAAAATAGGCTTTTTACATATGCATCGTGCAAAAAACGATTTTACTAGTTGTAGCAAAGAAAGAAACTTCAGAGTCGAAATATGAAGAAACAGATATGCGTAGGTACTTTATTCTATGGATAAAAAATCTAATTGATAGAGGAAAGCACCGTCAAGACCAATTCGTGAGGTTTTGGGGATGGTTCTGTACTGCAATTAGGTGGAAGAACTTTAGGACACCCTTGGGAAATGCCCCGTGCCTTGTAGCTAATTGAGTAGCTCCATGTACGTGAGGGGGTATGTAGAGTGTTTAAATACTATTTTTGGACCTTTTAAAAACAGTTAAGCTTTGGGGTTTGTTGGTTAGTAGCTATTTCAATTTGTTCCTATTACCAACAATACAGAAACGTCAAGAAAATCCTAAATATTTTTTTTCTGCGTACTGTCTAGGATTTCCAGCAACAAAATCTTTGCTTTTAATCACCATTTAGCCATCACCTTTGAAGCAAAACCCTAATTGTTCTCTAAACCTTAAAAACCTTAGGTAATCTATAATCCCTGATTTAGTTTGTTGGAGTCCACTTTCAAATGATGAGATGGATTTTCTCTTAGGGTGTTGTATATTATGGGGTGGTTCTAAAACTCTTACATGGTCCTGTTAAGTGGCATAGAAAAATTTGATCATGTTTATCATCTATAGCATAAATCTCCTGACTGCATATTCAGCTGTTCTTTTTCTTCATCCAGAATGAAATCATACGTCCATACTGCTTTTTTTCTGTCTTTTACTGTATGGTTTATTATCTCAATGATTTGTTTAAAGTTTACATTACTTCAATGTAACGACATTTGTGATGTGAGCCGAACATTGAAACTATGATCGTGGCATACTTTAAAAATTTATTTATGGTTGCAGATGAAAGGTCCAAAAATAATAGAAAAAAAATCTAAAACCATTGGAGTTCTCTCGTTGTTTATTTATTTATTTAAAAAAAAAAAATGTATGTAAATGGCAAGTGGCTGGTTGTAGTAACAGATTGTCAATGCTGAATTGCTGATGCTATCTTTGGTTGTGAGTTGAAATTGTTAAGTAGCTTGAGTTTTTTGTTCTTCTAACTTTCATTTTTCCCCACTTCAGATCATGGTTTTTCAAATCTCTGTATACTTGAAGATTATAATTTAATATTATGTCTGTGACGGTTATTTTGATAATAGCAGTTACATGGACTTTTTATTGCTTTCATTGCATTTCAAGTTCTTGGATCCCGCCTTCTATTACTCGGAATTGCAATCAGTCTGTAAATGTTTTTCTTCTTTGGTTTGTCCTTATAGTTATTCTTTGCATATTCTGATTTCTTCGTTTCATTAGGCTGCAAGAAATGCAGGTGTTCCGGTCATTTTAGATGCAGGAGGAATGGATGCTCCAATCCCGCGAGAACTTTTGAATGTTATTGATATTCTAAGTCCAAATGAAACTGAACTTGGTCGTTTGACGGGAATGCCAACCAAAAGTTTCGAACAAATAAGTGAAGCAGTGGTGAAGTGTC
Organism: Acer campestre; assembly: GCA_954870605.1. Lineage (NCBI taxonomy): Eukaryota > Viridiplantae > Streptophyta > Magnoliopsida > Sapindales > Sapindaceae > Acer > Acer campestre. The sequence goes on from OX940801.1 coordinate 27,243,396, forward strand.
ATGACATGGTGAGTGTTATTACACGCCAAAATCTTTATTATTGATTGCTCTGTTCCATACTTTGCTAGATATCTTTTCTAGACCTGAATATTTGTAGAACGCAACCCAAAAATTGAACATGGTTGGACTTTTTGTTGTCATTGTTGGCACACATACAAAATCTATGTTATCAAAGGCTTTAGGCCATAAAAAAAAATAAAAAAAAAAAAAGGCCTTTAAGTTTAGGCCATGCTTGCCACAAATATTATTTTAGACCCGAATCCAGAAATTTTGCAGAATAAAGAATAATAAGAAGAAAAAAAAGAAAGAAATAGTGGTGAAATTTTGGGATATCATAGAAATTTGTCGCGTTGGTGCGTTTTGATCGTTTTGCTCATCAATCCTCCAATTGTGCCTGTGGCAGCTTTTAAATAGAAATATCATTTAGAATTCAGATTTTAGATATTGTACTTAGGTCAGTCCATAAGAATATAAGATGCGGGTGTTTGTTTTTTTTACCTCTTAAATCTTAATTGAGTTAAGTAGTTAAATTAAAGTGATTTATATATATATATATATATATATTTTTAAGTTAAAAACATCTTAAATTAAAAAAGTTAATTTTTTTAATTTTTTTGACTTTTCATTCAATTAATTCATAATTAACAAATTGACACTAATTTCCTCAAATATCCTCATACAATTAAATTATTACCAAAAATACCCCAATCACCAAAAAATCACTAATTTCATCAAACCCAAACCCTAACTCTAACCCTAAAATTGGAAGTCCAATAGGGGGAAGCAGCACCGCACCCTTGGGTTGCGATCGGAGGAGGCCGGACGACCTCGTCCTTGTGTCAAGAAGGAGACTGGTTGACCTCCTCTTGATTGAAGGGAGGAGGCTGCAGCCTCTGTCACTGTTAAAGGAGGCCAATTGGCTTCCTCTTGATAGACAAGGAGGCTGCCGACCTCCTTACTTGTCAATTATTTTTAAATAATTATTTTATTTATCTGAAATAAAATAATAAATTATTATAAATGAAAATAAACGGTTAAAATGAGGAGTGCAATTGGTGGTGTTACCTTAAAAAGTGTTACTCTCATATTACAGAGGTTCTCAAGTGTGTACGTTTGTCATTTGGTATAACTTATTTTAAGGGTTGAGGGGTGCAACCAAACCAACAACATCACTAGAGGAACGAACTCGTATAAAAGGAAAAAGCACTACAAAACAATTGTTCTACACACGACTCTCTTTTCCCCTCTCTTTCTCAAGGATCCACTAGATCTCTGGTTCATAGCACCCAGCCCCTGCAAGATGAACAATTGTGTGAAGGTGAAGCCAGCGTGGAAGCCGGAGTTCACACTCTGATGTGTAAGTCAAGGAGAGAACTCTTGAGGTTACCACTAGAAATAATTGAGCAAAAAAGAGAGATACCTCGCTTTCGTGACGAAATGGGGTATTTATAGAGTTTTGAGATAGAGAAGGTGAACTGATAAGTAATTTTTCCTAGTGAAAGCTTAGATGCCCCTCTGCCACATCCTCACCCCTCATTTTTACCTACGTGTGGCTGAGATGCTTCCACATAACACCAATTCCTCTTTAGTGCCCTATATGGAGATTAGGTGTCTTTTATCCACTATCCCATTGGAGCAAAGTTTGCTAGATGTATTGTAAGTCTTTTTCGTTGCTTATGTAGTTGTTTGGAATCTAGGGACAATGCCAACAGTTTATTGTCCTCTCCTGTCAACATCATGAAGGAACAATCCTCGATCTTGGATTATCCTCTTTTCCTCCCAGCCATCTGGACTTCCTTTTGTCTGGTGTCATCTAGGGCTGAAATGGCAATCGATCCATTAGTTCATCTTCTTCCTTGGTCGTTAAGTCTTGGTCCTCAGCCATTGGATCTCTCATTCTCTCATTCTCCTTTTCAGATGCTTGAATGCCACATTTAATGGCTTGTCTCACCTTTCCAACTCACGTGCAAACCTCCTATCCTTCTTTTTCATCTGCGACGAGCGGTTCCCTATGGTGCTCTTTCTTGGGGCTTTTCTGTGGGCTAGCCCTATGGATTTGCTCCCCATACATCTCCCTTAGAACCCAATCTTGGTGCCTCTTTTGAGGGCCTATCTTCTTCACACTCATAGTAAGAATTCTCTTTTGAACGTTGTCGTATGGGTTAAGCTACATCAATTTAAAAGTTCAATTGAAATTTGTGACTTCAATATCCATCCATTTATTTTCATTCAATCCAAGGGTTGTCATCTATCATTAATTTCTTTACTCTTTTCCACCATTGGATTGAGAGAAAATGAATGGATAGATGTTGAAGTCACAAATTTAAGTCAAATATTAAGTAGAACTATTAGGACTCCAGGCAAAAAATAAAACGTCACCCAAGACTCCTGTATGCGAATATTTGTAATGATGGAGTTATATTATTTGGTGGTCTATTGTTATTGACATATATTGTGTTAAAGTGAGCATAATAGTCCCCATTCGATTTCCATGGGATGGCCCATATTTGTGTCTAGGAGATGTTCACTCACCCTTTTGGTAGAAATGAAATCATTTCTCTTAATGTTCTTTTATATGTAAATTGTTAACAGGAAAATATTAACAGGGTCAAATTCCTATTAACACAATACAAGTATGCAAAAATAATGAAATAGCACTGTTTTATTGATAAACGATATACTGTTTGAGCGATATAATGTCACAATATAAACGATGACTTCTAGGGAGTTTTGGTGTGAAGTTTTCAGACAAAATTGGCGTTGGCGATCTTGTGCTAGTCGATAAGTGGAAAAGAAAGTTGTAGGGTTTACGATTTAGGTTTTTCGGTCCCTTTTCTGTTGAGAGTCATGTTCTCTATATAGGTCTCGTTTCTTACTATGCACTCCTCTAAATTCAGTCCAATGGTTTAGCAATTTATGGGATGTTCCGTGGCGATAGGTGAGAGGATCGTGGGATTTACCTCTAGAATCAAGTGATTCTTTTTTTGTCGGAACTGAAAGAGTTGACTTCGTTTTTGAATGGAACTCTTGAGTGGCGGAAAAAGGCATTCTCTTTGCTAATTAAACGTCGGCGTATATTGTCTCTCTTTGTAGCTTGATCTTGGTGTACTTGGTCTTATCTTGATAGTCTGTTACTCTAATGCTTTTACTACTTGGTAGGCTGGTTCTAGGAGGGATTGGGGTCCCTAGGTATCTCGCCTTCTACCGGACCACGGTATTAGTATGTCAGGGTATCCGAATACCGGGTTAATGCAGTAGCAGGGTACTAGGGCCTTGTAGTGGCGGGGTACAAGGATGTTTTTTCTGTGATGTCTTTCTACTTCGAATCTGGATGGAAAATTCTTCTTTGAACCTCTGCCATTTTTGGTGGTTAACAAAAGTCCCTCTTGACTTGAAAACCAATATCTAGTTGGGGTTGGAGTCAGGTTACTTAGAACACTTGAAGGATTTTTATTCGTCTTGCCTGGTTGGCTTCCATCGTCTTGGAGGAAATCTTCCTTGAGCACGCTCTAATTAAATGAGCCATACACGTGTTGAATGGGCCGTTTTTTGGCGCATTTTCTCAAAACCGCCTCTTGCATGTCTCCGGTCATTAATTACTGTTTCATTTTATGCTCTAGTAACCATCCACTTCTTCCTATATATAGCTCGCCCGTCTCTTTTGTTTACACACACTAATTTCAAATTTTAAAGAAACTGACCCTAGCTCTTCTAAGAACAGAGTTCTTTTTTCTTTCAAGGGATTCCGAGGATTTTCTTCTTCTTCTTACTTCCTCTTTCTATTTCTGCCATGGCAAGTCCATCAACCCCTATTGACAACCTTGACGACCTTTTTAAAATGGGAAAGGCTGATTCTGTTGAGAGTTCCCAGTCGAACAGGAAGAAGAGGGAACATAGCGAAGATGACACCGTGGAGAGTACCCCGGCCCAACACCATCGTTCTAGTAGGAACCCTCGTATTGGGTCGGGTTTCAATAATAGACCTGCAGATCCAGTCGAAATTAAAGAGGAAGATGCTGAACAGGAAGGTATCCCGACTGGAATCCCAATAAAAGATGCCCATGATGGGATGCTTATCCTTCCTCCCAAAGGTCGGATTATTCCCGATTCTGTCTACTTTGCTGACACTTTATTGCGATTGAGAAGGGAGTATCAGATTCTCGATGCTATCACCCACACCCTTCCACATCGGGGTTACGATGTGTATTATCCTCCCGAAGGCCACTTCCCTATCCACGTGTTTGCTTTTGAGTGCAGGGTTAGGCTACCTTTTCACCCCACTCTTCATAGGGTGCTCCATGCTCTCAAGCTCGCTTTATTACAGCTCTCATCGGGATTCTGGAAGCATCTGACTGGGTTCCTGGTGCTCTGGAGGGAGCAATGCGAAATGGATAAGATAGAGAGGGAGCCGGGCTTCGACTAAATCCGATATGTCTTTCAAGTGGCATTCTTGATTTCGGGCCAAAAAAGCCAATTTTATTTAAGGGTGAAAAACTCCCTGAAGTTCATTGTCCCTGGAGCCATTATAAAATACAATTGTCTTTGGCGTGATGAGTGGATCGTGGTAAGAGGGATTGGGACAACTCGGTGCGTATTGCTGGGATTGAGTATTGGGTTCCCACTCACTTTAATGAGAAAGATAAGTGGGACAAGGGGAACATCTTTGCCCAGAGACACCACTCACTTTAATGAGAAAGATAAGTGGGACAAGGGGAACATCTCTGCCGAGTCTCTGGGCATCTTGCAGAAAATCTAGGATCAATCTTATGTGAACATAAAATATCCTTTTGCTGATTCCTATGACATTGCCAAGATAGACCGTTACCTCAAGATCTCCCTTGCTCATTCGGGTATGTAGCTTCCCCTTTTTATATATATATTTTTATTTATTTATTTATATATATATATCCTCCTACCAGGTTCTAACTCCTTTATGACAATCTCTGCAACTCCCCTTCTGCCTTTCTCCCCTATTTCTCTAGGATCAGGGTTCCAAGGACCCCTTGCAATCAATTTTCCTATTCCTTCCCTTGATACTGGTACTGGCGCTGGTGTCCCCTCTAGGTCCAATCTACCTGGAATGATTCCACATCCGGTTTCAGCAGGGTTGCCTCTACGTCCACCCGCTCCACTTTCTACCCTGGCTCCAGCGCGCTCTACTATGGGTGAGATGGTTGCAAGAGCTGCCAAGGCCCGGGGTTCTCCTGTTCAAGCTCCGCTGCCTCTGTTGTTAAGTCTCCTCAAGTACTCCTCCTCATCCTCTTCCCCCAGCTATACCTACTAGGCTCCAACCCAGTGTGGAGGAGAAGAGAGACGCTGTTACTGTGGTCACTCCTCCTGTTGATCTACCTTCTGGATCGGGGTCTCGGGATAGCATTCAGGAGGAGATACTATCCCGTTTTACTGCCACTTGTCCTGGGGGAGGTCTGCAGGCTATGACTTCCTTGCATGTGGACATCATGGTCACAAGGGGATCTTTTCTGCTTATTGAGGTACCTCCTTTGGTCTTCTTACTCGCTCAGTGTAGGGTTTTTTTTTTATTTTATTTATTTTTTTTTTTTTTTATAGGTACTTACATTTTCCTTCTCTTTTATAGGCTTTTAAGTTTACTTTGGCTATGGAGCAGCAGGTGATAGCTCTCAAGGAGGCAAACATATCTGCCAGGGCAGAACTGGAAGAGACCAGGAAGTATTTAGCCCGCTTTAAGAAGAATGTGGATGCTTTGATCAGGTCTGCAACTGAGTCTGAAAATGGTAGGCAAGAGGCCTTGGTGGAATTGGAACGGATGAAGCGTGCTTTGGACACAGATAGTCCGGTTGCTACACCGTCGCGAGGAGAGAAAGGGTTTGAAAGTGGAGAAGATCCTGATTCAAGGTGAGAACCATCTCTTGCAGGATGTAGCGAGTGCTTTGGAGGCTAGGGTGGACTCCTCCTTTGCAGACGAGTACTTCTTTACTTCTTATGAGGTTGCCCTGGCCCTTCCTCCCCCTTTCGACCTACAGGCTACCTTCAAGTGGGACTGGGAATAGATTATGGCCAGAGCTGCCCAATTTCCAGATGTTTCTCTGGTCTAGGTGGGTCCTCCTCATACAGCTATTATCCCGGATCCTTCTTTACCTTAAGAACCCATCCTGTCTACCACTGACCCAGCAGGGATAACTGAGGAAGTGGTTCTTGATCCTCCTGCCACTTAAGCTGACCAAATGCGGGGAGTTGAGGGTATTCCACAGATTGAGCCAGTGAAGGAGAAGGAAGGTGGGGCCTAGGCTGATCCAATGGTTGTTGGTGCCAAAGGGGCTGAGGGTGCTGCAAGCCAGGGTCAAGAAGCCGGGGAGAAGCAGGTTATTGATGTTGTTTGACTTGCCATCCATTCTTTTTAGCCCGGAAACGGGGGTTGGGCACCCAGTTTGATCAATGGAAAACTTTCCCCCTTTTTTTATGCATTGTCCTATTTGCCATGTTGAATCCTGGACCATTCTTGCGTGCTTGTCTTTCGTCGAGATAAGAATTACTTGAAACACTAGCAACGCCTAATATATGGATACTTGATAATAACCCAGATAAAAAAACTTACTTGGAATATTGGTAGCACTAAGCATTCGGACACTCATTAACAAGCCAGATAGAACATACTAGAAACGTTAGATGGTGATTAAGTCTTGGTACCTAGATAACTGTTGTAGGTATCCTAGTAGGCAGCCCCCTTGTAGGATTTGATGGAAATTTTACAAGCGACTTGTACCAAATATCGTCAGACTCTGATGAAAAGGGTCGAATCTTGTAAGTTACCAAAGCTGTTTGACGCCCAAGAGCCGAATATTGCAAATCCAAGCATTAGGTACTTCCCGTCTAAGAGATCTTGAATTTGAACCAATCAAGGAAGTTTGCTAAGGCTACTTCTCAATTCTCATAAGGTGAATCGGGATACCAAGTAATCTAGCACAAAGGATTCTTCCTCCTAAGGTGTACTAATTCTGGTAAGCATCTAAGACCACTTTGGCGCCAAGTCTTCATATGGCGAATCCTGTGGCATCAGACATCTCGATAAGGGATCTCAATGTTTAGAGATATATCTGGTAGGCAACTAGGGCCACTTTAACACCATATTCTTCATTGGCGAGTCTTTGGCACTAGGCATCCCAATAAAGGATCTTGACCCTTAGGCGATCTGTCCTGGTGAGCAACTAAGGCCATTTTGGCACCAGGTTTTCCTAGAGAGGGGTATTTTCCCTCCAAGGCTTCAAGAGTGTCGTATAGACTCTCATGGTCTTAAGGTTTGCGTCGGGCAACCAGGGCCACGACTTTGCATTCTTAGCATAGTAGGTAACTATGCCGCTTAGGCACATATGCATCGGATCCTTCTTGGAGGAGGGTATGCCCCGACCAAGGCAACAGGAATGCCATGTGGCTTTTCCTGGTCTTAAGGCGATTCAGTTATGGCGATCCTTCTGGAGGGATTGACCCGGTCCAGGGCATCAAGAGTGCAAGGTTGCTCTCCTAGTCTCAAGACGATTCAGTTATGGAGAAATCTTCAGGGTGAACATAGGAGAATCATGTGAGAGGGGGAAAAACTGACTTTTTTTTATTGAATTCTTAGGCGATACAAAGCAAAAACCAGGTACATAAATACCAGTTGAAATAAACTGTTCCTTCAAACTTCAGGATAAAATTTCTTGAGGTGGCCAACATCCTTGGTGTGATCTACTGAGTTGCCATCCATATCTTCTGGCTTGCAAGCTCTTCCAATCCTTTTGCAGGGTATCCACTGGCCGATCTCTAATTTTCTTCCTATGGTTCCTCCATAATCTTGTCTGGTATCTCTCCTTTCTCCAGGATATCAAGATCCTCCCCTGGTACCTCCCCACTTGGTTCATTGGTCACATGTGCGCACTGTTTGGTTAGCGTGGTAGGGTTAGTGGACGCCGCATAACACTTGCGGGCTGTTTGTTTGTTTCCCCAAACCTCTCCCACCCCGTTCCGATCGGGAATTTTAGAGTGTTGTGGTAGATGGATAACATCCTTCTAATTCATGATAGGAAGGGTCTTCCCAGGATTGTATTGTAGGTGGATGGGGTATCAATCACGCGGAATTCCGTCATTATGTTCTATTGGAGCGGAGCTTTCCCAATTATCACTGCTAGGATTTTTGACCCAATTGGCATTAGGGACACCCCTGTGAATCCATACAACGGTGTGGTACAGCTGTTGTAAAAAGAATTCTTTAGTTTGAATTTCTCGAGTGCCCCCTTGAATAGGATATCAACACTGCTCGGTGAACCTAGTAGTTGGCTATCTGTACTGTGATTACCATTGGGTCATCCTGTGGCTGCACCGTGTTATAGACGTCATCCTCCGTGAAGATGATCTGGGTTGCACGAGGTGTATCTCGGGATCCCTTAATGATCCGGAGTACATCATGACCAATAGTGAGTCACGGGATCTTCTTAGTATGGTTTTTCCTTGAGCTGTTGGATGTTACTACTAGAGTAGGGCTTCCACTGATGGTGTGGATGATCTGGATCTGCTACATCAGATCCTTCCCCTTATCTCTCATTCTCTCTTCTGCCTCTTGATACTCCCCTTGTACCTCCTTCCCCGTCTTGATGTCATCTCGTATCTATTGTAAAAATTCAACCAAGTGCCCTTCCTGTACTAGTCCTTCGATCTAGTTGCGGAGACTATAGCATTCGAAGGTGTTATGTCCCACATTGTCGTGGAAGTCATAATACTTGTAGCGGTTTCTCTGGTCAGCTGTGATCTAAATAGGACCGGGCTTTCTGAGCAAACCTTTGTCGCGGATGGTCAGGTATATGGTTTCCCGGGATGCGTTCAGAGGGGTGTAATGATTGTACTCGTCCTCTTCTCCCGTAATCCGTTACCTCCTTTAGTAGGAGTGTTGTTCTAGGAGGGGTTCTTCTCACGGAGTACCTATCCCGATGTTGGGGGGAAGGAGGTGACCAGTAGGTAGACCGGTTATGGGGTTGATTCTGGAATTTTTTTAGCTGGCATAGGCTTCGAAGCCTCTTTCTTTGGGCGTTTAGTTAATCAGGCTTCGTCATGCTAGACCTTAATCCAGAGTTGCTCGTCTATCTCCACCTGTTCCAATGCTCTGTCATAAGCCTCCTGGTAAGTTTCTGGTGGGTGCTTAGCTAATGACCGGAATAGTCTACCAGCCCACAGATTCCTTCAGAAGTTGGCCAAGGTCTCTTTCTCGACGAATACCCCCATTTGGATTTCTTCTTTTGTGAATCTCCACATAAGATCTCAGCGTCTCACCCTGCTCTTGGATCACGTACTGGAGCAGGACGGGGTCCTTAGGATGAGACTTGATTCCCTGAAATTAGGCATAGAAATCTATGGCAAGCTTTGTAAAAGAGTCCACACTACCTGGAGGTAACTTTCTGAACCAAGTCCTGACACAATCTGTCAGGGTTGAAGGGAACATCCTGCACATCGCTAACCGGGTAGTATTATGTATCTCCATCTGGTGCACAAAGCTTTCCATGTGGCTCACGGGGTCCTCTGATCCGGAATACTTCTCAGATGGCATTTCGAACTTGGGGGGTTGTTCTACCTCCCTAACCCTTCTCTCTTCCACGTACCTCAGTGCTTTCCCTTCCTCAGCTCCCCGAGTTCCTTTGCCATCTTGGCCATTTGGTCTTCAAGGCGCTTGGATCCATCGTGCCTGGATCGGGCCTTTGAGCCCTCGTTGTTTGAAGTTTCGGATTCCATAGTCTCCACCTTGCGCTCTTCCTTCCGAGAACGGTTACCTTGTGGGCTCATTCTAGGTCTAGTACTACCACCAACATCGGGCTATGGAGCCTTCTCTTCTGCCACCGGTTTAGAAGTTGGACAATTCCTCCTGGGAAGAATATCGACTGCCGACTTCATCTGTCGGGGTCTAAAATCTGCAGGGCATTCTGGAACCGGAAGTGGTGGTCCAAGTCTGTCAAAGACCGGTACCCGGGTACCCGGTCCAGCTTCTCCTACGATTCTAGGCACTTCGAAGGGTATCCCCTGGGCGATCATCCGGAGGTGGATACTTTCCACGTAGGCGGCAGCGTGCTGTTCCCAGATATCCCGATTGATTTCTTGGACGGTTGGATTCTGGGGCATGGAGCCCGTATTTGGTGGGGAGACCGGTGTCGGGTTGTTATTCCTTGATCCCCTTCCTTGCCTCTGAACTCTCTGGGTGGAATTGAGGGATTGGGGCCCCGAGGGGTCAGGTTGCCCTTGAGAAGATCTGAGTCTCATCTTCTTGCTTGCAGGGTAGAGCTAGATAGCTTTCCTAGAAATGATTAAGGGAATCTTCCCACAGAAGGCGCCAAAATGTTAACAGGAAAATATTAATGGGGCCAAATTCCTATTAACACAATCGAAGTATGCAAAAATAATGAAATAACACTATTTTATTGATAAACGATATAATGTCACAATATAAACGATGACTTCTAGGGAGTTTTGGTGTGAAGTTTTCAGATAAAATTGGCTTCAGCGATCTCGTGCTAGTCAATAAGTGGAAAAGAAAGCGGGTTTACAATTTAGGTTCTTCGGTCCCTTTTGTATCAAGAGTCATGTTCTCTATATAGGTCTCGTTTCTTGCTGTGCACTCCCCTAAATTCGGTCTAGTGGTTTAGCAATTTATGGGATGTTCCATGGTGATAGGTGAGAGGATCGTGGGATTTACCCCTGGAATCAAGTGATTCCTTTTTTATCGGAACTAAAAGAGTTGACTCCATTTTTGAATGGAACACTTGAGTGGTGGAAAAAGGCATTTTCTTTGCTAATTAAACGTCGTTTCTCTTTGTAGCTTGATCTTGGTGTACTTGGTCTTACCTTGATAATTTGTTACTCTGATGCTTTTACTGTTTGGTAGGCTGGTTCTAGGAGGGATCAGGGTCCCTAGGTATCCCGCCTTCTACTGGACTACGGTATCAGTATGTCGGGGTATCCGAATACCGGGTTAATGCAGTAGCAGAGTACTAGGGCTTTGTAGTGGCGGGGTACTGGGATGTTTTTTCTGTGATGTCTTTCTACTTTGAATCTGGATGGAAAATTCTTCTTTGGATCCTTGCCATTTTGTTCTTTCACAGTATGATTGACCCATTTAAGTTTCATGTCTATAGATATAAAGCTTTGAGTAAAGTTAGTTAAAATATATAATGTATTCAGGATGTCAAGCAAGTGCTGGTGAAACTTGGAGCCAAAGGATCAGCTTTATTTGTAGAAGGAGAACAACCAATTAAACAACCTATCATATCAGCTGCAAAAGTTGTAGATACGACTGGAGCAGGCGATACTTTTACTGCTGCTTTTGCTGTGGCCTTGGTCGAGGGCAAGTCCAAAGAGGAATGTTTGAAATTTGCTGGTATGTTGGCAGGGTTACACACACACAAATGTAATTTAAATTCCTGAAATTGATATTTTAGAATGCATTTCACTGAAGTCGTGTCTTTTTGTTTTTCACAGCTGCAGCTGCTTCTCTTTGTGTTCAAGTGAAAGGAGCCATTCCTGGCATGCCTGACAGGAAATCTGTTTTGAAACTTCTTCAGTCTGTCTGAAAATATACTTGATTTTGGGACATGAAGTTGCTATGAATTATCATCATGCATATAAATAAAAGTAGAGGTCAGGTGAGTTTACTTTTATTTGAAAACTGGCAAATGCATATTCTATTTTTCTCAACATTTACTAGTCAAACTATCAGATTTCTTGAAACATTTGAAGTTATTTTACTTGTCTGAAAAAGGATGAAGTTGTATAGTCTGCATTATGTGATCTCTCTGTTTGTCGGTCTGGCGTTTCTATATTAATAGATAAAAGAATCTAAACTCAGAATACCTTACTCAAATCTAGGATCACTTATTTGAGACATTCAAGGAGTTGTATTATATATTGTACTATCTTTCTCAACAAAAAATAATAGGAAACTTTCCATCTGAAATTCAGTATATTGCAATGTATATGATTTCTTGGTTTTAACTAATCCTATTTGAATTTGAGAGAGAAAGGGAGTTTATCATGAAGTTGAACTTTGAAAGTAAATATGGTTAAAAGCAGTCGATTTTAATGGTTTGAGTTATTACTTATTCTAACTTTGCTGAGCTAACTACAAAGAGGAAATTTCCCAAGTTATTAAAATTTTAAAATCTAAATAGATTTAATAAAACAAAGGGAGAAATTATAAAATAGCCCTACAAAACATGAAATTTTTTATTATTCTTAACCGCATGTATATTTTGTGTACGAAGAATGGAACCTATAACCTTAGCATGTATATTTTAAGAGTAATACTAAACAACCCAAAAGTTTAACCAAATTGTTGGTTTTTGCAAGCATTGAAACTTCTTCCCTTAGGATTGACTCTGTTTTCACCGGGTTATATTATTGTTTCAACGCTTGTACACCCCGGGGTAAAATCCAATTATTTATTTATTTATTTATTTATTTTGTGACAAGGTGCTCATGATTAGATCTAGTGTGGTACGTGCATGGACCTAATCATTTCCGATGCGAACACGAGGTATTAAATAATATAAATATTAAATAAATATGAATACAAAGTAATAAATTGTGTTCCAATCAATGAATTGAATATTAGATTGTAGAATTAATGTTTTAAGGCCTGTTATATGGGATATGATAAGATAGGACTAACTTTAATCCTATCTCCTATGTTTGTTATTTGTATGAGATGTGATTATTTAATCCCATGTAAGTAACTTATCCCACCGTTTTATATCATTTTTTTTTCTCTTTTTAGTTTATTAAAATATCTTTTAATAATTAATAAAATATTTTATTTTAAACATTTTAAAAATAATAATTTTCAATTTTAACAAATAAAAATAAATATTATTTTGGTTAACATTGGTTTTAAATATGTAATTTTTTTTTTCAAAAGTTAATTTAAATAATTATTTAACTAGTCCAATTCTTTTATTTTTTTTATTTAATTATAAAATTTTGTATTTATTTAATATATCTTATTATAATATTTAAAAATATTTTTAAATATTAAATATTAATTAAAAAATATTATTTTCTTTAATATTAATTTTAAATATTTTTGTTTATTTTTAAAATTAAATAATTAATTTATATAAAAGTTATTTTATTTTATTTTATATTAATCAATTTTACAATGTATCAAATATATGATAAAATTATTATTTTTTAAATAATCCCATACCACATCAAACAAGAGATAAGACTATTTTAATCCAAACTTATACAACAACACATCACAACACTAATTTTAGTTCAATCTTATCATATCCAATTTAATTCAATTCAATTCAATCTCAAGGAAATAATCATATCATATCCCACGCACCAAACGAGTCTTAATGGCTCTAAGCCTGACAAGTAACAATTGATAGTAACATAAATCCTGCTCCTAATTCTTCAATGTGAACACAAGAATAAAATTTAAATAATAATAATAACAAAAGGTTAGGGATTTTATTTGTTTCGATGGTAATTTCATGTTTACATCCTCCCTCTCCTTTTACCTGCATGCGTGGCTGCGTGTGGTTCACAGCTTCCCTCACCCCTTAGAGTGTTGAGATTTTGCCACCTAAAAAGTGTTGGAGTCCTATGTGGCGATTGAATATCATTCTCCTGTTGTTTTATTGGAGAAAGGTGTGCAGAGTGGCCTTTAGGTCCCATTCAATGCACATGTGATTAAATCTTTTATTTTATCTTCTGCTTAGGGTCTCAAAACAGGCCAATCCGGCCTGTAAGGCCCGTTAACGTAATGGGTCAGGCCAAGCACGGCCTGTTAGGGTAATAGGCCGAGCCGGGGCGACCTATTGAGAGGGAGGGGTGGGTCCACCCTGGGCACGTGGCCTGTGCGGGGGCATGGTAGGCGGGGCCTGTAACGGGTCAGCCTGTTAAGCCCTTAACGAGCCGGGCCCAACGGGCTTCGAATTTTTTTTTCTTTTTTAATTTTAAAACATTTTATTTATACAATATTATTTTTTATACATTGTGATAATTTTGTGTAATTATTAATGTAATAATTTTAATATGAAATATAACATTTTTAATTTTATACAACATTTAATAGTTTTCGATGAATAATATTTTTGTAATTTCGTATTAAATTACAAAAATAAGTATAAATTACAAATCATGATTGCCTCATTAAAAAAACCTTACCAAGAAAAACCCAACAGAATAAAAACTTTGCAAGGAAAACGAGTGCAATCGGAAATAAATAAATAAATTAAGTATTTACAATTACATCAGCTCGATGGCTGGTTGCTACCGGACATCTCATCGATGGTAATGCTAGAGAAGTAATCTATGAGTCCTTCATTGTCCAGTTGATGTTGTCGTCTCAAACTTGCATTTTGTCAATCATTAAGGCATGTCAAAGCTTCCACCGCATCAGGGGTTAATGAACATCTTCTTTCTTCTAGTTTTCGTCCGGCCGTGCTGAACACCTGCTCCAATAAAACTGTTGAAACCGAGATAACAAAGACGTCACATGCTAATCTCAATAGAATGGGCAAGCTGTTTCTCTTGCTCCACCACCATTTTAGAAGTTCATTGCTTGTGAAATCATCGTTCTTCGTGATGGAATACCCCGTACTCAGATCTCTATTTAGCTCCACGTGTTGTCATTGATCTTGACTTTGACTTCTCGAACTCGAACTTCCTAAAGCACGAGAAGTTGTGGCCTTGTTCAAAAAAATCCTCATGAGCATTGATTGTTGTTGGGATTGTTGCTGAGGAGGCATCAGTTCCGCTGTTCCGTCGTAGTACCTGTTCTCATAAATAGAAAAAACCTCGAACATTTGGGATTTCAATATACTAAGTAGGGGTGGGCACAAAGTTCGGAACCGAACCAAATCGAACCGAACCAAACCGAAAAAAGGGTGTTCGGTTCGGTTCGGTTCATAGGATTAATTCGGTTTAAACCGGTTTAAAAAATCAAAAACCGAAAAGTTTTCGGTTTAAACCGGTTCTGGTTTTTCAAAACCGGTTTAAACCGAATAAACCGCCTATATAAGTAAAAAAAAAAAAAAAAAATCCTAACCTTTTCTAATGTTCTTTACTTCTCTCTCTTAGCCGCCGAAAATTGAATTTACTGTCTATTCAATTTGTAATTTTTTTTAAATGAATTATAAATTAAATATTATTAGCTAGGTTTGATTTGGGTTTTTTTTGCTTGGGCTATTAAAATTTATCAAACTTTGGCCTAAAATTAGAATCCAATAGCCCATCAAATTTAAAAACATAAAAAAAGACTAATTAAACTCATCAAACCAATAAGGCCCATTAGGCCCAAAACCGAAATGAATCGAACCGAACCGAACCGATTAAAATCAATTCGGTTCAGTTCGGTTACCATTTCTTATTTGGTTCAAACCGGTTCAATTCGGTTTTGCCCAAAACCGAACCGAACCGAACCGAACCGTGCCCACCCCTAGTACTAAGATTTTCAGCAACATCCGTTTCACTTAATCCCAGAGCCTCACCCAAAGTAGTGGAAAAAACTTCTATAACATTAAATCTGAACTTAGGATCTACAACAATACCAAAGGCATACAAAAGAGGAATTTTTCCCCTAATATTTTACATATTTTTCTTGTATAGCAGCAAAAACGGGAGCTACTAACACATTTTCACTATATTGTCTAAATAAATCAGCCATGTCATAAAGTTAATGAAGTACAAGAAGAGATGTGGGGTAATAAACCCCGAAAAGTTCTACAGTAGCATCATAAAAAAATTTTAAAAATTCAACAAAATAATGGCCATATACCAATCACCTTCTGTGAGTTTTTCACATTCGGTGTTGTTGGCAATGTTCAGGTTATACAAACTAGTAATTTCCAAAGCATTTGGTAAAGCAAATGTCAACATTAAATATTTTGAGTTCCACCTTACTGGCATATCTGTTTGGAACTTTCAGTGTCGTTGGCAATGTTCAGGTTATACAAACTAGTAATTTCCAAAGCATATTGTAAAGCAAATGTCAACATTAAATATGTTGAGTTCCACCTTACTGGCATATTTGTTTGGAACTTACGGGGTTTTAGGTTCTTTGATCTACAAAATCTAGCAAACTTAGCAATTCTTTTG
Source organism: Acer campestre (assembly GCA_954870605.1). Classification (NCBI taxonomy): domain Eukaryota; kingdom Viridiplantae; phylum Streptophyta; class Magnoliopsida; order Sapindales; family Sapindaceae; genus Acer; species Acer campestre. Next base: position 27,259,491 of record OX940801.1, read on the forward strand.
TTAGATGCCACAATCCAACCCAAAGCCCCCCTAATATTGTTGATTTGACTTTCCACCTCCTTTAAACCTGATTTTTACAATCAAGTTTATAATGTGACATGCACAACGGGTGTGGAAAATTTTTTCCGCAATATTATGGATGTTAGAATTAATGAAATATTCTATAGCTTTGGAGTTAGCATATGCATTATCCAAAGTAATTGACATGATGCAGTTATGAATGCCATAATCTTGTATAATGGATATAATAACATCAAAAATATTTTGTGCAGTGTGTAAATAATCCATGACACAAAAACCAATGAGCTTTTTTTTTTGTAAAATTCATTAAGTGTTTACATAGTATCTAGTGACACATAAATAATCTTGTTTTGAACGTCTGCTCCAGATGTCAACATTAATGCAATTGAAAAGGAAATGTTTTGCAATTTAGAAATCAATTCAATCCAAAGCTTTTGAAAAGTATGAATCAAATCACTCCTAGTTGTGTTTCTAGAAACATGGACATATTGGGTGTTAAAAGCATTATTAATAAAATATTGAAAATGAGGGTTATCGTGAAAACCTATGGGTTGGTCAGTTGCAACGCAGTACAACACCGTCTGCTCTCTGACCCAGTTGGGGTCATACTGCCATATACTCACAGAACCATCTGGGTTCCGCTGCAGTTGGATTTGTCAAGTTGTATCGACTTGCCCATGGCATTTTAGTCTATGTCTCATGAGATGACCAGTTCCCTTACCTGAACTCGTGAGTACATATTGACTATACTTACATTGGGCACGCTCAACTTCACAACCATCTGCCATTTTTACCATTATAGGGTTAAAGCAATCCCACACTGTTAGGTTTTTGGTTGTTGTTGGCATATATTCCATATCAAAACGTGTTTATCTTGTAATGTTTATGTGGTCATATTGATGATGATACAAAGCTTCAAAGAAAGATTTGACTACGGTACATGCAAGATGATGGCTTGAAAAGGGGAAGTAGCTTCATTGCTCATCAAAGGTATAATTGACCTCATTCCTCTTACAAGGCATAGGCACACACACACAAATCATTCATATGTGTCCCTGCATTGTTGTGCATCATTTATATAACACATTCACATGATTTTGTATGCTCTTGCATTGAACTTAAATGCTCATACATTTTAGAGTTGCATGTTCTAGGACTATGTCTAGGAAATGGCATTCATATGTGAACTTGTGTTTGTATGTTTATGTTTCTTGTGTTTTGGACTTGTACTTGATCTTAATTGATTCCTTATTGAGTCCCATTTATTTCGGTTACTCATACGTTAAGTTTCGAGTCCAAACGTTATAGCTACGCTACTTTTCGTTCTCATTCGTTGAGTTGTGTTCGTCGTCATTTTCTGAGATGAATTCTCAACCTTTTGTCAAATTTTCGTAGTCGTCGTCGTGCGTGAGGGAGTCACGATTCGTAATCCGAAAACGGATTCAAAATCGGAGTTCGGATGCCCGAATACGGCTGAAGAACGCGAGAGGTGCGCGAGGTTGCTCGGCCAAAGGCCAAGCAAGGAAGCCACGTGTGGACCACGTGTGCCACACGGCCAGAGCCCCTCTCTGGCCACGTGTGGCACATGCTGACCACATGTGGGCTTGGCTGAAAGGTCACTTTTGTTTTGGACAATTTTGCCCTTATTCCCATTCTTTTTAAATCTCTCCAATTCCCTCCATTTGTTTTTTAAAAAGAAAAATTGTGAAATCCCGTCTAGAGTTTCTCTCCAATTTTCTCAACTTCCAAACACCATAACATTCTCATACGAAGTCGGAATTGAGTGATTCAAGTTGGAGATTGTTTGTAATCGAGTCCTCTACCTTTTCTGGTTGATCTTGCAGCTGTTTGATTGATTTTTCGGAGTGATCCACTCAGAAAACCGAACTAGCTCTTGTAATCAAGGTAGAGTTCATAACTTTGTGATTTCATCTTTTTAAACCTTCAATTTGCTTGGGGTTTCTTCTTCTATATGTATATGTATGTTTAATGAATGCTATTGAGAAAGGTAGCTTCATAATCAATCTAATTGAATAGTCTAATTAGAGACACATGTTGACTAGAATCTTTGATTCTTTGTTTTTAACATGATTGGGAGTTGTGTTGTGATTAAATTGATATCTAGGATTGTTTGAGACTTGATTGATCAAATTTATGATTAATAATCCTTTATATGTGACTTTGATCCATGATTGATGAAATCTAGGATTATAGCCTTTATATGTGTTTTTAGAGATATTTAGGATTGATTTGTTTTTATCATATCTTCTATCTCTAAATCTTTGGCTAGAATACTTGTTGAATACATTTTGTGATTCTAGCATTTTTATGTATGTTTATAACATCTTGAACTTGTGCCTCATATATATGAATTGTTCAAGAGTTATTTGTATGAATGAATCTAGGAGTTTTATGTGTTAGTTGATTTCACATGCTCTAGGTTTTCATTCATGATTTTGCATCTAGATTTCTATTGTTTGTGTTTTCACATCTCTAGATCTAGTTGTTCCATGGAATGTATTGATCACATGTTCTATATTGTCTTGATTGTTTGCATCATTTGCATTCACATGATCACACTAGGAAGTCCTTGTAAAAGGCATGAAGTCTTGGCTAGAGTTGGGATGACTCGGATAGCTAAGCAAGAAGTCTTGCCTAGAGTCTTGAGGACTTGGATAGGTAAGCAAGAAGTCTTGTCTAGAGTTGGGAGGACTTGGATAGACAAGCAAGAAGTCATGGCTAGAGTTGGGAGAACTTGGATAATCATGCATGGGAGGCTTTCTAGAGGCACGTGTGCCTTATATAGAGAGTTGGCTTATATATTGGTAGGCCCGGGTGTTTGGTTAGACATAGAATCCGATAGAGCGGGGTACATGGGATATGTATGCACTCTTGAGGAATTTCTAATCTACCAACGATGTTGGTTTGGTATGAGTTCCAATATGTGGTGGTGTACATCATTGAGGGATTTTGTATCTTCCAATAGGGATTGGGTAAACATAGACTCCACATGGGTTGGTGATCTAGGATTGGTCACTTTGTGGTATTTCTAATTTACTTTCCAAATATATATATAAGTACCCAATGGTTGTAATTCAACCCGTGGATGTTTCCTCCTTGGAGGTTTTACCACTTTAAAAAATCTCTTGTGTTAATTCTTTCTATCTCTATCTTTTATATTTGTTTTTGTGTATGTTTTAATCTTGTAGTACAATCTTCACTTGTGATGTATTTGGAAACAAGATTTTGTAAAGTGTGATTTGCAAGCATATCCATTTTGATCATAATTGTAAATATAATTATTTTATTCATTGATTTTTGTGTATAGGTATTCTTTGATTGATTCTTGTACATATCGGGCACTATTGTAAATACAAGTATTATTTGTATTAAGTTTAATATACTTTATTCTCTAGCAAGTTGTAGTGTTCTTATATTGTAATACTTTAAGTACAACTTGTAGAATGTGGTCTTTATTGAATATACTTGTATATGAGATACATTGGTTCTTGGTATATGTTTTGTAGACTAAGTGTGGTGAATTGAGCATACTTGTGCAAATTGTTTTTCTCATAACAATCTTGTTCAAGGTTTATTATATGCTCACCAAGGTTTTGACACTAGTCATGAAAGAGTTTTTAAAACTAGTGTATCAACCTATTCACCCCCCCCCCCCCCCCCTCTCTAGGTTGTTTAGTATAACCTTGTAGGCATTTTCACACACTGTCAATTTCTTCTTCCTTTTCTTACTCGAATTCAATGTCGAGGAAGAAGGTCCCACACCTGTAGTACTAGCAGGATCGATATCGGGGAATTCAATGAATAATCGGTTGATCTCCTCGTCCGGTAAATAATCGCTGGGGTTTAGGTTCAAGTCTTCAGGATTCATTTTCCTATTATTATAATCAAATAAATGATTAAATGTCTTTTTTTTTTTTAGTATCCGTGGGTGTTCGGGTCAGCTTGCACGCATCTCGTGTCCTCGACTAATCCCACAGGCCCTAAAGTTAATAGTCGGGTAAACCTCAAGTGGCCCCAAGAGAAATGTGGCTACCAGGGATTGAACTCAGGCCGTCCAAGTTTACGGCTCGCCCTAGTGACCGGTGCCACCACCCCTTGGGGTTCACAGATACAATTATACATTTATACAAATAACAAATTAAACATACAAATATACAATTATACATTTACACAATTAAACATAGTAATTTTTAAAAAATATTATTTTGTTGTTAAACTATAAAAATAAATAAATAAATAAAACATAATCATTATAATATATTATTAATTTCAACAATTTAAAAAAAAAAATCGAAATTAATTTTTCCAAAAAAAAAACATATTAAGTTTGTGCACATTGCGTTCTACTGCAAAGCATAACAGAGAGTAAAATCTTGAATATCTTTGCATTGACAAATATTGAATACTCTATCCACTAAATTTTCAAAGTGACTCGTCGATACCAAGTTTATAATCATAATCATCAAAATTAAGATTGTAAATGAACGTCCAGAAATTTTTCCATCTCGATGACAAAACACAGATTTTAACATCATCTATGGTTTCGAGACATGATGAGATGTTGTTAAAACCTATGTTTTATCATCGAGATGGAAGAATCTGTGGATGTTCAACAGTATGACTCGTTACTTTGGTAGGACTCGTAACTTTGAGAATTTTATGGATAGAGTACTCATTATGCAAATATATGTGCGCAAACTTAATATTTTCTTCTTGTTAAACTCTACAAAAAGCCTTAATCATTAATATATTATTAATTTCAAAAAAAATTAACAAAATTCAGAATTAATTTTTCAAAATTATTATTTTTTCTTATTTGTTAAAACTCTACAAAAAAAAAAAAAAAAAACATAATCATTAACATATTATTAATTTCAAAAAGTTTTAACAAGATTCAGAATTAATTTTTCTAAATTATTATTTTGATATTTTCTTCTTGTTTCTTAAACTCTACAAAAAACCTTAATCATTTATATTAGTAATTTAAAAAAAATTTAACAAAATTCGGAATTAATTTTTCAAAATTATTATTTTCTTCTTATTTGTTAAACTCTACAAAAAAAAAAAATCATTAATATATATTATTAATTTCAAAAAAAAAAATTAACAAAATTCAGAATTAATTTTTCAAAATTATTATTTTCTTCTTATTTGTTAAACTCTACAAAAAAATAAAATAAAAAATCATTAATATATTATTAATTTCAAAAAAAAAAAATTAACGAAATTCAAAATTAGTTTTTCTAAATTATTAATTTCTTCTTGTTTCTTAAACTCTACAAAAAAAACTTAATCATTTATATTATTAATTTCAAAAAATTTTAAAAAATTTCGGAATTAATTTTTTCAAAATTATTATTTTCTTCTTATTTCTTCAACTCTACAAAAAAAACATTAACATAATCATTCTAATATATTATTAATTTCAGAAATTTTTTTAAAAAAATTCGGAATTAATTTTTCTAAATTATTATTTTCTTCTTAAACTCTACAAAAATAAAACATAATCATTCTAATATAATAATAATTTCGAAAATTTTGAAAAAATTAGGAATTAATTTTTTTTAATTATTATTTTGTTGTTCAACCCACAGAAAAAAAAAAAAAAAAACCTTAAAACTTAAAACTAACATATTACTAACAACAATATTAACTACACACATACTAATCACTAAATACTAAATAATAATAATTACCATATAAAAAAATATTGATAACAAAAGTAGAGAAGTAGACATACTAACCTTAAATTGGAGGCTTGAGAGTTGAGAATGTTGAATTAATTAATCAATTTGATACCTAACAACATAACAAATAATAACATTAGTTATAAACATATTAATATTTAATAATAGTTAATAATTAAATAACAAATGAAAGTAAATTAAAAAAAAAAAAGAATAAAAAAAAAGAAGAAAAAAAAGACAATACCTTAGAGTAAGAGCCTTAGAATATGTAGAGACTAGAGAGTGGGAGGTATATAATATATAATGTATAGTACTATAGTGTATAGTATATTAGTATAATAGTATATAGTATATAGTATATAATATATTAAATAAATAAAATAAATTACAAAACAATTGAAGAGTGAGTGAGAGATGTTGGAGATTGTAGAGAATAGAGAGAATAAGAGAGTAGGGAAGTAGAGAAAATGTAGAAAATGTGGTGAGGGTGATGGGGGTATTTATAAGAAAATGTTAGGTAAGGGTATAATTGGAAAAAAAATGTAAAAGATTTAAAAAATGTAATTTTTAATAGTTTTGGATTTTTTTTCCTCCTCTAACGGTCATCTGGTTAATTACAAAATCCAACCCTCAATTCAAATTTTTTTTTAAAAAAATTGAAATTTGAAAAAATTATTTCTGGCAGGCCTTGACAGGCCAGCTGGTTAGGGCCCACCAGAAATAATTTTTTCAATTTTTTTTACAGAAACCACCACCCCTCAATTCAAATTAAAAAATATATATTTAGGTCGACCTATTTGGGCCTGTTAGAAACCATTTTTTTTTTAAAAAAATTAGGTCCACAGGCTTGGCGGGCCGTACTGAGCCAGCCCGTAGGTCACTAAACCTATGCCTAACACGGCACGCCGGCTTAACAGGCCAGGCCTTGGCCTGTTAGACTGGCGGGCTGGACCGGCCCAAGCATGAGACCCTAATAGATCGGGCCAGGCAGCCCACCAAAGCCCGTCCCATTTCGCCAGCATTACTTCTGCTGAGCTAAGATAGTTCTCATATGAGCATTCGTCCTTTTCTTGGTCACGAAATTTTGATCTTCATCCATTCTTCAGTATCTTAAGCCCCGTTTGATTTTTTGTTTGAAGACTGAACAGTGCTAAATGCTATTGAAGATTGAATAGTGACTGAAAATTGAAAACCGAAAAACATGTTTGTTTGTTTTTTTTTTTTTTTCACTCAAAACTGAATAAGTGATAAGTCGTTTGTTTTTTTAAGTTACAAATATTTGGAAATTAATACTTTTACATCTATACCCTTATAACTATTATTTTTTATATATTTACATTTTAATATATTAAGGATAACTATAACAAGTAATTTAATAATTGTAAAACAAAATTATTTAGTTATTAATAATATTTTAAATTTATATAAATAATTAAAAACATTATATGAATTTTTGTTTTTTGTTTTAATGAAATCCCATTTATACACTTTAAGTATTGTAATCTTTATATATATATATATATATATGAAAGTGCTAATGCCACCTTATCTACTATATGAAAATTACCTGACATTTGTAACACTAATTTTTAAAATAAGTAAAACAGATGTATAGCAAGTTGAACATCAATTATTTTCCCTCTCCCCTTTGTTTTTATATTTCTTGAGTGACACTAAAATCTATATGTACTAAAAAATTTGATCTCATATCTCTAACATAATCGTAATTTAGTTATCTTGAAGAATTGATTACAATGGAACTATGGAAGTATAAGAACAAACTAGTATAAATAACAAGTGTAATAAAAAAATGATGTTACACTTTAAGCTCAATTCACATATTCAGTATATACACATGTACAAATGAATTGGAATTCTCTTGCTTTAAGGCCAATTCAAATATATAGTAATAAATTGCCTACTATATACATAACTTTTTTATTTTTATTTTTATTTTTTGCTTATTAATTAAAATTAACATCTCAAAACCCACCAAAAAAAATTCATAACAAAATCACCATGAAAACCATTCTCCAGTTATTAATTTGCTTGGGTCTAAAACATACCTATATAATTTTCAAAACAAGTAAACGAGATGCAATCAAACACTAAAATAATTATTGAAATTAATTATCAAATTATGAAAAGAAAAAAAAAAAAAAAAGGAGTCCTTACTGGAATCCGAAATACGCTAGGAAAACCATTATCTAGTTGTTTGAGTTTTGAAGCAACTAGGTTTTGTGATGCTATAATTGTTTTTGGTGAGAAGAAAAAAATATATTAATATGAATAATGTTTTAACAGAAGATAAAATTGAATATAAGTTAGATTGGTGAGGATAGTTTTGGAAGTAAAAAAAATTGCATTAAATTCCAGTGGATTTCTATTAACTGAAAAGTGAAATTTTTTCACTTTTCTAAACAAGTGGTTTTAGGGGTTCTTTAAGTGATTTTATCACTTAAAAAAACAAACAAGATAACTTAATAGAGCACATTAAGTGTCATTAAGTATTAAGTGGAAAAATCAAATAGGGTTTTAGTCCTCATAGCACCATTCAGGTTAGGCCTGGCGCGGTTCCGGTTTGGTTCCGGTTTCGGTTTCGGTTTCGGTTTCGGCTCCAAAGGAACCGCCGGTTTTGAACCGGTTTTTTTTTTTTTCTTAACATTAAAAAATATTACATTTTATTTTTTTATAAATAAAATGTTAGAAAGGACATTATAGAGTATTGAGCCATGACCCATAACCCTTGTCCAAATAATTATGTTTTCCATTCCCTTCTCCTCATTTTTATATAGGTTAGGCATCTCATTCACTTCTCTATCTTTCCAATGTGGGATGTGGGATAAGGGATAAGAAGTCATATTATGCATTTTTAACAAATATTTATCAATTTATTTTTCCTTAAAACTTAAAACAAATATTTGATATGGAGAGCAAACACTTGAAATATTATGCATTTTTTAACAAATAGTTTTAAATTAAAGGAAAAAAATTGATAAATATTTATTAAAAATGCATAATATGACTTTTTATCCTTTATCCCACATCCCACATTGGAAAACCAGATAAGTGAATGAGATGTCTAACCTATATAAAAAGGAGGAGAAGAGAATGAAAAACATAATTACTTGAACAAGGGTTATGGGCCATGGCTTAATACTCTACAATGTCCTTTCTAACATTTTATTTTTTTATAAATAAAATGTTATATTTTGTAATGTTAAAAAAAAAAAAAAAAAAAAAAAAAATAGGAACCGGCCGGTTTAGAACTGGAACTGGAATCCGGTTCGAACCGGTCGATTCCGAAAAAATTGGAACCGGAACCGGAAAACCTCCGGTTCCAATTTTTCTGGTTCCGGTTCCGGTTTCAGCCGGTTCCTCCTATTCAAACCGGAACCAAGTCAGGTCTAGTTCAGGTGGTTCCAATTATAAGGAGTAGGGATCTTTTTGGACTTGGCACGCCAATCTTTGCTGTAAATTATCCTTTGATTTAGTGTCAAAATTTTGACGTTAATAGTTTAAAATTAATATATATATATATATATATTTATATATAATTAATAGATTTGATCAAATATTTATATTATTATTTAGTTTAAATTAAGTCAATTAACTTTTAAAAATTAATAAATCTTTTTTAAATTGTAAGTGATATTTAAAATATGAAAATCATAATAATATTTTAAAATAACAAAATTAAACAAATAAATATTTTTATTAAAAATATAAAAAGAAACAGCAGAGACAAAGAAGACTCCACTAGTTGGAGGCCAATCGCCTCCTTTGATTAGAATAATAACAAAAGTATTGTATAATTTATTATTTATGAAAGGGTAGTTTTGGAAAAAAAAATTGTTAAAATCCATTAACCACTTGCTATTGCATACAAAAGTGGCAGCTTTCAAATTATTATTTTTCAGATGTTATTTTTCACTTTTTAAAATTTCACACGACTTAAAAATACAAAATCAAATGTCTAAATTGCACTTTTCAAATCCTTGTAATACTTCAGATGCAAATTGATCTTTCAAGGTTTCCTTAAATCAGAAAACAAAAAAGCAAATTCCATCTCTTCAATCAAATTGCATAAAAGAAAATTCAAACACATATATCTTCATCAATCCAAATCCAAACACACTTATCCTTCATCTTAACATGTCTTGAATTTCGAATTGAATTTCGAATGTTAGAAGTGAAATGTGAGTGTATAATGAATTGATTATGATGCAGAAACTTCTAACAACTATAAAACAGAGAAATTGAACTCCAATTCCATTCTTTTACCCTAATTTATACCCAATTGTATCATCAATAGAATCCAAGTCTGAAAACGAAACATACCTAATTCGAAATCGAAAACTAGCAGCAATTCTTTATGTTTAATAATTTGAGGGCAATGAAATGATTAGGTTAAATAATGAAGAAACGTACCAGCAATTCGTTATCTTCTCTATCTCTTTCATTGTCTTCTCTTGTCGCCTCGTCCGCACAGGATCGGAGCATCAGATGCTGCCGTCGATGTCGCTGCCGGTGACGGTTGAGATGGATGTGGAGTCGTCGCCAGGACTCGCCTTGCCACCGTGCCGTACAACTGCATCTTCGCCACTTTTTTTTTGTTCGTCTCTTCTATTCTTCAGTTTCCCACGGAGATGGTGGAGATCTCCACCAATTTTTTTTTTTTTTTTTCTATTTTTAATTTTTTAATTTACAATTTATATTTATTTTATTTTATGATAAATATATATATATTTTTTCATATGGCATTTTTTATGTTTAAAGACAAAAATACCACTAAAATTGTTAAGTTGGACTAACAGTTGAATCACAGAATGATGAAATTGAGTGGTTTTTTAAAATATAGGGACCAATCCAGTAAAAAATAAATAAGTGAGTAAATAATATATATTTAAAAAAATAAAAATAAAACATAGGGACTAAATGAATAATAGCCACAAAAAAAAAAAACTAAGTCCCTTTTTTTTTTTTTTTGGCATAAAAGATAAATAAGCCTTTAGTTAAATTTAAAGATGTAAATTACAGTCATGGTGAGCTGAAAGAATACACCAAAATATTTGTAATGGATATGGATGGCAAATCCCCTATAGGCCCATGGAGGTTTGGAGGCAAAATTTACCCTCAAATGGGGTTTGGGGGTGGGGGAACCTCCCCAACCCCAAATTACCAATATATATATATATATGAAACTGGGGGGGTGGTAACACCCTAAACTGGATAAAGTAATAAATCAAGTGTAAGTTGCGGAATTTAAATATCACTTGATTTTTATATGGAAACCCAAATTGAGAAAAATTACGGGCTGTTATGTGCACCACATACGAATCTAATTGCAATGGTGTTTACAACCTAATCCCGGTCTATAACCCACCACTACTATCAAAATTACCCTCAAATGGGGTTTGGGGGCGGGGGAACCTCCCCAACCCCCAATTACCAATATATATAGATATATATATATGAAACTAATAATGCACGGTGTACATAAAAGAGAGAGGAAGTAATAAATCAAGTGTAAGTTGCGGAATTTAAATATCACTTGATTTTTATGTGGAAACCCAAACTGAGAAAAATTATGGGATGTTATGTGCACCACACATGAACCTAATTGCAATGGTGTTTACAACCTAATCCGGTCTATAACCCACCACTACTACCTGCAGGCCTATAAAAGTGGACCTAGTCCAATTTGCTTAAAACCCAAGCAATCTTAGCCACAAGTCTTACTTCTTAATGAAGAAATAAAATAGCTTATGTGAATATAAATTATATCCAAAATGCAAAAAGAGCTAAGGAACCCTAAATGCTTATCTAGGATGATAAGATGACAATTAAATTAATCCTAGATATCAAATGCTAAATGACATGTCATAAAGCTTAGTTAAACATAGATTAAACAAACCTAAATAGCTATCACAACACAACACTCAATCAATACACCATATACAATCTCTATCTTGTATCTAGAATTATATTCTAAGAGCATACAAATAATTAAAGAGGTAACTTGATAAGAAAGACACTAAAATTAGATGAAGTTAGTGAAAACCTTACCAAGCAAGATGTGATATTGCAAAACCATGCATGGATGCATCCTATATGATCATAGATAATGCTTAATGAACTTTGATGCACAAAGGAATGACTTTGAGTGTTTAAAGGTAAGTTCTTGTGAATTTTTTCTCTTAAAAAATGTTCTAAGGGAAAAATATAATTTTTTGAACTCTCACAAATGACCTAAAGACATAGAGGCATATATATAGGGTGTCAAACTGAAACAACTACATTTTGAGTAAAAATAGTTGTCGCCCATTTCTGTCACCATTTCTCAGGGCAACACTTCATGGCGACACTTGACAACACCATAAAATCTCTCTGTCGCCACAGCCACAAAACCACGACAGAACTGCGACAGCACATTAGCTTGTGTTCTTTAGAGCTTCAAGCCTTCTGTCGCCATGAGCTCAAGGCGACATCAACAAAGGGCGACAATGCCTTGTTTTCCACTTTATGCACAATGTGTAAAGTGGAGAATGCATCATAATGCCTAAAATGTCATGATTTATCAAACAAGATGCAATCAATTAAACATGCATGAAGAGATGTCAAGAATCATGAATACACACATATAAAATACACAACATATAAAAAAGTATAGATATGTATGCGTTGTGTGTGTGCAATTAAGTCTCTTCATTTCAAGTAAGCACAAGTAATTTCCTTTGGTGTGCTTCTCCTCTTGAGGTATTGAGAGGGCCTTTGTTGTGCAAAGCACCAACAATTATACGCCTAAAGCTACCCTTACATCAAACCCCAATGTAGTTTGTCACCGAAATAAGCCAATCAAACTTGAGGAACTTACAATCTCCCCCTTTGACTATTTCGTGACAAAACCACCACTCACATTGATCCTCACAACAAAATTGAAGCTAAAGGTCAACAATGATATTCTACATTACAAAGAGATATAAAAAATAAAATTTCAAGTCTTCAATCTCTTACAAAACTATCAATCCTTCAAAACAAAAAGATTACACTTTCCAAAGTAAGTGTATGTGAGGTGATCAAGTGAGATAAAACAAGCATTTGCAATAAAGAATTTTGCATTAAAGAAAACATGCAACATCATGCAATGAATGTGCAATACAAATACTCCCCCTTAACGGGTTACTCTCCCTCAATATGTAAACTCCCCAATCATGCAAATTTGCTACTATAATTTAGCAATTAGCATTCTCCCCCTTATTACAATCTTCTCCCCTTTTTGTCATAAGATGGGCAAAGGAGTATCCCCCAACCGGGTCACTTGTAGCAAAGAGAGATAGTGGCATACAAATCATTTGCATAATCATATAATGCATTTTATGAAACTCAATTAATTGGAGAGAAACAATGAGATTTATTTTTTAAAATGTGTGATTAAAAGTGCTTTGCATACAATACATGTTGTATTCAAGTCCAAAATACAATGTTATTTGGCAAAGCAAATGACAAAGGTTTCTTTAAAGAATTCAAACCAATTTCACCATTTGTCATGAATTTAAAGCAAAGATATAGAGTTTATCAATCATTCAATTTAATGAGCAACTATATCCATCTTTATAGGCGAAACATAGCATGAGCGACTTTACACCCTATTCAATTTTTCGGGGTAAGATACCCGTATGATAGTCGCCATATTCAATAAATAAAGAAAGAGAGACATTGAATTTTAAAATCCTTTGAACGAAATAAGATCCTTTATTCATTTGAGTCTCATTAGCTTTTCACACATAATTTTACATTTAACAATTGCAATCATCAATTCATGCCTTTTCATTTGAGCATGTCATTTGAATTTCATGCTTTTCACATTTTAAACATGTCATTTGAGAATCAACATATCATGGAAATCATTATAGGTCATTCAAAGAGTACTTCTTAAGTATATCTCCTTGTCCAAAAATACATGTTTGAACATAAATATGACATGGATTGCAATACAAGCATGGTTTACACTTATTGAAGAAAAATCATATAAGTATATGTGCAACCAAGCTACTCAAGCAATTAATAAAGAAGCATAACATATTTAATTTTTTGCATGCAACAAGTATGCAATTGCTCTTTTTACTTGAGTACCCCGTATGGGGTCAATTACCACACTTCATCAATGAAGGTCATGAGGTCCTATAGACCTACCAAGTCTTTTGGACTTAGTTAAACCTATGAGAGACACGTTAGCATCATAGAAGGCAGGTTCATTTTTGCTTATCTACTTAGGTGACACATTTTCAATTATAGTGGTCAAAGGTTTAATAGCTCTAGATGGCAAAGGATCATGCAAATGAGTTCTATCCTTTCGAAGGATATGCATCTTAGCTCTAACCTTTTTTTTTTTCGATCATGCTTTCAATTCTTCGCATTTTGATATAATGAAAGCAACTTGGTCTAATATGACCATTAATACCATAAAAAGGACAAGGGTGAATAAAGTTAGGAATCATACCATTCCCTTGAGCATGCATTGGTGTTTTCCCTTGTCGTTGTGGTTGTCTTGGTTGTTGGATTGAATCTCTCCATCTTTGTTGATAACCAAGACAATGTTGCTTGCTCGGTTGAGCTTGCACAATCTAACTCTTCCCTTTACGGGTTGAGGGAAGTTAGCATGAGGAGCCCTTTGGGGTTAAACTTATGCTTGACCTTTTGGTGCTACCTTTACTTGGGAACTTTTTGAACACTCTCCTAGGTCAATCTTCTTCCTAGGGTGTTGAGGAGGAGGAGACATCTTGATGTTCATACTCTTGACAAAGGTTGTCTTGCTTGAGGAGGAAGCATCCTTGTCATCAATGTAGCCAAGACCTCTCTTATCACTTGGCCTTTTTCCAACTTCCAACATGTGGTCAAACTTCTTGGTGCTTGAAGCCATCTTAGCCATTACAGCTTTAACTTTTTCAAACTCTCTTTTCAACCCTTCTTCTCTCCTCTTAGATAAAGCTAACTCATCCTTTAGCTTATCTTCATCCATCATGGATCTTACCACTTTTTTACTCAAGTGGTCAACTTGTGTTGAAAGCTCAAGGTTTTCTTTTTTCAATCTTCGAATCTCCTTTTTATTCTTTATCCTAGAGCTTTGAAAGTTGACTATGTAGTCATTAAGATCCATGCTTTCCACATTCCCGTTTATGGAGTTAGATGACAAATTCTCAACATTTGAGTAATTTCCTATATCTTCCATCTCACTAATGGAGTCATCTTCCTCATCAAGACCTTCACTTCGGTCATTTGATGTTATATGAGCCATATCCCAATGAGTAGCTACATCAACTACCTTTTTAGCAATTTCTTCATCTATATCTTCTTTGGGATCACTAGTCAAGGCATCTTTGCCATCTATTTCAACTTTTACACGAGTGGCTCCAAATGCCGTGTAATTAATGGCAAGCTCTTCATCACTTAAAGGATCTTCTTTACTTTCATCCTCACTCCATGAGGCGGCCATCAAGTTTCCACACTCTGGGGAGATGTGCCCGAATCCTCCACATTCGTAGCATTGAATCCCCTCTCTTGAAGACATTTCTTGGTTCGACTCGTCATCCTTGACCTTGGTCTTCTTCTTGAAGCCATCTTCCTTTAAGCCATAACCCTTCTTTTGTTGACTCAAGAACCTCTTAAACCTTTTAACAATTAGCGCCATGTCTTCATCCAAGTCATCCTTCTTTTTGTCATGCTTCGAAGTCTTCAAAGCAATATTCTTCTTCTTTTTAGGAGGTGAGGTGGTAGCCTTTCTTGACTCATAGGCTAGAAGTTTTCCAATTACTTCACTTGGCTTCATATCCTTATACCCATTATTCTCTTCTAAAGCCGTCACTTTGGACTCAAACCTCTCGGGAAGCGATCTCATAATCTTTTGCTTGATCCTTTTATCTGAGTAAGGGTCACCAAGTTGATAACTTTGGTTCACTATGTCCATCAACTTAATCATGAAGTCGTTGAAGCACTCGTTCTCCTCCATTCTAAGAGTCTAGAATTGAGTCTGGAGGACTTAGAGCTTCGAGTCCTTAACCATTTCGGTTCCCTCATGTGCAACCTCTAGGATGTCACATGCCTCCTTGGCGATCCTAGTGTTTTGAATCAGTTTATACTGATTTTCGTCCATTGCACATAGGATGACATGTATCGCCTTTCTATTCCACATTGATGCCTCAAACTCTTGTGCATTCCACTGAGCCTTCAGTTTGAGCACATCCTCTTCTCCACCCGTAGGAGTCATCATTGGTGGAGCGTAGCCATCTTCAACCGACATCCAAGCCCAGTCATAGATTTTGCATATGTACGACTCCATCTTGCATTTCCAAGAGGCATAATTAATCCTGGTGAGTAGGGGAGGTCTCGTGCTAGAAGCACCCTCGTTGCCACCACCATTTCCACTCATAGTGTTTATGAATGAATGAAATGAATGCAAATGTATGAATGACCAAAATCACACAAAATGCATAACACACCAAAATGAGCAAAGAATCACCTAAGTATATCTAGGAACCCGCTCTGATACCGATTGAAACTAATAATGCATGGTGTGTATAAAACTATCTAGAGAGAAGGGGGGTGAATAGATTTTAAACTATTATTACCAATTTTTGCGTTTAATCAATATTACGAAAATACCCCAAACTAGTTAAAGCAATAAATCAAGTGTAAGTTACAGAATTTAAATAACACTTGATTTTTACGTGGAAACCCAAACTAGGAAAAACCACGGGCTGTTATATGCACCACATACGAACCTCAAATCCATTAATTGCAATGGTGTTTACAACTTAATCCCGGTCTATAACCCACCACTACTACCCACAAGCCTGTAAAAGCGGACCTAGTCCAATTTGTTTGAGGCCTAAGCAATCTTAGCCACAAGTCTTACTTCTCAATGAAGAAATAAATAGCCTATATGAATATGAATTATATCCAAAATGCAAAAAGAGCTAGGGAACCCTAAATGCTTATCTAGGATGATAAGATGATAATTAAATCAATCTTAGGTATCAAAAGCTAAATGACATGTCATAAAGCTTAGTTAAACACAGATTAAGCAAACCTAGATAGCTATCACAACATAACACTCAATCATTACACCACATACAATCTCTATCTTGTATCTAGAATTATATTCTAAGACATACAAGTAATTAAAGAGATGACTTGATAAGAAAGACACAAAAATTAGATGAAGTTAGTGAAAACCTTACCAAGCAAGATGTGATGTTGCAAAACCATACATGGATGCATCATATATGATCATATATGATGCTTGATGAACTTTGATGCACAATTGAATAACTTTGAGAGTTTAAAGTTGAGTTCTTGTGAATTTTTTCTCTTGAAAAATGTTCTAAGAGAAAAATATGATTTTTTGAACTCTCACAAATGACCTAAAGACATAGACATATATATATATATATAGGGTGTCAAAATGAAACTATTCTGTTTTGAGTAAAAATAGTTGTCACCCTTTTCTGTCATCATTTCTCAGGGCGACACTTCATAGCGATACCTGACAACACCATAAAATTTCTCTGTCGCCATGGCAACAAAACCGTGACAACACATTGGCTTGTGTTCTTCAGAGCTTCAAGCCTTCTGTCGCCATGAGCTCAAGGCGACATCAACAAAGGGCGACAATGCCCTGTTTTCCACTTTATGCACAATCTGCAAAGTGGAGAATGCATCCTAATGCCTAAAATGTCATGGCATTTCTAACAAGATGCAGTCAATTAAACATGCATGAAGAGATGCCAAGAATCATGAATGCACACATAAAATACACAACATACAAAGAAGTATAGATATGTATGCATTGTGTGTGTGCAACTAAGTCTCTTCATTGCAAGTAAGCACAAGTAATTTTACCTTTGGTGTGCTTTTTCTCTTGAGGTCTTGAGAGGGCCTTTGTTGTGCAAAACACTAGTAATTATACACCTAAAGCTACCTTTACATCAAACTCCAATGTGGTTTGTCACCGAAATAAGCCAATCAAACTTGAGGAACTTACAATTTATACATATATATAATTTTAATTTTATTTCCTAACAGATATCTATAGCCTTAATCTAACTTTAACTTTAAATTCTAACCCTATTAAATTTCATCCCCAAATATATAATTACATATATACACACATTCTTTTAGAGAAACTAAAAAATAACCTCCCAAACCATTAGACTTTCATTTTTAACAACATACAAAATTTTAACTGCTAATAACCACATTTTAAAAATATTACCTGAATACCCTTATATAAAAATCATCTCCAAACTCTCTCTCCTATTTTCTCTCTTTTCTCTCCTTTCTCTCACATCAAACCCTTCGTCAGGCCCATGCAGCCCCAGCGATGCATTGTTTGGGTAGGGCATCGCCTAGGTAGCGCAAGCCCAGGCAAAGTCACTTAGGCATCGCGCACCCTGGCAACGTTGTGCTTAGGCTGTGCACGCCCAAGCATGGTGATAGCACCGCTAGGCCCATGTAGGCCTGATGGTGCATTGTTTAGGTAGCGCGTTGTTTGGGTAGTGTATCGCCTACGTAGCGTGAGCCCAGGCAAAGTCGCCTAGGCATTGCGCACCCTGGCAACGTTTTGATTGGGCAAGGCACGCCCAAGCATGGTGATAGAGTCGCTGGGCCTATGCGGGCCCGATGGTGCGTTGTTTAGGTAGCGCGTCGATTGGGCATCGCGCACCCTGGCAACGTTGTACCTGGGCAATGCACGCCCAAGCGACATCGCACCTGGGTAGCACACGCCCAAGCTTGATGATAGCGTCGCAGGGGCTTTCCTTAGCCGGTGAAGCTATTCATTGAAAAAAAAAATGACAAAGGGAAAATTGCCAAAACATCTCTTCTGAAGAGAGTTTCGGTAATTTTATCGTAAAAAATTTAAAACATGATTTAAGAGGGGATGTTTCAATAATTTTACCTTTGAAAAAATGTAAACATTTCAAGTTTTTTTTTTTTTTTTTTTATTTATTATTTTTTTTTTTATGAGATTTCACACTGCTTTATAAGATTTCACTTTCTTGTTTCAACATTTCACGTTGTGCCTCCAGATTTGAAGTTTTACCTAAAAAAAAATCTTTTAAAAAGCTAAGTTGTAGGGGTATTTTTGTAAGTTTGGATATATACCGAATATTTTTTTAAATTTGTTATTAACAATTAAACTTTTGTATGTAGTCAAAAATAATTTCCCATGTTACATATTTTGTCAATTTTAAAAATTTCGATTTTTTTTTTCTTACTTTTGTCGTGCTCCCATTTACCCCCTCACCCATCCCTAGTAACGGATAAGAACAAGTCCTAGAAAAATGACAATCGGTCCCCATTTTCTTTTATGTTGACGTGCTACTGAGGTCAAGACTTAGAACCACATTCTAATCTAAAACTAATGAATGATCCCCCTCCCCTCCCCTCCCTACAATTACAATTACTAGGACATATTTCGTACACATGATCTCTCTGTTTCCAAGCAGTGTCAATCCATTCTCATAACTCATAAATACTACACTTGAATTAGATACATTTATTCAAGTGTCTCCTCACAATCTTCAAGGGTCATTTCTTCTTTCAAATTCAAAATTTCCTTTCTTCTTAGATTTTAGTTTTTGTTTGGTTGAACTTTCTACTAGCTCAAAATGTCTATAAACGTCTATTTGAGTTTTGGGTGGCGATATTTACACCCATAAAACTTGGAGAGCTTCTCCTTACAATCCACAAATTATTTATTCACACTCCAATTTAATTTTTTTTTTTATTAATGTCAATTTTAACCTAAATTAAAATTACTAAACAAGACAAAAAAATTCAAAGACACTCCAAACTAATTAAATTATTAAAAAAAAAAATTCTCTCTCCTAAATCTATAATTATCATATTAAACACTCTCTCCTAATTAATACGTCTCCATTTTTCTAAAAAAAAAATAAATCATGTTTCCATACTTTCTCGATCAATTTGATTAATAGTTAAAGAAAAAAAAAACACTTATGAATATTTTAGTTTTTTACTAACAGTAATATATATATATATATATTAAAAAGTTAATTTAAAAAAAAAAGATATATTAAAACTTGAATTGTTTCAACTAGATTTGATTAAACTCATAATTTCTAAAACTAATGAAAGAATTAAAGTTCTCTTGGCAATCACATACCTATAAGAGTAACAAAAAAACATTTTCATATTTCGATTTAATAATAATAAGGTACTTGTTTTTCGAGGGATTTTTTTTTTAAAAAAGAAAGAAAATATTCATACATATGATTCCTAAGTTTTATTAGTAAGTCTTGCTTGAGAAAGAATGAAAATAGAAAATTAGAGATAAATTTTTGGAGGAAAGAGAGTTTAATATGGTAATTTTTGATTAATGGGGTTCTCTCGGAGGATCGGCCTACCATCAGGGATCATATCATTAGTTATTATTCTGACCTCTTCTCCTCGGATGTTTCTCGAGCTGGAAGAGATTTATCTATTGTAGATGATGTGATTCCTTCCTTAGTAACTGCCGTAGAAAATGTTTTCTTGACTAGCGTTCCATCTGTAGATGAAATTCAAGATGCGGTATTTTCTATGGATGCTGCTTCTGCCCCTGGGCCAGATGGGTTTTCTGGTAGATTTTATCAAAGATATTGGGATGTTGTAGGTAGCGACGTGGTCCTCGCTGTTCAGGATTTTTTCATCACTGAAGTTATTTTTCCGGGTCTCAATTCCAGCTTCATTGTTCTTTTTCCTAAGCTGAGGGAATCAATTTCGGTTGATCAGTTTCGACCAATTGTTCTTAGTAACTTTCTGTTTAAAATTTCTTCGAAGATTTTGGCTGATCGTTTAGCTCGAGTTGCCTCTAGGATTATTTCTCCTCAGCAGTTCGGATTCATTCGAGACTGGCATATTGAGGATTGTATTGCTTTGGCTTCTGACTATGTGAATGTGTTGCAGAAGAAGTGCTATGGGGGTAATTTGGCCATGAAGAGTGATATTCGTAAAGCTTTTGACACCCTGGATTAGTCTTTCCTTTACAGAGTACTTCAGGCTTTTGGGTTTTCTTCTGTTTTTGTGGATTGGATGGACAACATTCTTCATTCATCTAGGCTTTCTATTCTTTTGAATGGGGTCCCAGAGGGATATTTCGGTTGCTCTAGAGGGGTTCCTCAAGGAGATCTGCTTTCTCCGCTTTTGTTTGGTATTGTAGAAGAATTCCTTAGTAGATTATTGACGAGGTTGGTGGGTTCTTCTCATATTCTGCCGATTTCTTCCCCAAGGGGTTTTTTTGGCTCCTACTCATTTGCTCTATGCAGATGATGTTTTGATATTTTGCAGAGGCACTCAAAAGAATCTAAGGTATATAATGGGTGCTTTTAGAGGTTATGGTGATATTTCAGGCCAGTTGGTTAACTGGGGTAAGTCTTCGATTTATTTCAGTTCTTCTATCTCCCCCTCTTGGATTGGTAGTTTGCAGTCTCTAGTTGGTATGCAGATTGGGCATCTACCGTTTTCTTATTTGAGAGTCCCTTTGTTTCGGGGTAAGCCTCGAAGAGTAGTGCTACGACCTATTGCAGATAAGATTTTGTCTAAATTCGCTAAATGGAAGGGCAAGTGCCTCTCTCTGGCCAGTCGTGCTACTCTGATCAGGTCGGTCATCACTGGTTCATTTGTGCACTCTTTCATGATTTACAAGTGGCCTTCTTCTTTACTATCTTTGATTAACCGCAAGTTGAGAAACTTTTTGTGGACTGGTTCCTGTGAGGAGACTAAGATGGTTTGGGTTTCTTGGGATCGTTGTTGTAGGCCTTACTTTCAGGGTGGTCTTGGTTTGAAAGATATTGGGTTGCTGAATGACTTACTGTTGCGGAAATTCACTTGAAAGTTTATGACCTGATGGTTTTGCTTTTTCTTTTCTTTGGGAGAGGTATCTCAGGCATTTGCAGAAGCCTCATGGAGGGTATCTCACCTCCTCGATTTGGTCTTCTCTTCGGTCTAATTATAGTTCCCTTCTTAAGGAAGGTATTTGGCTGATTGGCAAGAACTCTCAGAGGGACTTTTGGTAGGATAATTGGTTAGGGGTTCCCATTTTGGACCTTTTAGGGATTCCTAATTATTTAGCTAATCCGCTCCAGGCGAGGGTCTCAGATTTTATTCATTAGGGTAGATGGGTGCTGGACGATTGTTTCCGAGCGTGCTTCCCAGATCTGTGTTTTTGGATTGATCGTATTGCTATTTCTCCTGTTGTGGATTCTCTTGTTTGGGCTAATTCTCGGGATGGTCGTGTTTCTTACAAGGCTGCTTATTCTCAGTTTCTTCGTGATATTCCTCAGGTTGTTTGTTGGAGAGATGTTTAGTCCCGTTTTATTCCCCCTTCTCGCTCAGTTTTGACCTGGCGTTTGATGTTAAACAGGCTTCCTACTGAGGATCACCTTAGTAGGTCTGGGTTCTAGTTGGCTTCTCGTTGCAATATTTGTGAGGTTAGTAGTGAATCTGCAGATCATCTTTTTCTTCATTGTCCCCTGGCGGTTGCTCTTTGGGAGGTGGTTTTCTCGACTTTCCAGCGACGTGTCTCTACCGAAACTTGGCAATCTTTCTTCTTGCAGGCCATGTCGATTTCCTTTAGTGAGCAGGTCAGGATTTTATGGAAAGCAGCTATCCATGCAGTGATATGGGGGTTGTGGACTGCTCATAATCAGTGGATCTTTGAAGGGAAGTCGGTGGATTTTAGATCTATCCTTTCTTTGGTTTGGTGTGCGGTTTCAGAGGCTAATCGCCTGGAGATTGGTTGCATGTGTAATTGTATGGATGACCTTTTGATTCTTCGTTGATTTGGTCTTCGGGGTCACCCTTCTAAAGCCCCGGTTATCAAGACTGTGATTTAGTCACCTCCAGCCCCCAGTTGGATCAAAGTGAATACAGATGGTGCTGCCATGGGCTCTTCGAGAATTGGTGGTTGTGGTGGTATCTTTTGGAACTGTAGAGCTTTTGTGAAAGGTTGCTTTGCTATTCCTCTTGGTCAGGTTTTCTCTTTTGAGGCCGAGCTTCTGGCGGCCTTATTGGCCATTAATTTTGCTTGGAAGTATGGGTGGCATCGCATCTGGCTTGAGAGCGATTCTTCTTATGTAGTTCAGCATCTTTCTTCTCGTTCTGAGATGGTTCCTTGGAGGGTTCGTCAGGCATGGCAGCGCTGCATCTTCCAAATCTCGCATATGGATTTTCAGGTTTCACATATTTTTAGAGAGGGGAATCAGGTTGCAGATACGCTTTCTAAGCATGCTTTGGAGGTTCAGGCTGATTCTTGGTGGTTCTCTGCCCCGCCGTTCTGTTCTTCTTTAGTTGGCAATGACTGCATGGGTCGACAGTCTTTTCATTTTTCTTGATGTTTTCTTTTTCTTTTTGGTGTGGCCTGCGTGCCTCTTTTTGTTTGGGGTTGTTTTCCCCTGACTCTTTGTGCTTTGTTGCCTTTTGTCACTTTTTACTTTCTTTTTTCTTTTATATATATGGTTACTGTCTAGGGGTTTTTCAGCATATGATCGTTTGTGATGCTTTTTCCTCTTAGATCAGTCCAATTTTATTAAAAAAAGAGTTTAATATGGTAATTAAAAATTTAGGAAAGAGTATTTAATATGTAATAATTAATCTAATGATTTAGAAAAGATAATTTCGTTTTTTAATAATTTAATTCAAAAAAGATAAAAAAGGATAATCTTGTAACAAAATGAAGTTTTTTTAGAATATTTTAAAATTTAAATTTTGAGAATGGAGTGTTTTTAGAAAATAAGTGTAAAAAGAAAAAATTGGATTTTCAAAAGAAGCTCTCTAAAACTTATTAGTACACCCATATTTTATTAAAAATTGTAATTACAAAAATATCCTAATAGAAATTTACCAATAAGGACAAATTACTTTAATTAAAAATAAATCAAATACTATATACACTCATTAATTACACACATATCTTCAATTATATTTCTTTATTAAAAAAAAAAAAAATCACCTTTCAAAAAAAAAAAAAAAAAAAAAAAACTTATGATAAACCCTAATCAAACTCTAATTTTATTTCAAATTTCAAACTTTCTCATTATCATATGATTATCATATTGTTTTTGTCTTTCTTTTATTTTATGTATAGTTATAAACTCTATTGATAAACAAATTATTTATTTATTTATTTATTTAACGATAGCTATAGATATCAACAAGTTTTATATATTTATTTATTAATTTTTTTTTTTTTTTAAAGATAGTCGTAGATATTAGTAGGTTTTTTTTTTCCTTAAAGATAGCCGTATAAATAAGAGAATTCTAGATTGAAGATCTATTGACCCCATATACGGTTCCACATATTCCCTTTTATAAGGCTTCTACATTCGAGATATTTCCAAAAGTAAATTGGACCATCATTAAAAGAGGATTTAATTCCAAAAATAATATGATTTTTTCATAAATTGGGTGTGATAATAATTTAAGAGTGTTTATAAATAATATATATTAAAATGAAATGAATATATATATTTCAATGAGGGTACTATTGGCATTAGGATTGGTGTTTATAGTAATATTTATTTTTTAAATTTTAGATATTGGTGTACTAATAAGTTTTATGAGTGTCAATATTCATACCCTTGAGTTTTTTAGAGTTGTTCAGCTGGGCTTTTGAGATTGTTTATTTTAAATTAAGTAGAGACTAGTAGAGTTTAAACCTCTACTTGGCAAAAGCTCATGGAGAGGTGTTTCTCCAAATAGACATTTGTTTTTTAAAAAAATGTTTACCAACCACCAAACAACTATAATTTTTTTTTTTTCAAAAACTCTATTTCTAATAGATCTACTCCAAGTAGATCTTTTACCAATAGAGGTTTTTTAAAAGCCCAACCAAACATGCTTTTAGCCTAATTATATATAGTTAAGTTTGCTCAATTCAGAAAATATTCAGATAATCATATGCCTTGTCTATTGAAATATACTTACATTTTGAGAGGTGTCTTATTATTATTATTATTATTATTATTATTTTATTAAATTTAAAATTAATGATTCCTATATCTATTTATATCAAACATAAAGGAGATGTGCCTTTACTTAAAAAAGAAAAAAAAAAAATCTAAAAACACAAATGCGATACAACATACAAGCACTACATAACCCTTCATGTTTTATGTAATTGCAGCTAGAGAGAAAGTTTGTGTTTTTAACTTTTTATATAAAAGACCACACCTTTTGCTAAAATGGATCCATTAGTGATTAACAGTCAAAAGTCATTTTAAAGAGGGAATAAATATGACCACATCCGGGAGCCAACTCTCAAATGTAGTGTGAGGGATGGGTTCATTTGAGCCTGGTCTGGTGGATTGTGTTCGAGGTCGCTCTTGTCCTGCAGGCTGCAATTCCTTTCTCTCGTCAATTCAAGATATGATCATTTGAATTGGATTGGAAGATCGTTTGAAGTTGAAAATTTTAAATTTTGAATAAAAGGGCAAATTGCACAAACCACACCCGAGTTTTGGCAATATTGGATAATGGACACATAGGGCACTTTAGGCTATAATGATATGAACTTTACTAGAACTTTCAACATTGTCGTAGACTTGCAATGGTATCCACTGCCGCTAAATTTGTGAAGTTAAAAGTTAACGATTAGGGGCAAGATGGGTTTTCTAACAAAATAACAGAAATTGGAAAAACCATGAGAGATGCTATTGAGTATTGACAATCCACAAAAATGATCTGTTTCCATTTCATTTTAATTTTTTTTATTAATGACAATTTTAACCTAAATTTAAATTATTAAATAAGACAAAAAAGTTCTAAAGACCGTCCAAACTACTTTCTTTTAGAAAACAACATTTTTTTTCCTCGATTTTGTGTGTTTTTTTTTTTCTCTTTACTGCTTTACAAACCCTAAAATATCTTCTTCTTCTTTTTCCAATACTTTAAATTTTTTCTTGATTCTAAAGTGATAGAGAATGATATGTAGCCACTTGACCAGGGACAACTGCCCCCTTGAAGTTTTATAGATTTCTAAATTTGTCCCCTAAGTTTTCAAAGTTTTAAGTTTTTACCCTTGTTTCATATTCCTTGAAGTTTTACAGTTTTATAAATTAATCCCCTAAACTTTCAGATTTTATATGATTTTACCCTTATTTGATATTTAGATTTTTAAATTATTTTATAAATTAAGTTTTGATAATTTTCTCGTAATCACGTAGAAAATATATTTGATTCTAAATATATTATTATTATTTCTTTATATCTCAAATATAAATCAAATTGCAGTATATATTTTTGGGAAAATCATATTTTAATCCTTGTAGTTTGCCTTAATCTGTGTTTAGTCCATCATTATTCTGACAATATGGATTGTAGTCCCTACCGTCCAATTCTGTTAAGGTTCCGTCAAGTCAACGAGGGCCAACGAGGGTAAATAGGTAAATTCATCAGTGGGGACAGGAAAGGTAATTATGGCTGAAGGCTATAAAGGTAAATTAATAATATATTAAATAAAAAATAAAAAATAAAAAATAAAATAAAAAATAAAAAATAAAACAAAAATAAAAAACAAATCAATAAATAAAAACAAAAAACAAAATCAATAACTATTAAAAATAAAAAATTTAAAAACAAAACACAAAACAAAATCCTAAACCAATCTCTCATCTCTCACGATCTCTCATCTCTCTCCTCATCTCTTCCATCTTCATCATCAAACCCTAAACCGATCTCTTTCTCTCTTTTCTTCTTCTTGCCCGCAGCTGACCTGAAATCTCACCCCCAAATCCCCAATTTTTTTTTTTTTTTTTTTGAAATCCCTTCTTCTTCAACAAGCCAAAGGTCGAAATCCCTAGAATTATATCTCTAAATCCTCTTCTTCTTCGACAAAGCAAAAACCCTAGAATCAAATCCACAAATTTTCTTCTCTTCTTTGTTTGTTGTGTTTTCAATTATTGATTTGGGGTTGGCTTGAATCGAGCTGGAAATTTCATTTTTTGAAATAATACCATCATCTTCTCATTTTCAATTATTTTGTTCAAGAAATCTAGAATTTTTATTTGTATTTGTCGAGATTTAGAATTTTTTTTTTTTTGGTATTTTTTTTGTTCAAAAAATCTGGAATTTTTGCGAAGATGTTGGATTGGATGTGCAATGTGCCTTGTGAGAAAAATATAGCAATTGAAGACAATTGTTAGAGAGGGTTATTAGTCAATAGAATTATGTATATTTTTGTTAGTTTTTGAATTCAATTATCTGGGTTTTCTTCATTGGTATCTGATTTTCTTCACTGTCTTATGTGCGATATGGAAATAGCAGATTAAGGTGTGTTTCTTTGAGGAATTTGCTTTCATTTTCTTTTTATTGGGTTATAGATATTAATTTTGTTTTATGACTATTGAATTTATGAGGGTTTTTTTTTTATTCTTTTTTATTTTTAAAATTCTAAATCCATGGTGGGTGGCAGGGACGCCTTGAACCATCTCTTACAAAGTCTTAAAGCTTTCCCTAAAACACGGCCTTAACCCAGTGGCCTAAATAGGGTACTCATAGAGAAACATTTCAGAGACAGACAAAGACCTTAAGCCAAATAACCAAAATCTTTTTCCTGGTGTGTAGGATCCTCAACTAGAGGCAAGTATAGAGCATTGGATTATTACAGACTGTTGATCATCTTATAGAGGAATATTGAAGAAGAAGATGAGAATATTAGCAAGCCATCGGAGTTTTACAAGATAGTTTTTTATTTATGGAAACTCAATTGATCCTTTACAAAGAAAGAGCTCCCCTTATATAGAGGAAGAGGGGAGAAAACAACAATATAGTGGACACATAGGAACAGATTCTTGGTTGATCAACAGGTGGCAGACAAGGCTACTGATCAACAAGTGGCAGACAAGGCTACAATTATTACAAGGATAAGGCTTTGTCATGGCCGACCAGGAATCTAATAATTACACATAATAATTAAAGTGTACAGAAGCACAATAATTACAACTTAATTATTAAAGCATGGGTACAAGATAAGGATGAGATTAGGAGTAGTCCAGGTTGCAATAGGCGTGATCTTCATCATCTCAGTTGAGGGCTCCACAAATAGAGCAAGGCCAGGTGTCAAGTTCCATGGGATCTTGTGATTCGAATGGGATAGAGTCTAGGAATGGGTGCCAACTTTGGGAGGAATCTCTGGGTATATCAGGTAAGATGAAATATTCTTCAAAGGAGACTCCATTGACATCGCACACGAAGTTGAAAAGAGGAGTCTGTAGATTAAGAGGATAACACCGTTGGTAGTCATAAGTGGTGTGCCATTCATAGCAACTGTTTTGTGTCCACAAGAGTCTTTTGTGAGGATTGAAAAAGTAAGGCCTGTGAAGTATCCATATACAAGATACTGAAGAGGCAGAATCATAGTCAAGCTTCCATAAATTATATTATCCAATGAGCTTAGTGAGCTCACTTTTCCAATAAGACAACGAGTTAAACCACTGTAGGGAGGTCCATAAGAGTGAGTCTTGTTGAGAAGCATCATGAAGATGGGAGTATAATGCCTGTAGAGGAAATACAATGGCATGGTGGTAAGTAACAGACAAGCACCATAGAAACCATAAGACTTGAGGTGTGAAATAATAAAATGGTGGCACTAAAAAGGGATCAAGAAAAGGACGAGTAGGATTGGTGAGATCATGTTTGCATCCCTGAGATTGGAGTTGTGACAGATAAATCTGAAAATGGGACCTGGCAAAATCCTGGATTTGAACAAGTGAAGGTTATTGATTAGGAGGAAGTGTTTCAAGACGTTTTGGTGGATAATTCTTTTCTGTGTGAGCAGTGAGACTTAGTGAGGATGAGGAGGAAGGAGCAGCTGAGGTTGCCATGAAAATGAGAGGGACTCGACCGGTTGAGGTGATGAGGTGAATTGGTGGAGGTCGTGAGAGCATGTCAGCAATTATATTGCGTTGACCCTTCACATGTCTAACAATAAAGTCATATATGGAAAACCAATCCTTCAGTCTCAACAGATGGAGATTAGGAGGAATCTTGTTGCGAAACTCGAGGATTTTTGAAAATGATGAGCTGTCCATTTCAACAACGAAGTTTTTTGTTTTAAGGTGGAAATCAAATTTTTGAATTTCATGTTTGACAGCAAGGATTTCTTTACAAATAGTGTGATAGTGTTGTTGGGTATCTTTGAATTGTCCACTTGCATGACCGCAATATCTTTTCTGACCATCTTTTTTTTTCAATGAGTATGGCCCCCCAAAATGTGTCACTAGCATTAGTCTGAAGAATGAGTTGTCCGGTGGATGGAATAGTGAGTGCCGGCAGGGACTGTGCTTCCTTCTTGAGTTTAACCACCACATCTGTATGACTTGAACTCCATGGCGAAGGATTCTTTTTTAATAAAGCAGAAAGAATTGAAGTGTGGTGGCTCACCTGAGGAATGAAATCTCTAATAAGATTGACTATTCAAAGGAATTGTTGGATTTGTTTCTGAGTCAGATGTTTATCAGGAAAATGCAGCAGTTGTTGGGCTAGGTGAGCACTAGGGTGGTATTGTCCGTTTGAGATCTGCATCCCAAGGAATTCTATCTCCTTTTTTCCTATCATACTTTTCTTTTCTGAAAGCATGATACCATAATTGTCAATTAATTCATGGAACTGGTGGAGAAGTTTGTTATGGGAATGCTCATTTGGAGCGAATAACAAGATGTCATCAATGTAGAGCAGAGAGGAATGTAAGATATGATGAAAGATTCTGGTGACAACTTTCTAAAACAATGAAGGAGCTATCTTCAAGCCAAAAGGCAGAACTGTCCATTGGTATTGTGCATTTGGAAGACAGAACGCTATTTTTTATCTTTTATCAGGATGGATTCCAATTTTCCAAAATGCTCCTTTGATATCAAACTTGGAGAAGATGGATGCTTCAGGGAGTTAAGCAAATAGTGTATTTGTTCTAGGAACTGGAAACTTGTCATCTCTGAGGAAATGAATCAGAGGCTTGTAGTCAATGACTAGTCATTTCTTTCCACTAAGTTGTTCCGAACGTTTTTCAACATAAAAAGCTTGACATGCCCATGGAGAAGAGGTAGGCTCCAGTAAGCCTTGCCGAAGTAGTTCATCGCATTCTTCATTGGCCATTTTGAGATCTGAGGGCGTCATGCCTGAATGAGAAGCCTTTTGTGGGGTTGACATCTTCATTAAGCTTAAAAGGGAGCTTAATAAAGTGTTAGGATTATGCTCAATAGCAAGAGTGTAATATTGTAATTGTCAAAGTAAATAATCATAAGGTCAAAAGACTACGAGAAAAGAAGAATTGTTCGTACATTTGGGTATGTATGAGGTAGACACAATTCTTTAATTAGTCTTGAATAACGTTTACAACTTAAGTTAAAGGTTGGACACCTTTATCTTGTTAAAGTTGTAGAATTCTTTTACTAGCATTTGAGTGGGATTAAATGTGTTATGATGAGTATAAAATCATCGAAGAGTCTTCGAGTAAAAGAATCTAGTGCACTGGGTGTATTGAACTGGATCACAATGAAATACTTTTTCTAGAGCCGTCAATAGATAAAAGTCTTTTCATTATCAGGGCAATCAGAGAGTCTATCTTAATCTTGAGATAAATGATGGACTTATGGTTACAAGTGTTATCATTTGAGCTATCAATGAGTACGATTATATAGCATAGTTTATCCTCGATAGTTTGGTGGTATTCATTTGCTAATCGATAGAGGATTTCATTTATAGATATGGACATCGTGGCTCCATTTATTAAATGTGAGTAGAATATGATCATATGGATGTTTTGTGGTTTTGAATATTAAATCTTAACGTTGAGTTTTTAATAGTGTCTATTGAAAGATGACTTCTGGACAAGTCATAATATATATCCAATTTCAAAGTGTGGTCATATGAGTAAATATGGTAACTTGGAGAGCTATAGGCGGTCTATGAGCTCTTGACGATTACTTATATTCTTCACGAGGATTCACTTTCTCCTATAAGATTGTCTAAGGTATGAATGAGAATCGTTAACTTATTCCATCTTTATTTAAGAGTGCAATTTTTGTTCTTTAGTGGAATGAACTAAAATTAATAGATTGAACCTAAGTGAATTATTTGTTGATTGTGATTGGGTTATATCTATTGGAGCTTAAATTTAGATAAGCCCGCCAAGATCCCCAATCCGCACGGACTTGCATGAATCACTTGATATATTCTACCGGACTATTTATGGGTCCATCTGGAATTGTATTTAATATATTAAGAATATAATTTGCACATTATTTATTTAATGGGCCGTTTAATTATATTAATATATTAATGAAATGCATGTGGGCTTGTTTCTTTTAGTAAGAATGAGTCTAGTTCACATGTGAGCTTTTTATTAAAGTCCAAATGGATTTAATAAAATAAGAAAAACAATATATGGCCCAAGTTATAGTCATGGGCGGCAAGGCTATATTTATTAGCCCATTATATTGTTTTATTTTATTATTTAATTAAATAGAAATTAATTAATTATTTAATTAAGAATCAAATCTTTTTCTGATTAGGAAATATGTTTCCTAGTAGTATACTACTATTAGTAGTGAAACAAATTATGGTGTGTTCAATATTAATCTAGAGGGGGGGTGAATAGATTTTACCCAATTTTACCAAATTTTCGTTAATGGTCAAGATTACGAAAATACCCTCCACTAGTCAAAATACAATAGCAAGTGTAATATGGTGCGGAAATTAAAAGACACTTGATATTTACGTGGAAACCCTCACGGGAAAAACCACGGGCTATGTAAGTGAGCCACACTTGAACCTCGAATCCACTAAATGTGTAAAACGATTACAACCTAATCCCGGAAGTAATCACACACCTACCTAATCCCGGTATAAGTGAACCTAGTCCCAATGCTTGTGATTTATGCAACCTAATCCCGGAAGCAACACAAGACTTGGTTCTCAATGAAGAGAAAACAACCTAAGTGAATATATGAAATACTCAAAATGCAACAAGAGCAAGGCAACTCTATATGCTTACCTAGAATGATGATATATCAATGAAATCAATCCTAGATATCAAAAGCTAAATGACATATCATAAAGCTTAGCTAGATGTTATCAATCACAAAACAATCCTAGCTATCAAACAATGTCAACATGTCCAAACATGTGAACTCAATTAGCTGTAGAGAATTTCTAACAACATAATTGTCAATTAAATCCACAAGAACATTCAATTAAGCTTGACTAGATAAATAAACATTAATCTATCAACCTAATCATCAACCAATTGTACAAGAATGTTCTAGGGTTAGCTATTTAGGGAAAATCATCCTAATCATGTAAGCTACCACAAACAAAACCCAATCATGTCATAACTTCACTAAATATGCAATAAAAGTGAAGATTTGCTAAACTAAGCAATAAAAGACATGTCTTGACTAAGATAGAACAATAAATGAAGATGTGGTGTTTGTTCTACTTACCAAGTCATAAATGAAGAAGACCCATGGAAGATTGATGCATGAAACATGTTAGATGCACATGGGTTTTGGGTTTGGAGAGTTAAAGAAGCAAGATTGAAGCTTTCTCTCTCTAGGGTTTGAGTTTCTCACTCTAAGGTCTGATTTTGAGCTCTTAAAAACGAGCAAGGAAGAAGATGATACTTATATAGGACCCCTAGATGAAATGACGTCGTTTTGAAAAATTTGCAACAGATCGCCCGATTCTGCGCCCTTGTTCTGCGCCCTTGGCCGCAGAACAAGGGCGCAAAAATGCACCTGATGGTTTTGCGGCCCCTAAACGCAAAAACCAAGGGCGCAGAAAAGAGGACAGAGAGTATGAATTCTGATCCTTGTTCTGCGCCCTTATTTCTGCGGCCTTGCCCGCAGAACAGGGCGCAAAAACGCACCTGATGGAGTTTCCTAAAAAGAAAAATATGATGTGTAATTCCAAGCAAGATGCACCCATATGGACAAGAATGAAGAGAGATTAAATGAGCAATTCATGCATACACACAATAAAGACACAACACATTCAAGAATAAGAATTATGCAAGTGTTGTGTGTGTGTGCATCTATTTCTCTTCATTACAAGAAACACTAAGAATTATACCTTTGGAGTGCTTCTTCCCTTGAGGTCTTGAAAAGGGCCTCTTGAACATGATCTTCAATCACCTAACTACCCTTACAATTCAAACCCCCAATATGTGGTTTGTCTACGAAATAAGCCAATCAACAATGGGAATCCTTACAATCTCCCCCTTTGGCTATTTCGTGACAAAACCACCACTCACATTGATCGTCACAAGATAAATGAAACTTCGGGAAATTCTACATTACAAAGTACAAAGAGATAAGAAAATAAAACTTCAAGTCTTCAATCTCTTGTAGAATAACCAAACCTTCAAAACAATTAGACTACACTTCCAAAGCAAGTGTATGTGAGATGATCAAGTGAAAGAAAAACAAGCATTTGCATATGAATCTTTTAACCACAATATCATGCAATGTATGAGTATGCAATGCTCCCCCTCAAAGGTTACTCTCTCTCAAACTTCTCCCCAAAGCATACACAATGCTCCCCCTATATCTCTCAAGACTTCTCCATGCAATGCTCCCCCTCAAAGGTTACTCTCTCTCAAACTTCTCCCCAAAGCATACACAATGCTCCCCCTATATCTCTCAAGACTTCTCCCCCTTTTTGTCATGAGATAGGCAAAGGAGCTCCCCCTATTGGATTGCTTTAGCAAAGAGAGCTATTTGCATAAAAGGCATTTGCATAATCATATAAACGAACTTTATGCAATTCAAGAATTGAGAGAGATTCAAGGAGATTTTATTCACAGAAAAGTGTGTGTGTGTAAAAGTTGCTTAGCATGTAATACAAGCACTATTGAGCTCATGCATAAGAATCAATCAAAGCAACAATCAACAGGTTTTCCAAATGAAGTCAAACCAATTAGAGCCCTGTTGTTATGACAAGAAGATATATATCCAAGCATTTGTGTGCAGAGTGTACTAATCACATCAAAAAATATATCATCTTTTCTACATTGCAAGACACATCATCAATCAACAATTTTGAGGTCTTTATTAAGCAATGCATCACACACATCATCAAACACATTTCAACTTTTCTGTTTTTCTCCTTTATCCTAGCAAGCATGTATTTCTGTTTATCATGCTAATGTAACTCTCTTGAAGGCTTTCACTCGGTTTCAAATGAGTAGCCATTTCCTACATTGGGCGGCTGCACGTCATATTGCCAGTAGCCCTTTTTCAAGAGAGAGCTTAAGAATGCATATCAAAGAATCATGAACATGGAGAATAATTTGAGGTCAATCACATGTACTAACAAGTAGAACATTCCTCAAATGGATAAGCATACTCAAGCAAAAATAGAAATCATGCAGTACATGCTAGGCAACCGTGCAAGGTGTTATTAAAAACATTATTAAAGCATTAATCAATGTTATTCACCAAGCATTCTCAAACAATCATAAAAGAGCATAAAAGAAGTTAACTTTTTGCATATGACAATTCAAGCAAGTTTGCTCTCTTTGCTTGAGCTCCCCTTATTGGGGTCAAATACTAGAACTCATCACTCCACAAGACATATTCCAATAGATCTACTAAGAGTTTTAAATCGAGTAGCATCTAGAGGTTTTGTAAACAAGTCGGCTAGTTGATCATTTGTACCTACATGCTCAAGTACAATGCATTTATTTTCAACTAGTTCTCTAATGAAATGATGACGGATGTCAATATGCTTAGTTCTAGAATGTTGAACTGGATTCTTGGAAATATTAATAGCACTCATGTTATCACAAAAGAGAGTGAGTGTACCTTGGTTGAATCCGTAGTCTACTAGCATTTGCTTCATCCATAGGAGTTGTGTGCATCCACTCCCCGCGGCTATGTACTCGGCCTCCGCCGTGGACAAGGAGATTGAGTTTTGCTTCTTGCAAAACCAAGAAACAAGATTGTTTCCAAGGAAAAAGCAACCGCCCGATGTGCTTTTCCTATCATCACAATTTCCGGCCCAATCCGCGTCACTAAAGCCTACAAGACTAGCATTAGTGTCAAAAGAGTACCAAATCCCATAGTTAGAAGTCCCATTCACAAATCGAATGATTCTCTTGACACAAGAGAGATGGGACTCCTTGGGATCGGATTGGTACCTAGCACACACACCCACACTAAAGGATATGTCGGGCCTACTTGCGGTCAAATAAAGCAAGCTTCCTATCATACCCCTATAAAGTGTTTGTTCTACACTTTTACCACTAGCATCTTTGCTTAGTTTCAAAGTGGTGCTCATGGGTGTGTTACAATGTTTGGCTTTCTCAAGACCAAACTTCTTCACTAGGTTTTTGGCATATTTGGCTTGGGATATGAAGATCCCATCACTTAATTGCCTAATTTGCAAACCTAGGAAGTAACTAAGCTCACCAACAAGGCTCATCTCAAATTCATGAGACATAACATCAACAAATTGTTGGACTTTGGTGTTGTTGGTGGATCCAAACACTATATCATCAACATATATTTGAGCTATAAAAAGCTCATCATTGTCTTTCTTGATGAATAGAGTCTTGTCAACACTACCTCTTGTGTAGTCATTGTTGACAAGAAATTGAGTGAGACGCTCATACCAAGCCCTCGGTGCTTGTTTCAACCCATAAAGAGCCTTCTTTAGGCGATAGACATGGTTGGGGTGGTGTGCATCCACAAACCCCTTGGGTTGCTCAACAAACACTTCCTCTTGCAAGAAGCCATTGAGGAAGGCACTCTTAACGTCCATTTGGTGCAATTTGAACTTGTGCACACAAGAGATGGACAAGAGAAGCCTAATGGACTCTAGGCGGGCAACGGGAGCAAAAGTCTCCTCAAAGTCGATACCCTCAATTTGAGAGTACCCTTGTGCAACAAGTCTTGCCTTGTTACACACTACGTTGCCATCCTCATCGGATTTGTTCCTATATATCCATTTTGTGCCTATGACATTAGTGGTCTTAGGCCTAGGAACTAGAGTCCAAACCTCATTCCTTTCGAATTGGTTTAGCTCTTCTTGCATGGCAAGAACCCAAAACTCATCATTTAGAGCTTCATCAATCTTTTTGGGTTCTATTTGAGAGGTGTAGCATGTGAAGCTAATACGATTAGCTATTTGCCTTCTAGTCCTAACACCCTCATTCACATCTCCAATAACATCCTCTTTGTTATGGAGTCTTCTAACCCATGGAGCGGGTTCATTAGAGTCCAAGTTAGGAACTCTATCAATAGGTTGTGTGTCATTTTCAACAACATTGGAAGTCCCCACATTAGGAGTCACAACAACCTTCTCCAAAGGAGAATCATCACTAAGAATAACCTCCTCTTCATCCTTAGAAGCTTTCAAAGCAATACCCTTTTGCTTTTTAGGAGGAGTAGTGCTAGGACCCTTCCTAGACTCATAGGCTAGAAGTCTTCCAATGACTTCACTCGGCTTCATATCCTTATAACCACTATTTTCTTCCAAAGCCGTCACCTTTGACTCAAACCTATCCGGTAGGGATCTCATAATCTTTTGCTTGATCCTCCTATCCGAATAAGGATCACCAAGTTGATGACTTTGGTTGACTATGTCCATCAACTTGATCTCGAAGTCGTTGAAGCACTCATTCTCCTCCATCTTGAGCATCTCAAATTGAGTTTGGAGAACTTGAAGCTTGGAGTCCTTCACAACTTCGGTTCCCTCATGTGCAACTTCTAGGATTGTCCATGCCTCCTTAGCAATCCTAGTGTTTTGAATCAACTTGTATTGATTCTCATCCATAGCACATAGGATGGCATGCATAGCCTTCCTATTCCATTTTGATGCCTCAAATTCTTGAGCACTCCATTGTGCCTTGGGCTTCAAAACATCTTCTCCTCCACCCGTAGGAGTCATCATGGGAAGATCGTATCCATCTTCAACCGACATCCAAGCTCGGTCATGAAGTTGACATATGTATGATTCCATCTTCCCTTTCCATGAGGAGTAATTCAATCCGGTGAGAAGAGGAGGACGTGTGCTAGAAGCCCCCTCGTTGCTACCACCGTTTCCACTCATTGTGTTTATGAATGAAATGAAATGAATGCAAAATGTATGAATGAACAAAAATCACACAAATGCAAAACACACCAAAATGAGCAAGGATCACCTATGTATATCTAGGAACCCGCTCTGATACCAATTGAAACAAATTATGGTGTGTTCAATATTAATCTAGAGGGGGGGTGAATAGATTTTACCCAATTTTACCAAATTTTCGTTAATGGTCAAGATTACGAAAATACCCTCCACTAGTCAAAATACAATAGCAAGTGTAATATGGTGCGGAAATTAAAAGACACTTGATATTTACGTGGAAACCCTCACGGGAAAAACCACGGGCTATGTAAGTGAGCCACACTTGAACCTCGAATCCACTAAATGTGTAAAACGATTACAACCTAATCCCGGAAGTAATCACACACCTACCTAATCCCGGTATAAGTGAACCTAGTCCCAATGCTTGTGATTTATGCAACCTAATCCCGGAAGCAACACAAGACTTGGTTCTCAATGAAGAGAAAACAACCTAAGTGAATATATGAAATACTCAAAATGCAACAAGAGCAAGGCAACTCTATATGCTTACCTAGAATGATGATATATCAATGAAATCAATCCTAGATATCAAAAGCTAAATGACATATCATAAAGCTTAGCTAGATGTTATCAATCACAAAACAATCCTAGCTATCAAACAATGTCAACATGTCCAAACATGTGAACTCAATTAGCTGTAGAGAATTTCTAACAACATAATTGTCAATTAAATCCACAAGAACATTCAATTAAGCTTGACTAGATAAATAAACATTAATCTATCAACCTAATCATCAACCAATTGTACAAGAATGTTCTAGGGTTAGCTATTTAGGGAAAATCATCCTAATCATGTAAGCTACCACAAACAAAACCCAATCATGTCATAACTTCACTAAATATGCAATAAAAGTGAAGATTTGCTAAACTAAGCAATAAAAGACATGTCTTGACTAAGATAGAACAATAAATGAAGATGTGGTGTTTGTTCTACTTACCAAGTCATAAATGAAGAAGACCCATGGAAGATTGATGCATGAAACATGTTAGATGCACATGGGTTTTGGGTTTGGAGAGTTAAAGAAGCAAGATTGAAGCTTTCTCTCTCTAGGGTTTGAGTTTCTCACTCTAAGGTCTGATTTTGAGCTCTTAAAAACGAGCAAGGAAGAAGATGATACTTATATAGGACCCCTAGATGAAATGACGTCGTTTTGAAAAATTTGCAACAGATCGCCCGATTCTGCGCCCTTGTTCTGCGCCCTTGGCCGCAGAACAAGGGCGCAAAAATGCACCTGATGGTTTTGCGGCCCCTAAACGCAAAAACCAAGGGCGCAGAAAAGAGGACAGAGAGTATGAATTCTGATCCTTGTTCTGCGCCCTTATTTCTGCGGCCTTGCCCGCAGAACAGGGCGCAAAAACGCACCTGATGGAGTTTCCTAAAAAGAAAAATATGATGTGTAATTCCAAGCAAGATGCACCCATATGGACAAGAATGAAGAGAGATTAAATGAGCAATTCATGCATACACACAATAAAGACACAACACATTCAAGAATAAGAATTATGCAAGTGTTGTGTGTGTGTGCATCTATTTCTCTTCATTACAAGAAACACTAAGAATTATACCTTTGGAGTGCTTCTTCCCTTGAGGTCTTGAAAAGGGCCTCTTGAACATGATCTTCAATCACCTAACTACCCTTACAATTCAAACCCCCAATATGTGGTTTGTCTACGAAATAAGCCAATCAACAATGGGAATCCTTACAAGTAGCATATTAAATATAAAAAACTTTATTTGTTTAATCAAATTAGGAAGTTTTTTATATAGTCACAAATTCACTAAAGAGTTGGATTAGGGTTTGAATTCTAAGAAGTCTTTTGTGGAAACACAAATCCTATTTGGAAAAGGATTGTGGTGACCACCTTGTTTAACAAGGCAAGAATTCGGCAACCTTAAATTTTTTAGGCTAAAATTTGGCCACCCTAGCTTTTGCCTTTGAGAATTAATTTTCTTTTGCTAGAAAAAAAAAATCCTACTCTAAGACTAGTGAGAGAATTCGGCCAAGAGGAGTTGTGAGAGGAGAATTGTTCTTATTTCAATAGTGCACTAGCAATATTTACATTAAAAGGTTTTGTGCACAATTTCGAATAAGGTTCACGCGAATTTCAATTTAACGATTGTGAATTCAAAAGGGACCGGGACATTCTTAGCAACTTTTTGGGGTTTATTGTGACTAACAGAAATCAGAAAAGTTTTGTTGTCCATTCTTAGGTACACAATTCAAAGAGAAGGGAGACCACGCTCCTAAGTGATTCACGTTCGTGATCGGATTGGAAGATCTTGCGGATTACCATCGACGCATAGTCAATCGGATCATGCGACAAATGTATGATATCTTTTGGTGTATATGTTTATTAATTAAAGGGTTAAGGTTCAAACTTGGAAATTTTTTTTAAAATATACAAAACTCTTTTTAGTCTTGCTTCCACCACGTGCAAACGTTTTTCCCTACAATTGGTATCAGAGCCTGGTTGTACCCTTTAATTAATTAATGTATATATACGTGAATCTATTTCTTTTTATTGTGATTATGAATGTTTAGAAAGAGATGACACTCTAGGTATTCTCATATATAATTACATTGGAATGTATGGATTTATATATGTTATATGTAAGGATTCTCATATTGATTGGCTTATTTCGTGGACAAACCACATGTTGGGGTTTAACTTGTAAGGGTAGTTTAGGTGATTAAGGATCAAGGTCAAAGGACCTTTTCAAGACCTCAAGGTGACAAGCACTCCAAAGGTATATCTCTAGTGCTTATTTTTCTTTGAAGAGATTTAGTTGCACACACTCACTTTGCATATTCTTGTTTGTGTGCATTCTCTTCACATGTCACTTTCACATATACGTGTGCTTTGTTTTGTGCGAAACCGCTCTCGGAGTTTGCCTTGGCTTTCTCTTTGGATTCACCACTTTTGGTGAATCGGTAGTTATTTCAGCTGCCTGGTCACCGTATGAAACCTCCGTTTTGGACCAGAGGTCTCTGGTCTGATTCTGCGGTTGTGATCGGCTGCCACGACTACCGATCCAAAACCACCATTCATACCTGATGCATTTATTATCTCGGGTTTGATTCTACGGTTGATTTGACGATTTCGAAATCACCGAATAGAACCGTCGTTTCTCCCCTGTTTCTCTCAAGACCAATTCGGCAGTCATAATTGGCGGCCTGACCGCAGAATGAAACCGCCAATCGTACGGTTCAGGGGCAAACTTGTCATTTCATGTGCACCATCTTCTCTGTTTCTAAAGGTAGTTCTTTGACTCTTAAGAACCCTACATTTAAAAGAGAAACACTTGAGAGAAAATCCATCAAGAACTCACCTTTAAACACTCATAGTTTACCTTGTGATTCATCAAGTTCATCTAGGATCCTTCATGCATAGTTTTGCATCATCACAACTTGTTTGGTAAGATTTTGACTAACTTCATCTAATTTTAGTTTCTTTCTTATCAAGCCATCTCTTTATTTCCTTGTATGCTTTATGTTCACATGCTAGATACAAGATAGAGATTGTTTGTGACGAATATGATTGAGTGTTGTATTGTGATAGCTATCTAGGTTTTGCTTAATCTTGATTAGCTAAGCTTTATGATATGTCATTTAGCTTTTGATATCTAGGATTGATTTCATTGATATATAATCATCCTAGATAATAAGCATATAGGGTTTCCTTGCTCTTATTGCATTTTGAGTATTCATATATTCACATCACATGTTTTTTCTCTACGAGATAGCTTCTTTATTACTTTACTAGTCTCAAGATTGCATCTTTATGACTTGACTCTTTTCAAGATAGCTTTTATTGTGTTTTGTGAGTTGTTTGTGATAGCTATTGCCTATAGGGTTTGATTTGCACATATAGCTAGGTTGTTTGAATGCCATATAGCCACATGATATCTAGGAATGTCTCTAACATGTTCATCCATGCCTAGATAAGCTTAAATGTCTAACCTTGCATTTTAGCATCTTGAATATTGCACATATTCACCTTAGTTTGTGTTTATCTCTTCTCTTTGAGAGACAAGTCTTGTATTTGTCTTTTGGTAGTTCACAAGCAAGGGACTAGATTCACTTTTGAAGGCTCGTGGGTAGTAATGGTGGATTAGTAACCGTATAGGGTTTGATGTGGTCAACCTAGGTTGTAATCACCATTACAGTTAGTGGATTGAGGTTCTTGTGTGACGCACAAAACAGCCCGTGGTTTTTCCCCATGTAGGTTTCCACGTAAAAATCATATGTCACTTACTTTTCGCATTTTTACACTTGATTTTAGTTGTTGACTAGTTGGGGTTGATTTTGAATTATTGACTAATCTCGAAAATTGGTAAAAAGGGATTAAAATCTATTCACTCCCCATCTAGATTAATTTTATTAGGACTCGTTTATATTTATTTTCAATGTTCATGATTGGGATTAGGAGTAGATTAATGTAATTTAGGAGTAGATTAATCAAACATCCCTTGATTGGGTGTATGTTGATGGATATTTCGAAATGTATGTTTTGGATTGATTTGAGTGTTTGAGAATTAGGGTTAAGGAGGTACATCAACTCTTGACCTTGATTATGCTCTTAATTGTTTGGATGAAATTCATGATGAGTACATACCATGCCATTGTGGATTTCGATTCTTTAGACCTTCATGCTTTATACGACCCTTGGTCGTTGCTCGAGCAATACACACTCGGTGAGTAGTGATCGAGGGTCCGAATTTACATTTAATGCTTCCATTATATGGTTGTTACTTACACGTGATAGATGAGTAGCAATCGATGGTCGATCCTTCAATATTCGCCGTAAGCTACCCTTGGTCGTTGCTCGCATGATACACCCTCGGTGAGTAGTGATCGAGGGTCAACTTTTGGGGAATATTAAAGGATCAACCATCGATCGCTACTCACCTATCACGTGTAAGCAGCAACCATATAATGGAAGCATTAAGTGTAAATTCAAACCCTCAATCACTACTCACTGAGGGTGTATTACTCGAGCAACGACCAAGGGTTGTATAAAGCATGAAGGTTTAAAGAACCGAAATCCACAATCGCATGGTATGTACTCATCATGAATTTCACCCAAACAATTAAGAGCATAATCAAGGTCAAGAGTTGATATACCTACTTAACCCTAATTCTCAAACACTCAAATCAATCAAAAACATGCATTTCGAAATATCCATCAACATACACCCAATCAAGGGATGTTTGATTAATCTACTCCTAATCCCAATCATGAAAACGTATCAATTTCTACCATACATGCCATGAATGTAAATACAAGAGATATCCCTAAACATGTATCTAGGAGGGTTGTCAAGCCTATTCAACACAAGTCAAGAATCAATATACACCAATTGAATGAGACAATACTTGAACATATTAAATACAAGTTAATCAAATAAATATAAATAGTGTTAGGTTTACATATTTCCCAAATAAGGATACACATCAAATAAATGAAATACAAGAGAAGAGTAAAAAGAGAAAACCCAAGGTGTCAATCTTGGATCTTCAAGCTTGGAGAGGGACCCAATTGTCATCTCGGATCTCCAAGCTCTATTGAAGCTCCTCATTTTCATAGACAAGAGAGGATGACTCTTTCCTCATGAATCTCCTTCCAAGATGGGTGGTTGTATGTGGAAGGTGGCGATGGTGAGACATCCATGGAGAAAAACCTCCATGGATGCCTTTGAAGGTATCTCTCTCTCTCTCTCTCTCTCTCTCTCTCTCTCTCTCCCTCTCTTTTGTTGTGTGAAAAAGATGAAGTATAGAAGAGAGGGTTTCTAGGTTATTTGGGTGAAGAGTTTATGAGTATTATGAAGAAAGTAGTGTATTTATAGGCTTAGGAGGTTAGGGCACGGTTTAGGCATGAAAGGGCAAATATACCCCTAAAAAATGGCCCAAAAACCCATCATTGGCAGTGCTGGAAAGTGCAGAGTGCAGGTGGAGTATGGATGAGTGCGGGTGAGCTGAATGACACTTTATCACAGTGTGGATGAGCTGAATAGTACTTTATCAATAGTGCGGGTGGAGTGCAGGTGAGTGTGGGTGAGCTGAACATCACTTTATCTTTTCTTCAGCTTTCTTGTCCTCTTTTAACACCATTTGACCCTTTTTTCACACGAAAGTCCCAAATACTGTTTCCAACACCATAAATGTATGGATGCCTACAATTACGAACAAAAACCCCATAAGAGATGCTAAAACACAAGAAAACAAAACAAAGGATAAGAAAATGAGGGCTGAAATATACAACATATTTGGCACGATCATCAACCTAGGTCATAGACATC
Source organism: Acer campestre (assembly GCA_954870605.1). Classification (NCBI taxonomy): domain Eukaryota; kingdom Viridiplantae; phylum Streptophyta; class Magnoliopsida; order Sapindales; family Sapindaceae; genus Acer; species Acer campestre. Next base: position 27,302,709 of record OX940801.1, read on the forward strand.
ATTACATATAGTGGATTCGAGGATCGTGTGTGGTGTATATATCAGCCCATGGTTTTTCCTTGTTGAAGGTTTCCCCATAAAAATCAAGTGTTCTTTAATTTCCGCACTCTACATTTGATTTATTTTATTGTGTGTTTTGGGATTTTCATATGTTAACTTTGACTAATTGAAAAATTGATAATAATCGATTCACAACCCATTCACAACCCCCCTCCTCTAGGTTGTTTAGACACGCATGCTATATTTATTTTCAATTGGTATCAGCGCGGATTCCTAGACATACTTAGAAGATCCTTGCCATATTTTTGTGCCTTGCATTTATGTGCATTTCATTCATTTGCATACATTCACCCAAACACTATGAGTGAATTTTGGACTACCAAAGAGGGAGCATCGAGCTTGAGGCCACCATTGCTCAAGGGTGACAATTACTCCTCATGGAAGGGAAGATGGAGTCCTATCTATTGACGATAGATGATAGGGTGTGGATGGTGATTAAGGACGAATACACACCTCCCACCATGATCACTGGAGATGGAAGCATTGTGCCCAAGCCCAAGGCTCAATGAAGTACCGAAGAGTTTGAAGCTTCGAAGTGGAACAACAAGGCCATGCATGCCTTGCGTGCAATGGATGGGAGTCAATATAAACTCATCCAAATCACCAAAAATGAACAAAAAGCTTGGAAAATCTTGGAGACGGCACATAAGGAACTGAAGTGGTGAATGACTCCAAGCTCCTAGTGCTCCAAACCTTATTCGAGACTATTAGGATAGAGAAGCATGAGTGCTTAAATGACTTTCAAGTGAAGTTGATGGACATTGTCAATCAAAGTCATCAACTATGTGACCCATACTCGGATAGAAGGATCAAGAAAAAGATCATGAGGTTCACTACCTCCTAGATTTGAATCCAAGGTGATGGCACTTGAAAAAAATGTTGACTTTAAGAAGATGAAGACAAGTGAAGTAATTGGAAGGCTTCTTGCCTATGAGTTAAGAAAGGCTCCTACCTCCTCATCTCCTAAGAAGAAAAGGGAATAGCCTTGAAGACCTCCAAAGTTGAAAAGGAGGATGATGACTCGGATGAAAACGTGGCTTAAATGGTGACGAGATTCAAGAAGTTCTTGAGGCTACAAAGGAATGACTCCAAGAAGGTTGAGCCAAGCCAAAAAAAAGTCTTCAAGAAAAGGCATTCAATGCTTGAAATGTGGAGGATACGGTCATATCTCTAAGGTTTGTGGTAACTTGAAGAACAAGAGAAATAGAAAGGAGATGGCCACCTCATCAACTGATAGTGAAAGTGTAGATGATTCTTCAAGTGATGAAGAGCTTGCAAATTACTACACAGCCTTTGATGTTGGGGTTTTTGCCCTAAAGCTTGTAATTTGTAAATGTGAATTGAACATAAAATAAAAGAAGTAGTTTATTCATTCAAATTGTCTCATACATTTATAATAACATGTGTACTTAACATCCAAGATTGTCGGATGTAATTTCAAACTGAGTATATGAATGTCATATACAAATGAATTCAGTTTGAAACGAGCAATCTAAAGAGTCTGTAGATAGCAAATAAAGATGGGTACTTTATTTGTGATCAATCTACAGCTGCGGTTCATTTCGTAATGTACGGTGATCTTATCCAAGATTATGGAGATATGAGAATGGAGGCACCTTATATGATTTGATCATATAGGACTGGGCCATGATTTATATGAATCTCTCACCAAGATCCGTTAAAAGATGAGATTCATATATATCAACAAATGATGGCTATATATGGGTGATCTTAATCCTGAGTGTCTTATCGACTCCTTCAGGTTAGATCGTGGTTTTTGATATACCATGGGTGAGATTGGAGTTGAATTCCCGATCAATAACTTCGTATGTTGGAATCACGGTTTGGCTTGTGGCTGGGAAGGTCTGCACACAATAGTGGAATCCACTCCTTCTTGTGAGAAGTAGATAGTAGTTCCCTTAAGGGTTGATTCGGGGCTTGAACAATATGAGCGCTCTCCTAATTCTGTAAGGAATGTAGGATTTATTGTTCATTAGAGAATCAATGGTACTCAATGGAAAGATATAATTAGAGGGGTATAACAGACATTATGACCCAACTCTAATTATGAACTACTTGTGGAGGATTATACCATATGTAATAGCTATATCGATGGACACCAATAGTTATTGGTTTGTGTAAAAACGTCTACAGTTGAGAGAGTGCAACTTTGGGTTTTTAGTGGAATAACATCGAAGTTAATAATCATGAAATATTAATTAAAAAGTTTAATTAATTATTTCTAAGGATTATTGGAGCTCAAAATACTGTGGGTCCATTAGGTATTTAGGTCTCATTGCTAGCCCGATCGATTTAGGTAACAAGGGCCACGGTTAATTAATTGGATTGTCCAATTAATTGTGTTACGAAAGTGACATGTATCTATTCGGGAATTAATTGAATAATGAAATTATTTAATTAATGAATAATGGTGATTAAATAAATTAAATAATAAGATTATTTAATTATGTTGTTAATCACTAAATGGAGGGTGTTAGTTGATATTTGATTTTGAATAAAATAAGATAATATGATTATTTTATTTTATTTTATTAAATATTTGAAATTGAATTTAAAATGTTTAAATTCAAAAATAATTGTTTAATTATCTTTTAAAAGATATGAGATATCTTTATAAAGATTTTCTTTTTAAATCAAATAGATTTGGTTTGTTTTTAAAGATATACGAGATATATTTTTAATTTAAAATAACAATCGAATGCTAATACATATATATAAGTGCATCAGGTTTTTTTGGTTTTTTGATGAATGCAAATTGTGTGTGAGTTTTCTTTTGCAAGTGTTGCATGAAACTAAAAGAAGAAGGTGCGGCCTAACTTAAAGATATATATATATATTGTTTTAAAAGTTTGGTGGCCGCATTCTATACACATAGCAAGGTGTTGCTTTCGTGTGTCTTTTCATCCTCCTTGTTCCTGAGTACCGTGACCACACGCTGTTATCAATCCCGGATCATAGCGAGGAAGATCTTGTGGTTCAAATCTGGGAGCAGATCGAATTAAAGTGAAGAAGCCTCCTACGTAGGTATGAAATCGTTTCTCCTTCTTTACCGTTTTCGATTATTACTGTACAAATAGGTTTAAGTTTATGATTGCATTAAAATTTTTAGAACCCTTCCGCTGCACAATCTGTAAACCTAGGTACCTACAATTGAAGCCTTTCATGTGGATGTTGGAGAAGAAGACAAAAATGCTCTATTTGTGACCTTGAAGAAGGAGTATATAAAAAGGTAGCTAGAAGTGTGATTGATGTAGCTACGCAAAGGGAAGTTGCTTGTATGACATCAAATGGCCATGGCAAAAGTCTTGATGGGGAAGTTGACTCAATTAGTGAGAGGCAATATGATGAGTGTTGCTCATACTCGTGTGATGACGATAACTCCAACTTGTAGAGTTTTGACAACAAGGAAAGAATGAGTTATGAGAATTTTATGACATTTTTTCATGACTCCTTGAAGAAGAAAAAGAAGGATATTTTTGTGTTGAAGAAAGATAATCTTTAACTAAGAGAAAAGGTGATTCTTTTAGATGAGGAAGTAAAACTTGTAAAAGAAAATGATGACAAATTGAAGAAAGAGCTTAAAAAAGCAAGGATGTCACTTGCTAAATTCACTTCGGGTATGGAGAAAATCAACATTATGCTAGGTTGTGGGAAGATGCCTAGTAATAAGAGAGGCCTAGGTTTTGTTGATGAGGAAGTCATACCATCATCCAACAAGACAACTTTTGTGAAGGAAATTGTTCCTAAGTTGCCTCCTCAATCTTCTTACCACAAGAAGACTTTTGAAGTGGGTGAATCTTCTAAGAGTGCTCATTTGAAGATTGTCAAGGACAAAAAGATGAGGTATTTAGAAGTTTTGATGAAGGCTAAGATCAAGCAACCTCAAGCTCAAGGCAAAAGCTTAGCTTCACCTCCTCAACACCCGAGGAGGAAGATTGATCTTGGAGAGTCATCCAAGAATGGCCAAATGAAGATGCCAAGAAAGGGTGAAGCACAACCTCAACATACAAGAGCTCCTTACCCAAGCTTTGCACAACTAAGGAGGCACATTCAATCGGCTTAACCACCTCAATAAGCTAGACCATAAAGGTGCCACCTATCGGTTCAAGCCCTTAAGAGAAACAAACCGATGCACCATCAAAGACAACCTCATCAACATGGCGATACCTCGATGAGATCACAATGCAATAGTATAAATTCTTACTTTGTACCTACTTGTCATTTTTATGGTATGATTGGTCACTTAAGACCAAATTGCTTTGATTACATCAAAAGGTGTAGGGTTAGAGAGCATGAAAGAAAAACGGTTGAAAATTTCTTACTTTGTACCTACTTGTCATTTTTGTGGTATGATTGGTCACTTAAGACCAAATTGCTTTGATTACATCAATAGGTGTAGGTTACAGAGCATAAAAGAAAAACGGTTGAAAAAGAGGTCAAGTTTGTGTAGGGAAAAATACAAGCGGCAGAAGCAAAAAAAGTGGTTTAGTATAGTTTAAATTTTTTCCATATTTTGAACCTTAACCCTCTAATTAATTAACATATAATACTAAAGATATCATACCTTTGTCGCATGATCCAATTGACGTTGCATCGATTGTAATCCGCAAGATCTTCCAATCCAATCACGAACGTGAATCACCTAGGAGCGTGGTCTCTCTTATCTTTGAATTGTGTACCTGAGGATGGATTAACAAAACCTTTTCTTTTTCGTTAGTCACAAAAAATTCCAAGAGACAACAAAGAATGTTCCGGTCACTTTTGAATTCATAATCGTTAGATCAAAACTCGTGTGAACCTTATTCGAAATTGTGCACAAAACCTTTTAAGGTAAAAGTAACTAGTGCACTATCGAAATATGAACAAACTTTTCTCTCTATTCCTCTTGGCCGAAAATCACACTAGTCTTAGAGATGGATTTTATTTTTCTCTATTCTCTAGCAAAAGAAAAATCTCTCAATTCCAAGACCTTTTAGGGTTGCCGAATCCAAAGTTACAAAAACTATGGTGGCCGAATCCATAGTTACAAAAACTATGGTACCAAATTCTTTCCAAAGAAACTATAGTGCCGAATTCTTTCCAAAACTATGGTTCTGAATTTTTTCCCAAAAACTATGATTCCGAATTCTTTCCAAAACTATGGTTCCAAGCCCTAATCCAACTCTTTAGTGTATCTGTGACTATATAAAAGACTTCCTAACTTGACTAGATAAATAAATCCCTTATTTATCTACTTACAAAATAAAGTCTTTTATATTTAATATACTACTACCAATAGTATACTACTAAGAAACATATTTCCTTGTTAGAAAAAGATTTAGATTCTTAATTAAATAATTAATCAATCAATTAATTAATTTCCATTTAATCAAATAATAAAATAAAATAATACGTTAGACTTTTATATAAGCCTTACTACCCCATACACAAAGATAGGCCCATGTATTATTTTTCATTTTATTAAATCCATTGGACCTTTAATAAAAAGCCCATATGTGAACTAGACTCATTCTTACTAAAAGAAATAAGCCCACATGCCTTTGATTAATATATTAATATAATTTAACAGCCCATTAAATAAATAATGTGCAAATTATATTCTTAATATATTAAATACAATTCTAGATGGACACATAATCAGTCTGGTAGAATATATCAAGTGATCCACGCAAGTCCGTGTGGATTGGGGATCTTGGCAGGCCTATCTAAATTTAAACTCCAATAAATATAACCCAATCACAATCAACAAATGATTCACTTAGGTTCAATCTATTAATTTTAATTCATTCCACTAAAGAACTAAAATTGCACTCTTAAATAAAGATGAAATAAGTAAATGATTCTCATTCATACCCTAGACAATCTTATAGGAGATAGTGAATCCTCGTGAAGAATATCAGTAATCGCCAAGAGCTCATAGACCGCCTATACCTCTCCAAGTTACCATATTTACTCATATGACCACACTTTGAACTTGGATATATATTATGACTTATCCAGAAGTCATCTTTCCATAGTCACTATTGAAAACTTAACGTTAAGATTTAATATCCAAAAACCTCAAAACATCCATATGATGATATTCTACTCACATTTAATAAATGGAGCCACGATGTCCATATCTATAAATGAAGTCCTCTATCGATTAGCAAATGAATGCCACCAAACTATAGAGGATAGATTATGCAATATAATTGTACTCATTGATAGCTCAAATGATAACACTTGTAACCATAAGTCCATCATTTATCTCAGGATTAAGATAGACTCTCCAATTGTTCTGATAATGAAAAGACTTTTATCTATTGACGGTTCTAGATAAAGTATTTCATTGTGATCCAGTTCAATGCACCCAGTGCACTAGATTCTTTTACTCGAAGATCCTTCGATGATTTTAGACTCATCATAACACATTTGATCCCACTCAAATGCCAGCAAAATAATTCTACAACTTTAACAAGATAAAGGTGTAGGAACCCAGGTTTACAGATTGCGCAACGGAAAGTTTTTTAAATTTTTTTAATGCAATCATAAACTAAACCTATTTGTACAGTAATAATCGAAATCAATAAGAAGGAGAAGAAACTATTTCATACCAACGTTTGTAGGCTCCTTCACTTTAATACGATCTGCTCCTGATTTGAACCACTTGATCTTCCTCGCCATCTCCCGGAACTGGTAACGGTGTGTGAGCGCGTCACGGTATTCAGGAACCTGTATGGAGGAAAAGAAAGAAATGTTGTCAAATGAATTCGGCCACACTTTATTTTTGATGAACAAGAAAACAAAATAAAAACTCCTCTTTTTTTTTCTTAAAATGGCCGCCACCCTCTCTTTTTCTTCTTTTGGTGTTGAATTACCAAATCAAATCACTCTTTTTTTAAAACCATATATCAAATATATATATTTTTTAAACTTAAACAAATTAATAAAATCTTTTAGATATCGAATATCTTTTAAAGATATTAATTAATTTATTTGATTTAATTTGAATTCAAAACTCTTTTAAATTCAAATTTAAATATTTAATTAAATGAAAATAAAATAATCAAATTATCTTTTCTTCATTCAAAATTAAATATCAATCAACACCCTCCATCTAATGATTAATTACACAATTAAATAATCTAATTATTTAATTAACATAATCATTAATATTCATCAATTGAATAATCACATTATTCAATTAATTCTCGAATAGACACGTGTCACTTTTGTAACACAATTAATTGGACAATCTAATTAATTAACCGTGACCCTTGTTACCTAAATTGATCGGGCTAGCAAGGGGACCTAATGGACCCACAGTATTTTGAGCTCCAATAATCCTTTAGAAATAAATAATTAAACTCTTTAATTAATATTTCATGATTATTAACTTCGGTGTTATTCCACTAAAAATCCGAAGATGCACTCTCTCAACTGTAGACGTTTATACACAAACCAATAACTTTTGGTGTCCACTGATATAGCTATTACATATGGTATGATCCTCCACGGGTAGTTCATAATTAGAGCTGGGTCATAATGTCCGTTATACCCCTTTAATTATATCTTTCCATTAAATACCATTGATTCTTTAATGAACAATAAATCCTACATTCCTTGCGGAATTAGGAGTGCGCTCATATTGTTTAAGCCCCAAATCAACCCTTAAGGGAACTACTATCTACTTCTCACAAGAAGGAGTGGATTCCACTATTGTGTGCAGACCTTCCCAGCCACAAGCCAAACCGCGATCCCAACATACATAGCATATTTGATACGAACCTCGTCGATTGTAACAAGGATGATGCCTAGGATCGTTCTAACCTCTGGTTCGGATGGAGACCGCGACCCAACACCTATAGCGAGATGTGAACCTTGGTATAATGAAGACGCCACAATCAATGATGGAATACTTGATTGATAAGTCAGGGAGGAACGCCACAGAGAAAATCTGATAAGTTCCAATCAGTTCTTAAAGAACAAAAGAGAAAATTCTCTCAACTTTTATTAAAAATTCAAAACTAACGAAAAAAACATAAGTTGGTTCCTTTTATACTAAAACCCTAGAAGACAAAGTAGGCTACACGCCTAACTCAACAAGGAAACCAATATTTCGGCCATTAAGGCCTTACAAAACGGGAAAGAAAATAAAACAAACTAAAACAAGAAACTATTGACTTATTTCCTAATTGGAAGCCTAATTTTGGAAGGAAAATCAGCCTCTTAATTTCGGAAAACAAATCAACCCAATATTATTTAGAAACTAAAAAGGAAATCTGAAATTAAATGTTCTCCAGCTTGTGCTCCACGCCTAAGCCTCTGCCACAAGCCCAAATATTCTCTTATTCGGCCCAATCAATGGCCTTAATGACGTTAATAAGCACTTGATCTTCATGTGGGCTCATCTTGGTCTTCAACACTTCAGAATCAGCCCAAGTGTCTTGAATCAGGCCATTAAGTGCCTCTTTGAATCTCTTAGCCCTTGCTCTTGTTATTGGCCCAACCGGAACATGCAATGGGTCCCTTGGCACTTCAGCTCCCTTATTCTCATCAATATTAATCAGGAATGCAACTCCGACCTCACCCATGGTATATCAAAGACCACGATCTAACATGAAGGAGTCGATAAGACACTCAGGATTAAGATCACCCACATATAGCCATCATTTGTTGATATATATGAATCTCATCATGTAACGGATCTTGGTGAGAGATTCATATAGATCATGGCCCAGTCCTATATGATCACATCATACAAGGTGCCTCCATTCTCATATCTCCATATGAATGATCTAGGATAAGATCACTGTACATTATGGAATGAACCGCAGCTACAGATTGACCACAAATAAAGTACCCAGCTTTATTTGCTATCTACAGACTCTTTAGATTGCTTGTTTAAAACTTAATCCATATGTATATGACATTCATATACTCGGTTTGAAATTACATCTGGCAATCTTGGATGTTAAGTACACATGTTATTATAAATGTATGAGATAATTTGAATGAATAAACTACTTCTTTTATTTATGTTCAATTCACATTTACAAATTACAAGCTTTAGGGCAAAAACCCCAACAAAAGGTGCCCAACCTTTAACTTAAGCTGTGAACGTTATTCAAGACTAACTAAAGAATTGTGTCTACCTCATACGTATCCAGATGTACGAACAATTCTTCTTTTCTCATAGTCTTTTGACCTTATGATTATTTACTTTGACAATTATAATTATAAATGCTATAAGATTTTGTTAAAAACAGAAATCACTTTATTAATACAATAAGATTGTCAAATACAATATTATACTCTTGCTATTGAGCATAATCCTAACAGTTTGTATAAATCTAGGGAACTTAGAAACATGCCTATGACCACTAGAAATAATAAAGTGGAACCTAGGTGGGTTAGGAAGAATGAACCCGCTTGCCATTGTGCAAATGTGATACTTGTATATGCAACTAGGTCCAATGGACTTGGTAAGTCTATAGGGGCTCATGCCTCCCTTTGACTTGGTTGGTCTTGACCTGCCTCCTTTTGACTTGTTTGGTCTTGACCCCATATGGGGAGCTCAAGCAAAAAGAGCAAAGTTGCATGATCATGCATTATGCTACATTAATATATTTTATGCCTCTTATTTAATTGCTTAAGATGATTGGTTGTACACGCTTATATGTATTTTTCTTAATAAGTGTGCTACATTGCATTGCTTGCAATCCATGTCATATTTATGCCTAAACATGCATTTTTGGACTAGGAGAATTATTTGGGAAAGTATATATGAATAACCCATAATTTATCTCCATGACATGAGAATTTTATGACATGCTTAAATTGATATGCATGAAATGTATTTGATTGGTTGATATGCAAAAATTGTGTGAAAGCAAAAAATGAGAAGACTAAAATAAGGATCCAGTATCCATTCAATCAATAAGGATATTATATCCAAATTAGTCTTCTCTCTCTTCTTAAAGGTGTAAACAAGGCTACTATCATACGGATGTTTCATCAGGAAAAATTAAATAGGATTATAATTATCCATGTCTTGATTTGCCTTTAAGGATTGATATGGTTGCTCTTAGCTCAAAAATATCTTTTGAAAAACTATATCTTGCTTGTTTATGACAAAAGGGTACAAATTGGTTTGAATTCTCTTGGAAACCCTTTTGATGTTTGCTTTGCCAAATACCATTGATTTTGGACTTGAATACAACATGTCTTGCAAGCAAAGCATCTTTATCGCACATTGTTTTTTTAAAATAAAACTCCTTGAATCTCTCTCAATTTTTGAGTTGCATAAAGTTCGGTTATATGATTATGCAAATACTGTTTGTGCTAATAGCTCTCTTTTCTAAAGCAACTGAATGGAGCTTTGCCTATCTCATGACAAAAAGAGGGAGAAGTCTTGAGAGATTTAGGGGGAGCATTGTGTATGCTTTGGGGGAGAAGTTCGAGAGAGAGTAACCTTTTAAGGGGAGCATTGTACATGCATTAATTTGTATTGTTTTTTTTTTTTTAGTACAAATGCTTTTTATGTTTGTTCACCTCACATGCACTTGTTCTTGGAAAGTGCTTTCTTGCTATTGTTTGTAGGTACAATGATCTACGAAGAGATTGAAGACTTTGAAGACTTATATTCTTAGGGCTCTCTCATTGTATCGTAGAATTTACATTTGTTGACCAATAGGTTTCTTTTTGTTTTGAGAGGAAATTTTGTAAGTGGTATTTTGTTATGAAATAGTCGAAGGGGGAGATTTTAAGGACCTCTGTTTTGTGATTGGCTTATTTCATGACATAACACATTGGGGATACGTGTGTAATGGGTAGCTTAGGTCATTTTGATGATTATCAAGGCAAGCTTCCAAGCATCCCAGTGACTTCAAGATCAAGAGCATCAAAAGGTATATCACTTGACTTTGGTTATTGAAGAGATTAGGTGCACATACATACTTGCATGCATATTTATCTATCTTGCATTTGTTACCAAGCATGTGTGTTTCATTGATTCGTGCATCTATGTCATTTAGCACACATACACTCTTTCATTGCATTTATATGATTGCATTTGTGTTTCTCTTAATTATGTGCTTATATGCTTTATCATCACATTTAAGCATTTTCATATATTGCATATCTTTTGTGTGTCACATGCTTGGTGATTATTCATGATATTATCCATTCCCATGCATGTTATTTATTCACAACCACACTTGCACTTTATGTTAATCTTAATGTGGTGTAATTCGTTTCCTTTTGTGTGATTGAAAACGTCCGCGCTTGCATGATAGTATGCATGTCTTAGCGCGATGGTTGACCACTTAAGAAGGTCTCATTCTTCTCTTGTATAAATGTTAGATTTAGTTTGGTTATTTGGAGTAAGTGTCTAGTTTCGAAAGATTAGTTTTTCAATGGTTTAAATGTTTTTCAAAACTGACCTTTGTATGGTCTTGTGACCATAACTTTTTATAAAAAGATTGAAATTGAGTTTGTAAAATTCTGGACAAACAAGACACACATACCTTTCCAATGGTATATTATTCATAATATTTTATGACCGTTTGGATTGGTTTTGAAATCTTCAAAGTGACCACTAAAATAAGGCATCACAACTGTTATCCGAATCTGACCTTTGGTCACTCAAATGACCATATCATTTTCTAAAGATATCTAAATGTCATTCCATTAAAAGGAGTAGAAAGTAGACATCTATACCTTTCCAATGGTATATTATACGAAAGGTTTCTATGTCGTTTGGTCATGTTTTGGGGTGCTCAAATCTTGAGCTGGTGCATTATCTGTGCTTTACCACCCCCTGTACCATCCCCTAGGCACATGCTTGGGCTGCTGTCCAGCCTGTGCTAATTTACAGCACTTTTGCACCCAGTGGACAGCTGCGTAGGTACTTGCCTAGGCAACGGTCTGACATGTTTTTGCAACCTGTTTTGGCAAAACGATGTCATTTCTTCTAGGGCAGCATACATATTGACCTCTTACCTCTCTTGGTCAACCAAGAGCTTAAAAGATCACATTTTAAAGAGAGAGAGAGAGAGAGAGAGAGAGAGAGAGAGAGAGAGAGAGAGAGAGGAAGAGCTCCCCTAGTGAGAGAAAGCAAAGCTTGCTTCTTTAACTCTCCAAACCCAAAAACTCATCTCCATCTTGCATCATTCAACATCATTTAAGTATGGGTCTTCATGGTTTCATGACTAAGTTAGAACTTCATTGAATATCATTAAATGTTCTTCTTACTTAGAGTAGGTGTTTATTGCATGATTAAATACTTAGACTCTATTTATTGCATATATTTATGATTCTTGATAACATGATTGGGTTTGTATTGTGATAGCTAGCATTTAGGACCATTTTGGCCTCTAGCTAAGTCTTTATGCATTGCATTTATACATTGATGTGTATGACTCCTTGATTGCATTTGTTAATTGCATATTTATAGTCCTTGCCATGATTATTGACAACTTGTGTTAATTTGGCTTTGTTTGTTGACAATTAGGTTGTTAGAAATCTCTACAACTAATTGAGACCTCACATATATGCATGTAGGCTTTGTTGATAACTAGGTAGTTGATTTACATTATAACATCTAGTCAAACATATAGTGTTTAGTCTACCACTCATTGCATTTGTGCATCATTGTAATATACACTTAGACTTTTTATTCTTTTCAAGAGTCAAAGTCTTGTGGCTTCTAGGTAAAGTTGCACAAGCATTACACTAGCTCATCTATGAAAGGCATGCCGGTAGATTATGAGGTGCTCACTTGAGAGTGTAACATTATCTTCATATAGAGGTTGTCTAGGGTTGGTCTAGGTTCTTGCTATAAAAGGCATGTGGGTTGTAGTGGTGGGTTAGTAACTGAAAATGGTTGAGGTCAATCTAGGTTGTAAACATCATTACATATAGTGGATTCGAGGATCGTCTGTGGCGCATATATCAGCCCGTGGTTTTTCTTTGTTGAAGGTTTCCATGTAAAAATCAAGTGTTCTTTAATTTCCGCACTTTAAATTTGATTTATTTTGTTATGTGTTTTGGGTTTTTCATATGTTAACTTTAACTAATCGAAAAATTGGTAATAATCGATTAACGCCCCTCTAGGTTGTTTAGACACACACGCTATATTTATTTTCAAAATATATACTGTATATAATCAATCTTTCTATTGCTAGTTCGTTCTGATGTAAAATATATCAGGACGAAGGATGTAGACTATTAGATTTACATACTTTGACTCAAAATGTATGCACTTGTCAAAACATCTCCATAATCTATGGTCAACATTCTTCGTCTTGATATATTTTATGTCATGACGAACTGATAATAGAAAAACTGTATATATATAATATATTGAACATATTTGTAATTTTTTGAAATTTTAAAGGGTAAATTTGTCATTCCATGGCATGGGATAACTTGTCCTCGGGTCTTGGGTAGGGCAAAATTTTGAGTTTTTAGTCCCACGTTGTCTCATCCTGTCCCATATTAAAGACATGCTAAAGGTGGGACAAGATGAAATTGTCCCACGTTGTCCCATCCTATCCTGCGTACCAAACACAATATATATAATATATTGAACATATTTGTAGTTTTTTTGAAAATTTAAAGTGTAAATTTATCTTTTTGACACTTGTTCCATGGCATGGGATAACTTGTCCTAGGGTCTTGGGTGGGACAAATTTTGTGTTTTTAGTCCCACGTTATCTCGTCATGTCCTATATCAAAGATGCGCTAAAAGTGGGACAAGAGGAAATTGTCCCACGTTGTCCCGTCCTGTCCCGCGAACCAAATGCACCCCATAAGATATCAGAGCACAACAAACATGATGAAGGGATTAATTTCAAAAAATAAAAACATGATGAAGGATTGAAGGGATACTGATGCAACAATTTTGAAAGTTCCGAGAAGGTTTGCGTAATTATGGTCTAAAGTGAGTGCAATATTGCAAAACTTAGGGGCATTTGTGCAATTTGCCTAGGATGAAATTGAGTTGTGATAGAATATAGGTGTATTTAGTATGGATTTTCAAGTAGAGCTTCTAAAGTAGATCTTTTACTAATAAAGCTTTTATTGAGTAAAGTTTTTTTAACAAAAAAAGCTTTTTGTTGTATAAATTACAAAAAAAAAAAAAAAAAAAAATGTTGACAATGTATTTTTGAAAAGAGCTTTTGGTTGTAAAAATTACAAAAAGGTGTTGACAATGTATTTATAATAAAAGAGTTGTATGGTAGAATATCTAAAATTTATAAAAGATGTTGAGACAATTTATATGCTTAAAAAAAGCTTTTTGGAAAAGCCTAAATTTTGAGCTTTTCCTAATAGACATAAAATGACTTTTATAAAGGATAGTTGAGACAATTCACATATTAAATAAAAAAAAATAAAAAAATAAAAAACTGTTTTGAGTTTTGTCAAATAACTAAAAAAATATATTTCAAAACAGCTTCTAGAATTAAAAAAGTGCTTTCGATCCTTACAACAGTTGTACCAAACACACAATATAGAAATTGAAATCTCTATCATTGAAACCAAAGAAAGTCATTGAAATCAAGATTTTTTTGGCCTTTGCCCTTGCCAAGGACACATCGCCTTCATGCAATTAATAATGAAAAGTTGGCGTTGTTGTATCTTGTATGCTATTCACTCTGCCTGCAGAAAAGGGAACTTAGAGGGTAAGACTAACCTTAGCCTTACAGGCAGCTTTTTTTTTTTTTTTCCCTTAGGAAGAGGACAATTCGTTTTTTTTATTTTTTATTTTTAAAAAAAATTTAACAATTTTTATTTTTCATTTTTAATACTACCCAATTACAAATTAAAATACTTCTTGAATTGTAATGAGTTTGAATTTGAAACCCTAACTGTGGACACCCTTACTATAAATGTATAAAGATGCATATAGTTTAACTACAATACACTTACGGTATTATTAATGGGCAGCATTACCAAGGGTGGAGCCATGGAGGTGCACAGAGACCATTTGCATTTAACTTCAAATACATATAAAATTAGCCCAAATTTAGTTTATAAAAGTCTACAAGGAGTCTTTTTTATTATTTTTAAGAGTAGCAGTATGAAATGTCTTTAGAAAAGAAATGTAACAGGTGAATTGGATTGTGAGGAGAAGCTGTAAACAACAAATCCACCAATGGTGGAGAATAAATCTCTTCTAAATAAAGGAAATTTGCCACGATCTTCTCTAACCGGCAAAGATCATGGCACATCAAGGTGATCACCCCTAATTGGAAGAGATATGGTCTTCACTGCGATGGAGACTCCATCACCGGTAGAGATGTTTCTTTATGTTATTTTTCTCTTTCTTAATTTTTAAAAGAGCGATGCTATTAACAATCCACAAAATATCTGTTTACACCTCATTTTAATTTATTTTTTTATTAATGACAATTTTAACCTGAATTAAAATTACTAAACAAGACAATTTTTTCTAAAGACAATCAAAATTAGTATTTTTTTTCTTAATTTTTTTAAATTTATTTATAGAAAACAATGTGTTTTCCCCCCATTTTTAGTGTCGATTGAGTAGTGATGGAGAATGATATGCAACTAGAAGAAAATCATGAATGATAGAGAAGCACCTTTCAACATTGTTTTCTTTTTCTTTCTTTCTTTATATATATATTTTTTGAAACATTCTTTTTTTTTTTTTTTGAAAGTAATCCTTCTTTCTATTTGGAGGTTGCATGAAGCTATTTTTTTTTATGGAAAATCTCTCAAACACATTGGTTTTATAAGTTAGTGTGATTTTAAGCTAAATTATTCTACACTAAATTTCAATTTGATGGTGCAAGGAATTCAAAAATAAAAGAAAATTACACATGCTACTTCTTTGCGTAGAAAATTTTATTATAAAAATAAATAAATCATATATTGGTTAACAGAACATTAATCCACTACGTTAGAAATAATTTATGAGTAAAAGGTTCTTCGGAGAATCTAGGTCCTAAATCCAAATATTCTTATTAGAGGTTTATGTATATTGAATAGGATGGAGGATGATTGATCATCTTCTTATATTCAATAAGTTAAGAATTTGATTAATTGTTTGATTTCTTTGTATTAGAATGAGATGATTGATTTTTTTTTTTTTTTTAAAAAGAATTGGATGATTGAAATTAGGGTTAGTGATATCTAGAGCCACTAATTTGGTGAGGCGGTCCCTAAATGACCATTAATTTTTTCAAATGGCTCAAATTAGCCATTTTATTGAAAGAAAGTATCAATTGTTGCCACTTTACCCATTAATTGTTTGAAGTCCGTTTGCTTATGTCATAAACCGTTCGCTTATGTCATAACTTGTTAGAATTGAGGTTAAATAGTAAAACAAGAAGGGGCAATAATGCTAGGATTTTGAAGCAGCATTATGCAACCAAGCTAATTCGACATCTTCACCCAAATGATGCTTTACTACACTATTTTTAGTCTGAAAATCAAGTTGAAGAAGAACAACTGCAGGAACAACAAGCTCAAAAAGGAACAACATCCTAGAAAAAAACTGGTGGCCTGAGAAAGAAGCAGAAGAAAAACTGAGTTTTGAGTTTTGAGTTTTTTAGTCTAGACAGTTTTATATTAAGTTTGGATAGGTTCTTGGACATTTTTTTTTTTTTTTTAAATACAACATGTAGACCCATTGATTGATGCATCCTTGACTTTCTTTCACTATTACAAAAAACGAAAAAGAAATTGGTTTATTTTTCATTTCCTTTTTTGTGTGGTTTTGTGTTCTGCTGTAGATATTTTTGTGTAAACGTTTTCCTTAAAACTGTATCTTTTGGCAAGGAAATAAATTTTTTCGTCCATGTTGGGTTCTTCAATTTTTCAATACAAATCCAATGGTATAAAAAACGTAAAATTTTGGGCATTATTTTGAAAGTTATGATCAATTATTCAGTTAAAGGTCAGAAGCGACGTGCAATCCGCGAGTGAGGTGTGTTTATCGCTCTTTTCCCTTAAAACTATATCTTTTGGCAAAGAAATAAATTTTTTTGTCTATGCTGAGTTCTTTGATTTTTTTGATACGAATCCAATGGTATAAAGAATGTAACATTTTGGGCGGTATTTTGAAAGTTATGATCAATTATTTAGTCAAAGGTCAGAAGCGACGCGCAATCCGCGAGCGAGATGTGTTCATCACTCTTGTTCCTTAAAACTGTATTTTTTGGCAAGAAAATAAATTTTTCCTTCAATTTTTTAATACAAAAATGGTATAAAGAACGTAAAATTTTGGGCGGTATTTTGAAAGTTTTGATCAATTATTCAGTCAAAGGTCAGAAGCGACATGCAATCCGAGAATGAAGTGTGTTCATCGTTCTTTTTCCTTAAAACTATATCTTTTGGCAAGGAAATAAATTTTTTTTGTCTAGGTTGGGTTCTTTGATTTTTCAATACGAATCCAATAGTATAAAGAATGTAAAATTCTAGGTGGTATTTTGAAAGTTTTGATCAATTATTCAGTCAAAGGTCAGAAGCGACGCGCAATCCGAGAATGAAGTGTGTTCATCGTTCTTTTTCCTTAAAACTATATCTTTTGGCAAGGAAATAAATTTTTTTGTCTAGGTTGGGTTCTTTGATTTTTCAATACGAATCCAATAGTATAAAGAATGTAAAATTCTAGGTGGTATTTTGAAAGTTATGATCAATTATTTAGTCAAAGGTCAGAAGCGACGCGAATCCGTGAGTAAGCTGTGTTCATCGCTCTTTTTCCTTAAAACTGTATCTTTTGGCAAGGAAATAAATTTTTTTGTTCATGTTGGATTCTTTGAATTTTCAATATGAATTCAACGGTATAAAGAATGTAAAATTCTGGGCGATATTTTGAAAGTTATGATCAATTATTCAGTCAAAGGTTAGAAGCGACTCGAATCAGTGAGTGAGTTGTGTTCATCGCTCATTCAGTCAAAGGTTTGTGTAATTATGGCCTAAAGTGAGTGCAGTATTGCCAAAATGCGGGAGAATTTGTGCAATTTGCTCTACATGAAGTTCAGTTGTGATATAATTTGAGTGTGTTTAGTATGACTTTTCAAATAGAGTTTCTAAAGTAAATCTTTTACTAAATAAAACATCTATTGAGTAGAACTTAACAAAAAAAAATCTTTTGGTCATATAAATTACAAAAAAAGTGTTGACAATGTATTTTTAAAAAGATCTTTTGGATGTATAAATTATAAAAAGGTGATCAATAGGGGCATTGCTCAGCTGGTAAATGAACGAGCTTGAGGATTGAACAAATGATTCCCAGGTCAGCGGCTCGAATCCTATCAATGACGAAAGCTTTCAAAAAAATACTAGGTCCCGAATTAATAGATTTTGTAAAAAAAAATAATATAAAAAACTGACAATGTATGTATAGTAAAAGAGTTGTATTGTGGAATATTTAAAATTTATAAAAAGTAGTTGAGACAATTCATATGTCTTAAAAAAAGTTCAGAAAAAGCTTTTTAGGAAAACCTAAATTTTGGACTTCTCCTAGTAGACATAAAATAGCTTTTATAAATTGTAGTTGAGATAATTCATATATATTAAGAAAGCCTGTTTTGAATTTTACCAAGAAAAATAAAAATAAATAAAAACTTAAAAACTGTTTCGAGTATTAAAAAAACGCCTTTCACCAAACGCACACTATATAGAAATCGAAGCCTCTATCACTGAAACCAAAGAAAATCATTGAAATCAAGATGTTGGCCTTTGCCCTTTCCAAGGACACATCGCCTTCATGCAATTAATACTGAAAAGTTGGCGTTGCTGTATCTTGTATGCTATTCACTTTGCCTGCGGAAAAGGGAACTTATTTTTTTTTCCTTAGGAAAAAGATAATTCTGTTTTTTATTTAATTTAATTTTTGTAACAATTTTTTTTTTTTTAAAATTTAATACTACCTAATTACAAATTAAATACTTCTTGAATTGTATTGAGTTTGAATTCAAAACCCTAACTGTCGACGCCCTTACTACAAATATGTAAAGTAGGATTTGAACTTTTCACGTACAACAAATATAGAAAGGGAGATGCACATATAGTTTAAACACAATACAATTACGGTATTATTAATGTGCAGCATTACCAAGGGAGGTGCATTGAGACCATTTGCATTTAACTTCAAATACAAATAAAATTAGGCCAAATTTAGTTTATAAAAGTGTACAAGGAGTCTTTTTGATTATTTGGAAGAGTAGCAATATAATTTCCAAACCGATGTACGTGGTAGGCATCAGATGGTTAAAAAGAAAAAAATGACGGTTATACTTTAAAAAAATCAAATGGTTTCCTTTTACGTATATGCAAACAGACGTACGTGGTAGGCATCGAAACTTGATAATTAAAAAGCATATGCTTGTGCAAAATTGACAGTGACTGAAGCTGAGAGGCCACATGGTATGCAATTCCAAACCGACCATTTTAATAACCCAAGTCTCGGCGCACACACATACTTATAAATACATGACTAATCACTGGATTCTAATATTCATAAATTCTCTTGTTTTACATTTCTCTCAAAAGCTTCCTCTTAATAATCAATCAATTTGAAATGGGCAAGTTTGACGCTGCGAGAATTTCGACAGAAGTTGCTCCTCCTCAATTTGTTTCGGTGGCAAAGCGGCCATTGACGAACATGTTGGCCACCATTTTTGAGGAAGAAAATGATTTTGGAGGAGTAGGTGTTTTTGATAGCCTATCCTCATCAACATCAATATGTGCCTCGCCTACACTTCATCTTTCAAGAGTGCACATTGACAAGTCATTCTTGTTGAGAAGCTCTTAGATACTGGCATGGCCACAGCAACTAGATCAGCTATCTATATATCTACTTCATTCAACTTCAATCTTTCAATTTTCTATATTGAGAGATAAAAGAAGAAGAGCGATTGATTGATTAATTGATCGTCTATTTCTCAGATTATCAATCTACTAGTCATGGCAGAATAAATAGATGAGGGAGGAACAGCAATTTTACAATTCGGGATTGCATGTGTTGTTTTTGCCATATCTGTTATGTTATTTTTCTTTAATTTGTGTGGGAAATTTTTAATTCCTCTAACCGTTTTCATAGTTGAGTAGTTAGATTTCCCATATTAGAGCAGAGCAACTTAGATTCAAATAAATCTTTTTCTTTTGATTCTAATTCAACTTTTTATTTATATTGCTTGATTTAGATTCGTTAGATTTCAATTTAACGGTTCAAATAAATTAATGAGGAGTTTTAAAAATAAAGGGGATAATTAGATGGGAAATTCGGTTAAAATGACAGGCAAAGAGTGTGATGGAAATGGCCATGCGTAGGGAAAATTACTTTAGTGGCCACTCAACTGTGAATTAAAACTAAATTATAAAAAATTATAAAATTTTCATTTAAATTCGTTAGATTCAATTTAACGGTTCAAATAAATTAATGAGAAGTTTTAAAAATAAAAGGAATAATTAGATGGGAAATTCGGTTAAAATGACAGGCGAAGAGTGTGATGGAAATGGCCATGCGTTGGGAAAATTACTTTAGAGGCCACTAAACCGTGAATTAAAACTAAATTATAAAAAATTATAAAATTTTCATTTAAATTCGTTAGATTCAATTTTATGGTTCAAATAAATTAATGAGGAGTTTTAAAAATAAAAGGAATAATTAGATGGGAAATTCGGTTAAAATGACAGGCGAAGAGTGTGATGGAAATGGCCATGCGTTGGGAAAATTACTTTAGAGGCCACTCAACCGTGAATTAAAACAAAATTATAAAAAATTATAAAATTTTCATTTAAATTCGTTAGATTCAATTTTATGGTTCAAATAAATTAATGAGGAGTTTTAAAAATAAAAGGAATAATTAGATGGAAAATTCGGTTAAAATGACAGGCAAAGAGTGTGATGGAAATGGCCATGCGTTGGGAAAATTACTTTAGAGGCCACTCAACCGTGAATTAAAACTAAATTATAAAAAATTATAAAATTTTCATTTAAATTCGTTAGATTCAATTTTATGGTTCAAATAAATTAGTGAGGAGTTTTAAAAATAAAAGGAATAATTAGATGGGAAATTCGGTTAAAATGACAGGCGAAGAGTGTGATGGAAATGGCCATGCGTTGGGAAAATTACTTTATAGGCCACTCAACCGTGAATTAAAACTAAATTATAAAAAATTATAAAATTTTCATTTAAATTCGTTAGATTCAATTTAATGGTTCAAATAAATTAATGAGGAGTTTTAAAAATAAAAGGAATAATTAGATGGGAAATTCGGTTAAAATGATAAGCGAAGAGCGTGGTGGAAATGGCCATGCGTTGGGAAAATTACTTTAGTGGCCACTCAACTGTGAATTAAAACTAAATTATAAAAAATTATAAAATTTTCATTTAAATTCGTTAGATTTCAATTTAATATTTCAAATTAATTAATGAGGAGTTTTAAAAATAAAATGGATAATTAATTAGATGGTAAATTCAGTTAAAATGACAGGCGAAGAGTGTGATGGAAATGACCATGCGTTGGAAAAATTACTTTAGTGGCCACTCAACTATGAATTAAAACTAAATTATAAAAAATTATAAAATTTTCATTTAAATTCGTTAGATTCAATTTAATGGTTCAAATAAATTAATGAGGAGTTTTAAAAATAAAAGGAATAATTAGATGGGAAATTCGGTTAAAATGACAGGCGAAGAGTGTGATGAAATGGCCATGCCTTTGGAAAATTACTTTAGAGGCCACTCAACCGTGAATTAAAACTAAATTATAAAAAATTATAAAATTTTCATTTAAATTCGTTAGATTCAATTTAATGGTTCAAATAAATTAATGAGGAGTTTTAAAAATAAAAGGAATAATTAGATGGGAAATTCGGTTAAAATGACAGGCGAAGAGTGTGATGGAAATGGCCATGCATTGGGAAAATTACTTTAGAGGCCACTCAACCGTGAATTAAAACTAAATTATAAAAAATTATAAAAGTTTCATTTAAATTCGTTAGATTCAATTTAATGGTTCAAATAAATTAATGAGGAGTTTTAAAAATAAAAGGAATAATTAGATGGGAAATTTGGTTAAAATGATAAGCGAAGAGCGTGATGGAAATGACCATGCGTTGGGAAAATTACTTTAGTGGCCACTCAACTGTGAATTAAAACTAAATTATAAAAAATTATAAAATTTTCATTTAATTTCGTTAGATTTCAATTTAATATTTCAAATTAATTAATGAGGAGTTTTAAAAATAAAATGGATAATTAATTAGATGGTAAATTCAGTTAAAATGACAGGCGAAGAGTGTGATGGAAATGACCATGCGTTGGAAAAATTACTTTAGTGGCCACTCAACTATGAATTAAAACTAAATTATAAAAAATTATAAAATTTTCATTTAAATTCGTTAGATTCAATTTAATGGTTCAAATAAATTAATGAGGAGTTTTAAAAATAAAAGGAATAATTAGATGGGAAATTCGGTTAAAATGATAAGCGAAGAGCGTGATGGAAATGGCCATGCGTTGGGAAAATTACTTTAGTGGCCACTCAACTGTGAATTAAAACTAAATTATAAAAAATTATAAAATTTTCATTTAATTTCGTTAGATTTCAATTTAATATTTCAAATTAATTAATGAGGAGTTTTAAAAATAAAATGGATAATTAATTAGATGGTAAATTCAGTTAAAATGACAGGCGAAGAGTGTGATGGAAATGACCATGCGTTAGAAAAATTACTTTAGTGGCCACTCAACTATGAATTAAAACTAAATTATAAAAAATTATAAAATTTTCATTTAAATTCGTTAGATTCAATTTAATGGTTCAAATAAATTAATGAGGATTTTTAAAAATAAAAGGAATAATTAGATGGGAAATTCGGTTAAAATGACAGGCGAAGAGTGTGATGAAATGGCCATGCGTTTGGAAAATTACTTTAGTGACCACTCAACCGTGAATTAAAACTAAATTATAAAAAATTATAAAATTTTCATTTAATTTCTTTAGATTTCAATTTAATGGTTCAAATAAATTAATGAGGAGTTTTAAAAATAAAATGGATAATTAATTAGATGGGAAATTCAGTTAAAATGACAGGCGAAGAGTGTGATGGAAATGACCATACATAGATGAAACAAATATGACAGAGTGAATAAATTTTAATCAAGTTAATTACCAATTTTTCTTGATTAGTCAATATTCAATAAAAACCCCAATCTAGTCAAAAACACAATCAACTTAATCTATGAGTGGAAAACAATAAATTGCAAGTTGATTGATTTATGCGAGAAACCTTCAATAGGGAAAAACTCATGAGCTAATATACTAGCCACATAGGGTTCTCAAATCCACTACTTGTAATAATGTTTACAACCTAGGTTGACCACCGTCAAATCCTACACGGTCACTAACCCACCACTACTACCCAACGGGCCTTCACTAGCGATTCTAGACCTACTTGCTTGTGCACTAAGCAATCTTTGCCACAAGACTTAATTTTCATTGAAGAGATTAACAACCTAAGTGAATATCATGATATTCAATATGCAATTAACGCTAGGTTACACTAAATACTTATCTAGGATTAAAGATGTCAATAATAACAATCCTAGATATCAATATTGCTATATGACATGGCATACAACATAGCTATCTTGGATAAAGCAATCCTAGGCAATAGCTATCACAATACAACACTCTATCAATCAACACAATAATCTCAGTCTTGTAGATAGAATTTAATCTAAATGAATGCAAGTAATTTAAAGAGATTAAATGACAAGTATGAACACTAAAATGGATGGGGATGGTGTTCAACTTACCAAGTCAAGTGTGTTGAAGAAGACCCATGCATAAATGCATCCTAGATGATGCTAGATGATGTTAGATGATGTTTAATGCATATGGAAATGATTTTGAGTGATCAAAGATGAGTTCTTGAGTGATTTTTTCTCTTGGAAAATATGCTAAGTTAAAAGTATGATTTTGAACTCTTAAAAACGACCTAATGAAAAAGTAGCATATATATAGGATGTCCAAATGATGCTACTTTTTCCTTGGTTGTTGTACAAATCATTGTACGTACATCGCCTGTACAGCAACTCACTTGCAAATGAAGAACAGTTCTTCATGGTAACTCTAAGTACAACAACTTTGTAGAGCGACCCAACAGAGACTAAACTTTGTTCCTCTCGGGTTTACAATGGTCGATTTACGAGTGCTGTATGTACAACGCTTTGTACAGTGATCAAACAATGCCAATAAAAAAACAATCAGGTCTGTACAGTGCCTGAGCCAAAACCCATAAGGTCTCAGATGTGCGTTGTACAAACAGCACTTTGTACAGCGCCTTCTTCACAAATATGCATCCTAAAAGCCTAACATGTCATGGCAGTTATCAACCAAGATGCAATCAATTAAAACATACATGAAGAGAGTTCAAGATCATGAATGCACACTGTTAACCGAAAATTGTCACTTGGGGTGATTTTCCAATTAACAACTCTAGTGACTGAAATCGAAGTAAATCTCAATCGAAGAGATATCAAGTAGTTCGATACCTATAGATTCTCAATAAAACAAGTTAAAAATGATGATAATGCTGAATCAAAAATAGTGTAGCAATAGGATCATATGTCACTCTTTTTATTGATTGTCCCCCTATAATGAGGATACAATGGAGATTTTATATGGCTTTGGTGATAGGGTTCAACTCAGTTTGTGGTGGCGATGGAGCTCTCGTGCATGTCGATAAGTGGAAAAACGTAAAGTAAGGTTCAGGACTCAAAATTTGCTCTTTTTTATTTGTACAATAGCATGTCATATATATAGTCCTAGTGCTTGCTGAGCACTCCTCTAAATTCTGTCTAGTGACCTAGAGATTTTCGAGACGTTCCATGGCGATTGGCGAGAAGATAGTAGCCTTCCTTCTAGGAATCAAGCGATCCCATATTTGGCAGAATTTGATAGAGTTGACTTGTCTTTCAAATAGAATTCTCGAGTGGCGGGAAAGGATCAACTTCCTTGTTATTAAAACGTTGTCGTCACACTGTCTTTCTTTGTAGCTTGATCTTGGCATGCCTGCCCTTACCTCGATACTTGGTAGTCCGCTAATCTGCTACTTACTGCTTGGTCAGCTGGCTCTAGAAGGAATCAGGGTACATAGACATCTTGCTTTATACTTGGTTATTGTACTCAGTATAAATGTATCGGGGTATCGGGGTATCGGGATACCGAGATGCCAGATGGTTGTGGGGTACTAGAATCCTGTGGTAATTAAGTCCCTAGAACTTGGCTTCTTTGTTTGCTGGTACCTTTGAGTTTAGGAACCCTTGATCCTGATCTGGACTGGCAGGAGGTCGTACTCGGTCAGTTTCAAAGGCGGGGTACTAGGATGCTATTTTATGGTGTCTTTCTAACTCGGTTATTCCCCAATGTTTGATGGAAAATTCTTCTTTGAACCCTTGCCATTTTTGGCGGTTAACACATACATATAAAACACATAACATACAAGAAGTATAGATATGCATGAGTTGTGTGTGTGTGCAAATAAATCTCTTCAATGCAAAATAAGCACAAGTGTTTTACCTTTGGAGTGCTTATCAACTTGAGGTCTTGAGAGAGTTTTTGTTGAGCTTGATCGCCAACAATTACATGCCCAAGCTACCCTTACATGTCAAACCCCAAATGTGGTTTGTCACCGAAATAAGCCCCCCTTTGGTTATTTTGAAACAAAATCACCACTGGTATTGATCCTCATTACAAAATTGAAAACTAAAGGTCAACAATGATTTTCTACATTACAAAGAGATATTTAAAAGCTAAAACTTCAAGTTTTCAATCACCTGTAGAACAATCAATCCTTCAAAACAAAAAGATTACACTTTCCAAAACAAGTGTATATGAGGTGATCAAGTGAAGTCAAAACAAGCATTTGCATTTAAGGAAATCAAGCAACATCATGCAATGAATGTGCAATGCAATGCTCCCCCTCAACGGGTTACTCCCCCTCAATTAGTAATCTCCACAATATGGGAATTAGCAACTACAACTCCCTTACACATACTATTCCTTTTTTTTTGTCTTGAGATAGGCAAATGAGTATTCCCCCAACCGGGTCATTTTACCAAAGAGAGATAGTAGCATACAAGAAATTTGCATAGTCATATACAAGAACATTATGCAAGTCAATTAATCGGAGAGAAACAAGGAGATTTATTTTATGAAAATGTGCAAAAATAATACTTTGCATGCAAGACATATTGCATTTAAGTCCAAACGCAATAGTATTTGACAAAACAAATGACAAAGGTTTTCAATAGAATTCAAACAAAATTTACCATTTGTCATTAATCAAAGCAAGGATATAGATTTTTCATTGAATTCAATTTAAGAGGCAACTATATCCAACTTTATAAGTAAAACAAGACATGAGCAACTTTTGCACCCTATTCGATTTTTCCGAGTAAGATACCCGTATGATAGTAGCCATGTTCAACAAATAAAGAAAGAGAGACATTGGGTTTTAAAATCCTTAGAATGGATACAAGATCCTTTATTCATTTGAGTTTCATTTGCTTTTCACACATAATTTTGCATTTTGAAATTTGCAATCAACAATCAAGCTTTTCATTTTTAAGCAAGTCCTAGAATTCATGATTTTCATTTTAAGCATGTCATTTAAAGAATCATTATATCATGGAGATTAATCATAGGTCATTCAAAGAGTACTTCCTAAGTAAATCTCCTAGTCTAAAAATGCATGTTTGAACATAAATATGACATGGATTGCAATCAAAGTAATGCTTCACACTTATTGAAGAAAATATCATATAGGCATATATGCAACCAAGATACTCAAGCAATTAATAAAGAGACATAAGATTTTTCAAAATTTTGCATGTGACAAGTATGCATACTTGCTCTATTTGCTTGAGCTCCCCTTATGGGGTCAATCACCAAACCACATCAAGCCATGAGACATATCCCAATAGATCTACTAAGTGCTTTATACCTAGTTGCATATAAGGGTTTATAAATAGGTCCGCTAGTTGATCATTAGTACCTATATGTTCAAGTACTATGCATATATTCTCAACTAGTTCTCTTATGAAATGATGTCGAATGTTAATATGCTTAGTCCTAGAATGTTGCACTGGATTCTTAGAAATGTTAATGGCACTCATGTTATCACAAAAAAAAGGTTAAAGTACCTTGATTGAATCCATAGTCGACTAGCATTTGCTTTATCCAAAGGAGTTATGTGCATCCACTCCCGGTGGCAATATATTTGGCTTCGGTCATGGACAAAGAAATGGAGTTTTGCTTCTTGCAAAACCACGACACCAAGTTGTTCCTTAGAAAGAAGCAACCGCTCGATATGCTCTTCCTATCATCACAATTTCCTGCCCAATCCGTATCACTAAAGCCAACTAAACTAGCATTAGTGTCAAAAGAGTACCAAATCTCATAGTTGGATGTCCCATTCACAAAGTGAATGATTCTCTTTACGGAAGAGAGATGAGACTCCTTAGGATCTGATTGGTACCTAGCACACATACCAACACTAAAAGAGATATCGAATCTACTTGTGGTCAAATAAAGCAAGCTACCAATCATGTCCCGATATAGAGTTTGTTCCACACATTTTCCTTTAGCATCCTTGCTTAGCTTCAAAGTGGTACTCATGGGTGTATCACAATGTTTGGCATTTTCAAGACCAAACTTCTTCACTAGGTTTTTAACATATTTAGCTTGGGTTATAAAAATCTCACTATTCAATTGCTTAATTTGCAAACCTAGGAAGTAACTTAGATCACCAACAAGACTCATCTCAAATTCATGAAACATAACATCAACAATTTATTGGAGTTTGGTGTTGTTGGTGAAGCCAAACACAATATCATCAACATATATTTGAACTATGAAAAGCTCATCATTGTTTTTCTTGATGAATAAAGTCTTGTCAACACTACCCCTTGTGTAGTTATTGTCAATAAGAAATTGAGTGAGGTGCTCATACCAAACCCTTGGTGTGGATTGGCTAGGGTCTTCTTCGGCTAATGAGACCTCGATCCCGAAGCCTTCGGAGTATCTTTTTGATAGGCGCCTCTATCTATATGGGGAATTCACAACTAATAGATCCCGCCCAGTGTCCTCCTCTTCCTCCACCGCCTTCCGACATTAACAATCATTAAGATTAAGATATCGTTTTTTTTTTCTATGAAATTAAAATAAGCATATACTTTATGGATTAGAGCATTCCATCATGCTACCAGGTTTGATTCCTGTTGGATGCATATGTCTTTGGCTGGCGATTGACTGATTTATGAATGATAAGGGTAGAAAAAACGTTCTATTCGCACCTAATCTTTTTCTTTTTTCTTTTGCCTGCAATTTCAACAACACAAGTGCTTTGTTTCAACCCATATAAAGCCTTCTTGATGCATTAGACATGGTTGGGGTGGTGTGCATCCACAAACCCCTTGGGTTGCTCAATAAACACTTCCTTTTGCAAGAAGCCATTGAGGAAGACACTCTTCACATCCATTTGGTACAATTTAAACTTGTGCATACAAGATATGGACAAGAGAAGTCTAATGGACTCTAGATGGGCAACAGGAGCAAAAGTCTCCTCAAAGTCGATACCCTCAATTTGAGAGTACCCTCGTGCAATAAACCTTGTCTTGTTATGCACAATGTTGCCATCATCATCGGATTTGTTCCTATACACCCATTTGGTGCTTCTGACATTTGTGCTTTTAGGCTTAGGAACTAGAGTCCAAACCTCATTCCTTTCGAATTGGTTTAGCTCTTCTTGCATGGCAAGAATCCAAAACTCATCATTTAAGGCTTTATCAACATTTTTAGGTTATATTTGAAAGGTGTAGCAAGTATAACTAATAAGATTAGTTATTTGATGCCTAGTCTTAACACCCTCATTTACTTCTCCAATGATGTCACTTTTATCATGTTGTTTCCTAACCCATGGAGCGGGTTCATTAGAGTCCAAGAGAAGAACTCTATCAAGAGGTTGTGTGTCCTCTTCATTAAGGTTAGACATCCCATCAATAGGAGTCTCCATAACCTTCTCCAAGGGAGAATCATCAACTAAACAACCTCCTCCTCATGGTTACTAGTCTTAAGTCTACAATTATCTATGACAACATTAGATGATTCCATGACGCTTCGAGTCTTCAAGTTGAAAACTCTATAGGCTCTACTATTCAAGGCATAGCCAATAAAGATACCCTCATCACTCTTAGCATCAAACTTGCCAAGTTGATCACGGTCATTTAGAATGTAGCATTTGCTTCCAAAGGAGTAGAAGTAGCTAATATTTGGCTTCCTACCTGTCCATAACTCATAGGAGGTTTGCCTAGTACCGAGCTTTAGGAAGACTCTATTTCCTATATTGCAAGCTGTGTTGACAGCTTCGGCCCATATGACATTGTTGCTAAGTAACATGACATGGACCATCTCTTGATGGACCCTATTTTTTCTCTCAACAACTGCATTTTGTTGAGTTGTCCTAGGAGCCGAAAACTTATAGGAAATGCCTAAGCTATTGCAATAGCTTTGAAAGTAGGCATTCTCAATCTCCCTCCCATGGTCACTTCTAATTTGTTTAATGTTTTTAATGTTAGAGTCTTTTTCATTTTGAATTTTAGCGCAAAGCATTTTAAACTTGTCAAAAGTGTCAGATTTTTCTCTAAGGAAATATGTTCATGTGTACCTTGAGAAATCATCTACATAAACAAAAATATATCTCTTTCCACCTAAACTCTCGGTTTGCATGGGACCCATAAGATCCATATGGAGAAGCTCTAGGGGCTCATTGGTAGAGAGATATTTTCCCTTCTTGTGCATGCTTTTGGTTTGTTTCCCTTGTTGGCAAGGTCCACAAACACCATCGACTTTCTTCCCAAGTTTGGGAAGGCCACGCACAATATTAAACTTATCTAAGATTTGTAAATCCTAATAGTTCATGTGGCCAAGTCTTTCATGCCACAACTCAATTTGCTCATTCTTGGACATATGGCATGAGACAACTCTAGCTTCAAGATAATAGCAATTTTTGCTAGATCTTATTCCTTTCAACAAGGTTTGTCCATCGGGCTTTAGAATGAAGCAATCATTTTTGCTAAACAAGATGGAGAGTCCTTCATCACTAAGATGATAAATGCTTATTAGATTGGCTTTCAAGCCATCTACATATAAAGCATTGGACAAGGAGGGTAAACCGGGAATGAAGATGGTTCCTTTCCCTACAAGACTCTTTTTAGATCTATCATAAAAGGTGACAAATCCCCCCTTCTCCATGACAAGAGTCTCAAATGAACTCTTGTTTCCCATCATGTGCTGAGAGCACCCATTATCTGAATACCAAAAATTAAAAGAATTTGCCTTCAAGGCAGTTTGAGCTATATGGCAAAAGTATTCATCTCTTCTAATCCACCTAGGTGAAACATTTTCTTTCCTAGTGGTAATTGGTACATGGGCTCTAGATGTCCTAGGATCATGCAAATGGTTTCTATTCTTCCTAGGGACATGCATATTGGCTCTAGCATTTTTCTTTTCAATCATGCTGTCAACTCTATGCATTTTAATATAATAAAAGCAATTTGGTCTAATATGACCATAAATACCACAAAAATGACAAATAGGACCAAAGTGAGGAATCATACCATGTCTTCATGTAAGCATTGGAGCCTTCCCATGTCGTTGTGGTTGAATTGGTTCATTGCTTCTCCATTGTTGAACCGGTCTAGCTTGCTTCCTTGTTTGAGGTTGCATGATTGGTCTCTTTCCTTGGTGAGCCATTTGTTGAGGAAAGTTGGCTTGAAGAGCTTTTATGGTCTGAGCTTAAGGTTGTCTTCATGGCCCCACCTTCACTTATGCATTATGTGAGCAATGTTTTAGATCAATCTTCTTCCTAGGATTTTGCACCGGTGAAGGGTCTTTGCTACTTAAGCTCTTGACAAATACGGTCTTGTTAGGAGTGGAGGTCTCCTTGCCATCTTCAAATCCAAGACATCTCTTGTCCTAAGAACTTTTTCTAACACTTAACATGTGGTCAAGCTTCTCGTTGCTTGAAGCAATCTTAGTCATTGGCCCTTTAGCTTCTTCAAGGTCCCTCTTCAAACTTGCTTCATTCCTCATAGATAAAGCTAACTCATTTCTTAGCTTATCTTTAATCTTCTTGGATCTCACCACTTCTTCACTAAAGTGGCTAACTTATGTTGAAAGCTCTAGATTTTTCTCTTTCAATCTCCTCATTTCTCTTTTGTTCTTCATCCTTGAGCTTTCAAACTTGACTATGTAGTCAAGAACATTCATACTCTCCACATTTCCATTTGTGGAGTTAGATGAGGAGCCATCATTACTTGAGTCATTTTCCTCTTGACTCTTTTCCTCTTATTCACTAACATCTTTGCTCTTGTGAGTGGAAGTAAAGGCTAAGAAGTTAGCCACTTCATCTTTATCGTCCGAAGATTCATCTCCTTTTATCGGAGTCATCACTTCCTCTCCAAGTGGTGGCCATCATCTTTCCCTTCTTCTTGTTCTTCAAATTTCCACAATCGGGAGCGATGTGTCCTATGCCACCACACTCAAAGCATTGGATCCCTTTTCTTTCATTTTTCTCTTACTTGGGCTCAAAAACTTCTTAAAGGGAGCCTTTTTCTTTAAGTCATTTGACGAACTTCTTGTACCTTCTCAACAATAAGGCCATATCTTCATCCGAGTTATCATTATCCTCCTTCTCAACTTTAGAGGCCTTCAAAGCAATTCCCTTTTGCTTCTTAGGAGGTGTAGAGGTAGGACCCTTCTTAGACTCATAGGTTAGAAGCCTCCCAATCACCTCACTCGGTTTCATATCCTTGTAATCACTATTCTCCTCTAAAGCCATTGCCTTGGACTCAAATCTCTCGGGTAATGATCTCATAATCTTTTGTTTGATCCTTCTATCCGAGTAAGAGTCACCAAGTTAATCGCTTTGGTTGACTATGTCCATCAACTTAATCTCGAAGTTGTTGAAGCACTCGTTCTCCTCTATTCTAATCATCTCGAATTGAGTTTGGAAGACTTGAAGTTTAGAGTCCTTAACCACTTCGGTTCCCTCATGTGCCGTCTCTAGGATGTCCAACACCTATAGTTTTTTGAATCAATTTGTATTGATTATCGTCCATGGCACATGGGATGGCGTGCATTGCCTTCATATTCCATTTGGATGCATCAAACTCTTGAGCGTTCCATTCTGCCTTAATCTTAAGTACATCATCTCCTCTACCCGTATGAGTCATCATTCGTGGAGCGTAGCCGTCTTTAACTGCCATCCAAGCTCTATCATGGATTTGTAAAATGTACGATTCCATATTGCCTTTCCAAAAGGCATAATTTATCTTGGTGAGCAATGGAGGCCTTGTGCTCGAAGCACCCTCGTTTCCATCACCATTTCCACTCATAGTGTTTATGAATGAATGAAATGAATGCAAATGTATGTAGTCAATTAAAAACACACAAAATGCAAAAACACACCAAAATCACGAATCTCCTAAATATGTTTAGGAACCCGCTTTGATACCAATTGAAACAATTATGACTGTGTGTCTAAATGTATCTAGAGGGTGAATAGATTTTAATCAAGTTAATTACAAATTTTTCTTGATTAGTCAATATTCAATAAAAACCCCAATCTAGTAAAAAATATAATCAACTTAATCTAAGTGCGGAAAACAATAAATTGCAAGTTGATTGATTTACGTGAGAAACTCTCAACAGGGAAAAACTCACGGGTTAATATGCTAGCCATGCATGGTCCTCAAATCCACTACTTGTAATGATGTTTACAACCTAGGTTGACCATTGTCAAACCCTATATGGTCACTAACTCACAACTACTACCCAACGGGCTTTTAATAGCGATACTAGACCTACTTCCTTACACATTAAGCAATCTTAGCCACAAGACTTAATTTTCATTGAAGAGATTAACAACCTAAGTGAATATCATGATATTCAATATACAATTAATACTAGGTTACACTAAATGCTTATCTATAACAATCCTAGATATCAATATTGCTATATGGCATGACATACAACATAGCTATCTTAGATAAAGCAATCTTAGGCAATAGCTATCACAATACATCACTCAATCAATCAACACAATAATCTCAATCTTGTAGATAGAATTTAATTTAAAAGAATACAAGTAATTTAAAGAGATTAAATGACAAGTATGAACACTAAAATGGATGAGGATGGTGTTTAACTTACCAAGTCAAGTGTGTTGAAGAAGACCCATGCATAGATGCATCCTAGATGATCATAGATGATGCTAGATGATATTTGATGCATATGGAAATGATTTTGAGTGATCAATGTTGAGTTCTTGAGTGATTTTCTCTCTTGGAAAATATGCTAAGTTAAAAATATGATTTTGAACTCTTGAAAACGACCTAAAGACAAAGTAGCATATATATAGGATGTCCAAATGATGCTACATCGTTTTGATTAAAAACCAAAACTTTTGCCTTGGTCACTGTACAAAGCTCTATAAGTACACCGCTTGTACAACGACTCACCTGGAAATGAAGAACAGTTCTTCTTGGTCGCTCTACATACAACGACTTTGTAGAGTGACCCAACAGTGACTAAACTCTGTTCCTCTCGGGTTTACAATGGTCGCTGTACGTACAATGTTTTGTACAATGACTGAACAACGCCAATAAAAAAATAATTAGGTCTGTACAGTGCCTGAGCTAAAACCCATCAAGTCTCAGATGGGCGTTGTACGAACATCGCTTTGTACATCGTCTTCATCACAAATTTGCATCCTAAAAGCCTAACATGTAATGGCAATTATCAACCAAGATGCAATCAATTAAAACATGCATGAAGAGAGTTCAAGATCAAGAATGCACACATATAAAACACATAACATACAAGAAGTATAGATATGCATGAGAGTTGTGTGTGTGCAACTAAATATCTTCAATGCAAAATAAGCACAAGTGTTTTACATTTGGAGTGTTTATCAACTTGAGGTCTCAAGAAGGTCTTTGTTAAGCTTAATCACCAGCAATTACATGCCTAAGCTACTCTTACATGTCAAACTCCAAATGTAGTTTGTCACCGAAATAAGCCAATCAAACTTGAGGAACTTACAATAGGGAAAATTACTGTAGTGGGCACTCAATTGTGAATTAAAAAAATTATTAAATTTTCACATAAATTTGATGGACGATTGGAGATCATATATATATATATATACAGTCTTTCTACCGTCAGTTCATCCTGATATAAAATATGTCAGGACGAAGAATGTGGACCACAGATTATGAAGACGTTTTGACACTTGAGTCAAAGTATGTAAATCTAATGGTCCACATTCTTCGTCCTGATATATTTTATATCAAGATGAACTGAAAATAGAAAAATTCTCTCCCTCTCTCTCTCTCTCTCTCTCTCTCTCTCTCTCTAGATATATATATGGGGTAGGATCCATGACCCCAATTTTTTACACATCTTTACGGCCCTAGGATCTAATGGAATTGGATGGTTAAGATTTCAATATTTTAGTCTCTCATTCTCTCTCCTTAATTAATTTAATATTGAAATAAATTTCTCTCACCTATCCCTAATTAATTAAAATTTGCTCTTCTCTCTCTTCTCTACCGATTAATTCCATCAAAATGTTTTCTCTCCATTTTTTTTCCTTTTACTCGATCCTCAATCCTCATGCACCTAATCTTCTTTCTTATTTTTTTTTTCTTTATTATTTCCTCCATCAAAACAAGTTAAAAAAATATGTAACCACAACTTTGAGGATTTTTCTCTTGGAAAATCTCTGAATATTTTTCAATAATATTAAAATCAGTAAGAGGATATCAAAAAAAAAAAAAAAAAAAAAGTAAGTGGAATTTTTTTGGTTTGACATATTAAAATGCTTTGAAATTATTGGAATTCCAAAAATAGAAAGAAATTATTTCAAATAAAATATTGTTATGAAATTTTTTTTTATGTAATTTTCATGATTCATTGTAATAAAGTATGTTGAAGTTCTTCTTTGTGAATGAGGTTCCTTTACTTTAAAAAAATTTGGCTAGATTTTTATCAAGCTTTTAAGTCTTCATATTCTTTAAGTTTTTTTGTCAGAGACAAGAAAAGAAAAAGAGGATGGAGGGTTGTGGAGAGAGAAAACGTTAAAATAGATATTATAAATAAATAAATAAATGAAGAGAGAGGAGAGAGAAGAAAATAAAAGATATTAATAGATTAAAAAACCATTAATTAAAAAAGTGTCACCTGCTACAATCTAAACCATCCAATTCCTTTAAATCCTAGGGTCACAAAAGTTTGTCAAAAAATGTGTTAAAAAATGGGGTCATGGATCTTGCCCCTATGTATAAAAACTTCTTATATATAATAACCTGGTACGGTTCCGGTTTGGTTACGGTTTCGAATCAGCGGTTCCGGTTCCACGGTTAGCTGGAATCAGAACCGGAACTAGCCTTAGGTGGTTTCGGTTCCAGAGGAACTGACAGTTCTGAACCGGAATTATTATTATTTTATTTATTTATTTATTTTTATTTTTTATTTTTTACATTACAAGATATTACATTTTAATTATAAAAAAATAAAATGTTAGAAAGGATATTGTAGAGTATTGAGCCTTGGCATATAACCCTTGTCCAAGTAATTATGTTTTCCCTTCTCTTCTCCTCCTTTTTATATAGGATAGACATCTCATTCACTTCTCTATTTATCCAATGTGGGATATGGGATAAGAAATCATATTATGCATTTATAACAAATATTTCAATTATTTCTTTTTGCTGGTCTACATTGTTATTGCAAATGAATACTAATGTTGTTTTAATTCTTGGATGTGAAATAGCATATAACAGCATCACAAGAGAGTGAGAATTGTGTGCTTCTCCTACTGCCAAAAATGCAATTCGATTTATTTATCCTGGTGGTTGGGTGGGTATGTGTCAAATATATATTTGTTGCTGTAACATGATAAAATTTGTAGTCTGCTAATGCAATTATAAACTGTAAATACACGATGTTGTTTCTCCATTGACACGACTGTCCCTTTGCAGCAAATTACTTCATTAATTGAATATATATATATATATATGTGATATTCAATAGTTAAAAATCTGTGCAATAAAAGTTTGAAAATTTTGGAATGAAGATCCACCTTGAGCAAGGCTGTTTCTAGCCATTTCATTGAGCTTCAATACATTTGCTTTTATAGCATCATCAATGAGCAGTGTTTTGATCTTTGTTTCTATTTCATGCCTTGTTATGATCCCATTATTATCTGCAATCAAATCTAAACCAACCTTCCAAGCATCAAAATATAACTTCTATTACGAAATTGATCTGCAAAGTAAGAGTACTGTTATAGCAATTATTCCCTTGTGAGTTGTGATGCTGCTATATGCTATTTCACATCCAAGAATTAAAACAACATTAGTATTCATTTGCTATAACAATGTACACCAGCAAAAAGAAATAATTGAAATATTTGTTAAAAATGCATAATATGATTTCTTATCCCACATCCCATATTGGATAAATAGAGAAGTGAATGAGATGTCTAACCTATATAAAAATGAGGAGAATGGGAAGGGAAAACATAATTACTTGGACAAGGGTTATGAGCCATGGCCTAATACTCTACAATGTCTTCTTTTTTTAAATATTTTATTTTTATAAATAAAGTGTTAATCTTTTTATTAATTAAAAAAAAATGAACCACCGGTTTGAAACGGAATTGGAACCGCTGGTTCCAGTCTGGTTTGAACCGGAACTGGAACCAGTCCAGTTCTGGTTTGAATTGAACCGGGCGGTTTCGCAAACCTTGGAACCGGAATTGGAAAACCGGTTCCGGTTTCAGTTCCACTCCTATTCTACGGTTCAAATCGAAACTGTGTCAGGACATATATATATATATATAAAGTTGTTGAGAGATACCTTATTTTAACATAAAGTAAGGACTTCGTCCGAAATCCATAATTTGAATGAATTTTGATTTGAGTTTTTATAACTGGTCAATAAGTTCAATGAAATATATTTGCAAACAAAATTTGAAAAATTTTCAAGCAATACAACTATTTGCAACTATTTCTTCTCTTTTTCTAATGCTTCATATTTAACAAAGTCGGGAAAAAAAATAGTTGCAGTGCTTGAAAAATTTTCAAATTTGGTTTACAATTAGATTTCATTGAAATAATCATCCACCAAAAAAAAAATTCAAATCAAAATTTATTCAAATAGATGGATTTCATGGAGGTTATTTTATGTTAAAATAATGGATCTCTTATGAGAAAACCACTATATATATAGTGCTAATCTATAAAACACCAATCAAGAAAGCACGGATACGGATACGGATACGGGATACGGATACGGCACGATACGGGGATACGGTAAATCTCCAAAAACTAGGATACGGATACGGCAGGATACGTCAATTAAAATAATATATATTTATATTTTTAAAAAATAAGAATATATAAAAAGATATTTGATAATTCATTTAAAAATCAAAACATATTCATATCCAATCATCCAAATAAAACATGTCACATAACAACCTAAGCCATAACAATTTAACATATTACAATATCCAAATTAAGTCATAATATATTACAAAATTGAAAATCCAAATAAAACATACATCACATAAGTTATAGTATATTACAAAATCCAAATAATACATAAAATAAACTCATAAAATAGCTACTAAATTCCTAATTAACTTCATTATCATTATTCACGTTGTTAAAGGATCTAAATAATTCGGCAACTAACTCTGGTTCATCAAGTGAAAGGTTTGTAATCTCAAGTATCATGTTATTCTCCATGTCAATGGAATTTAAGCCAAAATTTCTTTACAGTTTCATTTTAACCCTAAAATTTTGAAATTATAATTTAACCCCGTTTTATACTAAAATAATTATAATATTGCCCCAAACGTATCCTCGAAGTATCCCCCAAGTATCCTCGAAGTATCCCTCAAGTATCCTCTAAGTATCCTCCAGTCAAACTTGTGAAAAAGTCAACGGATACGCCATTTGGTGTATCGGATACGTATCCTGAAGTATCCGGGAAGTATCGGAACTGGATACGAGTTCGATACGAGTTACCTCCACCAAATGAAGTATCCGTGCTTCCTAGACACCAATGTACCATGTGCCTTTAAAAATTTATATGTGATAATGACTTTTTTAATGTGATTGTATCAATTCATATGTGATCATGTACAACTCACATGTGACCACATAAAAAATTTAAGGGGTCATTTGTTTTTTCCACTTAAAACTTAATGGGTTTGAATTGAACTTATTAAGTTATTTTGTTTGATTTTTAAAGTGGTCAAATAACTTTAAAATATCAAAAAATAACTTAAAAAATAGAACTTGTTCAAAGGATTGACCATCCATGGAAGGTGATGAAGGGAGGTCCTCGAGGTCCTCGATAAATTGGAATGGGAAGGCTTAGAAAGTAGCAGGCAGAGGACCACCTAGGATTCGCAAGAGTCAATGCTAATAATGCAAGACTTAGACTCTGACGTGCCATTTAGGACAGGCCGATTTAAAGCACTCGTCTCAGTCTTTCCAGTAGAGACAATCTTCTCCTTTTGATGCTTCAATAACAATGGGGTAATAAGACTTCCCGCCCAAGCCTTCCACGGAGAAGACAGGACCAACCACTCAGAGTATTCAAGCTCTAATGAAAGTAGAACTTGTTCGTCCTGTCAGTGATCGGTGCATACGTATTAAGGCATTCGATTCGATCCCATCCCCACCATTCTTGGCGACGGTGATCGCCGACGAGAAGGTGGCGGCCGCTTACCATAATACATAGTTTCCTTCCCGGAGAAAATCTTTTCGCTTTGTAGACGGAATCGTATACTCATATTGGAGGGATATCCAGTTTGTTGAGGGGATGAATCCTCTCTTTGCTATAGTTAAGATATCCCCTGCTGTTGAGAATCCTCTTCCTCCGTTTTCCATTTTCAAATGATAACATTTTCAAATGATAACGAATACCCCGGCCGGTACGTGAGGGCAACCCCAAAACGACTTAGGTCTACCATAAGAAGGGAGAGGAACAGGATAATAACTAATAACTTACATTCCAAATCGCTGGATTACAAATGAAATATTTTCTTCCAAATCTATCCTTCCAAAGAAGAAATATTTCCAAATTTATCCTAATTTGATATGATATAAAGATCATTCTTTTAACATATTTCTTATTTTAAACGGTTTTTAGAAAGGAAAAAAAATAAAAATAAAAACCCTTTTCAGTTTTCATAGAGACCGGTGCATATAATTCAAGAACCTTTTAAAAAAAAAAATCAATAACCTTTTTTTTATTTGGTTTCTGGTGCATATGATCCTTGAAACAACAACAACAAAAAAAAAAAAAAAAAAAAAAAAAAATTGGTTTCCTCAATTATATACACTGGAAACATGGATAACATGCAAAATAACTTGAAATTTTTTTTGTAACCTGAACTTTGTTTGTAGAACATGCAAAATTATATTATTTGATGAATTTTTTCTTTTGTTAAATTGAACTTTGTTTGTAGAAGAATATGCAGGTTAAATTTCTTCTTTTAATTAGGATGTGTATGAATGTAAAATTACTTATTTTCTGATAATTTTTTTTTTAAAATACAAACATGTTGGCAGTAGATTCAGATGTGAGAAAAAAACAAACAAACAAACAAACAATCATTTAGTTTTAGATTTCAGCTACTATTCAGTTTTCAGAAAAATTTATAACTCTTCAGTCTTTATAAAAAAAAAAAACACTTTTGTTTTATCGTGATCACATGTAACTTATATGCGATAATATTACATATATGGTCCCGTTCACATCAATGCCAACGCATGTAGACTACTGAGTCAAAGTATGTAAATATAATGATCCACATCCACTGACTTGAACATTTCTGTGTGTGTATATATATATATATATAAATGGTTTGGCTAAGTTGCTGTTAACAATAATATTACTGGATAGTTTTCGGCCTTTAAATTTCAATACAATGATGTAT
Organism: Acer campestre; assembly: GCA_954870605.1. NCBI lineage: Eukaryota > Viridiplantae > Streptophyta > Magnoliopsida > Sapindales > Sapindaceae > Acer > Acer campestre. Next base: position 27,342,844 of record OX940801.1, read on the forward strand.
AAAAATTATGAATTAAGAGAGAAAAAATTAGAAAAAAAGAAAAAAGAAAATGGAGGTGGAGATCACCTCCATGGAAAAGCCCAACTCAACTAAACACATGATTGAGCCAAAATAGATATGATTTTGACCCTAATTTCTCTCTCTTTTTGTTTGTTTCTCGGGCATTTTCCCGCGATCTAACTATAATAAGGAAGTGTTTTAGGTTTATTAGTGGCACAAGGGCATTTGTGAAGAAGGAGAAGGATTTGATACAAAAATTGTAAATGGTGAAAAAAGGCATTGTCGTCAAAGGCACATTGCAACAAAAGGTCTTTGAAGCATCAAAGATCAAGCCAAGGAATTGTCACGGTTGAAGTGTCGCTCTGAGCATAACCGCGACAGAGAGATTAAATCTTGATAAATCCATCAGGTATGGTGTCGCGGTGGAGTCACAAAAGATGAAGAGTTTTGATCAGGTTGAGCGTCGTTGTTAGTGTCGTTGTGTGACCAAACAACGACCACTTTCAAAGATCTCAGATTCCATTGTCGCCCTTCATATATCGCTGTCTTCACAACCGCGAAAAAAAGGAGAATTAGTGGCGACAACCAGATCGAAGAACGAGTAACTGTCTGCCGCGGGTGCCACATGCCACATCAGCATTTCTTGCAGTTAAATGACAGATCCGAGAGCCACTATAAATATTCTTCTTCTTCTTCATTTTGAAGGGGAGTTTTTCCAAGCATGAAAATACATAACTTAGACTAGCATTCTCTCTTCCATTTTACCTGAGTTAGACTTCGCCCCATCTCTAATCTTGGACTACCTTTTCCGTCCAAAAACTCAACACCAAATCGTGAATACTTCACCTGGTCACTCCTCTATTCCCATTCTCTACATTTCCCTACCTTTGTCACTACCCATTATACATCCTTCATCTAGACACATCCTCATCTACCATTATTTGCACTAGGAGCATCAAAGGAAAGAAGGACCAAGCACTAAAAAATGAGGTCCAAGGGTGATTTTCTAATCTATTACTTCTTTGCTATTTGATTGTAACTATGTGTAACTAAATCCCCATTCTAGGGGATTGATGTGAGAAACATTTGGATTTGGATTTTGCTTAAGCTATATTGTATTTTGAATCTCTATTTGTGTTCTATTGATTTGATAACTAGATCTTATTCATTATATAATTGGCTTTGTATACCACTAGTTGACTATACTCTTGTTTAGGATGATTTGTTATACAATCAATCTAGGATTGACACTCTTGAATGATTAAGGAACACAGTGAATAAAATAGATGGTTGGAGGGTATATCAGCCGCAATCATCTAAGCCTTGATTTTTAATTAACAGATCCCACCTTGACCCCTTCTTTTTAATCGGTTAGACATTTTGGTGGGAAATTTTTAGGTTTCGTAGTAACGGCCTAAACACATCTAAGACTACAAATGGTTAACAAGTATGAGATTGATTCATTAAAGTAGCTTGAAAAGCATTGCCCATAATCCACTTGCAACTCCATCATTTTCCTAGTCTTCTCTTAATTGATTACATTCCATATTCTTATCAAAGATTGTTGAGCATTCATTCTATTTTCACTATCACCTTTTTGTTACATTTACTTTACATGTATGTTTGATGGTTTCTCAAACCATACACTATCCAAACTACTTACTTTATTGCATTGTTGATTAGTTAATTAATACAACATATTACTCTAATTCCCTATGGAACGAATCTTTGCTTATCGTTTTACTAAGCTTTTATCCTAAATGGATTGCTAAGTGGTTAAACAGGGTTTTCAAGAGAACACATAAATAAATACATTGTTTTATTGAGCACAAACGGCCTCATCAAAAATGGCGCCGCTGCCGGGGAATTGGTAGCAATTGTTGAATTAATTAACTTTTCTCTGTTGTTTATAATCTTATTAGATAGCTTACTAGCATTTAATTTCGCTTAATTATTATCTTAGCTTATGGTTTATTGTTTGATTAGATTTTCGTAGTTCTTTTTACTTCTTTTTACTTTTTTTTTTCTTTTTTTTTTTTTTTTCTTTTTTTTTTTTTTTTGTGTTTTCTTTTATCTTTTCTATTTATAAGAGTTTAGGTGTATGAACGGTAGGAGATCCTTAGGAAGATGTGTAAGTTCCTCAATTTTGATTGGCTTATTTCGGGGACACACCACAGTTAGGGTTTGATATGTAAAGGTAACTTAGGAGATTATTGGTGGTGATCAAGCTCAAAGGCCCTCTCAATACCTCAAGATGATAAGTGTAGGAACCTAGGGTTACGGATAGCGTAGCGGAAGGGTTTTAAAAAAATAAATTAAATGTAATCATAAACTAACCCATTTGTACAGTAATAATCAAATGCAATAAGAAGGAGATGAAATTAATTCATACCAACGTTTGTAGGCTCCTTCTTCTTTTCGATATGCTTCCTCATTTGAACCACAAGATCTTCCTCGCTATGACCCGAGATTGGTAACGGCATGTGGGCGCGTCACGGTACTCAGAAACAAGGAGGATGAAGAGAGACATGAAGCAACTCTTTGTTTATTTATTTATTTATATAATGCGGCCAGCCTAAAAATAATAAGAGGAACTTTTTTTTTTTTTCTTTTTTGGCGCCGCACCCCTTGTTTTGTTTCTTTTCTCTTCTTGCGTGTGTTGGCGTGTCTTAATTAAAAAACACATATATCATATATATATATATTTAAATAAACTAATCAATTAAATCATTTTAAGATATCTGATATCTTTAAAAATATTAATTAATTAATTTGATTTTATTTGAATTCAAAACTCTTTTAAATTCAAATTTAAATATTTAATTTAATGAAAATAAAATAATCAAATTATCATTTTGTTAACCGCCAAAAATGGCAGGGGTTCAAAGAAGAATTTTCCATCTACATAAGGCAAGAATCCGGATAAAATGAAAGACCCCCTAGTACCCCGCCATAGAAACACGCCCTCCACCAATCCAGATCGGGGTCAAAATCTCCCAAAAAACTCTGGGATACCAGAGAACATAGATACCAAGTTACCAGATCTTGATACCCCGCCATCACACTAATCCAGTATCCCAATACCCCAGTAGCCTTGTACCCCGATACATTTATACAGAGTACAATCGAGTAGGGGGTAAGGTGCCCATGTATCCCAATCCCGCCTGAACCCGCTAAATCTAATAGTAATTACCAAGACAAGAGAAAGTCACATAGAAAGACAGTAAAACGCCATCGTTTTGATAAATAAGGAAGTTAATTCCTTCCCGCCACTACAAGTCCTATTTGAAAGAGGAGTCAACTATGTTAGATTCCGCCAAATAAGAGATCGTTTAATTTCTATAAGGAAGGCGACTACCTTTTCGCCAATGGTCATGAAACGTCCCGAAAATCTCTAAGTCACCAGACCTAAATTAGAGGAGTGCTCAGTAAGCACAGGGACGATATATATACATCGTAATATTATACAGAGAGGAGGACGAGACTGTGTATTTTCTACTTATCGACATGCACGAGAGCTCTACCACCATCCTCATCTAAGTTGTATTTCTGTTATAACAATTCTAGATTATTACCATTGTATTTTCTTTATTTTACGATCAATAAAAAGCACAGTATATGACCCTGTTTGACTAGTCATCTTCATTCTCTATAGTCATGTTATTTGAACATCTTTTACTGAGAACCTAAGGTATCGAAATACTTGATACCTCTCCGATTGAGATTTACCTCAATCACAGTCACTCGAATTGTTAATTGGAAATCCACCCCAGTGACAATTTTTGGTTAACACTTTTGGTGCCGTCTATAGGAATAACTTCCCTCACATTCACTGAAAAAACACCTAGTTCTACCCTGAAGATATAGAAGATGAAGTTTTGATCCTCTCAAGGGCAACCTGCTCCTTTAGGCCTCCACTTTCTCGCTTCCGCACAGACAATCTAAGGGAATATGAGGGAAACGAGAAGCCAGATCCCGGCACTAGTCCTACCACCTAATGTGGATCCCGTACCCCAAGACCCCGTAGTCCAGGAGGTAAATTAGGATACCATGGAGCAGCAAGCAGCGGCCTATGTGGAAAGCATCCGCCTTCGAATGATCGCTCAAGGGATACCCTTCGAAGCACTCGGGCTTGCAGGAGAAGTTGGACCTAGTACCCATGTACCAGTGTTTGACAAACTCGGACCACCACCGCTAATCCCAAATCATCCTGAAGATTTCAAACCTCAGCAGGTGAAGTCAGCAGTTGACATTCCTCCTAGAAATAATCAGCTAGCAGTCAAATTAGCAACAAAGAGGAAGGATCCGCAGCCTAATGCAGGTGGCAGCACCGTGCCCAGAAGAAACCCTCAAGATACTTGGCCTTAAAGAGAGGAGCATAGGGAAGCAGCCGAAGTATTAGAGACCTCGGATAATGAAGGTTCAGTAGCCCGATCTAGGCTTGTTGGATCCAGACGTCTTGAAGACCAAATGGCCAAGATAACAAAGAAACTTGAGGAGCTAAGGAAGAGGAAGAGTCGGGGTATTCTAAAGAACCTGCTAAGCGAGATGAATGTGAAAATAAATATAAACGAGTTGTAATATAATCTAGAGGGGGGTGAATAAATTTCAATCACTTTTTACCAATTTTTGAGATTAGTCAATATTTCAAAATCAACCCTAACTAGTTAATAACTAAAATCAAGTGTAAAAATACAAAACGTAAATGACACATGATTTTACGTGGAAACCCACACGGGGAAAAACCACGGGCTGTTTTGTGTGCCCCATAAACACCTCAATCCACTAATTGTAATGGCAATTATAACCTAGGTTGACCACGTCAAACCTTACCCGGTTACTAATCTACCACTACCACTCGCACGCTTACAAAAGTGAATCTAGTCCATTGCTTTGCAAACTACCAAAAGGCAAATACAAGACTTATCTCTCAAAGAGAAGAGATAAACAAAACCTAAGGTGAATATGTGCAATATTCAAGATGCTAAAATGCAAGGTTAGACATTTAAGCTTATCTAGGCATGGATGAACATGTTAGAGACATTCCTAGATATCATGTGGCTATATTGCATTCATACAACCTAGCTATATGTGCAAATCAAACCCTATAGGCAATAGCTATCACAAACAACTCACAAAACACAATAAATGCTATCTTGAAACTAGTCAAGTCATAAAGATGCAATCTTGAGATTAGTCAAGTAATAAAAAAGTTATATTGTAGAGAAAGAACATGTGAAGTGATGCTAATGATGTTCTAACCACAAGTCATGTGAAAAAAGATGAACACCCTATAAAAATCAAACTAGAACATGCTAGATGATGTATGAAACATGAAAATATGATGGGTGTTTGTGTTTTGAGTAATAAAAATCAAGTCTTGATACTTTTGCTTTGAAGATACTCAATGGCTCTCAAAAGATGTAATTTTTGCTCTAAAAAATGACCAAAGGCCATCAAGACATATATATGAGATCCAAGTAAAGTGGCGTCGTTTTGAAAAAAACGCTCCAGCTTTTCACCATTTGTGCTGCTGGTGTGCTGGTCGAGTAGCGCACACCACCAGCACACGTCTTTTGCTTAGTAAGGGCACTGGTCAACCAGCGCAGCTGAGGGGCACATGACTAGCGGCACACCTCTGGAGATGTTGCGTTGGTGAGACCTATGCATGATGAGGGGCGCACCAATAACGGCCAACCTTTGGACAACTTAAGCTGATCATGTGCGCTGGTCCAAGCGCATAACCACATGCGCACAGCGCTGGTCTAGCGCGGGTAAGGTGACCAGCGCACAGGCACACATACTCATCAACACATAAGAAAATTGTGCAAGTGTGATTAGTATAAAATAAACATACAAGAAGCAATTATCACACATGCATGCTAGAGAGTGTGTGTGTGCAACTAAATCTTTTCAATTTAAGAGTCAAGATCAAGTAGCTACCTTCCTTGAAGCTCTTGATGTCCACAATGAGGTCTTTAAGCAATTGAGTAGAATTTCTTCAATCCAAAGCTACCCTTACAAGATTGAACCCCATTATGATTTTGTCAACGAAATAAGCCAATCAAAAAGTGAGGCACTTACAGAATGCACCTTTTCCCAGGAGAATTAGAGAGGTGGAGTTTCCCCCTAAGTTTAAAATGCCCGTCGAGAAGTATTCTGAGTCAGAGGACCTTGTAAGCCACCTGGAGTGTTTTGTTCACTAGATAGAGATTCAGAATGCAACCTGGTTAGCAATGTGTAGGATGTTCCCTTCTACCCTGATGTGCCAAGACTTGGTTCAGAAAGTTACCTTCAAGTAGTGTGGATTCTTTTACGAAGGTTACCACAGATTTTTGTGTTCAGTTTCAGGGAATCAAGCCTCGTCCCAAGGACCCCGTCCTACTCCAATATGTGATCCAGAAGTAGGGTGAAACTTTGAGATCCTACGTGGAGAAGTTCAACAAAGAAGTTATCCAGATAGGTGTATTCGGCGAGAAGGAGACTTTGGCAAATTTCAGGAGAAACCTGTAGGCGGTTAGATTGTTCTGTTCATTTACCAAGCATCCACTTGACACCTACCAGGAAGCCTATAACAGGGCATTAGAACAGGTAGACATAGATGAACAACTCTGGGTCAAGATCGAGCATGATGAAGCCTGATATGAACCTCACCAAGAGTAGTGAAACCCGGAACCAATATATGGTAACGAATGATCGTTTTCTAATTCAAGTTTACAAATAAAGAAAATTATAAGGACCGCGACCCATTATCTATATAGAGATAAGAACCAATGGTATCAAGAAGGTTGTAGACGCCACACTCAAGAACAAGAAAGAAGGTGAGTGATAAGTCAAGTTTGAACGCCACAAGGTATATCCCTTGATAAGTTCATAGTTCAATGAAGAACCAAGAGAAAATGTTCTCTCAAATAATATTATTTCATTCTCAAAGTCTGCTGAATAATACATCATTGAGTCCCTTAAATACTAAAATATCTAAGACCTAAAAGGTAACAAATATTCGGCAATTAATGCCTTACAATCAGGAAAATAAATGGGCAATTAATGCCTTACAATCAGGAAAGAAATTAAAGATTAAAACATGCAATTAGTTGACTTGCTCCTTATTTGGAAGGCTAAATTTTGGAAACAAATCAGCCCCTTACTTTAGGAAACAAATCAGCTCATTATTCTTTGGAAACGAAAAAAGAAAAAACTAAAAATTGAAACTTCTCTAACCCTAACTTGTACCACACGCCCAAGCCCAAGCTTGGTCTTCATGTGGGCCGAACTTGGACTTTAACAAATCAGATTAGCCCATTAAATGCTTCATTGATCCTCTTAGCCCCTTGTAATTGGCCCAGCTGCAACATGGAATGGATCCGTTGGTGAAACTTCTTGATTCTTATCAAAGCCTGATCAGTTAAGCGTCCAAATAAGGAGTCTCTGAAACCTACCCCAGCAAAGAAGTTTTAGAACCACCCTTTAAACCAGTCAACTTATCGACCACTACCTTGTTGAGACCCCGGTTTATCGATCGCGCAGCGGAAGGAAGTTAAAAAAAAATTATTTCATAAAGAAATACTACGATTAGTAAACCTTAGGATTTATTTCTCGGAATAATAAAAACAAGAAATCGATCGAAATATATAAAAGAGAAGAGAAGAAATAATTTTCTTCATACCTACGTAAAAGGCTCCTTCACTTTAATATGATCCGCTCCTGATTTGAACCACTTGATCTTCCTCGTTATCTCCCAAAACTGGCAACGGCGTGTGGGCGCGTCACTGTATTCAGGAACCTGTATAGAGGTAGAAGAGAAAAACACACAAAAGGACAACACTTGTTCTTTTAATGGTGAAGTGCAGCCATCCTTAATCTTGTAAAGAATAACAATAAAAAAAAAATATTTATTTAATTTTTTTTTTTGGCGTGTGTTGTACTGATCAAAATCAGTTTCTTTTCTTGTGTGTTGTATTTGTATCTCATACAAAATCCATTATTCTTTTCTTTTAAAAACATATATCACACACACATATATATATAAATATATATTAAAAATAAACTAATTAATTAAATCTTTTAAGATATCTAATATCTTTAAAGATATTAATTAATATTAATTTATTTGATTTGATTTGAATTCAAACTCTTTTAAATTCAAATTTAAATATTTAATTTAATGAAAATAAAATAATCAAATTATCTTTTCTTCATTCAAAATTAAATATCAATCAACATCCTCCATCTAATGATTAATTACACAATTAAATAATCTAATTATTTAATTAACATAATCATTAATATTCATCCATTAAATAATCTCATTATTCAATTAATTTCTGAATAGACACGTGTCACTATCGTAACACACAATTAGACAATCCAATTAATTAACCGTGACCCTTGTTACCTTAATCAATCGGGCTAACAGGGGGACCTAATGGACCCACAGTATTTTGAGCTCCATTAATCCTTAGAAATAATTAATTAAACTCTTTAATTAATATTTCATGATTATTAACTTTGGTGTTATTCCACTAAAAACCCGAAGTTGCACTCTCTCAACTATAAACGTTTTTACACAAACCAATAACTCTTGGTATCCATCGATATAGCTATTACACATGGTATGATCCTCCACAGGTAGTTCATAATTAGAGCTGGGTCATAATGTCCGTTATACCCCTCTAATTATATATTTCCATTAAGTACCATTGATTCTCTAATGAACAATAAATCCAACATTCCTTACGGAATTAGGAGAGCGCTTATATTGTTCAAGCCCCTAATGAACCCTTAAGGGAACTACTATCTACTTCTCATAAGATGGAGTGGATTCCATTATTGTGTGCAAACCTTCCCAGTCACAAGCCAACCTGCAATTCCAACATACGAAGTTAATGACCAGGAATGCAACTCTGATCTCACCCATGGTATATCAAAAACCACGATCTAACATGAAGGAGTTGATAAGATGCTCAGGATTAAGCTCACCCATATATAGCCATCATTTGTTGATATATATGAATCACATCTTGTAACGAATCTTGGTGAGAGATTCATATAGATCATGGCCCAGTCCAATATGATCACATCATATAAGGTGCCTCCATTCTCATATCACCATATGAATAGTCTAGGTTAAGACTGATGAGAATAAGGGACCTGAAGTGCCAAGGGACCCATTGCATGTTCCGGTTGGGACAATAACAAGGGCAAGGGCTAAGAGATTCAAAGAGGCACTTAATGGCCTGATTCAAGACACTTGGGCTGATTCTGAAGTGTTGAAGACCAAGAAGAGCCCACATGAAGATCAAGTGCTTATTAACGTCATTAAGGCCATTGATTGGGCCGAATAAGAGAATATTTGGGCTTGTGGCAGAGGCTTAGGCGTGGAGCACAAGCTGGAGGACATTCAATTTCAGATTTCCTTTTTAGTTTCTAAATAATATTGGGTTGATTTGTTTTCCGAAATTAAGAGGCTTATTTCCTTCCAAAATTAAGCTTCCAATTAGGAAATAAGTCAATAGTTGCTTGTTTTAGTTTGTTTTATTTCTTTCCCGTTTTGTAAGGCCTTAATGGCCGAAATATTGGTTTCCTTGTTGAGTTAGGCGTGTAGCCTACTTTGTCTTCTAGGGTTTTAGTATAAAAGGAACCAACTTATGTTTTTTCGTCAGTTTCGAATTTTTAATAAAAGTTGAGAGAATTTTCTCTTTTGTTCTTTAAGAACTGATTGGAACTTATCAGATTTTCTCTGTGGCGTTCCTCCCTGACTTATCAATCAAGTATTCCATCCTTGATTGTGGCGTCTTCATTATACCAAGGTTCACATCTCGCTATAGGTGTTGGGTCGCGGTCTCCATCCGAACCAGAGGTTAGAACGATCCTAGGCAACGTCCTTGTTACAATCGACGAGGTTCGTATCAGTTGGTATCAGAGCTTCGGCTTCTAACATCAGGTTTAATCTATCTTTGTTCTTCTTCTTCTTCTTTGATTCCGTTTGATTTGATCAAGTCCAGAACCGAAAAAAAAAAAAAAAAAAAGAAGATCTTTCTTGTTGATCAAGGTTGGTAAAAAAAAAAAAAAAAAAAAATTTTTTATTTTGGACGATCGTGTAGTTGAATATATATCAACTTTTGTCTTTCTTCTTCTGGTTTCGTGCAGTAGTAGCATTAAAAAAAAAATAAAAAATTTGGTAGTAGAAACTCGTCCCTATTATTTCAGTTTCATTGTAATTCGTTCGTGTGAACCTAGCAAATCTGAGTTTCTTGTGAATGTGGCTAAGAAATCCTGATTATTGTTTGGTTAGTTTGATAAGAACTTTTGAGAAAATTATGAGTGGAAAAAGGCAAGAGTGGTGAGAAAGAACTGAGGGTAAAAGCCGAATACATTGAGTGAAACACACGAGTGTTGAGTGAATTGATTATTCGAGTGAAACACGTGAGGGAGTGCCGTGAGGACCTTTTTATTTTCTAATCTTTTTCTTGCAGGAAAAACATGTCTGACAACAAAGATAAAGGCACTACTGAGGATTCTTCCATTCCAGCAGATCTAAAGAATTGGAAGGAGGCATTAGTAGGGGAGATGAGACGGATGATGAGGGGAGAATTGGAGCACTTACATGAGCTCTTAGATAAAGTGGAAAGCGCACGTGCGGAACAGCCACGACCCGTTCCCCAAGCACGTAGGAGAGAGAGAGTTCCGGTTAGGGAAGAAGTTAATGATTATTATGGGGATGAAAACGACATGGAGGGGGATGATCGCATGTCCAATGTGGGTGCGGGAAGATTTAGGCGTGGAATGGGAGGTAGAGGAGATAGGTATGGGAATAGAGAAGATAGGTATGGGAATAGAGGAGATAGGTATGGAGAGAGGGTTGATAATAATTTGGGTAATATAAAGGTGAAGATTCCAACCTTCCAAGGTAAAACTGATCCTGAAGCTTATTTGGAGTGGGAGAAAAGAATAGAGTTGGTGTTTGATTGCCATGATTACTCCGAATTGAAGAAAGTGAAATTGGCAGCCATAGAATTCACTGATTATGCTATTGTTTGGTGGGATCAATTGATTATGAGTAGGAGACGGAATGGAGAAAGACCTATTGAAACATGGGAGGATATGAAAACTGTTATGAGGAGGAGATTCATTCCAAGTCACTACTACAGGGGTTTGTTTCAAAAATTGCAAACTCTGACTCAAGGGTCTAAGTGTGTAGAAGACTACTACAAGGAGATGGAGATAGCTATGATTCGAGCTGATGTGGAGGAGGACCGAAAGAGAGGGAGTCCGAAACAGCAAAAAAAGAAAAGAAAATTGAAAAAGAAAAAAAGGCTGATGAGAAAAAAAAGGAGAGAAAACAAGTGAGCTTTTATGCAAGAAGGAGTGAGATCAAAAGGGCTTTGTTTTCAAATCAGCCAATGATTGTACTTTTGTACAAAGAGGCTTGTTTTAGTGCTAACAAAATTGACTCTTCTTTGCCTAGTGTTGTTGTTTCCCTTTTGCAAGACTTTGATGAAGTGTTTCCCGAGGAGATGCCTATTGGTTTACCGCCAATAAGGGGGATTGAGCACCAAATTGATTTTGTACCCGGAGCACCAATTCCAAATAGGCCCGCATATAGAAGTAATCCCGAGGAGACAAAGGAACTTCAAAGACAGGTTGAGGAGCTCATGGAAAAGGGGTATGTTCGTGAGAGTATGAGTCCTTGTGCGGTTCCCGTATTGCTTGTGCCTAAGAAGGACGGAACATGGAAGATGTGTGTTGATTGTCGTGCCATCAACAATATCACTGTAAAGTATCGACATCCTATTCCTAGATTAGATGATATGCTTGATGAATTGCATGGTTCTATTGTTTTCACTAAAATTGATCTTAAAAGTGGATATCATCAAATTAGGATGAAAGAAGGTGATGAGTGGAAAACTGCTTTCAAAACAAAATATGGTTTATATGAGTGGTTAGTTATGCCTTTTGGGTTAACTAATGCACCAAGTACTTTCATGAGATTAATGAACCATGTTTTGCGTGCTTTTATTGGAAAATTTGTGGTTGTTTACTTTGATGACATTCTGATTTATAGCAAAAATTTGGATGAGCATGTTGAACATTTAAAACTTGTTTTAGGTGTTTTAAGAACAGAAAAATTATTTGCTAATTTAAAAAAGTGTACCTTTTGCACAGATAAACTTGTATTTCTGGGTTTTGTTGTTAGTGCTAAGGGAATTGGGGTTGATGAGGAAAAGGTTAAGGCAATTAAAGAGTGGCCGAAACCGACAAATGTGGGACAAGTGAGAAGTTTTCATGGGTTGGCTAGTTTCTATAGGAGGTTTGTGAAAGACTTTAGTAGTCTAGCTGCACCTTTAATTGAAGTTATCAAAAAGAATGTGGGTTTTAAGTGGGGTAATGAACAAGAAAAGGCATTTAACTTGATTAAGGAAAAACTGACTAATGCACCTTTGCTTGCTTTGCCTGACTTTGCTAAAGCTTTTGAGATTGAGTGTGATGCTTCAGGAATAGGTATTGGAGCTGTTCTAATGCAAGAAGGACGTCCCATTGCATTTTTTAGTGAGAAGATAAATGGAGCAGCCATGAATTATCCTACCTATGACAAGGAGATGTATGCGTTGTTTAGGGCATTGGAGACTTGGCAACACTACCTTTGGCCAAAGGAATTTGTGATTCACACGGATCATGAGTCCTTAAAGCATTTAAAGGGGCAACACAAGCTAAATAAGCGGCATGCCAAGTGGGTGGAGTTCATCGAAACATTTCCATATGTGATCAAGTACAAGAATTGTAAGGAAAACGTCGTCACTGATGCTTTGTCTAGAAGGTACGTTTTACTTTCCACTTTGGATGCTAGATTGTTTGGTTTTGACTACATTAAAGATTTGTATGTGGAAGATGCTGATTTTGGCAATGTATTCAATGCATGTGAAAAGGTTGCATTTGGCAAATTTTATAGGCATGATGGATTTTTGTTTAGAGAAACTAAATTATGCGTGCCTAAGAGTTCTTTGCGTGAATTGCTTGTTAGAGAAGCTCATGGGGGAGGTTTGATGGGGCACTTTGGTATAGCCAAGACACTAGATGTTTTGCATGAACACTTCTTTTGGCCTCATATGAAACGTGATGTAGAGAGAATTTGTGAGAAATGCATTACATGTAGACAAGCTAAGTCTAGAGTTCAGCCTCATGGTTTGTATACTCCTTTGCCTATACCTAGTGGACCTTGGATTGATATTTCTATGGATTTTGTGCTGGGTTTGCCTAGGTCAAAGAGGGGTAGAGATTCTATATATGTGGTTGTTGATAGGTTTTCTAAAATGGCACATTTCATTCCTTGTCATAAAACTGATGATGCATCACATATTGCTGATTTGTTTTTCAAAGAAATTGTTAGATTGCATGGCATGCCTAAAACCATTGTTTCGGATAGAGATGCTAAGTTCTTAAGCTACTTTTGGAAAACTCTGTGGGGCAAGTTAGGAACTAAACTTTTATTTTCTACTACTTGTCATCCACAAACTGATGGTCAAACTGAAGTAGTTAATAGGACTTTATCTGCCTTGTTGCGTGCTACAATACAAAAGAACTTGAAAACATGGGAGGATTGTTTACCGCATGTAGAGTTTGCTTATAATAGGAGTGTGCATTCTGCAACTCATTTTTCGCCTTTTGAAATTGTGTATGGTTTTAATCCGTTAACTCCTTTGGATTTAATTCCTTTACCTGTGAATGAGCATGTTAACTTGGATGGTAAGAAAAAGGCAGATTTTGTTAAGCAAATCCATGAAAAGACTCGGCAAAATATTGAGAGGAGAACTGAACAATATGCCAACCAAGCTAATAAAGGGCGCAAGAAAGTTGTGTTTGAGCCAGGTGATTGGGTGTGGTTGCATATGAGGAAGGAACGGTTCCCAGTCCAACGGCGTTCTAAATTACTTCCTAGGGGAGATGGCCCATTTCAAGTGCTTGAAAGGATCAATGACAATGCCTACAAGTTAGATCTTCCAGGTGAGTATAATGTTAGTGCAAGCTTCAATGTTTCTGATTTGTCTCATTTTGATGTAGGTGATGATTTGAGGACAAATCCTTTTCAAGAGGGAGGGAATGATGAGAATAAGGGACCTGAAGTGCCAAGGGACCCATTGCATGTTCCGGTTGGGCCAATAACAAGGGCAAGGGCTAAGAGATTCAAAGAGGCACTTAATGGCCTGATTCAAGACACTTGGGCTGATTCTGAAGTGTTGAAGACCAAGAAGAGTCCACATGAAGATCAAGTGCTTATTAACGTCATTAAGGCCATTGATTGGGCCGAATAAGAGAATATTTGGGCTTGTGGCAGAGGCTTAGGCATGGAGCACAAGCTGAAGGACATTCAATTTCAGATTTCCTTTTTAGTTTCTAAATAATATTGGGTTGATTTGTTTTCCGAAATTAAGAGGCTTATTTCCTTCCAAAATTAGGCTTCCAATTAGGAAATAAGTCAATAGTTGCTTGTTTTAGTTTGTTTTATTTCTTTCCCGTTTTGTAAGGCCTTAATGGCCGAAATATTGGTTTCCTTGTTGAGTTAGGCGTGTAGCCTACTTTGTCTTCTAGGGTTTTAGTATAAAAGGAACCAACTTATGTTTTTTCGTCAGTTTCGAATTTTTAATAAAAGTTGAGAGAATTTTCTCTTTTGTTCTTTAAGAACTGATTGGAACTTATCAGATTTTCTCTGTGGCGTTCCTCCCTGACTTATCAATCAAGTATTCCATCCTTGATTGTGGCGTCTTCATTATACCAAGGTTCACATCTCGCTATAGGTGTTGGGTCGCGGTCTCCATCCGAACCAGAGGTTAGAACGATCCTAGGCATCATCCTTGTTACAATCGACGAGGATTGTATCAAAGACCAACGTACATTACGGAATGGACCACAGCTGTAGATTGACCACAAATAAAGTACCCAACTCTATTTGCTATCTACGAACTCTTTAGATTGCTCATCTCAAACTAAATACCTATGTATATGACACTAATATACTCAGTTAGAGATTACATCCGGCAATCCTGGATGTTAAGTACACATGATATAAATAAATGTATAAGACAATTTGAATGAATAAGCTACTTCTTTTATTTATGTTCAATTTACATTTATAAATTACAAGCTTTATGGCAAAAAAACCCCCAACACACCTTCCCTTCAGCCTTGGGATAGATATCCAATGAGAAGAACTCCTCCTAGAATCATGCCTCCATGAAGGGAAGTAGCACGGGTAACAAGTGAGAATGACTGTTACAACCACTACACCCCCCCTCATTGCATCCTGAGAGACCATCTATCTTGCCATCTGTGACAAGGGTATGCTCAGGAAGCCCCGACCCATATAGATCCCGGTTGATAAGAGAAATCACTACAAGTATTGTGATTTTCACGAGGATGTGGGGCATAACACATCAGAATGCTACAGCCTCCAAAACCAAATTGAAGGTTTGGTAAGGGGCGGACTCTTAATTGAATTTTTGCAATAAGTGAGAGATAGTATCAAGGTAGGAAATGAGGAAAAAGGAGAGATGCGGGAAGCAGAGGATAGATGAAAAGATAAGGGGAAAGATCTGATGCAACTGATCCGGGTGATTCATACCATCAGTGGAGGCCTTACTTTGGCCGGGATATCCAACAATGCGAGAAAGAACCATGTTAGGAAAATCCCTTGGCTTGCTACCGGTCATGATATACTCTGTGTCAGTAAGGGCCCCTAAGATCCACCTTGTACACCCCGATTATTTTCACCGAGAAAGATGTCTTTAATACAGTCCAACCCTACGATGATCCGATGGTGATCATGATACAGATAGCTAACTGCCTAGTACACCGCGTCCTGATTGATACTGGGAGCAGTGTGGACATCCTGTTCAAAGGTCTTCATGATAAGCTAAACCTAAAAAACCCTTGTTGCAACAGTTGTACCACACCTCTATATGGATTCACTGGGGACTCCCTGATGCCCATTGGATCCCATAGGTTACTAGTGATAATCGGAGAAGCACCCCTTCAACTGAACCTAATGACAGAGTTTGTCATAGTTGATACCCCGTCCGCTAATCAAGCCAAAATTGGTGTGATTTAGGCCTTCGTTTCCGACTATTTTTGCTTGATTCTTGGGCATTTCCCCGTGTTTAATGGTGTAAAATCAAGTGTTTCAAGTTTTATTAGGTTTCAAGAGCATTTGGGATGAAGATGAGGACTTGGGTGCAAAAAGGCCCACAAATGGGAAGAAACAGGGCATTTTCGCTACTTAAGCAAGAAGAGGTCGCTACTTGGTCACCATGGCGACAGAAGGTTGCAAAAAAAATTTCATGGTCGCCATAGCGACCATTTCATGCAAATGGCGACCTCATCAGGAATTGCGCATGGTCGCCACTTGCCATATGGCGAAAAAGATGATGTTTGTGGCGACCTTTACATCTAACTGTTTTGCACACCAGGGTCACCATAGAGACAAAATGGCGAACTTTGCGCCACATCAGCGAATTAAGCAGTTATCAGTACATGTCCAAGAGTCATTATATATATAGTGGCCTTTCATCTTCAGCAAAAAAACACACCACCTTAGAGAGCACGAAATTCATCCCATTGAGATCTAGATTTCTCATCCATGGCTCATCTTTCCTCATCCTTCATTTCTATACTTGTACTCACCTAATTCCATCTAAATCTCAACACCAAACCTTGACTACCTCCCTAAATCATTCCTCTCCTACCATTTTCTACACCCAAATCCCTTTGTCACTTTCCACTAAACATCCACACCTCAAGACACATCCTCTACTTCCATTTTTTGCATTAGGAGCATAAAAGGAAAGGAAGGATCAAGCATAAAGAAGGAGGCCCAATGGTGATTTCTTTATTATTTACTTGCTTTCCATTTTATTGCTAATATGTGTAACTAAACCCCTAATCTAGGGGATATATTTGAGGATCATTTGATTGTGGGTATTAGCCTTAGCTTTGTATTGAATCTCTTTATGTGTTCTATTCATTAAATCATTAGATTCTATTCATTATGTGATTGACTTGTATATCCACTTGTTAATTGCAATCTTGTTTAGAGTAATATGTTATATATTCATATTTAGATTGACACCCTTGTGTGATTAAGAACCCATTGAATAGGATAGATTAGTGGTGGGTA
Source organism: Acer campestre (assembly GCA_954870605.1). Classification (NCBI taxonomy): domain Eukaryota; kingdom Viridiplantae; phylum Streptophyta; class Magnoliopsida; order Sapindales; family Sapindaceae; genus Acer; species Acer campestre. The sequence goes on from OX940801.1 coordinate 27,360,011, forward strand.
TATCAACCCCACTAATCTAAGCCTTAAGTGGTTAACATAGAGAGATTGGTCTATTAAAGTGGCTATAAAGGCATTAACCACACTCAATTGCTAATCAATCCATTCCCTAGCAATCATATTAATTGTTTACATCATTATTCTTATCAAGGTTGTTAAGTATTCTATTTTCCATATCACTTTTGTATTTTCAATTTAGTAGTTAACATTGGTGGTTTTTGAAACCACACATCTATCAAATATCATGATTTATTTTATTTGTCCAAAGATTAGTCAATCTATATAATTAGCACTCCATATCCCTGTGGAACGAACTTGCTTACCATTTGTTATAAAATCACATTTTAAACAAATTACATCATTTTTGTGAGTGCACGACGGCTCATCAAAAATTGGCGCCGCTGCCGGGGATTGGTAGTGTTGATTACATAGATTGACTTTTCTTTATATTTTATTTGTGTAGTTTAGATTGTTAGTTAGTGTTTTGGTTGTTGGTAGTTAACTTTTTCATAGTGCTCTTTTACCTTTTTCCTTATATCTCTTTATATATTCCTTTTCCAGGTACTCAGTTTTATGCACGGTAGGAGGTCTCTAGGTAGAGGATTACATCCCCCATTGGAAGGCATTAGTCGTGTGAGAGAGTTCGAAACAATTCCTAGGCAAGCTATGAGTATGGAAGGACAACAACCTAGGAGGGAGGACGAAGCCCCTTTTAGGGAAGAGATGACTGAAGAAACTCCCACCACCCATGGACAAAGGATGACCATGGGAGAGTATTCCCTATCGGCTATCGGGAACCAACCATCACCGATTGTGCTAGACCCAGTTGCTAGGGGATATGAGCTTAGGACGATGCATGTCAACCTTTTGCCCCAATTTCATGGGAAGCTGAATGAAGATTGCCTACAGTTCATGAAAGAATTCAGTGCAATTATTGAGACGTTCCCTATCATGCGTCTCTCTCGTGAGTAGTTGCATATGCATTGTTTTCAATACTGTATGAAGGACTTGGCTATGAAGTGGCTAATGGGGCTTAGACTGGGGTCATTGACAAGCTGGAGTCAGATTTGTAAAGTATTCTTCAATAGATTTTTTCCAGCTAGGAAGGCAAAGGAGTTAAAGGTCAAGATTGCTAATTTCTATGAAAGTGAAGGGGAGTTGTTTCATGAATCATGGGAGAGATATCAACTTCTTTTGGCCCAATGCCGTTCTCACATGTTTATCGAGGAGTACAAGGTATCTTGCTTCCAAGGTGGTCTCACTCGTTTTTCTCAAGTGTTGGTGGACAATACTTGTGGAGGCTCATATGACACCAAGACCGCTGCCGAGATATATGAGATGTTAGCACAAAACTCTCAATAAAGGAATGCAATAGTATTCGAGGTGGAAAGTTTGATGTGAGTGCTAGCACAGAAACCGCCATTAAGATGTCGAGGATAAACAAGAAAGTGGAGTCTTTGACTTCACACAATAAGAGCATGGGATTTCCAAAGGCAGGGGTGAAGATGTTAGGAAGACAAGAGGAAAGCTCTAGTGGTCAATTCAGTGAGAACGAAGGGTTTGATGACACAATTCAAGGGCAAAAACAAGAGGAAGTACAAGCTATGGGATTCCAAGGGCAAGGAAACAATTCCTACTCAAACAACTACAATCAACCATGGAGAAACCATCCCAACCTCTCTTGGTCAGACAACAACAACATCTTGAACCCACCATCTAGGAACCAACAACAAGAAAGAAACCAACAACAAGGAGTGAACAATCAAGGTGGTAACCCACAGGAGGATACCGTCAAAGAGAACAACACGGTGGATATCAACAAGGAGGATACCCCCAAGGAGGAAATCAATGGGGAGGAAATCAATGGAACAAAAACGACAACGCTCAATCTAGCTCATACCAACCTCGTCGTAACATTGATGAAGAAATGAGAGGGATGATGAAAGGGTTCCAAAAAGCCGAACACACTTTGACAAGCTTTATGCAAGCTAGTGGCCAAAGGTTTGGCAACTTAGAAGCATCGTTTGGGAAATTGGAAACTCAAATGGGGAAAATTACCGAAGCCCTCCAAAAGCAAGAGAAAGGGAAGTTTCCAAGCCACACCGAACAAGCTAAGGAAGGGAACTTTGTCAAAAAGGATGGAGCTAGAGATGAAGTAATGTTGTTTGAAGAAGCATATACTCAAAAGGTTGATGATCCCGGAAGTTTTGTAATCCCCGTATCCGTTGGTGATAGTGTGTTGCTTAAAGGAGTGCTTGACTTGGGTGCAAGCGTTAGTATGATGCCCTTATCAATTTATGAGAAATTAGGTTTGATAGGTTTGAAGCCAACTGGGAAGAAGCTCATGTTAGCAGACCAAACTTCACTAATATCATGTGGTGAGATAAAAGATGTACCTATTCTTATTGATGGAATAGTGGTCCTAACTAATTTTTGGTGCTAAACATCGGAGACAAATCCAAAGATGATAGGGAGTGGCAAGTTTTACTTGGTTGACCATTCATGGATACCGCTCAAATGAAGATTGATGTGTGCAAAAAGAGAGTTTTTATGCACTACTTTGAGAAAGAGCTTGAGATTGACATCACCATGTGCAACGATGATTTAAAAAGCATTGGGAGTTACTATGTGGTAGAGGTGCAGCCACCAAAGACTAAAGGTGGAAAAGTGTGTAACTTGGTACAATTGCATGAGAAGAATAGCCAAGAAGATGAAGATGAAGATGAGAGCATAGGTGATTCCGAGATTGAAGGACTCAAAAATGCCAACCAAGAGCTCATGCTTGAAGTAGAGGTGCTCAAGGCGGAGAAGTATGCTCTTGAGAAGAAGCTTGAAGACCTAGCAAAGCGGAATCATAAGCTTAAGAAGATCAATGTGGCTCTTACCAAGCTGAATGAGTCAACGGTGCAAGAGCTTGAGGATTTAGCCAAGCTCACCCAAGAGTTTGAAGAAGAATCTTCACGAAAGATGAGGAAGGCCCTTGTGAGTGTTGATGCCAAAAACAAGGCACTTGAGGAAGTGAAGGAGGAATTAAGCAAGAAAGAAATGTCCTTGAAGATTGCTAAGGTGAAGGAGTGTGACTATTTGGTGGAGATAGATCGAATGGACCAAGCCCTCAAGAAAATCACCAAGGATTGTCTCTCAAGGCCTAGACCTCCTATGCAAAAAGGGAGAATTCCTTCTTATCATCTAGTTATTTTTGTCATAAGAGTGGTCATATCAAGTCTAGGTGTTTTGAATTTTTGAAGCATGCTAATCATGATAAAGCTAGAACAAGAGTGAGACCTAACCGTGTTAAGAAAATTTATGTTATGAAGGAATTGGTGAACCAAGTTCGAGATGAATCTAGGGGACCAATATGGGTAGTCAAGAGAAACATGAACGAATACTTAGTTGACCCTTATGATGAGCATCATGGTCCCAATTTGCATGTTAGGTTGTGGTAGTGTGGACTTGCACTTTTACATTTCATGCTATGAATAAGTGATTGTGTGTTTTAGTTTTAGCTTGTGGTTTTGTTTCTTTTGTTTGTTTTGTTTTTCAAATAAGTATCCAAATATCCTTGTTTAAGTTTTGTGTATTGTGTGCTTATGTGTATTTGGTGATTCATTACAGGTTCTGATTCAAAATGCACTCAGAAAAGGACTTCAAGTGACTGTCTCTGTTTGGTCGCCATTTGCAAATTGCGACCTCATAAATGGCGACCTCACTTACAAAGAAAATTCATGGTCGCCATTAACAAGGTCGCCGTGGCGACCAAATAATACAAATAGGTACGAGATTAGACCTGATGGGGTCGCCATGAGGTCACCATGGCGACAGAGATGATGCAAATGGCGACCACGTGCAAATTTAGAATTCCTTAATGGTCGCTACTTTGTCCCCATGGTAACCGAGAGGTACAAATGACGACATAGGGCGTTCAAACTATAAGAGATCAAAACAAATTAGAACGCCGAACATCAACAACTTGCCTCTTCTCAAATTCTCTCAAATTCTAAGCCATGGCACGCATGTAATCGTTGAAATCGGTAAGCAATCACTCTAGTTCTTCAATTTTTCCATTCAAATCCTTCCTACATTGCATCTGGATACACTAGGGGTGGTTTTGAGTTTGATTTGAAGTGAATAGTGCATAGGATTGGATTTTGTGGTGGTTTTGTTCACGTAGAAGTGTTGGAACATTGTTGGAGTGGTTATGCTTGGTTGTGGAGCACTCGGAGAGTGTGGGATTATTGTATGCTGCCGGATTTTTGAGAGACTTCCTATTTTCGATTTATGTGATGGCACGGCACCAAAGATGAAATCGCCAAGCAAGGGAGGTAAGGGCAGCAAAGCCCCCGCACCCAAGAAGAAGTGGTTCTAGATTGTAAGCTGAATAGGAATTTCTAGGACCGAATGGAAACGTTTGGTGAGAAGACGATGAGGCTTGAGAGGGGAATAGACTTGGATAGTTTGGTTAATACCCCAGTTCTAGCAACAGTGAATGACAGGGGATGTGGAGGATTAGCAGCCACTCCTTCATATTACAGTGAGAGTCTTGTGAATGAGTTTTATGCTGGAATGAATCCCAGAGAGTATATGAGGGGTGGTCCTATTTTGGTTAGAGGGGTTCCCATTTACTTGAACGCAGCAGACATTAACATCTATTTCGGGACAACATTGTTGGATTTCGAGGGGCTAAGTGAACGGATGGTGGAAGGGATCACCACGAACCCTTTATATGTGAAGAATTCAGTTGAGTTTGCAAACACTTTGACCATCACTCCTATGACTATCTGGATGGTGAAGAGATACCCTCTCAAGCAGTCTAATTTGTGGATTGAGCCCGCCTGTTGTCACATTTTCCTCAACTCGTCACTTAGGTCAATTTCCCATAGATTTACAATCCCATTTGAGGTGGCCAAGATCTTGCATAGTATCATTAAGAGACAACCCATTGATGTGGGAGTTATAGTGAAGCCGGAGATTTAGAGGATTGGGAGGAATGAATCAGAGTCAGACATTCTCTCTTTTCCATGTTTGATCACAGAGGCTTGCAAGTTGGCGGGTGTAGACATATCTGGGGATGTACTTAAACCCCCCTTGTCTGACATGGATTTGACCACATGGTGACGCTTGATGAACGGCGAGAAGCATAGGAGAGTGCACAGTTCAGAGATCGGCACAAGTGCCAGGGCAGAGTTTGAGAGAGTTGTTCCTGATGAGGAGCGTTTTAAGATGATGATGATGATGATGATGATGATGATGAGGCCCCTGTTATTGTTGATGATCCTAGGCAGCCTTTAGGCCTTCAGATTTTGGATGGAGTAGAGCGCATAATGGGCACTCAGACTGGTGATTTTGATATGCTCTATGTGGATGGTCTGGTCTTGAAAGCAAGGCAGAGGGCCCTAGAGAAGAGGCAGCTAAATTTGGAGAGTCTTATTCATGATTTGAGAGAGACAGTTATCGCAGGATTCACAGACCTCCATCATGATTTAAGGCTTACGCCATATGCCAGGAGACCCAAGAAGACTACCACAGGGACTCCACCTATCCCAGCCATAGCATCAGGACCTAGTGCAAATAAGCTTGATTTTGTTCTTCAGATTGCACGGTCTGCCGCTGAGGAGGCAGCCAAGATAGAGGAGACTAGGGCTTGTTCTTTGACCGATCAGGAGGTTCGTTATATAGAGGGTCCTCCCATAGATGAGGCAGCTGCATATAGGTGATGGAGAGAGGAGCAAGCCAGGAGAGTGGTTGCAGCTAAAGAGCAGAGGAAGAAGGACCCGAAAGGGAAGGGTAAAGTGGAGCATGATGAGGATGAGGAGGATGAGGAGTAGTTGCCATCCTACTATCTTTAGGATCTATTTTGGACTATCATCATTTGCATCATCTAGTACTTTACTAGGATATTGTTAGCATTGTGCTTTACTTTCGGATTATTTTGTTGGATACTTTATTTGTTTTGTGTTTATTAGCATTTCCTTTTCTTTCGCTCTTTATTTTTCTTTATTGCTCTTATTTCGTTTTTGCATAGAATAAGGGTGTGGATTGGATTTTGGTAGTGGATTTAGGACACTTGTGCTTTATTGATATATTTTGATTGTTTGGATCTTGTGAATGGTTGGATGAGAGGGCATTATGCTGGATTATTGATATCTTTTGGAAAAGGTAGAGGACTCAATTACGAACAATCTCCAACTTGAATCACTCAATTCCGACTTCGTATGAGAAAGTTATGGTGTTTGGAAGTTGAGAAAATTGGAGAGAAAATCCTAGATGGGATTTCAAAACTTTTCTTCTTGAAAACAAATGGAGGGAGATGGAGAGATTTAAAAGGAAAGAGAAGAGGGGCATTTTTGTCCAACAAAATTAGGCCACACCAGCCAAGCCCATGTGTGGGGTGCATGTGCCACATGGGACCAGAGGGATGGTTGGGCCGTGTGGCACGCGGTCTCCACACGTGGTGGCAAGGCCATGGCCTTTGGCCATCTAACTTCTCCCGCGCACCTCTCACGTTCTTCAACTGTATTCGGGCATCCAAACTCCGATTTCAAATCCATTTTCGGATTACGAATTGTGACTCCCTCATGCACAACGAAGACTATGAAACTTTAAAAAAAGGTTGAGAATTCATCTCGGAAAACGATGACGAATACAACTCAACGAATGAGAACGAAAAGTAGCGTAGCTACATCGTTTGGACTCGAAACTAAATGAATGAGTAATCGAAATGATCGGGACTCAATAAGAAATCAATTAAGATCAAGTACAAGTTCAAAATACAAGAAACACAAACATACAAATACAAGATCACATATGAATGCCATTTCCTAGACATAGTCTTAGAACATGCAACTCTAAAATGTATGAGCATTTGAGTTCAATGCATGAGCATACAAAAATATGTGAATGTGTTATATAAATAATGCACAATGATGCAGGGACACTTATGAATGATTTGTGTGTGTATGCCTATGCCTTGTAAGAGGAATGAGGTCAATAATACCTTTGATGAGCAATGAAGCTAATTCTCCTTAACAAACCATCATCTTGCATGTACTGTAGTCAAATCTTTCTTTGAAGCTTTGTATCATCATCAATGAGACCACATAAACATTACAAGATAAACAACGTTTTCATATGGAATACATGCCAACAACAACCAAAAACCTAACAAGGCCTACATTGGACTTCAGGCCGAATTGGAGGGTACCAAGCAGGAGTTGTCCTACGCCCAACAGAATATTGCTCCCTTGGTTTAGGCTGTTGCAGAGGCTGAGGAGGGTAGGCAAGCCACCTTGGTGGAAGCTAGGCGTTATGAGCGCTGCTTGGATACGGAGATAGTCGGGTCACTACGCCGTTGAGAGGAGATAGAGTGCCTGAAGAGAGAGAAGAAACTGCTATAGGATGAGAACTAGCTTTTGTGGGATACAATGAGAAGCTTAGAGGCCTAGGAGGGTCCTACTTTCGAAGATGGTTACTTTACGACTTGTTATGAGGTGGCCACGACTCTGCCTCCTCCTTTTGATCTTCAAGCGGCCTTGAATTGGGATCGAGATCAAATCATGGCAAAGCCTACCCATCTAGCAAGCGAGGATCAGGAACAAGAGGTTCCTCCACAGGATGCTGCCCATCCAGATCAGAGGTCTGATCTTCCTGCTAGGGTTCAAATTGATGGTATTGAGAAGGCAGTCCATGACCCTCCCCCTACTCAAGAAAAACAAACACAAGACCCCATGCTTCGTTCAGAGGTTGTCTTAGTGGAGGAGGAGGATGATCCAATTGGATCCTGTGTTCCTGCAGTTCAAGGGACCCAAACTGGTACTGCAGCTGAGGAGGAAGAGGATGCTCTAGCTGGATCCCGCGTTTCAGCAGTTGAGGGGACCCAAACTAGCATTGCAGCTGATGTCACAGGGGCAGAAGAAGCCGGCCTAGAGGAACACTTGGAGGAGGAGAGGGGCACTTGAGTTGGCATTTATATGTATACAAATTATTTTTTGCAATCATGTGCATTCCTGATACGAACCTCGTCAATTGTAACAAGGATGATGTCTAGGATCGTTCTAACCTCTGGTTCGGATGGAGACCGCGACCCAACACCTATAGGTAGATGTGAACCTTGGTATAATGAAGACGCCACAATCAAGGATGGAATACTTGATTGATAAGTCAGGGAGGAACGCCACAGAGAAAATCTGATAAGTTCCAATCAGTTCTCAAAGAACAAAAGAGAAAATTCTCTCAACTTTTATTAAAAATTCAAAACTAACGAAAAAACATAAGTTGGTTCCTTTTATACTAAAACCCTAGAAGACAAAGTAGGCTACACGCCTAACTCAACAAGGAAACCAATATTTCGGCCATTAAGGCCTTACAAAACGGGAAAGAAAATAAAACAAACTAAAACAAGAAACTATTAACTTATTTCCTAATTGGAAGCCTAATTTTGGAAGGAAAATCAGCCTCTTAATTTCGAAAAATAAATCAACCCAATATTATTTAGAAACTAAAAAGGAAATCTGAAATTAAATGTTCTCCAGCTTGTGCTCCACGCCTAAGCCTCTGCCACAAGCCCAAATATTCTCTTATTCGGCCCAATCAATGGCCTTAATGACGTTAATAAGCACTTGATCTTCATGTGGGCTCATCTTGGTCTTCAACACTTCAGAATCAGCCCAAGTGTCTTGAATCAGGCCATTAAGTGCCTCTTTGAATCTCTTAGCCCTTGCTCTTGTTATTGGCCCAACCGGAACATGCAATGGGTCCCTTGGCACTTCAGCTCCCTTATTCTCATCATTCCCTCCCTCTTGAAAAGGATTTTTCCTCAAATCGTCACCTACATCAAAAGGAGACAAATCAGAAACATTGAAGCTTGCACTAACATTATACTCACCTGGAAGATCTAACTTGTAGGCATTGTCATTGATCCTTTCAAGCACTTGAAATGGGCCATCTCCCCTAGGAAGTAATTTAGAACGCCGTTGGACTGGGAACCGTTCCTTCCTCATATGCAAACACACCCAATCACCTGGCTCAAACACAACTTTCTTACGCCCTTTATTAGCTTGGTTGGCATATTGTTCAGTTCTCCTCTCAATATTTTGCCGAGTCTTTTCATGGATTTGCTTAACAAAATCTGCCTTTTTCTTACCATCCAAGTTAACATGTTCATTCACAGGTAAAGGAATTAAATCCAAAGGAGTTAACGGATTAAAACCATACACAATTTCAAAAGGCGAAAAATGAGTTGCAGAATGCACACTCCTATTATAAGCAAACTCTACATGCGGCAAACAATCCTCCCATGTTTTCAAGTTCTTTTGTATTATAGCACGCAACAAGGCAGATAAAGTCCTATTAACTACTTCAGTTTGACCATCAGTTTGTGGATGACAAGTAGTAGAAAATAAAAGTTTAGTTCCTAACTTGCCCCACAGAGTTTTCCAAAAGTAGCTTAAGAACTTAGCATCTCTATCCGAAACAATGGTTTTAGGCATGCCATGCAATCTAACAATTTCTTTGAAAAACAAATCAGCAATATGTGATGCATCATCAGTTTTATGACAAGGAATGAAATGTGCCATTTTAGAAAACCTGTCAACAACCACATAAATAGAATCCCTACCCCTCTTTGACCTAGGCAAACTCAGCACAAAATCCATAGAAATGTCAATCCAAGGTCCACTAGGTATAGGCAAAGGAGTATACAAACCATGAGGCTGAACTCTAGACTTAGCTTGTCTACATGTAATGCATTTCTCACAAATTCTCTCTACATCACGTTTCATATGAGGCCAAAAGAAATGTTCATGCAAAACATCTAGTGTCTTGGCTATACCAAAATGCCCCATCAAACCTCCCCCATGAGCTTCTCTAACAAGCAATTCACGCAAAGAACTCTTAGGCACGCATAATTTAGTTTCTCTAAACAAAAATCCATCATGCCTATAAAATTTGCCAAATGCAACCTTTTCACATGCATTGAATACATTGCCAAAATCAGCATCTTCCACATACAATTCTTTAATGTAGTCAAAACCAAACAATCTAGCATCCAAAGTGGAAAGTAAAACGTACCTTCTAGACAAAGCATCGGCGACGACCTTTTCCTTACCTTTCTTGTACTTGATCACATATGGAAATGTTTCTATGAACTCCACCCACTTGGCATGCCGCTTATTTAGCTTGTGTTGCACCTTTAAATGCTTTAAGGACTCATGATCCGTGTGAATCACAAATTCCTTTGGCCAAAGGTAGTGTTGCCAAGTCTCCAATGCCCTAACCAACCCATACATCTCCTTGTCATAGGTAGGATAATTCATGGCTGCTCCATTTATCTTCTCACTAAAAAATGCAATGGGACGTCCTTCTTGCATTAGAACAGCTCCAATACCTATTCCTGAAGCATCACACTCAATCTCAAAAGCTTTAGCAAAGTCAGGCAAAGCAAGCAAAGGTGCATTAGTCAGTTTTTCCTTAATCAAGTTAAATGCCTTTTCTTGTTCATTACCCCACTTAAAACCCACATTCTTTTTGATAACTTCAGTTAAAGGTGCAGCTAGACTACTAAAGTCTTTCACAAACCTCCTATAGAAACTAGCCAACCCATGAAAACTTCTCACTTGTCCCACATTTGTCGGTTTCGGCCACTCTTTAATTGCCTTAACCTTTTCCTCATCAACCCCAATTCCCTTAGCACTAACAACAAAACCCAGAAATACAAGTTTATCTGTGCAAAAGGTACACTTTTTTAAATTAGCAAATAATTTTTCTGTTCTTAAAACACCTAAAACAAGTTTTAAATGTTCAACATGCTCATCCAAATTTTTGCTATAAATCAGAATGTCATCAAAGTAAACAACCACAAATTTTCCAATAAAAGCACGCAAAACATGGTTCATTAATCTCATGAAAGTACTTGGTGCATTAGTTAACCCAAAAGGCATAACTAACCACTCATATAAACCATATTTTGTTTTGAAAGCAGTTTTCCACTCATCACCTTCTTTCATCCTAATTTGATGATATCCACTTTTAAGATCAATTTTAGTGAAAACAATAGAACCATGCAATTCATCAAGCATATCATCTAATCTAGGAATAGGATGTCGATACTTTACAGTGATATTGTTGATGGCACGACAATCAACACACATCCTCCATGTTCCGTCCTTCTTAGGCACAAGCAATACGGGAACCGCACAATGACTCATACTCTCACGAACATACCATTTTTCCATGAGCTCCTCAACCTGTCTTTGAAGTTCCTTTGTCTCCTCGGGATTACTTCTATATGCGGGCCTATTTGGAATTGGTGCTCCGGGTACAAAATCAATTTGGTGCTCAATCCCCCTTATTGGCGGTAAACCAATAGGCATCTGCTCGGGGAAACACTTCATCAAAGTCCTGCAAAAGGGAAACAACAACACTAGGCAAAGAAGAGTCAATTTCGTTAGCACTAAAACAAGCCTCTTTGTACAAAAGTACAATCATTGGCTGATTTGAAAACAAAGCCCTTTTGATCTCACTCCCTCTTGCATAAAAGCTCACTTGTTTTCTCTCCTTTTTTTTCTCATCAGCCTTTTTTTCTTTTTCAATTTTCTTTTCTCTTTTTGCTGTTTCGGAATCCCTCTCTTTTGTCTCTCTTTCTTTTGAGCTCTCACTCTCCTTTTTAACATCTCTCTCTTTTTTTAACCTCACTTGATCTTCATATACTTGGCTTGGGGTTAAAGGTACAAGAGTGATTGGCCTTTTATTGAGTACAAATGAGTATCTATTTGTATATCCATCATGAGTCACATGCCTATCAAACTGCCATGGTCTTCCCAAAAGAATATGACTCGCATCCATTGGTACCACATCACACATAACTTCATCTTTGTATTTTCCAATTGAAAATGACACCAACACCTGTTTATTCACCCTAACTTCCCCACTATCATTCAACCATTGTAGTTTATAAGGTTTTGGGTGCTTCAAAGTTGTCAAATTCAATTTTTCCACCAAAGTAGTGCTAGCCACATTAGTACAACTCCCCCCCATCAATAATCATACTACATACCTTGTCATTAACATGGCAGCGGGTGTGAAAGATGTTATCACGTTGTACCTCATCATCTTCCTTGGCTTGAGCACTAAGAGCTCTTCTTGCCACCAAAAGCTCTCCACCCACCGGATATTCGAAGTCACTTGCATCCTCCAAAGGTGGCATAGACTCATCATCGGATTCATCCTCGGATTCGATATCACCATCATCCCTCAAAACCATTACTCTCTTGTTTGGACATTGTGATGCAATATGACCTGCTCCCAAACACTTAAAGCATTTAATGTCACGGTTTCTAGAAGGTTGAGGATCTGATTTACCTTGATTTAATGAGCCTCCGGCCTTTTGATCTTTAGGAGGTTCGGCTTTGGCCTTGAAACTAGGCTGGTCCTCTTTCTTGCTCCAATTCGGTCTCCATGATGATGAAGAACCCGAATTTTGCCCAACCCGTGTGGAACCCTTCCTCTTCAATTGTTGTTCCACTTTGATGGCCATGTGTACCATGTCAGTCAATTCAACATAATGTTGCAACTCCACTACATTTGCAATGTCTCGGTGTAGCCCATTTAGAAACCTAGCCATTGTCGCCTCTCGGTCCTCCTCCACATCAGCTCGAATCATGGCTATCTCCATCTCCTTGTAGTAGTCTTCTACACACTTAGACCCTTGAGTAAGAGTTTGCAATTTTTGAAACAAACCCCTGTAGTAGTGACTTGGAATGAATCTCCTCCTCATAACAGTTTTCATATCCTCCCATGTTTCAATAGGTCTTTCTCCATTCCGTCTCCTACTCATAATCAATTGATCCCACCAAACAATAGCATAATCAGTGAATTCTATGGCTGCCAATTTCACTTTCTTCAATTCGGAGTAATCATGGCAATCAAACACCAACTCTATTCTTTTCTCCCACTCCAAATAAGCTTCAGGATCAGTTTTACCTTGGAAGGTTGGAATCTTCACCTTTATATTACCCAAATTATTATCAACCCTCTCTCCATACCTATCTCCTCTATTCCCATACCTATCTTCTCTATTCCCATACCTATCTCCTCTACCTCCCATTCCACGCCTAAATCTTCCTGCACCCACATTGGACATGCGATCATCCCCCTCCATGTCGTTTTCATCCCCATAATAATCATTAACTTCTTCCCTAACCGGAACTCTCTCTCTCCTACGTGCTTGGGGAACGGGTCGTGGCTGTTCCGCACGTGCGCTTTCCACTTTATCTAAGCACTCATGTAAGTGCTCCATTTCTCCCCTCATCATCCGTCTCATCTCCCCTACTAATGCCTCCTTCCAATTCTTTAGATCTGCTGGAATGGAAGAATCCTCAGTAGTGCCTTTATCTTTGTTGTCAGACATGTTTTTCCTGCAAGAAAAGATTAGAAAATAAAAAGGACCTCACGACACTCCCTCACGTGTTTCGCTCGAATAATCAATTCACTCAACACTCGTGTGTTTCACTCAATATATTCGGCTTTTACCTTCAGTACTTTCTCACCACTCTTGCCTTTTTCCACTCGTAATTTTCTCAAAAGTTCTTATCAAACTAACCAAACAATAATCAGGATTTCTTAGCCACGTTCACAAGAAACTCAGATTTGCTAGGTTCACACGAACGAATTACAACGAAACTGAAATAATAGGGACGAGTTTCTACTACAATTTTTTTTTTTTAATACTACTAATGCACGAAACCAGAAGAAGAAAGACAAAAGTTGATATATATTCAACTACACGATCGTCCAAAATAAAAATTTTTTGTACTCTTTTTTTTTTTTATTTTTTTTACCAACCTTGATCAACAAGCAAGATCTTCTTTTTTTTTTTTTTTTTTTTTTTTTTTTTTTTTCGGTTCTGGACTTGATCAAATCAAACGGAATCAAAGAAGAAGAAGAAGAAGAAGAAGAAGAAGAACAAAGATAGATTAAACCTGATGTTAGAAGCCGAAGCTCTGATACCAACTGATACGAACCTCGTCGATTGTAACAAGGACGTTGCCTAGGATCGTTCTAACCTCTGGTTCGGATGGAGACCGCGACCCAACACCTATAGCGAGATGTGAACCTTGGTATAATGAAGACGCCACAATCAAGGATGGAATACTTGATTGATAAGTCAGGGAGGAACGCCACAGAGAAAATCTGATAAGTTCCAATCAGTTCTTAAAGAACAAAAGAGAAAATTCTCTCAACTTTTATTAAAAATTCAAAACTAACGAAAAAAACATAAGTTGGTTCCTTTTATACTAAAACCCTAGAAGACAAAGTAGGCTACACGCCTAACTCAACAAGGAAACCAATATTTCGGCCATTAAGGCCTTACAAAACGGGAAAGAAAATAAAACAAACTAAAACAAGAAACTATTAACTTATTTCCTAATTGGAAGCCTAATTTTGGAAGGAAAATCAGCCTCTTAATTTCGGAAAATAAATCAACCCAATATTATTTAGAAACTAAAACGGAAATCTGAAATTAAATGTTCTCCAGCTTGTGCTCCACGCCTAAGCCTCTGCCACAAGCCCAAATATTCTCTTATTCGGCCCAATCAATGGCCTTAATGACGTTAATAAGCACTTGATCTTCATGTGGGCTCATCTTGGTCTTCAACACTTCAGAATCAGCCCAAGTGTCTTGAATCAGGCCATTAAGTGCCTCTTTGAATCTCTTAGCCCTTGCTCTTGTTATTGGCCCAACCGGAACATGCAATGGGTCCCTTGGCACTTCAGCTCCCTTATTCTCATCAATTCCTGTAGCCCGGAAAGGGGGGATGGGCACCCCGTTTGATCAATAAAAATTTCCCTACTTTCTAATTTACATAGTATCTTGCTTACTCTTCTAATTTAGAAAAAATCTTGAAGCTTACACACTTATGAACAGTTGAACCCAAGCTAGATGTCTGTATCCTGATAAAATAAAACATGATACTTGGTAATCAAATGTTTAACATCCTTGTACCTTGTTGATTTAAATACCAGCGGGATTTATAGAGTGTCCATGTCTCCTTTTAAAATCGCGAACTTGTAATACTTTATGGTTCTAGGTACCCTAACAGGGAACCCTGACCCTTGAAACTAACTGCTCCTATTGGCAATTAAGGCTACCTTAGTTCTATGTGTTCTCGGAAGAAGTAAGGCATCAGATATCTTAGTAAAGGATCTTGATTCTTCCGATGATCTGCTCTGGTGGGCAATTTATGCCACTTTAACACTAGGTTTTCTTGGAGAAATGGAGAAGTAAGGTATCTGGTACCCTAATAAGGTATCCCGATCCTTCTGATGATCTGTCCTGGTAGGCAACTTAGTCCATTTTAGCACCAGGTCTTTTTTGAGGAGGGTATACCCCGACTAAGGCAGTAGGAGCGCCATAAGGCTATTTCTTAGTCTTGAGGATACGGCGGGTTGATAATTCATATCCTTTTTGGAGGAGGGTATACCCTGACTAAGGCAGCAGGAGCGCTATGAGGCTATTTCCTAATTTTGAAGATACGATGGGAAACTAAGGCCACGAATCTGAATCCTTAGTATGATGATTCAAATTCTTCTTGGAGGAGGGTATGCCTCGGCCAAGGCAGCAGGAGCGCCATAAGGCTATTTCCTGGTCTTGAGGATACGGTGGGCAACTAAGGCCACGAATCTGGATCCTTAGTCTGATAATTCAAATTCTTCTTGGAGGAGGGTAAACCCTGACCAAGGCAGTAGGAGCGCCATGAGACTATTTCCTGGTCTTGAGGTGATTCAGTTATGGTGAAAGCATTTGTAGGATAAACACAAGCGAGTCACATAGGTGAAATAACTGATTTTATTGAATTGTTTAGAAAATACAAAGTAAATTCGGGGTAGGCATGTTACTCGATATAAGCCTTTCACAAGATTTCTAAGGATAGAACTTCCTAAGGGGATCAGCATTCCATGTGTGGTCAACAGGATATCCCTCCATGTCTTCCAGCTTGTAGACGACCCTCCAGATCATTGCTTTGACCAAGTAAGGGCCTTCCCAATTTGGCGTTAGTACCCCGTCGGACCTCTTTCGTGAGTTTTGAGTTACTTTTCTGAGAACCAAGTCTTTTTCTTTGAATTTTTGGTCCTCACTTTCCTGTTGAAGTGTCAAGCTATTTTACATTGGTAAACCGTCACCCTTTCAGCAATTCTACTTTGCTTATCCTCAAGAAGATCCAGGTTAGCCCTTAGCTTTGTCTCATTATCTCTGGGTTTGTACTGCTAGACCCTGAAAGACTTAAGCTTGAGCTCGATAGGTAGGACCGCTCCTGTCCCGAATACTAGCGAGTAAGGGGTTTCCCTTGTTGCAGTCCTCCTGGTCGTCCTATATGCCCATAATATATTGGGTAATTCTTCTACCCACAAGCCTTTTTTTTGTTGGAGTTTTGTCTTTAGGAGCTTCTTGATGGCCTTGTTGGTGGCCTCAACTAGCCCGTTAGTCTGAGGATGGGCTACCGATGCAAAATGAAGATCAATATTTCGGTCTTCACAAAAATCCCTGAAATTGGCGTTATCAAATTACTTTCCTAGATAGTTTATAATGGCCATCGGGGTACCGAAGCGGCATATAATGTTCTCTTTGACAAAGCTAGTAGTTTTTTCTTTAGTTATCCAGGTAAGAGCTTTAGTTTCTACCCACTGGGTGAAGTAATCTATTGCCATTACTACATATTTAGTCTGGCCTGGTGCAGTTGGGAGCGGCCCAATTAGATCTAGTCTTCAGATAGCAAAGGGGTAGGGTGTACTGATCGAGGAGAGTCTTTCTGTAGGCTTGATGTTTTCTGACAAGCCTCGTAGGATCGCGCAAATAGCTTTGCATCCTGGTGTATAGTAGGCCAAAATTAGCCCATTCTAAGTATTTGGTAAGCTAGTGTCTCTCCTGATGCATGGTTACCACAATCTTCTGAGTGTACCTCGTTAAGTGCCCAGTGTGCATCATCTGGATGTAGACATCTCCATAATGGAAGAGACTTCCTTTTGCAGTAGAGGTATCCATCTACAAGGCAGTACCATGTAGCAATTCTCTTAAGCTTGCATGCTTGATCCGGATTTGTAGGGAGAATGTCATTTTGGAGGTAGTCCGCTATCGGATCCATCCAACAAGGGAGTCGACCGACTAGGTGGACCTCTCCCCCCTTAACTATGCTGGAATAGGGTATTAGTTGGAGAGGTGCTCCTCTAGGTAAGGTGTGCCCTTCACCTGTTGCAATCTTGGCTAGGACGTCTGCACAATGGTTCTTCTCTCTGGGAACCTGATGAGAATCAAGAAGCATCACCAAAGGCTCAATTGCATGTTCCAGTTGGGCCAATTGCAAGGGCCAAGAGGATGAAAGAAGCATTTAATGATAATTGATTCTGAGTTGCTGAAGTACAAGTTTGGCCCACATGAAGACCAAATCCGGGCTAAACTTTGTAGACCTCTACAGAAGGCATATGGAGTCGGATCGTCTATTATAATATGTTTTCGGAAAGCCCAAGACGAGCCCTACAGATGTTATGAAGACTCCGTCATCCGTAACAGATCGCAACAGGCCCAAAATCAGCCATCTATCTTATTACGCGCAGACTTGAGCTGGACAAGAGCTGGACGCCAAGCAGAACTTCGTGGGCCTCTACAGAAGGCATATGGAGTCGGATCGTCTATTATAATATGTTTTCGGAAAGCCCAAGACGATCCCTACAGATGTTATGAAGACTCCGTCCTTCGTAACAGATCAAAACAAGCCCGAATTTGGACATCTAGCTTGTTGCGCGAAGACTTGAGCTGAGGAGTTCGAATTTCAGCTTAATTCCGTGTGGTTGGAGGAGTCCTAATTTCAGCATACTTGTGTGTGGTACAAGTTAGGGTTAGAGAAGATTCAATTTCAGTTTTTCCTTTTTAGTTTGCAAAGAATAATGGTTGATTTTTTTCCCGAAATTAAGGGGCTGATTTGCTTCCAAATTTAGCCTTTCAATTAGGAAATAAGTTAATAGTTGCTTGTTTTAGTTTGTTTAATTTTCTTTCCCGTTTTGTAAGGCATTAATTGCCTATTTATTTTCCTGATTGTAAGGCATTAATTGCCGAATATTTGTTCCCTTTTAGGTCTTAGATATTTTAGTATTTAAGGGACTCATTGATGTATTATTCAGTAGACTTTGAATGGAATAATATTATTTGAGAGAACGTTTTCTCTTGGTTCTTCATTGAACTATGAACTTATCAAGGTTTATACCTTGTGGCGTTCAAACTTGACTTATCACTCACCTTCTCCTTGTTCTTGAGTGTGGCATCTACAACCTTCTTGATATCGTTGGTTCTTATCTCCTTATAGATAATGGGTCACGGTCCTTATATTTTCTTTGTTTTTATAAACTTGAATTAGAAAACGATCCTTCGTTGCCATATATTGGTTCCGGGTCTCACTACTCTTGGTGAGGTTCATTTCAGAACCTACTCCATTTTCACAACTTTGAATCTCTTCATTGCTTCCCAGACCTTAGTCAAGTATGCTGCCATGTTGTCACCTTTTACCTGTTACAACCCCGACACCTGATTAACTACCAGTTGAGAGTCGCTTTTGACCAGGAGGAAATCAACCTCTAAGGCTTTTGCTACACCCATCCTTGCTAGTAAGGCTTCATATTCTGCTTCGTTATTAGTGGCTCTGAACTCAAACCTAAAACAGCGGCTGCATTCAACCCCCTCTAGGTCAATCACGATAATTCCTGCCCTATATCCCGACTGATTTGATGCCCCATCCGTGTGTAGGACCTAAGTCTTGCTGCCTTTAGACCAATCTGGATTGGCTAGATCCGGACCAGGGTCTGCTGACTTATCCGAGTCTGAAGTTGTGCTGAATTCCATTATGAAATCGGCTACGGCTAGGGCTTGGGCTTGGGCTTGGGCTTTGATCGTGGTTCTTGCCTTGTATTTGATATCAAACTGGGTGAATTATAGTGCCTATAGGACCAATCTGTCTGATACATTCGGCCTCTAGAGGAATTGTCACAGGGGCTGGTCAGTGATTACCACAATGGTGTGTGCTTGAAAGTAAGGCCGGAGTTACCAAGGAATAGGCGAACTTCTCTCCAGGAGGGTGTAGTTTTTCTCAAACTTAGTGAAAGCACGGTTCACATAGTAAACCGGTCTCTATACCCCATCATTGCACTCCTTTACTAAGGCTCCGCTTGTAGCAACCTTTGAAACTGCCAAATTAAGTTAGAGTTCTTCCCTTGGGGTAGGCTTCACCAACAAAGGCAGGCTAGCTAAGTAATGCCTCAAAACTTGGTAAGCCTGTTCCCTTTGCTCGTCCCACTTCATCTTCTTTCCCTGCTTTATTACCTTGAAAAAAGGAAGGCACTTATCGGTGGAGCGGGATATGAACCGGTTCAATACTGTTATTCGGCCAGTCAACCTTTATGCCTGCTTGAGAGTTGTAGGTGACTTGAGATCTAGGATAACTTTGATCTTCTCGGGATTGGCCTCTATCCCTCTTTTCATGCACCATGAATCCAAGAAACTTCCCTGCTACTACCCCAAAGGCACACTTTATAGGGTTTAGTCTCATCTGGTTCTGTCTTATCACTTGAAAAGTTTGGCACAAGTCTCATGTATGTTGTTCAGCCTCCTGAGATTTTGTGATCATATCATCTATGTACACCTCCAATGGATCTTCCTATCTGTTCTTTGAACAATTTGTTCATCATACGTTGTTATGTGGCACCTGCATTTTTAAGTCCAAAAGACATTACCTTATAGCAGTAGAGGCCCTGGCCGGTGATAATGCTGGTTTTGTCTTGATCAAAGGGGTGTATCATGATCTGATTGAACCCTGAGAAGGCATCCATGAAGATTAGGAGCTTGTTACTCGCGATGGAATCAATGAGCTGATCTATCTTAGGCAGGGGGAAGCTATTATCGAAAAATCGTCACTGGGGTAAATCTCCAAATAACAACTTTAAGGGACCAAGATCAAGATCGATCCCAGTCGGAGGGGTATCACGTAGTTCGATACCAACAATGTTCCTGACAAAACAAGTGCGGTTTGAATGTGAAAAATATGGTAAAAAAATAAAATCTTTATTGATAATCACTTTATATCATGAGTACAAGGATTGTGTTTTTTCTCGGTTAAGGGGAATGTTGAGCTTTAGTAGGCGATGGAGATGGTGGTAGCGAGCTCGTACATGTTGATAAGTAGAACTGAGTGTAGGATTTTAGAAGGTGATCTTTTAGATCCCCTTTCTGGTGTGTATCATGTTGTTTATATAGGCCCCGTTGCTTGCCATGCACTCCTATGATTTCAGTTTAGGGTTTGGCGATTGTAGGACTTCTTCCTGTTAAGAGACAATCTCGTAGGAGCTTTTATCGTCAGAATCAGGTCTTTCCTTCCTAGGAGGAAACAATCTCGTAGGAGCTTTCAGAATCAAGTATTTCCTTCCTTGGAGGATTCTAACAGAGTTGACTCCTTGTTCAAATAGAACTCTCAGTTGGCAGGAAGAAGTCTACTTCTTCTGCTTTGACTAAACGGCGGCATTTTTAGTATTTCTCCATGGAGCTTTAACCTAGTCTTCTAGGTGTATGAGTTTTGTTCTTTGGTAATTTCTTCATCTGGTATCTTACTGCCAAGCGAGTTGATTCTAGAAGGTGTTATGAGCTCCTAAGTATCCCGTTGCTACCTGAGGATCGGGACATTAACCGAGGCTGTAGTGAGATATCCAACCAATGAAATAGCGAGATATCTGGATGATATAGTAGCGAGGTGCTTGGTGGAACTCCGTATCAGGATGCTGAGTGGAACTTCATGTCGGGATACTACGTGCTGAACTGTGAATCAGGGTGCTTGGTAGAGCTCCATATCGGGATACTGCGGGGTTCACAAGAAGCTAGGGAATTACCGAGCTAGATCCCTTTAGAGGGGGTATGTATTTGGATCGATCGGGATCCCTCCCTTCTTGGGGTAGCCGGATGGCATCTGGATTCCCATGTTCTCCTTGTATCGAGGTGGAAAATTCTTCTTTGGTCTTTTGTCAATTTTGGCGGTTAACAGAAGTCCCCCCTGATTTGGACACTGATACCTTGTCGGGGTCGGAATTAGGATTTCGATTATGCTTGAACGATTTTCTACCTTGTCTGTCTACATATCCCCTGTCTGACTAGTTTCCATTATAGAAGAGAAAATCTTTCTTAGACACGCTGGTATTAATTGTATAATCCATGTGTCAGATAATGATTGGTTCTGCGAATTCAAACGGGCCGTTTTTGGCGTGATAAATACGAAACCGTCTCTAACACGTCCTTCAAGCTCGTTGCCGGTCATTAATTCCGGTTTCCTTGTTCTCCTTAGTAACCGCCTATCTCTCTTTATAAATAAGTCACGACTCTTGTATTTCCCCTACCACTTTCATAATTTTAAAATCAAAAAGAAGCCTAGCCTCTTTCTTCTCTCTTCCTTCTTCGTCTTCATTTCAATGGCATCCCCTTCGAAACTTCCTGCTACTTCACAAGAAAGTCCTGCTAACAAAACTCTCCCTGACCCCCGTCCTAACAAATCCCTCCGACAGTCTCGATGCCTTATTCAACATGGAGAAGGCCGATTCGGACGAGGTTTCTCCAACATCGATAAGGAAGAAACGGGGTTGAGATGGTGACAACGTAGCTAGTGATACCCAGTGGACCCAGCATTGTCGTTCTGTACGAAACCCATGAATCAAGTCGGGTTTCAACAACAAACCTGAGGACCCGGTTCAGATCATCGATGAGGAAGGCCCCGTAAAGGTCGATGGTGGCGAGGATGGTGGCGAACGAGACGTCACTTTAGTCGGGATACAGACCGGCTCTTTCGCTTCCTTCCACGATGAGAGGATAATGCCCGACTCTATGTGTACTCTGGACACACTCACCAAGTTGAGGAAGGAGTACAAGATCCTGGAGTATATCATGCTATCCCTTCCATATAGGGGTTACGACGTATACACCCTGCCTCAGAATCACTTGCTGATTCATAAGGTTGCCTTCGAATGCGGAGTCCGGCTACCTCTACACCTCACTCTTCGTCGGGCTCTTGTCGCGCTGCAGCTATCTCCTGTCTAGATCTCGCCGGGCTTTTGGAAGCACTTGACGGGGTTTCTGATGCTCTGGTGAGAGCAATGTGAGAAGGACAACATAAATAGGGAGCCAGGATTTGATGAGCTATGCTTCCTCTTCAATATAGCAAACATGGTACCTTGGGGTCAATTCTACCTAAGGGCGTCCAATGACATGAAGTTCATCATTCCAGGGGCGAACATGAAGTATGTTGCGCCCTTGAAGGAGAAGTGGCTCGTGATTGAAGGGGAATGGGGGAGGACAGCCTTCATCAGGGGATTTGAGTACCCCGTCCCCACCCAGTTTACGGCGAAAGATAAATGGGTGAAGAGGGTGCTCTTATTGGAATATCGGGACATTCTTGGGAGAATTATGAAGAGGGGGGTACATAAAAATGAAGTACCCCACTTTAGACCCCTTCGAAGGAGACAGGCTGGAGAAGTACCTGAAGATCTCCCTCGCGCTTCCGGGTAAGTAATTTCATCTATCTCTCTTGTCTATGTGTACACATGTTTTCTTCCTCTTTTTTCTCACTGTATTTTCTTTCTTTTGGTAGTATCTGCTGCCTCGATGGTGACTGGGTCTCCATTCTCCTCTGGGACGAGGAATATGATCCTGCCTCCTTCTACTTCTCTTGTTCCTTCTACTTCTACAGATGCCAAGATCGCATCCGGGTCCACACAACCTGTTACAACTACTGCTCCTCCTTCTACATCCACCAAGTTACCTGCCAAGGCATCAGTTTCTACTCCTATTGCACGCTCCTCCCTGAGTACAATGCTAGCTCAGGTTTCCCAGGCTCGGGGTTCATTTAACCAAACCCAAAGGTAGCAGAAGAAAGTTGTTATTCAAAAAACTACTGTGACTACTCATCTTGCTTCTCCTTCCCCATCAATCCCCAATAAGGTCTAAGCCGTGATGGAAGAGCAGAGAGACACTGTTTCAATCCCTTTCAGGCAGCCAATATTCCTTCAGGGTCAGGAGGTATTACCCAATATCATGAGAATCAAGAAGCATCATCAAAGGCTCAATTGCATGTTCCAGTTGGGCCAATTTCAAGGGCCAAGAGGATCAAAGAAGCATTTAATGATAATTGATTCTGAGTTGCTGAAGTACAAGTTCGGCCCACATGAAGACCAAATCCGGGCTAAACTTTGTAGACCTCTACAGGGGGCATATGAGGTCGGATTATCTATTATAATATGTTTCTGGAAAGACCAAGACGAGCCCTACATATGTTATGAAGACTCCGTCATCCGTAACAGATCGCAACAGGCCCAAAATCAGCCATCTATCTTATTACGCGCAGACTTGAGCTGGACAAGAGCTGGACACCAAGCAGAATTTCGTGGGCCTCTACAGAAGGCAAATAGAGTCGGATCATCTATTATAATATGTTTTCGGAAAGCCCAAGACAAGCCCTACAGATGTTAAGAAGACTTCGTCCTCCGTAACAGATCACAACAAGCCCGAATTTAGACATCTAGATTGTTGCGCGAAGACATGAGCTGAGGAGTCCGAATTTCAGCTTAATTCCATG
Source organism: Acer campestre (assembly GCA_954870605.1). NCBI lineage: Eukaryota > Viridiplantae > Streptophyta > Magnoliopsida > Sapindales > Sapindaceae > Acer > Acer campestre. Next base: position 27,383,653 of record OX940801.1, read on the forward strand.
GTTGGAGGAGTCCTAATTTCAGCATACTTGTGTGTGGTACAAGTTAGGGTTAGAGAAGATTCAATTTTAGTTTAGTATTTAGTATTTTGTTCCCTTTTAGGTCTTAGATAGTTTAGTATTTAAGGGACTCATTGATGTATTATTAAAAGAAAACTTTGAATGGAATAATATTATTTGAGAGAACGTTTTCTCTTGGTTCTTCATTGAACTATGAACTTATCAAGGTTCATACCTTGTGGCGTTCAAACTTGACTTATCACTCACCTTCTTCTTGTTCTTGAGTGTGGCATCTACAACCTTCTTGATACCGTTGGTTCTTATCTCCATATAGATAATGGGTCGCGGTCCTTTTTATTTTCTTTATTTGTAAACATGAATTAGAAAACGATCCTTCATTACCATATATTGGTTCCGGGTCTCACTACTCTTGGTGGGGTTCATATCAGTTGGTATCAGAGCTTCGGCTTCTAAATCAGGTTTGATCTATCCTTTTTTACTATTTCTTTTTATTTCGTTAGATCAAAAAAAAAAAAAAATAAGTTGATCAGATCTGTTACCACAAAAAAAAAAAAAAAAGTTTGATCTGATTCCGATTAAAAAAAAAAATTGATCAGATCCGTTACAAAAAAAAAAAAAAACAAAAAAAAAAGTGAACGAAGAGTGAAAAAAGGCAAGAGAGTGCGAGCTCATCAGAGGTTAACAGCTGAAATTGAGTGAAACACGAGTGTGAGTGCCTTCATTATTGAGAGTAAACACGTGAGGGAGTGTTTGTGAGGCTTACCAATTTGTTTTCACAGGTTAAAGAAAAAAAAAATGCCTGATGATGCACCAGAAAAGTATGATCTCAAACTTTTTTAAAAGTTCTTTGATCAAAAGTTTGATCAGTTGGAGATGAGGTTGGATCAGCAATCGAAGAGGAAGGGTACCACACGAGTTGAGCAACATTTGGGTTCTTCTTCATTATGGGAACCGAATTGGAACGAGAGGGATGACCAACCTAGTTTCAATGCCAAGGCCGAACCTTCCAAAGATCACAAAGATGGAGAGATTTTGGTCGCAAGAAGAACTCTTAGTGCTCAAGTAAAAGAAGATGATGAGGTACAACGTGACAATGTCTTTCACACCCGATGCCATGTTAATGAGAAGGTATGTAGCATGATAATTGATGGGGGAAGTTGTACTAATTTGGCTAGCACTAGTTTGGTGGAAAAACTAAATTTGGCCACTTTAAAGCACCCAAAACCTTATAAGCTACAATGGTTGAATGATAGTGAAGAAATCAAGGTGACTAAACAGGTGTTGGTGTCTTTTTCCATTGGAAAGTACAAAGATGAAGTCTTGTGTGATGTGGTACAAATGCATGCGAGCCATATCCTTTTGGGGCGACCATGGCAGTTTGATAGGCGTGTAACTCATGATGGTTACACAAATAGATACTCCTTTGTACTTAATAAAAAGCGAATCACTCTTGTACCCTTAACCCCAATACAAGTTTATGAAGATCAAGTGAGATTAAAAGAAAGAAAAGATGAAAAAAAGGAGAGTGAGAGTTCAAAAGAAAGAGAGACAAAAGAAAGAGAGATTGAAACAGCAAAAAAAGAAATATCGGCTGATGAGAAACAAAAAAAAAGACACCAAGTGAACTTCTATGCAAAAAAAAGTGAGAACAAAAAGGTCTTGTTTTCAAATCAGCCAACTTCTTGGCCTAGTGTTCTTGTTTCTCTTTTGCAGGACTTTGATGAAGTGTCGCAGGCAATCAACAACATTACGGTGAAGATTCGAGGACGAATCCTTTTGAAGTCGGATTATCTATTATAATATGTTTTTGGAAAGACCAAGACGAGCCCTACAGATGTTATGAAGACTCCGTCATCCGTAATAGATCGCAACAGGCCCAAAATCAGCCATCTATCTTATTACGCGCAGACTTGTGCTGGACAAGAGCTGGACGCCAAGCAGAACTTCGTGGGCCTCTACAGAAGGCATATGGAGTCGGATCGTCTATTATAATATTTTTTCGGAAAGCCCAAGATAAGCCCTACAGATGTTATGAAGACTTCGTCCTCCGTAACAGATCACAACAAGCCTGAATTTAGACATCTAGATTGTTGCGCGTAGACTTGAGCTGAGGAGTCCGAATTTCAGCTTAATTCCATGTGGTTGGAGGAGTCCTAATTTCAGCATACTTGTGTGTGGTACAAGTTAGGGTTAGAGAAGATTCAATTTTAGTTTAGTATTTAGTATTTTGTTCCCTTTTAGGTCTTAGATAGTTTAGTATTTAAGGGACTCATTGATGTATTATTAAAAGAAAACTTTGAATGGAATAATATTATTTGAGAGAACGTTTTCTCTTGGTTCTTCATTGAACTATGAACTTATCAAGGTTTATACCTTGTGGCGTTCAAACTTGACTTATCACTTACCTTCTTCTTGTTCTTGAGTGTGGCGTCTACAACCTTCTTGATACCGTTGGTTCTTATCTCCATATAGATAATGGGTCACGGTCCTTTTTATTTTCTTTATTTGTAAACTTGAATTAGAAAACGATCCTTCATTACCATATATTGGTTCCGGGTCTCACTACTCTTGGTGGGGTTCATATCACAATATAAGGTACTGTCTCATTTTATTACCTCTTATCCTGGAGGGAGCCTAGCGAGCATGGCGAAGATTCCCTCTGAGATTTTTACTGCTAAGGGTGCTTCCGTCTTGGCCGAGGTAGAATCCAGCCTTCATTATTGTTGATTATCTTTCCCTTGTACATTTTCTGTTGATACTGATCCCCCTTTCTTCCTCTTGCAGGGTTTCAAGTTTGCCTTAGCTATGGAAAAACAACGTTAACCTTGAAGGAGGCTTACATCGGGCTCTAGACCGAATTGGAGAGTGCGAAGTAGGAGCTATCTCAAGCTAGAAAGAGTGTAGCCCCTCTGATTCAGACTGCTGCCAAGTCTGAGGAAGGTAGATGCCACAGTGGAAGCTAGGCGTTATGAGCGCTGTATGGATACTAAGACGGTCAGGTCATTGCACCGTTAGGAGGAGAGGGAGTGCTTGAAGAGATAGAAGAAGCTGCTACAAGATGAGAACCAGCTTCTGCGGGACACAATAAGAAGCCTAGAGGCCTAGGAGGTCTTTCTTTCGAAGATGGCTACTTCACGGCTTGCTACAAGGTGGCCATGACCCTGCCTCCTCCCTTTGATCTTCAGGTAGCCTTGAACTGGGATTGGGATCAAATTATGGCGAAGGCTGCTCAGCTAGCAAACGGGGAATCAGGAACAAGAGGCTCCTTCACAGGACACTGCTCACCCGGATCAAGGGGCTGATATGCCTGCTGGGGTTCAATCTAAAGGCACTGAGAAGGCGGTCCAGGATCCTCCTTCTATTCAAGAAGATCAAATGCAGGACCCTCTACCTCCTTCAGAAGTTGTTTTGGTGGAGGAGGGGGATGGTCTAGTTGAATCCGGGGTTCCAATAGTTGAAGGGATCTAGAATGAATCTACAGCTGTGGAGGAGGATTATCTGGCTAAGCCTCAGGTTCCGACAATTGTGGGGGCCCAGACTGGTATTGAAGTTGATGTCATAAAGGTGGAAGCAGCCGGCCAAGAAAAGCACTTGAAGGGGGAGAAGGAAGCATAACTTGGCACTTTACTGTACCTTTTTTTTTTTATTCTTGTAACCCGAAAAGGGGGGTTGGGCACCCCGTTTGATCAATACATATTTCCCCTTTTGTTGACTCACACAGTCTCTTGCTTGCTCTTCTAACTTAGAAAAAATCTTAAAACATACATGTCTATGAATAGTTGGACCTAAATTGGATGTCTGTGCCTTGACAAGGTAGATAAGGATACTTGATAGCTAGACGCTGTACAGCCTTGTATCTCGTAATTGTAAAAAATAGCGGGATTTGTCAAGTAATCACGTCTCCTTCTCCAATCGGGCTCTTATGAATATGTAGTAATCTAAAGTTCTGGGTATCCTGGAATGGAACCCCGATCCTTTAGGCTGATCGTCTTGGTAGGCAATTTAGGCCACTTTAGCACCAGTTTTTTTGGAGAAATGGAGAAATAAGGAATCAGGTACCCGAGTAAGGTATCCTGATCCTTCTAACAATCTGTTCTGGTAGGTGACTTAGTCCACTTTAGCACCAGTATTCCTGGTGGAAGGTATACCCCGACCAAGGCAGTATGAGCGCCATAAGGCTATTTCCTTATCTTGAGGATACGGCGGGCAACTAAGGCCACGAGTCCGGGTCCTTAGTCTGGTGAACCAGATTCTTCTCGGAGAAGGGTATACCCCGACCAAGGCAACAGAAGCGCCATAAGGCTAATTCTTGGTCTTGAGGATGCGACGGGCAACTAAGGCCATGAGTCCAGATCCGTAGTCCGATAACCCAAAATCATCTTAGAGGAGGGTATACCCTGACCAAGGCAGCAGGAGCGCTATAAGGCTATTTTGTTGGTCTTGAGGTGATTCAACAATGGAGAAAACTTGCAGAACGAACATTGGAGAATCATGTAGGAGACATTGCAGAGTAAACCTAGGAGAATCATATAGGAAAGAAAACTGATTTTATTGAATTTCCCAAGCAGTACAATATGAATTTGGGGTATGTATACCAGTCAATATAAGTTGAATTTCTAATGGTAGAACTTCCTGAGATGATCGGCATTCCATGTTTGATCCACTGGGTACCCCTCCATGTCTTCCAGCTTGTAGGTGCCACCCCGGAGCATTGCTTTAATCAGGTAGGGGCCTTTCCAGTTAGGAGCTAGCACCCCATCGGACCTCCTTCGTATGTTCTGAGTTACTTTCCTGAGAACCAAATCTCCTTCTTTGAAATTTCGGATCCTTAGGGCTATCTTACTCTAGTATATTGCCACTTTTTCTACGGTTCTACTTTGTTTTTCCTAAAGTAAATCCAGATTGGCTCTTAACTTAGCCTCATTATCTTCCGGTTCATAATTTTGGACCCAGAAAGATATAAGCTTATGCTCGATGGGCAAGATCGCCTCAGTCCCGAATACCAATGAATAAGGGGTCTCCCCCATTGCAGTCCTCCTGGCTGTCCTGTAAGCCCATAGCATATTGAGTAATTCTTCAACCGATAATGCTTTCTTTTGTTGGAGTTTTTTCTTCAGGAGCTTCTTGATGGTTTTGTTGGTAGCTTCGACCAACCCATTGGTTTGAGGATGAGCTATTGATGCAAAACGGAGATTAATGTTTCGGCCTTCACTGAATTCCCTGAAGTTGGTGTTATCAAACTGCTTTCCCAAATCAGTTATGATGGCCATCGGGGTACCAAAACGGCAAACAATGTTCTCATTGACAAAGCTGGTGGTTTTTTCTTCAGTTATCCGGGTAAGGGCCTTAGCTTCTACCCATCAGGTAAAGTATTCTATCGCCACCACTACATGTTTGGCCAAGCCGAGTGCAGTGGGGAGTGGTCCGATTAGGTCTAGTCCCCAGATTACAAAGGGGTAGGGTGTACTGATTGAGGAGAGTCCTCCCGGAGGGAGATGATGAAGGTTTGCTGTCTTCTGACAAGCCTCAGATGATCATGCAAACTGCTTTGCGTCATGATGTATAGTCGACCAAAAAGTAACCCATTCTAAGTATCTGGTAAGCTAGTGTTTCGCCTGATGCATGGTTACCACAGTCCCCTAAGTGTACCTCGTTGAGTGCCTAGCATGCATCGTCTAGGTGAAGACATCTGAGTAGAGGGAGAGATTTCCCTTTATGATAGAGGTATCCATCTACCAGGCAGTATTGGGTAGCAATGGTCTTAAGCCGGTGGGCTTGATCCGGATCAACAGGGAGAGAGTCACTTTGGAGGTAGTCCGCTATTGGATCCATCCAATATAGGGGGTGGCTGACTGGGAGGACTTCTACAGCCTTAGCTATAATGAAACGGGGAATCAGTTAGAGGGGCACCCCTCTTGGTAAAGCATACCCTTCACCTGCTACAATCTTGGCTAGGACGCCTGCCTAGTGATTCTTCTCTCGGGGTACTTGTTCCATCCTTAGACCTTTGAATTTCTTCATTACTTCTCGGACTTTAGCCAGATATGCCACCATATTGTCACATTTTTCCTGGTACAACCCCGATACCTGGTTGACCACCAATTGGGAGTCACTTTTGATCAAGAGGAAATCAGCCCCTAAGGCTTCTGCTACTCCCATTCCTGCTAGTAAGGCTTAATATTCTGCTTCGTTATTAGTGGCTTTGAATTCAAACCTAAAACAGTGACTGCATTAAACCCCTTCCGGGTTAATCACGACGACCCCGGCTCCGCACCCAGACAAATTTGAGGCTCTATCCATGTAAAGGACCCGGGTTTTGCTACCTTTGGGCCAATTTGGATTAGTTGGATCTGGACTCGGGTCTGCTGTCGTATCCGGGTATGAGGTCGTGTTGAATTCCATTATGAAATCGGCTAAGGCTTGAGCTTTGATTGTGGTTCTTGCCTTGTATTTGATATCAAACTGGGTGAGCTCTAAGATCCATAGGACCAATCTACCAGACACATTCAGCCTTTGGAGGAATTGTCGCAAGGGCTGGTCAGTGACTACCACGATGGTGTGAGCTTAAAAATAAGGCCGGAGCTTTCTGGATGTAGTTACCAAGGCATAGGCGAGCTTCTCTTGGAGGGTGTAGTTTTTCTCAGACTTAGTGAATGCCTGGCTCACGTAGTAAACTGGTCTCTGTACCCCGTCATTGCACTCCTTCACTAAGGCTCCACTGGTAGCAGCAGATGAAACTGCCAAATAGAGTAAGAGTTCTTCCCCCGAGGTAGGCTTCACCAACAAAGGCGGGCTGGACAAGTACTCCCGCAAAGCTTAGAAATCCTGTTCGCTTTGCTCGTCCCACTTCATCTTCTTTCCCTGCTTGATTATCTTAAAAAAGGGGAGGCACTTATCAGTGGAGCGGGATATGAAACTGTTTAATACTGCTATCCAGCCAGTTAAAACCTTGCGCTTGCTTGAGTGTCGTAGGGGATTCGAGATCTAGGATAGCTTTGATCTTCTCGGGATTAGCCTCGATCCCCCTTTCATAAACCATGAGTCCCAGGAAATTTCCTACTGCTACCCCAAAGGCACATTTGGTTCTGTCTTATCACCTGAAAAGTTTGGCTCAAGTCTCCAGTGTGTTATCCAGCCTCCTGAGATTTTGTGATCATATCATCTATGTATGATGAGCCGTCGTGCACTCACAAAAATGATATAGTTTTTGATTGATTCTTGAAAACCCTTTAAAGCTACTTAATCCTTTTAAAATGTTATTTGATAGCAAAATGGTAAGCAAGTTCGTTCCACAAGTATATGGAGTGTTAATTAGATAGATTGACTAATCTTTGAACAATAAAATAAATCATAGTGTTTGATAGATGTGTGGTTTCTAAGACCACCAATGCTAACTACTAAAATGGAAATACAAAAATGTTATGAAAAATAGAATACTCAACACCTTGATAAGAGAAATGATGAAAACTATTAATAAGATGGCTAGTGAATAGATCGATTAACAATTGAATATGGGTAATGCCATATAGCTACTTTAATGTACCAATCTCATTATGTTAACCACTAAAGGCTTAGATTAGCGGGGTTAATATACCCACCACTAATCTATCCTATTCAATGGGTTCTAAATCACACAGTGAGTGTCAATCCACATATGAATATATAACAAATTACCCCACTCAAGATTGCAATTCACAAGTGATATACAAGTCAATTACATAATGAATAGAATCTATTAATTTGAATGAATAGAACACATAAAAGATTCATTACAAGCTAAGCTAAAACCCACAACCAATTGATCCTCAAATTTATCCCCTAGATTAGGGGTTTAGTTACACATATTTGCAATAAATGAAAAGAAGTAAATAGTAAGGAAATAACCCTTGGGTCACCTTCTTTAAGCTTGATCCTTCTTCTCCTCTATGTTCCTAAATGCAACGAATGGAAGTAAAGGATATGTCTTGAAATGTGGGTGTTTTGGTGGAAAGTGACAATGGAATTTGGGTGAAGAAATGGTGGGATAGGAATGATGTAGGGAAGGAATCAAGGCTTGTGTTGAGGTTTGGATGGGATTAGATGAGTTCAAGGAGAGAAATGGAGGATGAGGTATAGTGTGCCATGGATGAGAAAGCTAGATCTCTAAGGATGTAAATTCATGCTCTCTTCTCTCAAGATCTGATCGTGATAAAGATGAAAGGCCGTTCTATTTATACACACTCTTGGACATGTATTGATAACTGCTTGATTCGCTGATGTGGCGCCAAGTTCACCATTTTGTCGCTAGGGCGACCCCGGTGCGTAAAATGGTTAGATGCAAAGGTCGCCATGAAAACCATCTTTTTCTCCATCTAGCAAGTGGCGACCATGAGCAAATGGTGTAGAGGTCGCCACTTGCACAACAAGGTCGCTATGGCGACCATAAGTGGCAATCCTCAAAATGTAAAGAGGTCACCACTTACACCATCAAGGTCGCCATGGCGACCATAAGTGGCGACCTTGCCTTGACAAGTGAGGTCGCCATTTGTAGGGGTAGGTCGCTATGGCGATCCCCAAGTGGCGACCCACCTAATGCTTTTTAAGACTTTCTGTCGCCATGGCGACCAAATGGCGATCTTTCTGATGTTTTGAAGAATCCACTGTCGCCATGGCTCCCATGTAGCGACCTCCTCTTGTCTAAGTGGCGAAAATGCCCTGTTTCCTCCCATTTGTGAGCCATTTTGCACACAAGTCCTTCACTTCATCCCAATTGCTCTTGAAACCTAATAAAACCTGAAACACTCAATTTAACACCATTAAACACGGGGAAATGCCCAAGAATCAAGCAAAATGAATTGGAAATGAGGGCCAAAATCATACCAATTTTGGCTTGATCAATGTACACCTCCATGGATCCTCCTATCTGCTCTTTGAACAATTTGTTCACCATACGCTGGTCTGTGGCACCTGCATTTTTATGTCTGAAAGGCATTTACCTTATAGCAATAGAGGCCCTATCTGGTGATAAAGCTAGTATTGTCCTGATCAGAGGGGTGCATCATGATCTGACTGTACCCCGAGAAGACATCCATGAAGCTTAGAAGCTTGTTTCCTGCGGTGGAATCAATGAGCTGATCTATCTTAGGTAGGGGGAAACTATCCTTGTTGCAAGCCCGTTGAGATTGGTGTAATCCACACACATTTGTCATTTCCCGTAAGACTTGGTTACCATGACCATATTGGCGATCCATTCGGGGTACCGAGATTCCTTGATGAACTCGGCCTTTAGAAGCTTGTCTACTTCTTCTTGAACCGCAGCATTCCATTCGGCTTTGAAAGGTCTTCGTTTCTGTTTTATGGGTTTGAAGGTTGCGTCTACTACCAGCCTATGAGTAGCCAAACTAAGAGGGATGCCGGGCATCTCTTCATAACTCCAAGTGAAGATGTCGATGTATTCTCTAAGGAGTTTTACCAAGTCTTTCTTGATTTCGGGGTCCAGTCCTCCTCCAACTTTCACTGCCTTAGTTAGATCTTCGCCCCTGATAGGTATTTCCTCTAATTGATCAGCGGGATGTCCACTGGCCCAACCTCGCTCTTCTTCCTCCAGCTCCTCCACGATTATGTTTGGTACCTCTCATTCTTCCAAGACATAGTGATCTTGTTCCGACGTTCCCAAACTTGGATCAATGGTTACATGTGCGCATTGCTTAACTAATACGGCAAGGTTGGTGGATACCGCGTAATAGTTACGGGCTGCCTGTTGATCCCCTCTAACTTCTCTTACTCCTGTTCCCATCGAGAATTTCAAAACGTTATGGTAGATGGACAGTACCCCTCTAATACCTGACAAGAATGGCATACTCAGAATTGCATTTTAGGCAGACGGGGTATCTACCACGATGAACTCTGTCAGCATGTTCTGTTGAAGATGAGCTTCTCCGATTATCACTGGCAAGATTTTTGTCCCCATTGGCATTACAAAGTTCCCTGTGAACCCATACAAAAGCGAGGTGCAATTGTTGTAACAGGAGTTTTTCAAGTTAAGTTGTTCATGGGCCCCATTGAACAAAATGTCAACACTGCTTCTTGTATCAATCAGGATGCAGTGTACCCGGCAATTAGCAATCAATACTGAGATTACCATAGGATCATTATGTGGTTAAACTGTATTGTAGATATCTTCCTCCGTGAAAATGATTTTGGTAGAGCAGGGTAGATCTCGGGATCCACTACTAACCTTGAGTATCCCATGACCAGTATTGATCTTAGGAATCTTCCTTGCGTGGTTCTTTCTTGAATTATTGGAGGTTCCTGCTAGAGTAAGGACTCCACTAATGGTGTGAATCACCTGGATCTGTTGCATCAAATCCTTCTCACCATCTCTCATTCTCTCTGATGCATCTTGCATCTCACTCTGTAACTGTTTCCCTTCCTTGATGCTATCCCGCACCTGCTATAAAAATTCAGTTAAAAGGCCTCTTCTTACCAATCCTTCAATCTGGTTACGGAGGCTGTAACACTAAGATGTGTTGTGTCCTACGTCCTCATGGAAATCACAATACTTGTATTGATTCCTCCTGTTAGCTGGGATCTTCATGGGACCTGGCTTTATGAGTAGGCCCTTATCCCGGATGGTGAGATAGATGGTTTCTCACGAAGCGTTGAGGGGGGGTGTAGTGATTATATCCATCTTCCTCTCTTGCTACCATGGCTAACTCATTCAGAGGGACCGCCTTAGAAGGTGATCTCCTAGCCGGATATCTTTCCTGGTACGAGGGAAAATGAGGCGGCTGGTAGGTGGACCGGTTTGGAGGCTGGTTATGGAGTTTTTTAGCTGGTTATGGAGTTTTTTAGCTAGTGCTGGTTTCAGAACCTCCTTCTTATGCCGTGGTGCTAATCATGCTTCATCATGCTTGATCTTAATCTGGAGTTGTTCTTCTATATCCACTTGTTCCAGAGCACGGTTGTAGGCTTTCTGGTAAGTTTCTGACAGATGCTTAGCAAAGGAGCGAAATAGTCTGCCGGCCCATAGGTTTCTTCAAAAATTGGCTAAGGTTTCCTTCTCGTCGAATACTCCCATCCGGACGACTTCTTTGTGGAACTTTTCCACGTAAGATCTCAAAGTTTCACCCTGCTCCTTGACCACATATTGAAGCAAGATAGGGTCCTTGGGACGAGGCTTGATCCCCTAAAACTGTGAACAAAAAGCTGTGGTAAGCTTAGAAAAGGAATCAACACTGCCTGGTGGTAACTTTCTGAACCACATCTTGGCACAATCGATCAAGGTTGAAGGGAACATCCTGCACATGGCTGACCGGGTTACGTTTTGGACCTCCATCTGGTGGACAAAGCTTTCCAGATGGCTGACGGGGTCCTCTGTCTCGGAATACTTCTCAGAGGGCATTCTGAATTTGGGCGGTAACCTCGCCTCTCTGACTCTCTTGGAGAAGGGTGCATTCATCTCACCTAGGGGGTTCCTCCGGATTCCTTGGTGCTTTCCCTTCTTCAATTCCTCCAGCTCCTTTGCCATTTTGGCCATCTGATCTTCCAGGCACTGGGATTTCTAGTTTCTGGATCGAGCTACTGAGCCTTCTTCGTCTGATGTTTCTGAATCAATAACCATTTCCTTTCGCTTAGCTTTCTGATGTCTTCCTTTGGGGCTCTTTCGGGATTTGGCGCTTCCATTTGAATAGGGATGTGGATCCCTCTCCTTTGCCCTAGGTCTTAGTGGAGATGGGGCTTTCCTAGGGGGAATCTCAATTGTGGATTTCACTAGTCCGAGTCTGAGATCCACCTGACGGATTGGGAGAGGTGGCCCTAGTTGGTCAAACACTGGTACCCAGGTACTTAGGCCAATGTCTCCTGGGATCCCGGCTGCTTCAAAGGGGATTCCCTGGGCTATCATCCAGAGCCGGATGGCTTCTACGTTTGCTGTGGCTTGTTGTTCTAGGACATCACGATTGATTTCTTGCCTGGTGAGGTTCTGAGATAACGAGCCCGTAGCTGGAGGAGGTACTGGTGCAGGATTCTCATTCCTAGATCCCTTACCCCCGCATTTAAGCTCTATCGATGGAAGCGAAGGACTAGGATCTTGATGGATCGAGATGGACTTGGGAGGATCGAAGTCTCATTCTGAAGATCTCTGAGTAGAACTACGCTGTTTTGAGATTGGTTGGGAAAATAAAATCCCACAGACGGCGTGATGAGAATAAGAGAATTTTCTCTTTTGTTCTTTGAGAACTGATTGGAACTTATCAGATTTTCTCTGTGGCGTTCCTCCCTGACTTATCAATCAAGTATTCCATCCTTGATTGTGGCGTCTTCATTATACCAAGGTTCACATCTCGCTATAGGTGTTGGGTCGCGGTCTCCATCCGAACCAGAGGTTAGAACGATCCTAGGCATCATCCTTGTTACAATCGACGAGGTTCGTATCAGTTGGTATCAGAGCTTCGGCTTCTAACATCAGGTTTAATCTATCTTTGTTCTTCTTCTTCTTCTTCTTCTTCTTCTTTGATTCCGTTTGATCAAGTCCAGAACCAAGAGAAAAATAAAAAAAAAAAAAGTTAGTATTTGATTGTCATGATTACTCCGAATTGAAGAAAATGAAATTGGCAACCATAGAATTCACCGATTATGCTATTGTTTGGTGGGATCAATTGATTGTGAGTAGGAGACGGAATGGAGAAAGACCTATTGAGACATGGGAGGAGATGAAAATTGTTATGAGGAGGAGATTCATTCCAAGTCACTATTATAGGGGTTTGTTTCAAAAATTGCAAGCTCTTACTCAGGGGTCTAAGTGTGTTGAAGACTACTATAAGGAGATGGAGATAGCCATGATTTGAGCTGATGTGGAGGAGGACCGAGAGGCGACTATGGCTAGGTTTCTAAATGGGCTACACCGAGACATTGCAAATGTAGTGGAGTTGCAACATTAAGTTGAATTGACTGACATGGTACACACGGCCATGAAAGTGGAACAACAATTGAAGAGGAAGGGTTCCACACGGGTTGGGCAAAATTCGGGTTCTTCATCATCATGGAAACCGAATGTAGGGAAAAATATCGTAGTACACGCAGCGGAAGCGAGACTAAAAATAGATTTAGTAGCTTTTAAAAAATTTTCCTTTTTATGAACCTTAACCCTTTAATTAATTAAACATATATATATATATAATCAACAAAAAGAAGAATACCTTTTGTCGCGTGATCCGATTGACTTACGTCGATGGTAATCTGCAAGATCTTCAATCCTAGCACGAACGTGAATCACCTAGGAGCGTGGTCTCCCTTCTTCGTTGAATTGCAAACCTGAGAATGGACAAACAAACTTTTCTTTTCTTTTCTTTTGTTAGTCACAAAACAACCAAAAGAAGACTAAGATTATTCCGGTCACTTTTGAGTTCTCAATCTAATGATCGAAATTCGAGTGAACCGCAATCGATGTTGTACACACAAGCTTATTGATGAACAAGCAATTAGTGTACCATCAAAGAATAATCTATTCACTCTTTTTTGTTTTTAGTAGAATAAAAATCCTATCTATGAATTGAGAAGAAGAAGAGAGTTGAATCAAGCACCACACACAAGCTTATGGCCGAATTCTCTTCCTCTCTTTCTTTTAGGGTGGCCGAAAATCCACTTCCTAAAAGGACTAGGGTTGCCGCAAATCACACTCCTAAAATATAGGAGTTTTAGTTGCACCCTAATTCACTTCTAGTTTTTAAGACTTCAAACCCTAATCCAACTCGTAGATATTTTTATTCTTTTATTTGACTAAATAAAAAGACTTCTTATTTGATTAAATAAATAAAATTAATTATTTATTTTCTTATCAAACAAGTCTTTTAATTTTAGTATACTACTACCAATAGTATAACTCTAGGAATCATATTTCCTAATCAGAAAAGATTTGTTTCTTAATTAAACAATTAATTAATAAATTAATTAATTCTTATTTAATTAAAACAATGAAACAAAATAATATATTAGGTTAAATATACACCTTGCCGCGCCATACATACATATTGGGCCATATATTATTTTCTTATTTCATTTAATCCATTGGTCTTTAAATAAAAAGCCCACATGTGAACCAGACTCATTTTTACTAAAAGAAACAAGCCCACATGCCTTTCATTAATATATTAATATAATTGAGCAGCCCATTAAATAAATAATGTGCAAATTATATTCTTAATATATTAATGCAATTCTAAATGGACCCATAAATTGGTCCGGTAGAATATATCAAGTGATCCATACAAGTCCGTGTGGATTGGGGATCTTGGCAGGCTATCTAAATTTAAGCTTCAATAGACATAACCTAATCACAATCAACAAATGATTCACTTAGGTCCGATCCATTAATTTTAACTCATTCCACTAAAGAGCTAAAATTGAACTCTTAAATAAAGACAGAAAAGGAAGATGTTCCTAATTCATACCCTAGACAATCATGTTGGAGATAGTGTATCCTCGTGATTAATATCAGCAATCGCCAAGAGTTCATAGACCGCCTATAACTCTCAAAGTTACCATATTTATTCATATGACCATGTTTTGAACTTGGATATTTTGACTTGTCCAGAAGCCATGTTTTCAATAGACACTATCGAAAACTCAACGTTGAGATTTAATATCCAATTACCTCAAAACATCCATATGATGATATTATACTCTCATTTAATAAATGGAGCCACGATGTCCATATCTATAAATGAAGTCATCTATCGATTAACAAATGAATATCACCAAACTATCGAGGATAGACTATGCGATATAATCGTACTCATTGATAACTCAAATGATATCACTTGCAACCATAAGTCCATCATTTATCTCAGGATTAAGATAGACTCTCCGATTGTCCTGATAATGAAAAGACTTTTATCTACTGACGGTTATAGATAAAGTATTTCATTGTGATCCAGTTCAATGCACCTAGTGTACTAGATTCTTTTGCTCGAAGACACTCCTATGATTTTAGAGTCATCATATCTCATTTGATCCCACTCAAATGCTAGCAAAAGAATTCTACAACTTTAACAAGATAAAGGTGCCCAACCTTTAACTTAAGTTGTGAACAATATTCAAGACTAACTAAAGAATTGTGTCTACCACATACATATCCAGATGTACGAACAATTCTTCTTTTCTCATAGTCTTTAGACCTTATGATTATTTACTTTGACAATTATAATATTAAACTATAAATGCTATAAGATTTGTTTAAACCAGAAATCACTTTATTAATATGAAAAAGATTGTTAATTACAATATTACACTCTTGCTATTAAGCATAATCCTAACACCGAATTGAACAAGAAAGAGGACCAGCCTAGTTTCAAGGCCAAAGCCGAACCTCCTAAAGATCATAAAGCTGGAGGCTCATTAAATCAAGGTAAATCAGATCCTCAACCTTCTAGAAACCGTGACATTTAATACTTTAAGTATTTGGGAGCAAGTCATATTGCATCACAATGCCCAAACAAGAGAGTAATGGTTTTGAGGGATGATGGTGATATCGAATCCGAGGAGGAATCCGATGATGAGTCTATGCCACCTTTGGAGGATGCAAGTGACTTTGAATATCCAGTGGGTGGAGAGCTTTTGGTGGCAAGAAGAGCTCTTATCGCTCAAGCCAAGGAAGATGATGAGGTACAATGTGATAACATTTTTCACACCCGCTGCCATGTTAATGAGAAGGTATGTAGTATGATTATTGACGGGGGGAGTTTTACTAATGTGGCTAGCGCTATTTTGGTAGAAAAATTTAATTTGACAACTTTGAAGCACCCAAAACGTTATAAGCTACAATGGTTGAATGATAGCGGGGAAGTTAGGGTGAATAAACAGGTGTCGTGTCATTTTCAATTGGAAAATACAAAGATGAAGTTATTTGTGACGTGGTACCAATGAATGCAAGTCATATCCTTTTGGGAAGACCGTGGCAGTTTGATAGGCATATGACTCATGATGGATATACCAATAGATACTCATTTGTACTCAATAAAAGGCCAATCACTCTTGTACCTTTAACCCCAAGCCAAGTATATGAAGATCAAGTGAGGTTAAGAAAAGAGAGAGATGTTAAAAAGGAGAGTGAGAGTTCAAAAGAAAGAGAGACAAAAGAGAGGGAGTCCGAAACAACAAAAAAAGAAAAGAAAATTGAAAAAGAAAAAGAGGCTGATGAGAAAAAAGAGAGAGAAAACAAGTGAGCTTTTATGCAAGAGGGAGTGAGAT
Source organism: Acer campestre (assembly GCA_954870605.1). Classification (NCBI taxonomy): domain Eukaryota; kingdom Viridiplantae; phylum Streptophyta; class Magnoliopsida; order Sapindales; family Sapindaceae; genus Acer; species Acer campestre. The sequence goes on from OX940801.1 coordinate 27,399,898, forward strand.
CAAAAGGGCTTTGTTTTCAAATCAGCCAATAATTGTACTTTTGTACAAAGAGGCGTGTTTTAGTGCTAACGAAATTGACTCTTCTTTGCCTAGTGTTGTTGTTTCACTTTTGCAGGACTTTGATGAAGTGTTTCCCGAGGAGATGCCTATTGGTTTACCACCAATAAAAGGGATTGAGCACCAAATTGATTTTGTACCTAGAGCACCAATTCCAAATAGACCCGTATATAGAAGTAATTAGGAGACAAAGTGATGAGAATCAAGAAGCATCACCAAAGGCTCAATTGCATGTTCCAGTTAGGCCAATTGCAAGGGCCAAGAGGATCAAAGAAGCATTTAATGATAATTGATTCTGAGTTGCTGAAGTACAAGTTCGGCCCACGTGAAGACCAAATCCGGGCTAAACTTTGTAGACCTCTACAGGGGGCATATGAGGTCGGATTATCTATTATAATATGTTTCTGGAAAGCCCAAGACGAGCCCTATAGATGTTATGAAGACTCCGTCATCCGTAAGAGATCACAACAGGCCCAAAATCAGCTATCTATCTTATTACGCGCAGACTTGAGCTGGACAAGAGCTGGACACCAAGCAGAACTTCGTGGGCCTCTACAGAAGGTATATGGAGTCGGATCGTCTATTATAATATGTTTTCGGAAAGCCCAAGACGAGACCTACAGATGTTATGAAGACTCCGTCATCCGTAACAGATCGCAACAGGCCCAAAATCAGCCATCTATCTTATTACGCGCAGACTTGAGCTGGACAAGAGCTGGACGCCAAGCAGAACTTCGTGGGCTCTACAGAAGGCATATGGAGTCGGATCGTCTGTTATAATATGTTTTCGGAAAGCCCAAGACGAGCCTTACAGAAGTTTGATCGGATTACGATTAAAAAAAAAAAATTGATCAGATCCGTTACAAAAAAAAAAAAAAAAGTTGATCAGATTCGTTACCAAAAAAAAAAAAAAACAAAAAAAAAACAAAAAAAAGTGAACGAATAGTGAAAAAAGGCAAGAGAGTGCGAGCTCATCAGAGGTTAACAGCTGAAATTGAGTGAAACACGAGTGTGAGTGCCTTCATTATTGAGAGTAAACACGTGAGGGAGTGTTTGTGAGGCTTACCAATTTGTTTTCGCAGGTTAAAAAAAAAAATGTCTGATGATGCACCAGAAAAGTATGATCTCAAACTTTTTTTAAAGTTCTTTGATCAAAAGTTTGATCAGTTGGAGACGAGGTTGGATCAGCAATCGAAGAGGAAGGGTACTACACGAGTTGGGCAACATTCGGGTTCTTCTTCATTATGGGAACCGAATTGGAACGAGAGGGATGACCAACCTAGTTTCAATGCCAAGGCCGAACCTTCCAAAGATCACAAAGATGGAGAGATTTTGGTCGCAAGAAGAACTCTTAGTGCTCAAGTAAAGGAAGATGATGAGGTACAACGTGACAATGTCTTTCACACCCGATGCCATGTTAATGATAAGGTATGTAGCATGATAATTGATGGGGGAAGTTGTACTAATTTGGCTAGCACTAGTTTGGTGGAAAAACTAAATTTGGCCACTTTAAAGCACCCAAAACCTTATAAGCTACAATGGTTGAATGATAGTGAAGAAATCAAGGTGACTAAACAGGTGTTGGTGTCTTTTTCCATTGGAAAGTACAAAGATGAAGTCTTGTGTGATGTGGTACCAATGCATGCGAGCCATATCCTTTTGGGGCGACCATGGCAGTTTGATAGGCGTGTAACTCATGATGGTTACACAAATAGATACTCCTTTGTACTCAATAAAAAGCGAATCACTCTTGTACCCTTAACCCCAATACAAGTTTATGAAGATCAAGTGAGATTAAAAGAAAGAAAAGATGAAAAAAAGGAGAGTGAGAGTTCAAAAGAAAGAGAGACAAAAGAAAGAGAGATTGAAACAGCAAAAAAAGAAATCTCGGCTGATGAAAAACAAAAAAAAAGACAACAAGTGAACTTCTATGCAAAAAAAAGTGAGATCAAAAAGGCCTTGTTTTCAAATCAGCCAACTTCTTGGCCTAGTGTTCTTGTTTCTCTTTTGCAGGACTTTGATGAAGTGTCGCAGGCAATCAACAACATTACGGTGAAGATTCGAGGACGAATCCTTTTGAAGAGAGGGGGAATGATGAGAATCAAGAAGCATCACCAAAGGCTCAATTGCATGTTCCAGTTGGGCCAATTGCAAGGGCCAAGAGGATCAAAGAAGCATTTAATGATAATTGATTCTGAGTTGCTGAAGTACAAGTTCGGCCCACGTGAAAACCAAATCCGGGCTAAACTTTGTAGACCTCTACAGGGGGCATATGAGGTTGGATTATCTATTATAATATATTTCTGGAAAGCCCTAGACGATCCCTACAGATGTTATGAAGACTCCGTCATTTGTAACAGATCGCAACAAGCCTAAAATCAGCTATCTATCTTATTACGCGCAGACTTGAGCTGGACAAGAGCTGGACGCCAAGCAGAACTTCGTGGGACTCTACAGAAGGCATATGGAGTCGGATCATCTGTTATAATATGTTTTCAGAAAGCCCAAGACGAGCCCTACAGATGTTATGAATACTCCGTCATCCGTAACAGATCGCAACAGGCCCAAAATCAGCCATCTATCTTATTACGCGCAGACTTGAGCTGGACAAGAGCTGGACGCCAAGCAGAACTTCGTGGGACTCTACAGAAGGCATATGGAGTCGGATCATCTGTTATAATATGTTTTCAGAAAGCCCAAGACGAGCCCTACAGATGTTATGAAGACTTCGTCCTCTGTAACAGATCACAATAAGCCCGAATTTAGACATCTAGATTGTTGCGCGAAGACTTGAGCTGAGAAGTCCGAATTTCAGCTTAATTCCATGTGGTTGGAGGAGTCCTAATTTCAGAATACTTGTGTGTGGTACAAGTTAGGGTTAGAGAAGATTCAATTTTAGTTTAGTATTTAGTATTTTGTTCCCTTTTAGGTCTTAGATAGTTTAGTATTTAAGGGACTCATTGATGTATTATTCAAAGAAGACTTTGAATGGAATAATATTATTTGAGAGAACGTTTTCTCTTGGTTCTTCATTGAACTATGAACTTATCAAGGTTTATACCTTGTGGCGTTCAAACTTGACTTATCACTCACCTTCTTCTTGTTCTTGAGTGTGGCGTCTACAACCTTCTTGATACCGTTGGTTCTTATCTCCATATAGATAATGGGTCGCGGTCCTTTTTATTTTCTTTATTTGTAAACTTGAATTAGAAAACGATCCTTCATTACCATATATTGGTTCCGGGTCTCACTACTCTTGGTGAGGTTCATATCACAAAGGAACTTCAAAGGCAGGTTGAAGAGCTCATGGAAAAGGGGTATGTTCGTGAGAGTATGAGTCCTTGTGCCTAAGAAGGACGGAACATGGAGGCTGTGTGTTGATTGTCGTGCCATCAACAATATCACTGTAAAGTATCAACATCCTATTCCTAGATTAGATGATATGCTTGATGAATTGCATGGTTCTATTATTTTCACTAAAATTGATCTTAAAAGTGGATATCATCAAATTAGGATTAAAGAAGGTGATGAGTGGAAAACTGCTTTCAAAACAAAATATGGTTTATATGAGTGGTTAGTTATGCCTTTTGGGTTAACTAATGCACCATGTACTTTCATGAGATTAATGAGCCATGTTTTACGTGCTTTTATTGGAAATTTTGTGGTTGTTTACTTTGATGACATTCTGATTTATAGCAAAAATTTGGACGAGCATGTTGAACATTTAAAACTTGTTTTAGGTGTTTTAAGAACAGAAAAATTGTTTACTAATTTAAAAAAGTGTACCTTTTGCACAGATAAGCTTGTGTTTCTAAGTTTTGTTGTTAGTGCTAAGGGAATTGGGGTTGATGAGGAAAAGGTTAAGGCAATTAAGGAGTGGCCGAAACCGACAAATGTTGGACAAGTGAAAAGTTTTCATGGGTTGGCTAGTTTCTATAGGAGGTTTGTGAAAGACTTTAGTAGTCTAGCTGCACCTTTAACTGAAGTTATCAAAAAGAATGTGGGTTTTAATTGGGGTAATGAACAAGAAAAGGCATTTAACTTGATTAAGGAAAAATTAACTAATACACCTTTGCTTGCTTTGCCTGACTTTGCTAAAACTTTTGAGATTGAGTGTGATGCTTCAGGAATAGGCATTGGAGCTGTTATAATGCAAGAAGGACGTCCCATTGCATTTTTTAGTGAGAAAATAAGTGGAGCAGCCTTGAATTATCCTACCTATGATAAGGAGATGTATGCTTTGGTTAGGGCTTTGGAAACTTAGCAACACTACCTATGGCCGAAAGAATTTGTGATTCACACGGATCATGAGTCCTTAAAGCATTTAAAAGGGCAGCACAAGCTAAATAAGCGACATGCCAAGTGGGTGGAGTTCATAGAAACATTTCTATATGTGATCAAGTACAAAAAAGATAAGGAAAATGTGGTCGCTGATGCTTTGTCTAGAAGGTACGTTTTACTTTCCACTTTGGATGCTAGATTGTTTGGTTTTGACTACATTAAAGAATTGTATATGGAAGATACTGATTTTTGCAATGTATTCAATGCATGTGAAAAGGTTGCATTTGGCTAGTTTTATAGGCATGATGGATTTTTGTTTAGAGAAACTAAATTATGCGTGCCTAAGAGTTCTTTACATGGATTGCTTATTAGAGAAGCTCATGGGGGAGGTTTGATGGGGCACTTTGGTATAGCCAAGACACTAGATGTTTTGCATGAACACTTCTTTTGGCCTCATATGAAACGTGATGTAGAGAGATTTTGTGAGAAATGCATTACATGTAGACAAGCTAAGTCTAGGGTTCAACCTCATGGTTTGTATACTCCTTTGCCTATACCTAGTGGACCTTGGATTGATATTTCTATGGATTTTGTGCTGGGTTTTCCTAGATCAAAGAAGGGTAGAGATTCTATATATGTGGTTGTTGATAGGTTTTCTAAAATGGCACATTTCATTCCTTGTCATAAAACTGATGATGCATCACATATTGCTGATTTGTTTTTCAAAGAAATTGTTAGATTGCATGGCATGACTAAAACCATTGTTTCGGATAGAGATGCTAAGTTCTTAAGCTACTTATGAAAAACTCTGTGGGGCAAGTTAGGAACTAAACTTTTATTTTCTACTACTTGTCATCCACAAACTGATGGTCAAACTGAAGTAGTTAATAGGACTTAATCTGCCTTGTTGCGTGCTATAATACAAAAGAACTTGAAAACATGGGAGGATTGTTTGCCGCATGTAGAGTTTGCTTATAATAGGAGTGTGCATTCTGCAACTCATTTTTGGCCTTTTGAATTTGTGTATGGTTTTAATCTGTTAACTCCTTTGGATTTAATTCCTTTATCTGTGAATGAGCATGTTAACTTGGATGGGAAGAAAAAGGCAGATTTTGTTAAGCAAATCCATGAAAAGACTCGGCAAAACATCGAGGGGAGAACTGAACAATATGCCAACCAAGCTAATAAAGGGCGCAAGAAAGTTGTGTTTGAGCCAGGTGATTGGGTGTGGTTGTATATAAGGAAGGAACTGTTTCCAGTCCAGCGGCGTTCTAAATTACTTCTTAGGGGAGATGGCCCATTTCAAGTGCTTGAAAGGATCAATGACAATGCCTACAAGTTAGATCTTCCAGGTGAGTATAATGTTAGTGCAAGCTTCAATGTTTCTGATTTGTCTCCTTTTGTTGTAGGTGACGATTTGAGGACAAATTATTTTCAAGAGGGAGGGAATGATGAGAATAAGGGAGCTGTACCAAGGGATTCTTTGTATGTTCCGGTTGGGCCAATAACAAGGGCAAGGGCTAAGAGATTCAAAGTAGCACTTAATGACCTGATTCAAGACACTTGGGCTGATTCTGAATTGTTGAAGACCAAGATAAGCCCACATGAAGACCAAGGTCTAATTAAAGTCATCAAGGCCATTGATTGAGCCGAATAAGAGAATAATTGGGCATGTGGCAGAAGCTTGGGTGTGGAGCACAAGCTTGGGCGTGTGGAGGACATTCAAATTCAGATTTCCTTTTTAGTTTTTCTAAAAAATAATGAGTTGATTTGTTTCCCAAATTAAGGGGTTGATTTGCTTCCAAATTTAGCCTTCCAAATAGGGAACAATTCAATAGTTGCTTGTTTTAGTTTGTTTTATTTTCTTTCTCGTTTTGTAAGGCCTTAATGGCCGAATTTCTTGTTTCCTTTTTTGAGATTGGCATGTAGCCTTTCTTGTCTTTTAGGGTTTTAGTTTATAAGGAAGCCAAATGGATGTAATATGCAGACTTTATTTTTGAATGAAAATTGAGAGAATTTTCTCTTTTGTTCTTTGAGAAGTAATTGGAACTCATCAGATTTCTCTATGGCATTCCTCCTTGACTTATCAATCGAGTATTCCATCCTCGATTGTGGCTTCCTCCTTGACTTATCAATCGAGTATTCCATCCTCGATTGTGGCTTCCTCCTTTATACCAAGGTTCACATCTTGATATAGGTGTTGGGTCTCGGTTTCCATCCGAACCAGAGGTTAAAATGATCCTAGGCATTAATCTTGTTACAATCAACGAGGTTCATATCACTTTACCAAGTCCTTCTTGACTTTGGGGTCCAGTCCTCCTCCAACTTTCACCACCTTAGTTAGGTCTTCACCCCTAACAGGTATTTCTTCTAACTGATCCGTGGGATGTCCACTGGCCTAACCTCGCTCTTTTTCCTCCGGCTCCTTTATGATTATGTCTGGTACCTTTCCTTCTTCCAAGACATAGTGAACCTATTCCGACGTTCCCAAACTTGGTTCACCTGTCACATGTGCGCACTGTCTAGCAAGCAGTACGGGGTTGGTGGACACCGTTTAGCAGTTGCGGGCTACCTATTGATCACCCCTAACTTCTCCTACTTTGGTTCCCATTGGGAATTTCAAGACGATGTGGTAGATGGATAGTAACCCCCCCCCCCCCCTAATCCCTGACAGGAATGGTATACCCAAAATTGCATTGTAAGCAGACGGGGTGTTTACCACAATGAATTTTGTCATCACGTTTTGTTGAAGAGGAGCATCCCCGACTATGTTGGGCAGAATTTTTGATCCCATAGGCATGACACAGTCCCTAGTGAACCTGTATAAAGGTGAGGTGCAGCTGTTGTAGTATGAATTCTTCAAGTTGAGTTGTTCAGGTGCTCCTTTGACCAGGAAGTCGACACTGCTTCCTGTATCTATCAAGATGCGGTGTACCCAGTAATTGGCAATCTGTACCGAGATTACCATGGGGTCATCATGGGGCTGAACTGTATTGTAGACATCTTTCTCTGTGAAAACGATCCTGGTGGAGCAAGATGAATCTTGGGACCTATTGTTGACTTTGAGCACCTCATGACCGGTATTAAGAATGGGTATCTTCTTGGCATGGTTTTTTCTTGATTTATTGGAGATTACAGCCAAGGCAGGGCCTCCTCTAATGTTATGAATCATCTGGATCTGCTGCATCAGATCCTATTCCCTATCTCTCCATATTTCCGCTGCTTCTTGCATCTCGCCTAGCACCTGCTTCCCCTCCTTGATGCTGTCTCGTGCCTGCTGTAAAAACTCAGTCAATAGACCTCCCCTTACTAATCCTTCGATCTGGTTACGGAGGCTGTAACATTCAGAGGTGTTATGTCCCATGTCTTCGTGGAAGTCGCAGTACTTGTAACAGTTACTCTTGTCAACTAGGGCTTTCATGGGACCCGGATTCCTAAGTAGGCCCTTATCCCAGATGGCAGGGTAAATGGTTTCTCGCAAAGCGTTGAGGGGGGTGTAAAGGTTGTACCTATCTGTTAGGATTATGCTCAATAGCAAAAGTGTAATGTTGTACTTCACAATCTTTTCATATTAATAAAGTGATTTCCGTTTGTTAACAAAATCTTATAGCATTTATTATAATAATTGTCAAAGTAAATAATCATAAGGTCAAAAGACTATGAGAAAAGAAAAATTGTTCATACATCCGGATATGTATGAGGTAGACACAATTCTTTAGTTAGTCTTGAATAACGTTCACAACTTAAGTTAAAGGTTGGGCACTTTTATCTTGTTAAAGTTGTAGAATTCTTTTACTAGCATTTGAGTGGGATCAAATGTGTTGTGATGTGATAAGAATCAAGAAGCATCACCAAAGGATCCGTTGCATGTTCCAGTTGGGCCAATTACAAGGGCAAAGAGGATCAAAGAAGCATTTAATGATAATTGATTCTGAGTTGCTGAAGTACAAGTTCGGCCCATATGAAGACCAAAACTGGGCTGAACTTTGTAAACCTCTACAGAGGGCATATGGGGTCGGATTGTCTACTATAATATGTTTCTAGAAAGCCCAAGACAAGCCCTACAGTTGTTATGAAGATTCCGTCATCCGTAACAGATCGCAACAAGCCCAAAATTGGCCATTTATCTTATTACGCGAAGTCTTGGTCTGGACAAGAGCTGGACTCCAGGCAGAACTTCGTGGGCCTCTATAGAGGGCATATGGAGATGGCTTGCTATATAGGAAATAGAGTCTTCCTAAGGCCCGGCATTAGGCAAAACACTTATGAGTTGTGGAGAGGTAGAAAGCCAAATGTTAGCAACTTCCACTCCTTTGAAAGCAAATGCTACATTTTAAATGACCTTGATCAACTTGGCAAGTTTGATGCTGAGAGTGATGAGGGAATTTTTATTGTCTATGCCTTAAATAGTAGAGCCTATAGAGATTTCAATTTTGAAGAATCGAAGTGTCACGGAATCATCTAATGTTGTCACAAATGATTGTAGACTAAATACTATTGACCATGAGGAGGAGGTTGTTGTAGTTGATGATTCTCCTTTGGAGATGGTTGTTGAGACTCCTATTGATGGGAGATCTAACCTTGATGAAGAGGACACACAACCTCGTAATAGAGTTTCTCCTTTAAACTCTAAAGAACCCGTTCCATGGGTTAGACATCTCCATAACAAAGATGATGTTATTGGAGAAGTGAATGAAGGTGTTAGGACTAGGCATCAAATAGCTAATCTTATTAGTTATACGTGCTAAACCTCTTAAATTGAGCCCAAAAAGTTTGATGAGGCCTTAAATGTTAAATTTTGGGTTCTTGCCATGCAAGAAGAGCTAAACCAATTCAAAAGGAATGAGGTTTGGATTTTGGTTCCTAGACCTAAAAGCACAAACGTCATAGGCACCAAATGGGTGTATAAGAACAAATTCGATGAGGATGGCAACATTGTGGGTAACAAAGCAAAGCTTGTTGAACAAGAGTACTATCAAGTTGAGGGTATTGACTTTGATGAGACATTTGCTACCGTTGCCCGTCTAAAGTCTATAAGGTTTCTCTTGTCCATATCTTATGTGCACAAGTTCAAATTGCACCAAATAGATGTGAATAATGCCTTCCCCAATGGCTTCTTATAAGAGGAAGTGTTTGTTGAGCAACCTATAGGGTTTGTGGATGCACACCACCCCAACCATGTTTATCACCTCAAGAAGGTTTCGTATGGGTTGAAACAAGCACCGAAGGCTTGGTATGAGCGCCTGATGAGGTCGTTTGTGTACTCAACAAAATAGTAAAAATGATAGTTTTTGGTTGATTCTTGAAAACTCTTTTAAAGCCACTTAATCCTTATAAAAATGTGATTAGATAGCAAAATAGTGAGCAAGTTCGTTCCACAGGGAATGGAGTGTTAATTAGATAAATTGACTAATCTTAAAACAATAAAACAAATCATAGAGTTGGATAAATGTGTGGTTTCTAAAGCCACCAATGCTAAACTACTCAAATGAAAATACACAAAAATGATATGAAAAATAGAATACTCAACACCTTGATAAGAATAGTGATAAAATCAATTAATGAGAGAACTAGGGAATAGATCGATTAACACTTGGATGTGGGCAAGCTACTAGCATCATTAATGTACCAATCTCATTATGTCAACCACTTAGAGGCTTAGATTAGTGGGGTTGATATACCCACCACTAATCTATCCTATCCAATGGGTTCTTAATCACACAAAGGTTGTCAATCCACATGTGAATATATAACGAATTATTCCACTCAAGATAGCAATCAACAAGTGATATACAAGTCAATTATAATGAATGAAATCTAATTAAATTGAATGAATAGAACACATAAGAGATTCATTACAAGCTAGACTAAACCCACAACCAATTGTTCCTCAAATCTATCCCCTAGATTAGGGGTTTAGTTACACATAATTGCAATAAATGAAAAGAAGTAAATGATAAGGAAATAACCCTTGAGTCACCTTCTTTAAGCTCAATCCTTCTTCTCCTCTATGCTCCTAGATGCAAGGAATGGAGGTTGAGGAAATGTCTTGGAATGTGGGTGTTTTGGTGGAAAGTTACTAAGGATTTTGGTGGAGAAAATGGTGGGATGAGGAATGATGTAGTGAAGTAATCAAGGTTTTGTGTTGAGGGTTGGATGGATTAGATGAGTTCAAGGAGAGAAATGGAGGATGATGAAAAATGTGCCATGGAAGATGATCTAGATCTGAAATTGAGTTCTCTGAATTTTTGCTCTGATTTTCGATGGTTTGAAAGTGAAGAGACGCTCATATATATACTCACTCATGGACATGTACTGGTAACGACTTGATTCGCTGATGTGGAGCCTTGGTCGCTCTTTGGTCGCTATGGCGACCATGGAGCGTAAAACGGTTAGATGAAAAGGTCGCTCTGAAAACCATCTTTCTCGCTCTTTGTCAAGTGGCGAACATGACCAAAATGTGTAGAGGTCGCTCTTTGTGCATCAAGGTCGCTCTGGCGACCATAAGTGGCGACCTTGGAAATGTGAAGAGGTCGCTCTTTGTGCATCAAGGTCGCTCTGGCGACCATAAGTGGCGACCTTGGAAAAGTGAAGAGGTCGCCCTTTGTGCATCAAGGTCGCTCTGGCGACCATAAGTGGCGACCATGCCTTGAGTGCACTAGGTCGCCACTTGCAAGGGAGGTCGCCAGAGCGACCCCAAGTGGCGACCACACCTGATTGTTTTTGTGACCTTCTGTCGCCATGGCGCTCAAGTGGCGCCCAAGTGGCGACCTTTTGATGCTTTTGGGAACTCTTCTGTCGCCATGGCGCTCAAGTGGCGACCTCCATTGCCCATGTGGCGAAAATGCTCTGTTCTTCTCATTTGTGAGACATTTTTGCACAAGTCCTCCACCTTTATCTCAATTGCTTCTGAAACCTAATAAAACCTGAAACACTCAATTTAACAACATTAAACACGGGGAAATGCCCGAGAATCAAGCAAAAAGAAACGGAAATGAGGGCCAAAATCATACCAATTTTGGCTTGATCAAATACCCCCAAACCAATCTTTTGCTAGTCCTCGAGCAAACATAATAACAAGCACACCCCCAAAAACATGCATAGAGATATTTCAAAGGTTTTTACTTCAAATGATCAATGTGCGAAGCCAAAATGAAGAGATTAAAACAGTTATGCCATGGTGAGGATTTAAACATGCAAGAGCGTGTATAGTTATGATCAAAAACGTGCCACCTTAGACATAATTGTACGCAATGCGATCTTACATTCAAAATGCCAAAGCTTCAAAGCAAAGGTACTATTAGTTTAGAATGTAATTCGCTTTGATACTAAATCTCACCGGATTCTCTCTTCTTTTCTCCAAGACTCCTAGGTTCACTCAAATATGTGCATGTGCAATATGAGTTCATGTTATGGCAACAAATTGATTGCACATGCTAAACATTAAAACGCAATTTTCTGAAAAGTGATCTCATGAATGGAATTGCAAGCCATGAATTAGAAAGAACATGCATCAACCAAATTGTACAAAATGGACAATCCTAAAGATCATGAAGGTCTTTTCTTTGGTTGTAATGGGGCCTAAGGTTATGGTGAAACAAAGAATGGAAGAAAAGGATATCAAGGGACCTAATGATTTCATTAAGGCATACATTCTAATTCTTTAAGTTCCACAAGATTCCCACATATGTTCACACTTTAAGGTGTCCAGGCTCACAATTACACATGTGTATGCTACTCCTATTTTCAACTTGAGTAGCTCAATTACTTCTCTTCCTTTTCTAGGCCCTTTGTGCCTAATTTCTTTATTCCTTTTTCTTTGCTTTTCTTTTATTGCCAATTCTTTTCTTTTCATGCTCTTCATTTCTTTTCTTTCTTTTCTTTTCTTTTCTCATTCTTTACAAGCTTTTGTTTTCTTTTTCATTTTCAAACATTTCTTGCTTTGCAAGACTCCTACACACATTCACATGCCTTGGTACACACCTTATATTTATACATTCAAAATTTTACATTGAGTTCCTAAGCCTTAGCGAATCGTTTGGTCAAGGTAGGTCAAGTATTTTAAGGCTATAAGGTTCATGTAGATGTGGTTTATGAAAGAAATGCTTCAAATGTGTTTGGCTTCAAAGGGGCTTGGGAGCACACATATTCAAGTGGTTGGAAGTGTTTAGGCCAAAAAGGTTTTCACATGCATCGCCTAAAATCATTTCTAAAGATTCGTCCATTAAGCAAAATAAGGCATCCACAAGCAGACCATAATATTCTATGGCGAACAACATTTAGTGCAAATGAGACCAAAACATGCTTGTATGAGTGTTTAGAGTGAGTGTTTAAAGAGTGAATGTTTACAACTCAACGTATGCTTTTAAAAGGCTGTGTTTGTGATCCTCACGGGAATCTCCACTATTAATTCTTAGCCTTCAAGCAAATTTGATCATTCACTCAACATTAAGAGAAAAAGATTAACGCATTTTGTTCAATGACACCCTAAGTGGCATGGTGTTAATCTAAACCAAACACTCACAAACATGCACAATTCCTCACTACATCATGTAAAGAACAATCTCCACAAGCAAAGCATGCTTAAATATGGCAATATCGCAAAAATTTTTGAAAATTTTGGCACACAATTCTTTCGAAAACCAAGCATCATGGTGTTGCGCAAAAGCACCCCCAAACCTTAATTTGACATTGTCCTCAATGTTCAAAGGTGGAAAATAAACAACAAGCGCAACCCACTAAGTTTCAAGCAATAACCCAACAAGCATGAGCAAAACAAAATATCCCATCATCCGGCATATTGCCCTCCAAATATTCATACACAAAATTCCAACAACACATATAGCAAAGAAGCACAAATGTCCTAAATCCACTACCAAAATCCAATTCACACCCTTATTCTATGCGGAAACAAAATAAAGGCAAAAATGAGAAATAAAGACTAAAGGAAAAGAAATGTGAATAAACATAAATCAACAAAAATATTCAACAAAATAATCCAAAAGTAAAAACATAAAACTAGCAATATCCCAACAAAATGATAGAAAATGCAAATGATGAAAAGATAACAACGAATCCTAGGAATGCTAGTAGGCCACTACTCTGAATCATCCTCCTCATCCTGCACTACTCTACCCTTCCCTTTCGGGTCCTTCCTTCTCTGCTCCCTAGCTAGTGCTGCTCTCCTAGACTGCTCCTCTCTCCATTTCCTCTGTGCTGCTGCCTCATCAATAGGAGGACCTCCCACATAACGGGGCCCCTGATCAGTCAAGGAACGGGCCATGGCCTCCTCCAACTGTGTTGCCTCCTCAACAGCAGACTGTGCAGTCTGAAATACAAAGTCAGGCTCCTCTGTGCCATGTCCTGAAGGTGCAGTGGGGGTAGGTGGAATCACTGTGGCAGGCTTCTTCGGTCTCCTGACATAAGGAGTGAGCCTAAGATCATGGCGGAGGTCTGTAAAGCCTGTGATCACTGTCTCACTCAAATCCTGAATAAGGCTTTCCAACCTCAGCTGCCTGTCCTCCAAGGCCTTTTGCCTTCCCTCAATATCAAGTTTATCAGCATGAAGGATATCAAAATCCCCAGTCTGAGTCCTCCTAATGCGCTGTACACCATCTAGAATCCGAAGACCCAACGGCTGCCCATGATCATCACAAATAGGAGTCTCCTCCTCCTCATCATCATCGTCCTCATCAGGGACTATTCTCTCAAATTCTTCCCTAACACTGGTTTCGGCCTCTGAACTCCGCACTCTCCTACGTTTTCCCCCAGTAGGCATCTCTCCACGCTTAATCATCAAACGTCTCCAGGTGGTCAAGTCCATATCTGATACGGGGGGCTTAAGTGTGTCCTCGGAGATATCCACACCCGCCAACTTGCAGGCTTCTGTGATCAAACAAGGGAAAGGGAGGATATCTGTCTCTGATTCATTCCTCCCAATCCGCTGAATCTCCATCTTTATGATAATCCCCACATCAATAGGCTGCCTCTCACTAATGCTATGTAGAATCCTGGCTGCCTCAAATGGAACAGTGGACCTGTGGGAAACCGGTCTCAGGGAAGAATGGAGGAAGATGTGCCAAAAGGCGTGCTCAATCTTCAAGTTTGACTGCCTGAGAGGGAACCGCTTCGCCATCCATATGGTCATAGGAGTGATGGTCATCGTATTTGCAAATTCCACCAAATTCTTTACGTACAAAGGATTCGTGGTGATCCCTTCCACCATCCTCTCACGTAAACCTTCAATTTCCAACAAAGTTGTCCCAAAATAGATGTTAATGTCCGGTGCGTTTAAGTACACGGGAACCCCTCTCACAAGAATGGGACCACCTCTCATATACTCTCCCGGATTCATCCCCGCGTAAAACTCTCTCACCAAACCTTCACTGAAATATGGCGGAGTAGCCGCTAATCCTCCCCATCCCAAGTCATTCACTGTTGTTGGGACAGGGGTATCCCTCAAGCTCTCCAAATCAATTCCCCTCTCAGGCCACATTTTCTTCTCAGCAAAAGTTTCCATACGATCATCGAAATTTCTGTTTAGTGTGCAGTCGGGAATTACCCTCTTCCTAGGAGTGTTGGTCTTGCTACCCTTGCCCCCCTTGTTCGGCAACTTCATCTTCGGAGCCATTTTTCACCCCCAAATTCGGACTAATTTTCTGACAGAAATCCGGCAGCACAACGGCACTATAATAACACTCCGGCACTCACCAATGTGCACCACAATCACCCAAATCCACTTCAATATTGTCACAATCACTTCTATATGAACAAATCACACAAAAATCCAATCCTAAGCACTAATCACTTCAAATCAAACTCAAAACCACCCTTAGTAATTCTAGATGCAATGTAGGACGGATTTGATCAAAAGTATTGAAGAACTAGAGTGAATTCTTACCAAGTTTGGAGATTACGTGCGTGCCACGGCTTTGGAATTGAGAGAATTTGAGAGGAGAGGACTGTTGTGTGTGTGCGGCGTTATGTTTGAGCTGCATCCCTTATAAGTGAACGCCCTATGTCGCCACTTGTGTCCTCGGTCGCTCTGGCGACCAAATGGCGACCAAGAAGAAATTTCTTGTGTGCATGTGGTCGCCATTTGCACAAGTGAGGTCGCTCTGGCGACCAAATGGCGACCATACCTGATAACAAAGGTCGCCATTTGCAACATGTGGGTCGCCCTGGCGACCATGTAAGTGGCGACCTCTGAATTCTTCATGTAAGAGAGGTCGCCATTTGTGTGCAAAGAGCGACCAAATGGCGAACCTGACTTAAAATCCTCTTCTAAGTGCATTTCATCACCTGCAAAGAACAAAATCCACAATAAGCTCATACTTCAATTTCTAACAAGGATGGAGGGACAATTATTCAGAAAAACAAAATGAACAAAAGAAAAACACACAACAAGCAAAAATTAAACACAAACATAATTATTCATGGCATGAAATGTAAAAAAAAACCGAATATAAATCCAACTACCGCATCATACTATGCGAAATGGAATCATGATGCTCATCATCCAAGTCAATCATGTTATAACTCAATTTTTTCTTGACTACCCAAATTGGTCCTCTAGACTCATCTCGGACTTGATTGACCAAATCCTTCCTAACCCAAATTTGCTTAACATGGTTAGATCTCCTTAGAGGCCTATTTTTATCATTATAGGCATGCTTCAAAAATTCAAAACATTTAGACTTTACATGACCCTTTCTATGACAAAAATAACAAGTTAAAGGATATGAAGGAAATCTTCCCTTTTTCATTGGAGATTCATGTCTTGAGGGACCGTTATTGGTGAGTTCCTTGATGGCTTGATCCATCCGATCGATCTCCACCAAAAAGTCGCACTCCTTTACCTTAGCAACTTTCAAGGACATCTCCTTCTTGCTCAATTCCTCCTTCAACTCCTCAAGTGCCTTGTTCTTGGCATCTACATTCATGAGAGTCTTCCTCATCTTTCTTAAGGATTCTTCCTCAAATTCTTCGGTGAGCCTAGCCAAATCTTCAAGTTCTTTCACCGTCACCTCATTCTCCATTGTGAGAGCCACGTTGACCTTCTTAAGCTTATGATTTTTCCTTGCTAAGTCATCAAGCTTCTTTTCCAAGGCATACTTCTCCGCCTTAAGAACCTCTACCTCAAGCATGAGCTCTTGGTTGGAATTCTTGAGCTCTTCTATTTCCGAGTCACCTATACTCTCCACTTCGGCCTCTTGGCTATCCTTTTCAAACAATTGCACCAAATCACACACCTTTCCACCCGTTAACCTTGGTGAATGCAACTCAACCACATAGCAACTCTCAATGCTTTTTAGGTCATCATTGCATATGGTTATATCGATCTCAAGTTCCTTCTCAAATGCATGCATACAAACTTTCTTCTTGCAAACATCGATCTTCATTTGAGCGGTAGCCATGAATGGTCTACCAAGGAGAACTTGCCACTCCCTAACATCATTTGACTTGTCACCAATGTCTAGAACAACGAAATCCGTTAGCACCTTTACTCCTTCAATGACAATTGGGACATCCTTTAGTTCACCACATGATGAAAGTGAGGTTTGATCCGCTAGCATAAGCTTCTTCCCGGATGGCTTCAATCCTACCAAACCCAACCTTTCATAAGTAGAAAGGGGCATCATGCTCACACTTGCCCCTAAATCTAGTACTCCTTTAAGCACTCCACTATTTCCTATTGAAATGGGAATCACAAAGCTTCCCGGATCTCCCACTTTCTGGATGTATGCTTCTTCAAACAACAATGCCTCATCTCTAGCTCCATCTTTCTTGACAAAACTTCCTTCCTTAGCTTGCTCTGTGTGGCTTGGAAACTTCCCCTTTTCTTGCTTTTGAAGAGCCTCGGCGATTTGCCCCATTTGGGTCTCCAATTTCCCGAAGGATGCCTCTAGATTGCCAAACCTTTGGCCACTAGCTTGCATGAAGCTTGTCAAGGTGTTCTCAGCTCTTTGGAACCCTTGCATCATACCTCTCATCTCTTCATCAATATTTCGGCGAGGTTGATACGAGCTTGGTTGAGCATTGTTGTTGTTGTTCCATTGGTTTCCTCCCCATTGGTTTCCTCCTTGGGGAAACCCTCCTTGTGGGTATCCTCCTTGTGATTGGTTTTGCCGGTAGCCTCCTTGTGAGCTATTGCCTTGATTGTTCATTCCTTGTTGTTGACTTGGACGGTAACCCCCTTGTGAGCTACCTCCTTGATTGTACACCCCTTGTTGTTGATTTCCTTGTTGTTGGTTTCTTGGTGGTGGGTTTAGAATGTTGTTGTTGTTTGACCAAGAAAGATTTGGGTGGTTCCGCCATGGTTGAACATAGTTGTTTCCTTGACCTTGGAATCCCATAGCTTGAACTTCCTCGTGCTCTTGACCTTGACCTTGAAAAGTGTCCTCAAACCCTTCATTTTCATTAAATTGCCCGCTAGAGCTTCCTTCTTGTCTTCCTAGCAACTTAACTCCCGCTTTCTGCAACCCCAAACTTTCAATATGAGAAGTTAAGGTTTCCACCCTTTTGTTTATCCTTGAGATTTCAATTGCGGTTTCCGTGCTAGCATTCACATCAAACTTCCCACCTCGAATACTGTTGGCATTCCTTTGTTGAGAGTTTTGTGCCAACATCTCATAGATGTCATAGATCTCCGAAGCGGTCTTGGTATCATAAGAACCTCCACAAGCGTTATCCACCAACACTTGGGAGAACCGAGTTAGACCCCCTTGGAAACAAGACACCTTGTATTCCTCAGTGAACATGTGAGGAGGGCATTGGGCCACAAGGCGTTGATACCTCTCCCATGATTCATGAAATAGCTCCCCCTCACTCTCATAAAAATCGGCTATCTTCACCTTCAACTCCTTTGCTTTCCTAGCTGGAAAGAATCTGTTGAAAAACACCTTGCAAATCTGGCCCCAACTCGTCAATGATCCCGGCCTAAGCCCCATGAGCCATGTCATAGCCGCATCCTTCATGCAATATTGGAAGCAACGCATTTGCAATTGTTCGCGTGTGAGCCGCATGATGGGGAAGGTCTCTATAATAGCACTATACTCCTTCATGAACTGGAGGCAGTCTTCATTCAGCTTCCCATGAAATGACGGCAATAAGTTGACGTGCATCGTCTTCAACTCATAACCCCTAGCCACCGGGTCTAGCACTATCGGTGATGGTTGGTTCCCGATATCCGGCAAGGCATACTCACCCATGGTCATCCTTTGACCCCGGTTGGTTTGAGTTTCTTCCGTCATCTCCTCTCTCAAAGGAGCTTCGTCTTCCCTACCATGTTGTTGTCCTTCGGTACTCATATCTTGACTTGGAATTGGTTCAAACTCTCTCACACGGCTAGTGCCTTCTAGTGGGGGATGAACACCTCTACCTAGAGATCTCCTACCGTGCATAAAACTGAGCACCTGAAAGAGGAATAAATAAAGAGATACAAGGAAAGAAAAGAAAGTAAAAACAACACTATGAACAAATCAATAATCACAAAACAAAATTTTAAACTAACAATTCACAAAATACCAATAAAATGCGAAGAAAAGTCAATAAATGTAATCAACGCTACCAATCCCCGGCAGCGGCGCCATTTTTGATGAGGTCGTTTGTGTACTCAACAAAATAGTAAAAATGATAGTTTTTGGTTGATTCTTGAAAACTCTTTTAAAGCCACTTAATCCTTATAAAAATGTGATTAGATAGCAAAATAGTGAGCAAGTTCGTTCCACAGGGAATGGAGTGTTAATTAGATAAATTGACTAATCTTAAAACAATAAAACAAATCATAGAGTTGGATAAATGTGTGGTTTCTAAAGCCACCAATGCTAAACTACTCAAATGAAAATACACAAAAATGATATGAAAAATAGAATACTCAACACCTTGATAAGAATAGTGATAAAATCAATTAATGAGAGAACTAGGGAATAGATCGATTAACACTTGGATGTGGGCAAGCTACTAGCATCATTAATGTACCAATCTCATTATGTCAACCACTTAGAGGCTTAGATTAGTGGGGTTGATATACCCACCACTAATCTATCCTATCCAATGGGTTCTTAATCACACAAAGGTTGTCAATCCACATGTGAATATATAACGAATTATTCCACTCAAGATAGCAATCAACAAGTGATATACAAGTCAATTATAATGAATGAAATCTAATTAAATTGAATGAATAGAACACATAAGAGATTCATTACAAGCTAGACTAAACCCACAACCAATTGTTCCTCAAATCTATCCCCTAGATTAGGGGTTTAGTTACACATAATTGCAATAAATGAAAAGAAGTAAATGATAAGGAAATAACCCTTGAGTCACCTTCTTTAAGCTCAATCCTTCTTCTCCTCTATGCTCCTAGATGCAAGGAATGGAGGTTGAGGAAATGTCTTGGAATGTGGGTGTTTTGGTGGAAAGTTACTAAGGATTTTGGTGGAGAAAATGGTGGGATGAGGAATGATGTAGTGAAGTAATCAAGGTTTTGTGTTGAGGGTTGGATGGATTAGATGAGTTCAAGGAGAGAAATGGAGGATGATGAAAAATGTGCCATGGAAGATGATCTAGATCTGAAATTGAGTTCTCTGAATTTTTGCTCTGATTTTCGATGGTTTGAAAGTGAAGAGACGCTCATATATATACTCACTCATGGACATGTACTGGTAACGACTTGATTTGCTGATGTGGAGCCTTGGTCGCTCTTTGGTCGCTATGGCGACCATGGAGCGTAAAACGGTTAGATGAAAAGGTCGCTCTGAAAACCATCTTTCTCGCTCTTTGTCAAGTGGCGAACATGACCAAAATGTGTAGAGGTCGCTCTTTGTGCATCAAGGTCGCTCTGGCGACCATAAGTGGCGACCTTGGAAATGTGAAGAGGTCGCTCTTTGTGCATCAAGGTCGCTCTGGCGACCATAAGTGGCGACCTTGGAAAAGTGAAGAGGTCGCCCTTTGTGCATCAAGGTCGCTCTGGCGACCATAAGTGGCGACCATGCCTTGAGTGCACTAGGTCGCCACTTGCAAGGGAGGTCGCCAGAGCGACCCCAAGTGGCGACCACACCTGATTGTTTTTGTGACCTTCTGTCGCCATGGCGCTCAAGTGGCGCCCAAGTGGCGACCTTTTGATGCTTTTGGGAACTCTTCTGTCGCCATGGCGCTCAAGTGGCGACCTCCATTGCCCATGTGGCGAAAATGCTCTGTTCTTCTCATTTGTGAGACATTTTTGCACAAGTCCTCCACCTTTATCTCAATTGCTTCTGAAACCTAATAAAACCTGAAACACTCAATTTAACAACATTAAACACGGGGAAATGCCCGAGAATCAAGCAAAAAGAAACGGAAATGAGGGCCAAAATCATACCAATTTTGGCTTGATCAGCGCCTCACTCAATTTCTTGTTGACAATGACTACATAAGAGGTGCTGTTAACGTACTTTATTCATCAAGAAAAACAATGATAAACTTTTCATAGCTCAAATATATATTGATGATATTGTGTTTGGTTCTACCAACAAATCCAAAGTCCAACAATTTGTAGATGTCATGTTTCATGAATTTGAGATGAGTCTTATTGGTGAGCTTAGTTACTTCCTAGGTTTGTAAATTAAGCAATTGAATGATGGGATTTTATAATCTAAGCTAAATATGCTAAAAACCTAGTGAAGAAGTTTGGTCTTGAAAATGCCAAACATTGTGATACACCCATGAGTACCACTTTGAAGCTAAGCAAGGATGATAGTGGAAAAAGTGTGGAACAAACTCTATATCAGGGTATGATTGATAGCTTGCTTTATTTGACTGCAAGTAGACCTGATATATCTTTTAGTGTGGGTGTGTGTGCTAGGTACCAAGCGAATCCTAATGAGTCTCCCATCTCTCTTCTGTTAAGAGAATCATTCACTATGTGAATGGGAAATCCAACAATGGGATTTCGTATTCTTTTGACACTAAGGCTAGTTTAGTTGGCTTTAGTGATGCAGATTGGGCAAGAAATTGTGATGATAGGAAGAGCACATTGGGTGGTTGCTTCTTTCTAGGAAACAATTTGGTGTATTGGTTTTGCAAGAAACAAAACTTCATTTCCTTGTCCATGGCCAAAGTCGAATACATTGCCGCCATGAGTGGATGCACACAATTCCTTTGGATGAAGCAAATTCTTGTTGACTACGGATTCAATCAAAGTACTCTAACTCTTTTTTGTGATAACGTGAGTGTCATTAACATTTCAATGAATCTGGTGCAACATTCGAGAACAAATCATATTGACATTTGACATCATTTCATGAGAGAACTAGTTGAAAACAAATGCATAGTACTTGAACATGTAGGTATCAATGATTAACTAGTAGACTTATTTACTAAACCTTTAGATGCAACTAGGTTTAAAGCACTTAGTAGATCTATTGGGATATGTCTCGTGGCTTGATGTGGTTTGGTGATTGACCCCATAAGGGGAACTCAAGCAAAGAGACCAAATTTGCATACTTGTCACATGCAAAAATTTGATAAATATTATGCTTCTTTATTAATTGCATGAGTATCATGGTTGCATATATGCTTATATGATATTTTCCTCAATAAGTGTGAACCAATTGCTTTGTTGACAATCCATGTCATACTTATGTTCAAACATGCATTTTTGGACTAGGAGATTTACTTTGGGAGTACTCTTTGAATGACATATATTATCTCCATGACATGATGATTATTTTCAAATGACATGCTTAAAATGAAAGACATGAATTCAAATGACATGCTTAAAATGAAAAGCATGAATTTGAATGACATGCTTAAAAATCAAAAGCATGAATTGTTGGTTGCAAACTCGTAAATGTAAAATTATGTGTGAAAAGCAACAATGAGACTCAAATGAAGAAAGGATCAAGTATCCATTCTA